>CM053144.1:117896670-118496670 GCA_028571685.1 Heterohyrax brucei | reverse complement strand
AAAATCTAAAATGTTGTACTATTCCACTAGCAAAAATAGAAAAAGGCCACAATCAGTAGAATGGTAAGTTTAACATGAATTCCAAGCAAAATTCCAGACTCAAACCAGGATTTGTCAGTAGTTTCAAGAAATAATAGTATCACTAGTATGAATTCACTAACTATGCTTTAAAAATCCTGTAGCAGTTACTAAACTGGCATATTTTAGCAATGTGGTAGACACTGTGTACTTAAATTTTCTAAGTGCTGATATCCAAAGAACCCACAATAACGACTTTAACTTCTATTTCTATAAATCATATCTCTTTCATCACTTACTTGAACAAATATAATGTTTTCCACAGTGTCAAATTGTAAAGCTGTGTAAAATAATATAATGTATGACAAAATCAGAAATTGAAATGATACATTAGAAAAGAATGAGTCTAAGATTACAAGCACTTGCATTAAACTCAAAATTCATTGTGGCTCCAAAACCAAATATCTGAGATGTAATGACTTCACCTTAAAATATATAGCTATCAGACCAAAAAGCTATGAATTTCAGATGGCAATATGACCAAATGGAGTAAATAACACAATTAATGTAACTTTAATTCAACACAATTAAAATTTGTTTTACATATAAAAGAAGGGTGGTGTTGTGGATTGAATTGTGTCCCCCTAAAAATGTGTTGATTTGACTTGGTTAAGAGTCCCAGTATGGTGCTGTTCTTCACAAGTGTTGTGAATCTTGCCTCTGTGATACTGATGATGGAAAATGGTCTGCAGTTGTGTTAATGAGGCAGGACTCAAACTTGAAGCTTGTGGGATATATGGGAGAGAAGTGAGCAGAGGAAGTTGGGAACCTTATACCATGAAGAGAGCAACACTGAGCAGAGCATGTCCTTTGGACCTGAGGTTCCTGTGCCGAGATGCTCTCCTTGAATTTGGTCTTAGCCTACTGGACTGTGATAACTTGTCTTATTGAGTGGACTTGCAACTCATAAATAAATGGATTTGTGCCTTACCAGACTGTGACAATAGAAATTTCTTTTTGTGAAGCCTTCCACTTGTGGTATTTTCTGTTGGAGCAGTACCAGGTGACTAAGACAGGTGGTAATTCATCAATATTCTCTGGGAAGTCAGACCATATTCAGACTACAGTACTCAGGTCCAGGTACCATTTCTCTAAAGGAACACGGGTGTTCAAATTCATTTTGCAAGAGAAAAGCTAACATAATGAAGGTGAAGCAAACCAAGTTACATGAAGAACAGTTGAAGGAACTAATGATGCTGAGCCATCAGGCACAGAAAATCAAGTAGGAGATCAGAATCACCTTCTAATATCTGAAGAGTTGCCATGAGGAGAAAATGAAGACTTGTCTACCCAATTGGAACATGGTAGAAAATTCTGGAAAACAGATTTCAGATCGCTCTAAAAAAGGATGTCTTCACAGGAGTTACAGATAAACAAAATGGCTTGCTCCGAGATGTGGGGGGTTCCTCACTCCTTGAAGATATTTAACTATTTTCACAACTTTGACTTTTTTAAAACATATAAATATATTAAACACAAGTACTATCCATATACCAGCATGTTTTCCTGTGCCACCAGGGTATCTCATTTAGGTACCTTTATGGCAGTGTCTTCTTCAGCCTGTGCGCCATGCCTAGCTAGTTGCTAGACACTGTCACAAAGCATTAGCTCAGTATATTCTTTCTGAGAGACAAGCTCTCAGCTGTACAATAACAAGTAAACATCTAATAAATTGTACTCTGAAAATGAAGTATTAGAGATAATTCCCAGTGCTTACTTTACCATGCACCTGTCGGTTTGTCTTACTGTGGTGCATAGAGTGTTGCTGTAATGCTGGAAGGTGTGTCACTGGTATTTCAAATACCATAATGGTCACTCATAATGAACAGGTGGAACTTTGGGACTAAGATGGACTAGGAAGGACCTGGCAATCTACTTCTGAAGAAAAACCGACCATTGAAAACCTTATGAATGGCAACAGAAAACTGTTGATACAGCAATAAGAATATGAGCCCCTCAAGTTGGAAGGCACTCAAAAACTTCTGGGGAAGAGCAGTCTCCTTAAAATAGAGTCCATTTTAATAATGTGTATGGAGCAAAGCTTTCTGAATCTCGGTTTGCTGATATGGCATAACTCAAAATGAGGGGAAATAGCTACAAATACCCTAAATAATCAGAAAATGGAATATACAAAGGATGAATCTAGGAAAATTAGAAGTCATTAAAAAATGAAATGGAATGAATGCATAAACACTGATATCCGAGGCCATTAGTATGAAATGGATAGGTATTGACCATTTTGGATCAGACAGTATATGGTCTATTATGCCAGGAATAACAAATTCAAGAGGAATGGCATCACATTCATCATTAGAAAGTACATTTCAAGATCCATCCTGAAGCACACTGCTGTCAGTGATAGGATAATATCCCTAAGCCTATAAGGAGGATCAGTTTACTATTATTCAAATATATATACCAACCACTAAGGCCACAGATGTACAAACTGAAGCTTTTTATCAACTTCTGCAGTCTCAAATTGATCAAACATGCAATCAAGATCCATTGATAATTACTGGTGACTGGAATGCAAAAGCTGAAAACAAACAAGAAGGATAAGTACTTGGAAATACAATCTTAATATTAGAAATGACGCTGGAGATCCATGATTGAATTTTGCAAGACCAATGACTTCTCCATTGCAAATACACTTTTTCAACAACATAAACCGCAGTTATACACATGGACCCCACTGGATGAAATACAGAGGAATCAAACTGACTACATCAGTGAATAGAGGAGAAGGAAAAGCTGAATGTTGTCTGACAGAACAAGGCCAGCAGCCAACTGCTAAACAGACCATCAATGGCTCATATACAAATTTAAGAAGAAGGTGAAGAAAATTGAAACAAGTCCACGAGAATCAAAACATGATCTTGAGTATATCCCATCTGAATTTAGAGACCACCTCAAGAATGGATTTGACACCCTGAGCATTAATGACTGAAGATCAGATGAGTTGTAGAATGACATGACCTTTTTAACACAGAAAAGAGGCAAAGCTTCTGAAGAGAACAAGGAGATATTACATGTTTTAAAATCAGGGAAGTTACGTGGCAGGGTTATATCTTTCACCAAACTTATCCAATCTGTTTGCTGAGACAATAACCTTAGAAGTCGGAGTATACAAAGAAGAGGGTATCAAGTTTGATGAATTGATGGAAGACTCATTAACAACGTGCGTAATGCAGGCACCCTATCAACATTAACAACAATTTTAAGTTCTCATTGCTTATTTGCTAACTGGGCAAAAATTGACATATGTTGTAACTCATATGAAACTCTGGTAGTGTAGTAGTTAAGTCCTACAGCTGTTAAACACAAGGTTGGCAGTTCAAATTCACAAGGTGCTTCTTGGAAACTCAATGGGGCAGTTCTACTCTGACCACAGGGTGGCTATCAGTTGGACTGGATTCGACAGCAGTGGGTTTGGTTTTGGGTTTTGGTATATTTTTACATATTACAACATTTATGTCGTTAAAATTTACCCTGTCCATTATGTAAAGTATATATGAAGTGTAATAAGTAAAACCTTTCAATTACATTCTGTTTTTGTCTAATGAACACAATGCAAAAGCAAGACTGTGACTATCTGTGTGAGGTAAAATTATGTGAACCATCTATAAGAAGGTAATACATAGTATTGTTAGAAAGACAATAAAAGAATACAGTATTTGATAATGAGAAAAGCAAAGGAGGGAGGTTCACTTGACCTCAAGGAAAATGACAGACTGGAAGCAGACTTATTTGACCGAGTAGACTCTGGCTGTCAGGCAATTTCCTGTCCTAAAGAGCAATCTTGCCTAGGCCTCAGAGTCATCAGAATAAAATCTGAGAGCCATTTTACAGGAGAATCAAATAAGATTTGGAATGAAAATGTCATTGCAAAGCAAGAAAAATTTGCAATGATTTTCTGTAATACAAGAAGACTTTTTTAGTACTTTTATTGCAGAAGCAATTCTAAATAACAGAGCTCTTCTTATAATAGCATTTCTATAATAATGCTGTTTTGTAACAGAAGTGCTATTATTACAGAAATGGCATTATAATAGTGGCATTATTATTGTTGAATCTCTTCTATAACAGAAGTGCTAAATAAGCCTATCTGTATTAAAGAAATTTCAGATTTCCTTTTCAGAACTAAAACTGCTTTGGCCAGTCATTCTCATGTGATCATATTGCAAGTAATCTTACATGTGTTGACCAATATTGAAAGATAAGTCCAGTCCACACTCCCAGGAAATCTGACACTGAACTAAGACTCAGAAGATCTGAGCTGCATTCTCAGCTTTGGCATTAGATACATAGTCAGTGACCTGGAGCACGTTCATTCTCCTCTGAGACTATTTTTTTCCCTATCACTAAATGAATAAATATGAAGGCTATTTAAAACTTCCACTGAAGGCTTTCCCATTACTAAAAAGCCTATGTGGCCAAATCCTTATAGAGTCAATTACATATTTTTACTTCTTTCTTTTAAACCCACTAATGTGCTACTTTGTTATTGTTTCATTTATTTTCTCAGAATAAGTTTATATTCTCAGCCTAGAAGCTGAATAAAGGTAAGAATTGCTTTGAAAATAAATCTTCCCTTAAACGGCCAGCACAGTGCTTTGAATATAATAGGTAATATTTTTGAAATTAATTAAAATCCCTCCGATAACCAAGTTCTAAAACCTAAGCTGACTTACAAAATAACAGGATTGTATTTTGAAGCTAGGTGAATACTATACAGGAGCTTGTAACATTCAGGCTGAAGTAAAGCAATCAAATATTGAAATAAGGTTGGGAGTAGTAAAAAGATACAATGTTCAATAATAGAGTTCAAAAAAGTCACCTCAAAAGAAATCTTATATCCACATCAAGTACATTACTGTAAATTTCACTTCTCATTCAATAAAGTATATATTGCTTTGCTAAATATTTAGAGAATATTCATCAAAAGAATTTAACTATATATGGAAGATGAATAAGTAAATTTAAACTTATAAAATTCTACTTTTTATTAAAGACATTGTATAGTCCTTTGACAATGAGCTTCCAGTAGAGAACAGAAGACGGGAAAGATGTAAAGTTCCAAAGTTGTTGACCTTTTTAACATTACAATAAAATCCTATATATTTCCAGGTTGACACAATTAGATTACATCGTCTGGTTAGGATACAGCCTATGAAACAGTGATGTAAGGAAATTCAATATACTCGTATCCTCTGTAGGCATTTTTACATTTTTAGACTCTCATGAATGTTTTTGGTATGTATTTTTATAAAATGAACTTATGTTATTACCAATTCAAGCAGAAGAAGATTCTGCCAGAAGAGATACACAAACACACACGTATGTATATGGTCCTATTAGGCGACATCAAGCTGATTCTTACAGTGACTCCACGTACAACAGAATGAAACACTACTTGGTTCTGCAACATCCTCATAATTTTTATGTTTGAGCCCATAGTTGCAGTTACTGTGTCAATCCATCTATTCAAAGGTCTTCCTCTTTTTCACTGACACTCTACCAAGCATGGATGTTCTTCTCCATGGACTGATCCTTCCTGTATGTATGTGTACAGGTACAGATACATGTTTATAAATACATACACTGTATGCTGCATTGCCATAAGAGAAAAAGTGTAAAAGTCACATCAGTTATTTATCATAGCTGAATGATAGGGATCAAAAGCTATCATTAAAAAATAAGACACACAAGAAAGATATTATTTTTAATCCCAGAAGTAGGCCACAAAAAAAGAACATTAAAGAGGGAAGGAGGAGGAGGAGGAGAAGTTGGCGATTATTTATAATAAATTACTAAGAGATAAGCTTTAGGCAAGCACTCACTGTGACCAACTCCAGTTGCACAAATGCTTACGTATCTGCTTCTCAAAGCCTCTTCGCCCAGTCTCAAGGAGAATAGTGCTAAAGAGTCTGGGGGTCCAGCCTTCGAAGAGACATTTGGTTTTCCTCTATTCTGAACAGGATGGAGGGCTCAGATTGACTAAATCATTGTTTGTGTGCCACACCTCACTCTAGATGCCTGACATGTGACATTTGATTCAATGTTTACTGTTCTCAGCGGTTATTATTATCTAATGAGGACAGTGATGCACAGAAAAGTCACTTGTCACAATCACACAGAGATTGTGACAAGTTTTGTAACCCTAATCAGCCAATGTGCATAGGTATGTTGATCAACGGGCAGGAGGACTAGGGAAAAACAGAAGATTTAGAGAGACCCGTCAGGACCAAGGAGGAGCTCCTCTAAATGCTTGGTGCAGTTAGCAGCAGCAGCTCTTACAGGAAGACGCAGGTAACATCAGAAAGGAAAGGGCTCTTAAACAATCAGCCTATAAAGCCTCTTTATTCTATGGTGGGGCACACTTTCTAACAAAATGATAACCTGACTGGAGTCTGAGCCGACAGTGGAATCTGGGCTCCCGCTCCTAATCTGGAGCTCTGTCCCTTAGGGTCTAACACCTCTCTATGGCAGCCAACGTTTTGAATTAGTTGTTTCTGTCAATTAGATCACTCCTGACAAAAAGCTGCTTTTCCACCCTCACCCAAACACTACCATCACCACCCTCCACCCCATCAACAAATAATTAAGATTGAACAAACACACACACTAAAAACCTCTTTGGAGAGAATTATGCAGTAGAATCATCTCAGAATATTAAGAAAACTTCTTGATCACTTGTAGCCTCAGGGACCTGTGCCTCAAAGTAAAACAATACACTTGCTACTCGTTACATCACTCTCTTATACAAGGGTTCTAATCTGCATTGTACTACTGCCACTCTTCAGAAAGTGTTTTTAAACACATGGAAGAAAATACATAAGATCACGTAGCCAGCCGCCAAGTGCTGTCGAGTGGGATCCGACTCATGGTGACCTTAGAGGTCGGAGTAGAACTGCCCTCTAGAGTATTCAAGGAACGCCTGGTGGATTTGAACCACCAACCTTATGAAGAAACCAAATACTGAAATTTTAATTTCAAAATAATTTTTTAACAAAATAAATTGGTGTTTCATCATTACTGCACTAAATAAGGCTCATAACAGCAATTCTAATAACACGGCTTTCAAAATAGTGAAACTATTTTTTAGTTATAGTAATAACTGTAATACGATATGAAAGTATCAATGATTTTTTTGAGTAATGCTAAATGTACAAGTACTGCTAATACCATTGTGGATTTTATTTACCAATATTGAAGGAAATGCTAAATTTACATTTGTGGTTAGCAAAATAAAAATGTGATTTTTGCTTTCACCCTGACTTCAATCCACACACTCCTGGTGTGTGCCAGAATAAAACATCTTGATTCTAGGACAAGTCAGTGTAACTAGATAAAAAGAAAAAAAAGCAAACCAAACCCACTGTCACTGAGTCTATTTCAACTCATAGTGACCCTATAGGGCAGAGCTGAACTGCTCCACAGTGTTTCCAAGGAGTGCCTGGCAGATTCAAACTAAGGAACTTTTGGTTTTAGACGTAGCTTTGAACCACTATGCCAGTTCTGACTGGAAGTGAAAAAGTTCTGAGACTTTTATTTCAATTCCTAGAAGACTGACACAGAAGAATAGAAGTCCTGTACCTGCCCCCCCAAACAAATCTCCAGGGCTCATGGCACAGTATCCTTGTTTCTAATCTACTTTATATATTCAGCATTTAACAAGGAGTCTCCTGAAGTCAATGTGGAAACAATCAAAATTTCTGTTGGTGGTGGCATCAGTGCTCCACAGCTCTAAATATTCGAGGGGAAAGACAATGAAACCAAGTAGTGGGGAGGAAGTGTGCAGACTGGGATGAGATGGATTTTAAAAATTATCAGGCAGCACACAGAGAAGACAAGAAGAGCTGGAAGGTAATAAAGTCAATTAGTGAATCAAAGAACACGAAACTCATTTTGAAATAAAGAGTGATAATTTTAAGCAGCAAGAGAGAGATTAGAATAGAGACGCGATAATGCTGTGAAGTTTGGATAGGAGATGTTAAAAACAAAAAAAAGAACTGAATAAGAAAAGGAAAAAATACCTCTATAAAACAGCTGCCTAAATTAATTATCCTTTCATATTTTAAATCCTGGTTATAAAGATTTTGATTCACCAGTTTGTCTATGTATACTGTTATCTGTGATTTTGTTTTTAATCTTTCCCCTCAATTTTTTGGCTCTGTCATTTCTCCTCAATTTCTCCCCCCCACTCCCCAATCTTTCATAACAAATAAACTACAATCTTTGTTTCCCTCCTAGTTTACTAATTGCATTACTTTCCTTACAGGTTAAATTATATTCCAAAGTCAAATACTGCTTGTAAATAATTCTCTCCATTCCCCAATTTCAAGTTATTCTTTAGAACCCTGCCAAGTTACATACAGTATGAGGTCACTGTGCAAAAGCTTGCTGTAATACATGTGAAAAGTCTTTAGACTACATAGGACCACAACTAGGGAAAGACACTGCGGACAATCAGACAGCACTTCAGAACTTCACAGGGTGCAACCCAGGAACAGAAGTAAAGTCCTCTTACCACCAGGACCTGACAAACAAACTAGGGGGTTGCAGGCAAATTCACATCATGGACTTTGAGTCCCTAATCTGTAGAGTGGGAACAGAATCTAAATAATTCCCTATAATAATACAGATATCATAAATTATTGCAACATGTGGTAACAACTAGCGTAATTATGTTTCTTCAGTATAAGCTTCATTGAGTTTCCTGGATCTGTGAGTTTAGAGCTTTTGAAAAATTTGGAAATTTTTCTTTAATTGTGATTCAGTGAAAGTATACAATCCAAATTATTTTTGCATGCCCACCTATCTGCAGCTCCTTCTGCTCTCCTTACTCAGTGACAGCACAAGCCTCCTTTTGGCCTATACTTGTAGTATCCCCTTAACAAGCTCCAGTCCCTCCTCTCTGCCCTCTTCTCTCCTATCTAGAAAGAGACCAGTAGGACAGCATTAAAATTTGGAAATTTCTTGACCATCTTTCCTTCACATGTTTTCTAAACCTCACCCCACCCCACTATCCCAACATACTCATTTTTGTAAGTATATTATGTAAATGCAACAAATTATTTATCTTAGACTACTTGGAACTGCTCCATGTATCACTAAAACTCTGGTAACTTCCTTTTCAGTTTTTGTTTTCTGTGTTTCACTTTTGACAGTTTTATTGCCATGTTTTCAAGCTCATTGATCATTCTTCTGCAGCATCTAATCTGCTATTAATTCGAGCTAGTACAATTTTCATTTCAGATATTATATTTTTCTATCTAGAAGTTTGCTTTGGGTCTCTTTTATAATGGCCATTTCTCTCATCCTCTACCATGTGAACATACAACCAATATCTATAATAGCAGTTTTAAAATCTTTGCCTGCTAATTTTAGTATCTCTTACTTCTGGATCTGTTTCTATTAATTAACTTTCTTCCTAGTGCCTTAGTCATCTAGTGCTACTATAAATTGTGGTGGACAGCTTTAACAAACAGAAATTTATTTTCTCACAGTCTAATAGTCTAAAAGGACAAATTTAGGGCTCAGCTATAAGGGAAGGCTTATGGACTCTGGAGGAAGAGCCCAAAATCTTCCCCTATACTAAGAATTTCTCCACACAGGAACGCTGGTCCAAAGGACATGCTATGCTTCTGGCATTTCTTTCCTGGTGGTGTAAGGCTGCCTCTCTCTGCTTGCTTCCCTTTCCTTTTATCTCTTGTAAGATAAAATGTAGTGCTGCTCACACTCCACGGAAACTCCCTTTTCATTGGAGCAGGGATCAAACCTTGATAAAGGGTGTGATAATCCCTCCCTAATCCTCTTTAACATAAAATTATAATCACAAAATAGAGGGACAACCACGCAATACTGGGAATCACATCCTAACCAAGTTGATGCATAATTTTGGAGGACACAATTCAATCCATGACACCCAACTATGGACCCCATTTTGTTGTTTGTTTGCATGCCTGATAGTTTGTTTTATTTTTTATTGGATGTCAGACATTTGAATTTTGTATTCCTTCAAATAGCTGAACTTTATTCTGGAATACAGTCAAATCACTTTTTCAAATCTGTTTGAATCATTGAAGCATTGTTAGAGTAGGTCGAGAGAAGCCCTTTCATCTTGGGCTAATTAAACCAAACTCCTACCCCATTGCTGTCAATTCCAACTCATACTGACCCTATAAGACACAGTAGCACCACCCCACAGGGTTTCCAAAGAGTGCCTAGCGAATTTGAGCTGCTGACCTTTCGGTTAGCAGCCAAACTCTTAGCCACCAGGGCTTTTAGAGCCTAATATTAAGACAACACCAATTTAAAGGTTCTGCTCAATGTCTCACATATCAGGAGCTCTTTGCACTCTGCTGGAAGAACACGAACAATTTTCAGTTCTGTGAGCTCCTACGTTTGCTCTGTCTGATCCTAATGCTGGTATAAGGGGACAGAATTCTTATACCTAGTTTTTTGTTAGAAGATGTTTGGGCACACACTACTTAATCTGCATGATCCCTTCCAGAGGTATTTCACCTGCTGTCAAGAATGTCCTTACATAGATGCACAGATCAGTACTCAACCAAAGACTCAAAGAGATCCTACAGAAGATCTTGAGAGCTTTTTCTATACGGCTCCATACTCTCTGGTATTTTGAACCACAATTTATAGCCTCCACAATTTCCAAAGTCTTGGTCTCAACAAAGCAAGACCAGCAGACTTTGTCTGGATTTCCCTTTCTTTGGCTGAAACCTGGAAATGACCTCCAGGTAATACAGAAAGAGCAATCACAGGGCTCTTCCTGGTATTTCCGTCTCTTGGGAATCATTATTCTGTATGGTTAGCTATCCAAAACCTGAAAACCATTATTTTCTACATGTTGTTCAAATTATATGTTATAATGAAAAGGTAAATCTAGTCACTGTCACTGAATTTTGAAAAACTGAAGTCTTAATCCCCATGTATTTGAATACAACTATCTTTCCTGAATTAAAAAAATTGTATGTATGCTCATGGATGTGCATGTGTGTGTATGCATGTGTTTGATTGCCAAATGCCAAGAATTTACTGAAATAAGGTAGTAGCAACAAGAAAACAATGGAATGAGATCATCAAAGAGCCAAGTCAAGTGCCGTCGAGTTGGAGAAACTCACCAAATACCACTTACTGTAGCAATAAATCTAGAGAGAAGAGACCTATATACTGAAAATTAAAAGACCTTACTGCAAGAAACCAAAAGAGATTTACGTAAGCGGAGAAGTCTGCCTTGCTTATGAATAGGAAGTCTTAACATTGTGAAAATGTCTATTTTACCCAAAGCAACCTACATATACAGTGCAATCCCAATACAAACTCCAGTGTCATTTTTTAATGAGATGAAGAATCAAATCACCAACTTGTTTGTAAAGCGAAGAAACCCTGGATATGTAAAGCACTATTGAAGAAGAGGAAGACAGTGGGAGGCCTCATACTACCTGACTGTCTTAGTTACCTGGTACTGCTCCAACAGAAAATAACCATGAGTAGAAGGCTTCATGAAGAGAAACTTTTATTGTCACAGTCCAGTAAGCCACAAATCCATTCATAAGTTACAAGTCCATTCAGCATGAGAAATCACGATAGTCTGGTAAGCGGAGTCCAAATTCAAAGACAGAATCTCAGCACAGGTACCTCAGGTCCAAAGGATGTGCTCTGTTCTAAGTGCTGCTCGCTTGGTGGTACAAAGTTCGCAACTTACTCTGTTCACATCTCTCCCTTATACCCCACAAGCTGGTAGCTTGAGTTCTGTCTTAGCAGCACAACTGCAGCTCATTCTCCATCATCAATACCACAGAGGCAGGATTTACAAGACATGGGAGGAATGGCACCATATTAGGACTCATAGCCGACTCAAATCAACACATACATTTTTGGGTGGACATAATTTAATCCATGACACCAACCTTAGAACCTACTACATTGCCGTGGTAGTCAGAATAGCCTGGTACTGGTACCAAAAGAGACACAAACACAAATGGAACAGAATAGAGACCCCAGAAATATCACCATCCTCTTATGAACAGTTGATATTCATCAAAGGCCCAAAGATTTTAAACTGGGGTAAAAACAATCTCTTTAAACAAGTGGTGGTGGCAAAGTTGGATATCCACCTGCAAAAAACTGAAACAAGACCCATATCTCTCACCGTACGTAAAAACTAACTCAAAATGGATCAAAGACCTAAATATCAAACCTAAAACAATAAAAATCATGCAAGAAAAAATAGGGGCAACAATGGAATTCTAATACATGACTTACACAGACTACAAAATCTGTCAAATAATGCACACACAACAGAAAACAGATAAATGGAAACTAATAAAAATCAAACACTTTCGCTCAACCAAAAACTTTACCCAAAGCATTAAAAGATCATCCACAGAAGGGAAAAAAATATGTGTAAACTAGATATCAAATTGACATCTGATTGCCATAGTCTACAAGATACTGCAAAATATCAACAAGAAAAAGGTAAATAACCCAATTAAGCAATGGTCAAAGGAGATGGACAGACACTTCACCAAAGAAGACATCCAGGCAGCCAAGACACATGAGGAAATGCTCAGTCATTAGCTACTAGAGAAATCCAAATCAAAACTACAATGAGATACCATCTCACCCCAACAAGGTTGACCAGAATCCAAAGAACACAAAACAACAAATGCTGGAGAGGCTGTGGAGAGATTGGAACTCTTCTACACTGCTGGTGGGAATCCAAAATGGTACAACCTCTTTGGAAAGCAATTTGGCACTTCCTCAAAAAGCTAGTAATACCATATAGTCCAGCAATCCCACTGCAGTACATCCTACAGAAATAAAGGTGGTCACACAAATAGATACATGCACATGAACGTTTACTGTAGCACTGTCCACAACAGCAAAAAGATGGAGTCAGCCTAGATGTCCATCGACAGATGAATGGACAAACAAACTATGGTACGTATACACAATGGAACACTATGCAATGATGAAGCACAATGATAATTTTAGGAAGCATCTCATAAACTGGTTTCAACTAGAAGACATTACATTGAGCAAAATCAGTTAACTGCAAAAGGACAAGTGCTGTATGAGATGTCTGCTATAAGGACTCAAAAATGGACTTAAGTACAGAAGAAGTGAGGCTTTGATGGCTACAAGTGTGGGGACAGAAGGAGAGGGATGTTCATAGATTAGATATTTGATAAGAATTTGGTTAGGTGGCAGGAGTGACAACACACAGTAGAGAGCAGATCAGCATAAATGGACTAGAACATAAACTGAAAGGTTTTCTAAACTCAACCCAATATCAAAGAATAGAGTAGCAGGCATAGAAGTCTGCGACCATGTCTTCAGGGGACATCAAGGTCAATTTGCACAGCTAATGTTTATCTAAGAGAGTCTTCTGCAGCCCATATTGGTGAGTGGTATCTGGGGTCTTAAAAGCTACCAAGCTACTACCTGAGGAACACCAAATGGTTCCAACCCATCTGGAACACATGACAACCAAGAACATCAAAGAAGCGAGGGAAAATGAGCTCAGGAGACAGAAGGTCCCATACGAATGGAAGACTATCAGCATGAGACCAGAAAAGACAGATAGCACCCAGCCACCGCCAAAGACAGCCATGATGGTGGACACAATATAGAGTCCCTGCAACAACACAGGAAAAAGAGGTCTGCAGTTCAAGAACTCTTCTAAAAGACCAAAATTGGTGGCCTGACAGCCTAGAGGGTGCCCTGGGAACATGACCCCAAGACTTGCTGCTGGCCCTGACCTGAAACAACTACTGAGCTCAACTATTCAGACAAGAATGGACTGGACACAGTGACACAGTATGAGTGTATGGTGTGTGTACTTTATGGTTTTATACATTTATGAAGGCTGTCCTACTGGTTTCTTTCTAGATGGGAGAAAGGAGGGTGAAGAGGAGGGAACAGGTCCTCGTAAAGAAGATACTAGAAGTAGGGAGTGCAAAGAAGAAATGTGGTAACACAGAATGAGGAGAGCAGATGAGGTGCAGACAGACAGGCATGTGGAATTGATTTGGATTGTATACTTTCATTTGATCATAATAAAAAAAGAATACAATGGAATGAAATTGTAATGCTCTTATTATGAGATAGAATACTCCTAGGCTTTTACTTGAAGTTGTATATTGGTATTCCCTATTTAATTTGCTTTAAATTCATGTTTGATAAATTAAGCACGTTAATGGGAAAGTAACCCTTTAAGGTTTTTATTTTCTCACAAGGATTGATATAGCATATTTACAGACAATACTGCAAAATGTTTTCTTACTTTGGATGATTATGAGAACCTTTGGGGGATAGAACCTTATCCATTCCCACCATATAAGTATAGGAAAAAATCAAACACAAATATATAATTCCCGTATGTAGATTGAGATCTGTGCAGGAAAATTGCAAATAGTGATTTGAGAGTAATCTTCTATCATACCCTACTATAGCCATATCTCAGTATGTAATCACACACCAAAATCCATTTTAAAGCAGAAGTTAAAATTTTGAAATGGGAAAAAAGTCGTTAAAACTGAGGCTATTTCTTACAACTATGCAAGCTTTGGAAAGTGTGGTCTCTGTGGCTTGGTTTCACTATCTGTAAAATGGTATCGCAGCATTGTCCTCAGGAGGATAAAATACTGTGTGTAAATGAAATTTTATACAATACCAGTTATATAGTGATTATTGTCAGCATTCACTTTATCTCAAAAAGTCTCACTGAAGCCATCTTCTTTTCTACTTTACTCCTAATTTTACAAAGTGAGGTCAGAAATCCAAATTATGACAATGGGAAACAGGAACTTTCTTTCCTTAAGAAGAAGTATTCTTATTTCTAAAAAGCATTGTTTTGAATGGAAAACCAACAGTTTCCTAATAAACTAGTTTTATAATATTCATACTGTACTTATATTTTCACATATGTGACAAAAGGTTTCTCATAAGGATCTTCCTCAATATTCATAACTACAAAACACCAATAGGTAAATTTTACCAAAAATGTGATATTTTGAAGAAGACTTTTCTGTATTTTTGTCAGTATGTTTCTGTCATCTTGTGTCATGATAGTAAATGCTGAATCTAAAAATTATTTTAGCATTATTTTATCACAAAACACTATGCATACATCTTAGTGTATATCTTCATTATCTATAAAATGTTTCTGTTATATGCCAAGCCAGCCAAGGCTGTAGAATCATAAAACAATTACTCCAAGATTTTTAATTAAGTGATACATTAATACCAGCTCTTGGAAAGCGGGGCTAAATAGTGGAATAGTCAGATATTTCCCTCTAAAAACAAAGACACAAAAAACCCAAATTTATGGATTATAGACGGCACTTGGCTTGGCCATGACATTCTAAGAGCCCTGAATGTCTAACAGAAAGTTGAGAAACTAGACTGAATGACAAGGAAGGGAGAGTAGGCCCAGAAGTACCTAGGATTGACCAGACCTGACCTGATGAGAAATGGTACCTGTAGGCGGCTCCATGGCAGCCAGTGTGGTGAGGGCAGCAGTGTTGTTTGGAAAGTGGTTTTCACAGCAAGAGAAATCCAAGGACAAAGAGCCCACTCATGCCTCTAGAATCAATGATAAAAGACACAAGCTACTAAACAACCACACACATGCAGATCTAAAACTTTTCTTCACAATAAATCTCTACCCTTCTGCCAGGGCTCACCTATCTCTTCTCTGTAAGGTGCTGGCTCCAGAGAATGACAGATACCCTAGGCAGGAAATAGGACACTTTATGCACATACTGAGCCATTCTCCCAGAATTGGAGAGGAAACAATTTAACCAACAGGGGGAAAAAAAGTCATCTTCCAGCTCCCCTAAAGCCAGGAATTCAGGCAAAAACAGTTCTTTTGCCTAGGCATAAGCAATCCACAAATCTTGAAGGCCTCTCACCTCTGTATACAGCATCAAGAACCCATAGTCCAGCTGCAAATCCTATCCACTTACATTTTCCTCACAGATACTCATAGATGGCTGCCAACCCCTCATCTTTCTCTGCACATGCAGCCAGATAGTGTGCCTATACCAATCACCCTTGCACATCAAGAACTGTAGGGGACAGCCTGTTCCATACACTTGGTGACTACCTGAATACTTGAAAAGTAAGAAAAGCCTGGGCTCACATGCCTAGTAATAGCTGTAACCATCTGACATTAAAGCTTCAAAGGCACCAACAATCTAACTAGCTCATATGAGCCACCTACTGGGGCATTTCAAAACAAAATGAAACTATAAGCTAGAAAATGTAAGCAAACATAAAATAAATAAATACAACAACTTACTGATGGCTGGAGACAAGTCAGTATCAAATTACACAAAGAGGCAAACTACAATGTCTTCAGAAAACTTCCCCCCAAAAAAAACAATCAAGAAATTTCTCAGATGAAAGGAACTTTCTGGAATTGTCAGAGATAGAATATAAAAGATTAATATTTAGAACTCTTCCAGAGATCAGGAAGCAGATCAGGCAAAACACAACAGGGTTTAAGGACATGTTAAACAGGCTGCAAGATACCAGAGAGCTGGTGTGCAGAAATTCAGCAGATTCATAATAAAATTACAAAATTAGACAATTCTACATGAGTCAGATCCAACTTGACGGCACTTGGCTTGGCTTGTCATAGAAAGTCAAAGGAACAAAACTGAGGAAACGGAATGCAGAATTAGTGAGGCTGAAGATAAAACAATTAACACCAACATAGTTTTTAAGGAAAATCACATAAAACAATTTTTAAAAAAGAAAAAACACTAAGAATTATGTGGGACTCCATCAAGAGACATAATCCATGAATAATGTACCAGAAATGGGGAATAACAGAAAATACAGAGAGAACTGTTGAAGTGTTTGATGAAAGAAAACTTCCCCTAATATTATGAAAGTGAGAGGATACCTATTCAAGATGTTCATTGAAATCCACACAAGGTAGATTCCAAAAGAAAGACACCAAGACAGAATGACACTTGCCAAAACTAAAGATAAGGAGATAATTTCTGAAGTGACTAGAGATAGAAGAAAAATAATCTACATGAGGAGTCAATATGACTAAGCTCAGGCTATTCAACAGAAACCATGCAGGTAAGAAGGCGATGGCATAACACATGCAAGGTCTTGAAGGAAAAAATTGCTAGCAAAGACCAATGTATGCAGCAAAATTGTCTCTCAAATGTGATGGTAAAATTAGGACATTTCAGAAAAACAGAAATTTAGGAAATATGCAAAAAACAAACCTGAATTACAAGAAATATGAGGACTGACAATTACATTCATGAACTCATCCTAAAAAAAGTGCTATATACTTCACTGCAGAATATCACTATTATCACCTTTCAAGTGCTCCCCTTGGGAAGCTATGTACCAAATACCAGTGTCTAGTCTACTCTTGCTGAACTGGTCATCAGAGCTGTTGTTGTATTACTCTTGATACCCTGAATGTCATCAAAATGTCTTCCTTTCAATATTTCCTTCACCTTTAGGTAAAGAAATAAGTTACCAGGGGACAGATCAGGTGAGTATGGAGGGTGTTCCAGTACAGTTATTAGTTTACTGGCTAAAAACTCCCTCACAGATGACTATACAATTAAGTTTGTGAACTTGTCACCATGGACGATGGCCATTCTGGAAAGATTTCCAAAATTGCTTTGAAGGGTACAGTAGGTACTGGTGTTGATGCATTGCTTCCCAATGGGAGTACTTCCAAAGTGACCATAGTAATATTCAGCAATGAGGTATGTAGCACTTAGCCAGCCAATTAGAACAATTAAATTCATAGACGTAATTGTCAGGCCTCACATTCACACAACGGAGTATTATGCAACAATAAAACAACCATGAATTTGGAAAAATCTCACAACATGCAGTAATCTGGAAGGCATTATGCCGAGTGAAATCAGTAAATTGCCAAAGGACAAACACTATATGAGACCACTGTTCTAAGGACTCAAAAAGAAGTTTAAACCCAGAAGAAAACAGTTACTGATGGTTACAAGGTTGTGGAAAGAAGGAGGGTATTCACCAATTAGAAAATGTGCACAAATTATTTAGGTGAAGGGAGGGACAACACACAGCAGAGGACAAGTCAGAACAAATGGGCTAAACCAAAAGCTGAGAAGTTTTCTGAATACAAGTAAATATTTCAAGGGACAAAGGAGCAGGGACATGGTCTGGGGAATATGGTTTCAGGAGACATTGACATCAATTGCTATAACAAATTTTATTAAGAAAATGGTCTGCATCCCACTTTGGTGAGTGGTACCCGGGGTCTTAAAAACTAGCAAGCAGCCATCTAAGAAGCATCAATTGGTCTCAACCTACAAGGAGCAAAGGAAAATGAAAAGCATCAAAGACACAAGGAAAATATGAGGCCAAAACACAAAAAGAGCCACATCAACCAGAGACTACGACAGCATGAGATCAGAAGAACTGAATGGTGCCTAGCTACCACCAATCACTGCCCTTTCAAGGAACTCAACAAAGAGTTCCTGATGGAGGAAGAGAAATGTGGGGTACAAAACTCAAACCCTAGTAAGAAGACCAAACTTGACGGTCTGACAGACTGGAGGGTCCTCAGAAGAAATGGCCCCCAGACTCTCTGCTAGCCAAGAATTGAAACCACTCCAGAAGTCAGCTTCTCAAAGATTGAATTGTTCTATAGGATGTTAAATGATGCCAGTAAAGAGTGTTCATCTTGGCTTAAAGTAGACACAGGAAACTAACCGGGCAGCTCCTGCCTAGAGGCAAGATGACAAGACACAGACAACAGTAGGTTGAATGTACCTGGGAAATGCAGGATGGAGAGTAACAGTGTGCTATCACAGTGTGGGGCAAGCAACTTTGGTCACACAACGAAGTATGTGTAAGTTTTTGTATGAGAAACTGACTTGATTGTAAACTTGATTGTAAATTTTTGTATGAGAAACTGACTTGATTGTAAATTTTCAGTGAAAATACAATAACAAAATAAAAATTCCACCTCGCTTGAATACAGAAAAAAAAAAAAAAACACAAAATACGATGTGTGAACACACAAAGAAATTTAGAGGAATTGAGATTTTACAGAAGTCCTTAAAATCTGACCTAAATATACACCATTATGCATGTAGTGATAATTCAATTACATAAGGATAATTATTATACAAAATCTCAGAGTAAATAAGTTTAGTCCACTTACAGAAAGAATCCAAGTCCACTATACCAGCAGGGGACAAAAGCACACGCTGTATTTATTTACAGTTATAACTTACATTACAAGAGAACTAAAAATATATGAGGCTGTAAATGAGAGGCTTTTATGAATGGATCTCTTCTAAGTGATATATGTGATACAAATGATTAGCATTAACTGATCTTCTTGAAGAATGTACTGATATAATTCATTATAATGGCTTCGAAGTGCAATTAGTGAACTATAGTGTAAATGACACTGCTGTTCATAGATCTACCCATAAGAGTAATTATATTTTGAAAACTACTTAGTGAAAAATTGATTGAATGAGTCCTATGGGCATAGATAATTGAGATAAAAATATGTAAACAAAATGGCTATTAATAGGCCTTACGGCACATTTATATGGTTTCTTAATACAAGATTCTGTAAAAGAGGTATCTAGATTTCATTGAATAAATTATTTAACTGAATATGATATAATTATACTTTTAATCAGGTGAAGACAGGGAGAATGACATATTTTAAAGGCAAAATAAGCAAGAAACAGAAATCCAGTTCCAAATCATCGTAGGAAATAAAATATTCCTATTCATATTTCTATACCCCAAGAAAAGGAAGAGTGGCAGCATGTCATAATAAAGAGTCTGTAATGTATAAACCAAAATGACTTTATAACTTTAGATTATTTTTAAAAATTCAAAACATTTTCATTGCTTGTCTGCATGTAAGGCTATCACATTGTTAAATATGTATTAAATTAATTCCGAATCATAAAATTTTTAGTTCTAATTGCTCAGAAATCATACAACTATTACATATATATATCCCCCATATATTCCAAAGGTACAATGTTAGCCAAACCAAACCCACTGCGTTGAGTCGATTTCAACTCATAGCAACGCTATGGGACAGAGTAGCACTGACCCGTAGTTTCCAAAGAGTACCTGGTAGATTTGAATCGTCATCCTTTTGGTTAGCAGTTGTAGCACTTAATCACTAAGACATCATGGTTTCCACAATGGTAACATTTTATACAACATATGTATGCATACATACATATATGTACACATATATATGTTATTTTCATATATATGTAGATAACACATATACAGTAGTATCAGACTATGAAGACAAACGAAAGGTTTGAGTTCCAGGTCAGGAAAATTGATGGTTTAGGTCTCACTTTTTATCTAACTAATAGAACTATATATGACACACATTTAAGAACTTGAATTTCCTCTTTTGTAAAATGAACATATTGCGCTATACAATGTCTAATTTTAAAGCCCCATGAGGCAGGACTCTTTAGGAGAGACTTAAAAATAGCCAGACTTACTTTCTAATTAATATTTCACATACCTGAATAGGTACACAACCTTAAGTGAATATGATGAGCTGTAGTTTTTTTCTGTTGTGAAACAGGGATGTCATCACATTCAATACACTGAATTACGAAGACTATGTGAACAATGTGTGAAATTAATAAACATGACAATTCTCGGCCCACAGAAACTATTTAATAACTGTCATTGTACTTATCTGTATTTTCCAGCTTAGGCTAAATTATGCTGCAGCACAATCCTAAAAATTTCAATGATGTAAAACTACAAATATTTATTTTTTGATCACATAATAATTTGTAGGTTGACTGCAGCTCTGCTCAGTCTCTGTTGCAAGAGCCATGTTGAAAAAAAATCCCTATCGAAGACTTGTCTCATAGCAAAGGGAAAAGAATAATGTGAAACCACATAATGACTCATAAAGGTTGGGCTGGAAAGTGACACATATCGTTCTCACCACATTGCATTAACCAAATCAAGTCTCATACAGAGCCCGATATCAATGAGGTGGAAAGTATCACCTTCCAGCCAGTAGGGAAAGGGAAGCAGATAAATTCAGAATAATGCAATTAACTACACTAAGTCTTGCAGTATTCCCTGAATCCCATCACACCTGATCTCTGAAAAGAATACGCATGATGCATCTGTTTTTGTTCATACATATATACATAAAAACACACAATGGATAATTGTACATTTTATGGGTATTAAATCTCAAATAGACCGCCTTTTGCTTAACTTTTCCTAAACATCTTTTAGACTATAGTATCATGTAGGAAGCTTCGGGTTGCAACGACAGAAAATCCAAATCAAATGGCCTTAATAGGAGACTTGCTGGTTCATGTAACTTAGGTCATTGATTCTGGTATAATTTTCCCACAATTTTCATGGGTCTGTCTTTCTTTAAGTGCTGGTTCAAACCTCTAGTGATTGGGAGATATCACAGCTATTCAATACTTCAGGACCATGCAACTGTCTCCATGATCCCCTAATTAGACCAAGAGAAACTTCCCAGACACCTCCTACAAATGCCCCTTGGATTCTATGTCAATTCTCAAAATAAGAGAAATGGTATTATTTTTATATGAATTAGGCTTACCCAGATCATTTTCTTAGAAACCCATGGATGCTTGGTAAAGGTGTAGATTTCAAGAAAAAACAAATAATAAACAAACTCATTTAGGAGGGGAGAATGGAGAAAAGGGTTTTCGATAGGAAACCACCAGTGTGTACTGTTGACAAACTATAACACAGCAATGATAATGAAATGAAGGTTTGTGTATATCTCATGACTTACAATCAGAAAAGAACGCCAAACACCGAAAACATAATACAGACACATGCACACACACACAAGAAATAAGGAAAAAAGAACAATACATGCAACAAGGGGAGAATTTTGGAAACATTTTGACACTTTTATTTTCAAAAAGAAGCTAATAAATAACCACATCAGAGACATTTTCTTTAATTCGAACAAAAGAATTCTAAATACTATTTTAATATTCTCAACTACCCTCCCGTCTTTATCATCTAGTGCTGCTATCACAGATATACCACTGGTAGATGGCTTTAAGGTAAGAAATTTTATTCTACCATAGTCCAGTAGGCTATGAGTCTAAATTCAGGGCATCAGTTCTAGTGGGAGACTTTCTCTGTAGGCTCCGAAGGAAGGTCTTGTCATCAGTCTTTGCCTAGACTGGGAGTTTCTGAGGCACAGGAACCACTGCATCCTTTTCAAAGAACACATTCTGCTCCTGGCACTGCTTCTAGGTGGTATCAAGTCCCCTAACTCTCTGCTTTCTGCCCTTTCCTTTATATCCCAAGAGATTGCCTCAAGGCACAATACAATCTTCCATATTGAGTTCTGCCCCACGAACACAACTGCTGCCTATCCTACCTCACTAATATCATAGAGGCAGGGTTTGTAACATATAGGAACATCACACAATACCAGGAATCATGACCCAGCCAAATAGCTACACACATTTTTTGTAGGACAGAATTCAAACCCTGACACTACCCTATCAAAAATCCCAAAGGAGATTCCCTGTAGGGATTTGATTATCTACAATAACTTTACTCTCCAAATAAAAAACTTATACAGGAGACTTTTGTAGGTGGAATTATATGAAGTCACCCAAAACGGTAAGATATTGACAATTTCATATTGTTCAATCCAAGACTGGAAACCCTTGTGGCATAGTGGGTTAAGTGCTACAGCTGCTAATCAAAAGGTTGGCAGTTTGAACCTGCCAGGCACTCCTTGGAAACTCTACGGGGCAGTTCTACTCTGTCCTATTGGGTCGCTATGTGTCAGAATCAACTCTACAGCAGTGAGTTGGGTTTGGTTTTTGGTTTGGAATTTAAGATTTAATCTGGTAAAAATACATCTTTCATACAATCTTAACCCTGAAAAATAAAGTAGGTTCATATGCCTTAAGGCCAAAAATAAGTCAGAACTTAAACATTATCAGGCTTCCATCAGCAATGGATTTCTGATAGTTAATTGGTTTGCAACTATTGGGTGAAAAGCCAAGAATATAGATGATAAAATCTTAACGAATAAAATACGATTGTTAACTTCAACTATATATTTATGCATTTATATACTATTATTTGTTCATATTTTATTATCATATACAGACAACGCACCTGTGGTAGCAAAAACTGTCTCCACTGGACTATTAACCAAGAGGTTGATGGTTCAAATCTACAAGCAGCAGTGAGAAAAAAAGACCTGGTAATCTACTTTTTTAAGAGTACAAATTAGACTTTCAGAAGAAAGAAGTAAATGAAGTCAACAATGAGTATCCTTCTTGTATTGTATTATTGCTGAATGCCATATCAATTTTCTTTTTAAGCTAGTAAAAATCCCTTCATCCTGCCTAACTCCAGTTGAAAACAAAGTACTTTAATCCCGGGATATTTGTACAAGTTATGTCCTGAGACATGTTAGACGTCACCACCACATTCCTAAGGCATGGAAGAATGCATGACATGGAACAGAAAGTCAGCACTATTTGAGAGTAAATGAATGGATGAGTGAATAAGTAAATGAACTGAATAGATGTTTTAAAAAATGTTACTACTTTGTTACTACTTTGATAATTACTTTTGTTACTACTTTGGTTAACCATCCTATTTCCTAAAAGAAAGCACCTTTAGTTAGTTATATTGCATTATATAGACAAATAAAGCAATTAAAAGACAAAAAAATGCTTGTCTCATAGACAGTGCAAACCAAATATCTTGGCACTTCATGAAGTATGGTGTGCAATATTCATGCTACATTCATTGTGGGGAAAAAAAAAAGGAAAAGTCAGAATTTCTCACCGTAGCTTTCTGTTGATCCCTGGCAGTGTCTAGTATCAAACAAAAAAGGAGAAGAGCTTTTCAAAAAGAATATTGTTTTCAATGCATATTGGGAATATTTCCAAACAAGATCTGTTTTGTTTCTTCCTTCTAGTTTATGATTTTTATTTTCATAATGAAAAGAATTCTCAAACAAATACTACTCACTTAGGGTTTTTTGCTTATTTTAAATCTAATCTTTTGAGTAATAATATGGTGTTTTTAGTGTGTTAAAGTTAATGGGTCAAGTATAACCATAAAATAAAATCAATTAAGCTACAAATTGACCATCTGTGATCAAAAGGTCCTATATCTGCTCATAGTCTGCCATTTAATGGTTTAACTCTGAGAACAAGCAGCTACTTTTATAAAAAATAATCTTACCTGGACCAAGCTGACCCAATCATCATGATAAAAATTATCGTAATAATTATTTCAGACCATGCTCTCAGGCAAAATCGAGGGCAATTGGCACAACTAGCAATTTGCTAATGAGGACTCTCTGCACCCCACATTGGTGATTGGCATCTGGGGTCTTAAAAGCTGCCAAGCTGCCATCTGAGGGTACAGCAAATGGTCCCAACTCAGCAAGAACGGATGATCACCAAGGTCCGTAATGAAATGGGGGAAAGAGAAACCAGAAAACTGAGAAACACACGTGAGTGGGTATTTACACCGACTTCCAACTTGTGGCTGGCTGTGACCGGGAGAACCAGATGGTACCTGGCCACCACCAGTGATAGCCGGATGGAGCTCACAAAGTAGAGTCTCACTGACAACATAAGAACAAATAGAGGCTGCACCCTGAGATCTCCACTAAAAGACCACAATTGATGGTCCAGGGGCTTTGGAGTTCCCCTGAGAGCATGGCCACTGGCCCCGATGCTGCCCCTGTCCACAAATCATAATGAAGGTCAACTCTTCAGACAGCAATGGATTGGACTTGCTGATGCAGAGTGACCATATTTTGTGGGCACTTTATGGTTCTATGCATCTATAGGATGTTGTCCTGCTGACCTCATATTGGAGTAAGGGGAGTGGGTGGAGAGGAGGAGACAGGAGGCTGTTGGGAGGATATGACATGTACGGAGCAGAGAGGAAGAGTGTGCTGTCACGGGACAGGGAGAGCAATGGGAGCTGCATATAGGTGAGCATGCAAATTTATATGGGAATGTACATTTTCATTCAATCATAATAAAAAAGGAAGAAAAAAGAATTATTTCAACGGTCGTTATTCACATCTACTTTGGATAATATAACTGATTTGGCATTCTACAAAACCTACAATAGCAGGGAAGTCCACAGATGTTACTACTAAAAAATGTTGTGTTGCTCTCATCAGGTGCCGTGGAGTTAGTTCCAACTCATTGAGACCCCATGTGCAACAGAATGAAACCCTGCCTGGTCTTGAGCCACGTCCACAATCATTTTTATGCTTAAGCCCATTGTTGCAGCCACTGTGTGAATCCATCCGGTCAAGAGCCTTCCTCTTTTTTTGCTAATCCTCCACTCTACCAAGCATAATGTCCTTCTCCAGGAACTGAGCCCTCCTATCAACATGTTCAAAATGTGTAAGATGCAGTCTTGCCATCTTTGCTTTCAAGGAGTATTCCTGTTATACTTCTTCAGAATAGATCTATTTGTTCTTTTAGCAGTTCATGGTACATTCAATATTCTTCTCCATCACCACAATTCAAAAGCATCAATTCTTTTTTCATCTTGCTCATTCATTGTCCAGCTTTCATATGCATATTATGAGATTGAAAATATCATGGCTTGGGTCGGGTGCATGTTAGTCTTCAAGGTGACATCTTCACTTTTCAATCAAGAGGTACCTTGCAGCAGATTTTTCCAATGCAATGCATCCTTTGATTTCTTTGCTGCTGCTTCCATAGGCATTGGTAGTGGAACCAAGTAAAATGAAATCCTTGACAACCTCAATTCTTTCTCCATTTACCATGGTGCTGCTTACTGGTCCAGTTGTGAAGATTTTTCTTTACTTACCGTTGAGGTGCAAGCCATACTGAGTTGACCTTAAGGATGTGGATGGAGTAAAGCCTTAATGAATTTCATTTGCTGATGTGGCATGACTCAAAATGAAAAGAAACAGCTGCAAACATCTTTTAATAAACAGAACATGAAATATACAGAGTATGAATCTAGGAAAAGTGGAAATGGTCAAAAATAGAATGAAATGCATAAACAATATTCTAGGCATTAATGAGCTGAAATGAACTGGTATGGGCCATCCTGAATAAGAAACTCCCATTGTCTGCTATGCTTGCAACAAAAACTGGAAGAGAATTGGTGAGCTCACTGTCAGAAAGAATATTTCAAGATCTGTCCTGAAGTAAAATGCTGTCAGTGATAGGATAACATCCATATGCCTATAAGGAAGGCCAATTAATACAACTATTATTCAAATTATTTAATAACCATTAAGGCCAAAAAGGAAGAAATTGAAGGCTTTTACCAGCTTCTGCAGTCTGAAATTGATCAAAGTTGAAATCAGGATGCACTGGTAATTACTGGTGACTAGAGTAAAACTTGGATACAAAGAAGAAGGATCAGTAGTTGGAAAATATGACCTTGGTGATAGAAATCATGCGGAGATTGCATGACAGAATTTTGTAAGACCAATGACTTCTACATTGCAAATACCTTATAACTCTTTTTACTAACACAAATGGTGACCATACATATGGACCTCACCAAATAGAATACATAGGAATCAAATCAACTACATCTGTGGAAAGAGATGATGTAAAAGCTCCATATCAACAGTCATGACAAGACCAGGTGCTGACTGTAGCACAGATCATCAACCGCTCATATTCAAATTCAAGCTAAAACTGATGGGAATTAGAAAAGTCCATGAGAGCCAAAGTATGAACTTGAGTATATCTTTCCTGAGTTTACAGACCATCTCAGGAGCAGACTTAACATGTTGAACACTAACGACTGACGACCAGAAGAACTGTCGAATGATGTCACAAACATCATCCACAAAGAAAGTAAGAGGTCATTAAAAAGACAGGAAAGAAAGAAAAGACCAAATTAGATATCAGAAGAGACTCTGAAACTTGCTCTTGAACATCAAGCAGCTAAAGCAAAAGGAAGGAATGAAAAAGTAAAAGACCTAAGCAGAAGATTTCAAAGGGCAGCTCAAGTAGACAAAATAAAGTATTATAATGACATGCACAAAAATCTGGGAACAGAAATCCAAAAGGGAAGAACACATTCTACATGTCTCAGTCTGAAACAACTGAAGAAAAAAATTCAAGTCTCCAGTTGCAATAGTGAAGGATTCTACAGGGAAAATATCAAAGGACTCATAGAACATCAGAAGAACAGTGAAGAAACATACAGTTACGATACCATAAAGAACTGGTCAATGTTCAGCCATTTGAAGGGGTAGCACATGATCAGGAAGTGGTGGCACTGAAGGAAGACTTGGAAGCTGCATTGAAGGCACTCGAAAAATACAAGGATCCAGGAATTGCTGAAATACCAATTAAGATAGTTCAACAAATGGATGCAACCTTGGAAGTGCTCACTCACCTATGCCAAGAAATTTGGAGGACAGCTACCTGGCCAACTGACTGGAAGAGATCTATATTTATGCCCAACCCAAAGAAAGGCGATCCAACCAAATGTAGAAATTACCAAACAATATCATTCATATCACACAAGTAAAATTTTGTTAAAGGTCATTCAAAAGTGACTGCAACAGTACATTCACAAAGAACTGCCAGAAATTCAAGCCAGGTTCAGGAGAGGATGTGGAACAAGGGATACCATCACCGATGTCAGATGGATCTTGGCTGAAAGCAGGGAATACCAGAAAGATGTTCACCTGTGCTACACTGACTATGCAAAGACAGTCAACTGTGTGGGTCATAACAAATTATGGCTAACATTGCATAAAAAGGGAACTCCAGAACATTTACTTGTGCTCTTAGGAATCTGTACATGGATCAAGAGGTAATCATGTTAACAGAACAAGAGGACACTTCATGGTTTAAAGTCAGAAAAGGTGTGCATCAGTGTTGTATCCTTTCACCATACCTTTTCAATCTGTATGCTGAGCAAATAATCTGAGACGCTGGACTATATGAAGAAGAATGAGGCATCAGGATTAGGAGAAGACTCATTAACAGTCTGTGTTATGCAGATGACACCAGCTTAACTTGCTGGAAGTAAAGAGAAATTAAAACACTTACTGATGAATATCATGGACCACAGCCTTCTACCTCAACATACTAAAAAATAGTTATCATTTATTTAGCATCTATTAAAAACTACAAGCAGCTTGTAATTGGCTGCTAACCTAAAGATTGGTGGTTTGAGCCCACACAGCAGCTCTGCAGGAAGAAACACCTGTGGAACAGCTTCACAAAAGTTTAGAAAGCCTGGTGGTATAGTGGTTAAGTGCTATGACAGTTCTACTCTGTCCTATAGGGTTACCATGAGTCAGAATTGACTCTACAGCAGTGGGTTTGGTTTCAGTTATGCTAATCAGTTTTTGTTGTTGCTTGTCTCAGAGAATTCTTCAAATACTCTTACAAGCTAGCTATTATTTCTATTTAATAGACAGTAAAACTGGAACTGAGAGGATACATTTACCAAATAGTGACAGCACCCATCAGTTTGTTGTCCTGTGGTAGACTGTATGCTTCTACGATGCTAGAAATTATACCACTAGTATTTCAAATACCTGAAGGTCATCCATGGTGAAGATTTCAGTGGAGCTTCCAGATTAAGACAGATTAGGAAAAATGGCCTGGTAGTCAACTGACAAAAATTAGCTAATGAAAATCTTACAGATCACAACAGAATATTGCCTGATAGACTGCTGAAAGATGAGGCTCCTAAATTGAAAGGCAATACATATAGCTGCAACAATAAACTCAAACCTACCAATGACCTGGAAGATGACACAGGGCTGGGCAATGTTTTACTCTGTTACCCATTGGGTTTGGCCAATACCTTGAAAGACCCTGGTCAGAGGACTTGGCTAAAATGTTCTTGGGATTCTAACCCACAGAAGCTGTCTGACAATAGATATGTCTTTTTAAGCCACTAAATTTGTGGTAAACTCTGGTGGTGTGGTGGTTAAGTGCTATGACTGCAAACCAGAAGGTCAGTAGTTCAAATCCACCAGGGACTCCTTGGGGCACTTCTACTCTGTCAGTAGGGTCACTGTGAGTCAGAATTGACTCAACAGTAGTGGGTTTGGTTGCCATGAATCATAGCAAAACCAATATTTAAACTCATTTAGGTGGATACAGATATTAGAGTGTAAAGTATGTGTTTAACAGCTCTATGTGCCCTTTGTACTCCTTGCTGGATTGCAAGCTAAGAAATTATTGGTGTTTGATTTAAAAGCCACTTGACTAGGGTCACCATGAGTCATATCCGACTGGACGGCACTTGGCTGACTGACTAGAAAGCAAAGACTGTGCCTATAAAATAAGACTAAACAAGAAAAAAAATGTATTCTTTATTATCGAATAACCCAAACCCAACCAAACCCACTGCTGTTGAGTCAATTCTGACTCACAGTGACCCTACTGACAGAGTAGAAGTGCCCCAAGGAGTCCCTGGTGGATTTGAACTGCTGACCTTCTGGTTAGCAGCCATAGCACTTAACCACCGCACCACCAGAGTTTACCACAAATTTAGTGGCTTAAAAAGACCTATCTATTGTCAGACAGCTTCTGTGGGTTAGAATCCCAAGAACATTTTAGCCAAGTCCTCTGACCAGGGTCTTTCAAGTTATTGGCCAAACCCAAGTTCTCATTTGGAAGTGGTACTGGAGAACGATTAATTTCCAGATCACGTGGTTTTTGACAGTATTCACTTCCATGCAGTTGCAGGATTCATAATCTCAGTTATTTGCTGACTGGCTGCTAGAAACAGCCCCCAACTCTTAGAGAATCAACTGCTGTTCCTCGCCAGGAGGGTTTCCCAATATGGATATTTGCTTCCTTACAGCCAGACAAAAAAATAGCAAGAGTTCATGATAACCCAGCAGGTGCCAAGCACTTTACGAGCTCCACTGCTTTTCTTGGGTCAGTTGTCTCTGCTAACATACCACAAGGTCCTACGATCTTCAGACCAAGGTTAGATATCTATACTGTGAATGTAATGTCTCCATTATTCTTGGGAGAGAATTATCATGAGGCAACACGTAAGATAAATAAGGTTTTCCTGTAGCGTTTATAGGCATTGTCTCATGCTTCAAAGATGTGGTAAGAAATGCTAGACTTCTGTTTGGAACACTAAATATTGGTTTCCCTCTCCACGTAAACTATAGTTACCTTGGCGGTACAGCTAGCTCTTGACTACTAAACAAAAGGTTGGTGGTTCAAATCCACCTCACAGCACAGTGGAAGAAAGTCTTGGTGATCTATTTCTGTAAGATTATGGCCCCTGACAACTCTCAGGAGTGAAGTTCTCCTCTGAAACACGTGTGTCATGATGCAGTCAAACTGACTTACAGCAATGGGGGCCTTTACCCTTTCAGAATACTAGCACATAGCTAAAATGCTAACATTAGTTTAGACCTTACTGTGAGAAAGACTCTGCTCAGCACTTTCATAAGCATCATCTCATTTAATCTGTTATCTCTAGAATCCTCACATGCTGCTTAATGAACATTACTACCCAGTAATGAGAGCAACAAGTAGGTATAAGTTACAGAGGCAAAACTGTATTCTGTAGTTACATGTGTCCTAGAAATCTACAAGAAATTCCTATTTAAGAAGTTGTTGATACTGCAGTTAAGAAACAACTCCTTAGAAAGAAAACTTCACTGTTTATGGTAAGGTGATATACATGAAATAATAATTCTTATTGAAAAGATACTGTGAGAAGTGAATTACCTCATTTATTCTTCACAACAGCCAGTGAGATATGAACTATTATTATGCCCACTTTGTAGATAAGGAAATTGAACACTGAAGAGGCTCAGTAATTTGCCAAAGCTAACACGGGGGCTGAAACAATATTTGGACCCCAGCCCTAAGGGCCAACTCACTTTCTTCTTCTTACGACACTTATCTGAGTTTTTTAATGCAATTCACAAATACATATAATTTATATCAAAGATAAGTCTAGGAAGTTCTGAATGAATGCTTTAAGACAAAGAAATCTACATTTTACATATCCATGTCATTACAATTTCCTTATTTCCCAATATATTGTTTAAATTTTAACTGTGACATTGCTTTGAAAAGGTCTCCTTCTACATTTTCAAACCCTCCTTTCTTTATATAAACAGTAAGGCAACTCCACATCTCCTAACCACCTCCTCAATACATGTTTTTGAAATGGTAAGTTGCTGTGAGACAAAAGTAGATCTCATTTCTTGGGGCTAAATTCAGTCCTCAGTTACAAATAAAGTCACAAGGTCTTTTGGCTGAGGTCTTTTATGTTACTTTAATTCAGTTCCTGCTACTGTTATTACTGCTGCCTCTAAAGACACATGAAGTATCTTAGGAAACCTGGTTTTGAAGGCCTCTATATTTGTTTTTCCTTAATCAATCTTGAGATTAATTCTACCTTCATTCCTGTTGTCTGCTAGGTGCTATATGCTCTAGCATTCTGCTTCAACTGATCTGAAATCATGTTTACAAATGAAACCCTGGCCACATAAGGTCTGGCTAAAATTTTATATGGTTTGAAAAATGTCTCTGGTGTCCTAAACAGAAATTACTCTGGAAGGGTGCTTGCTGCATCCTAGTAGTTGCACGTCAGCTCCATCTCTCCTGTTTAGGGTCTCCAAGCACTGCAGACAGGTTGCTGCTCCACTGTGCCTCCATAGCAGCTGGCAGCCAACAGCTCTCTATGGGGGACTGCAGAATGGAAAGGCAGCCAATCACACATGGTGTAATTTACATCTGATTGATGAAGGTCTAAGAATCACAGAAACAATTAATTTGTATCAGGATTCCTGTGGGCCAAAAAGTAAAAGATTGTACCATCAGTACCCAATTTTAATTTTTGCCTTGATCAATCACCTGCCTTCTCACATGTATTTTGTTTTCAGAATTAACTTTTGCAAATACTGATGTGAAAAGATGCAGCAGAAAGAGTTTCTGGAAAATGAGACCACCAAAGGACGAGTACTCATTGATAAAACTCACTCGTAACTTCACTACATTATCTGGTTTTCAATTTGATAATGGTAAGACATTTTCATTGCAACTGCAAGGAGGAATTTAAAAACTCTTTTTTCAAATGAACCACTTTGTTTTCATTCATGTGAGAAGGATTACAATGGCCAAGAAAAAAGGAAAGAAAGAATAGTGGCTACTTCCTAGGAGGAGAACAACAGCAGGGCAATTTAAAATAAAAATAACTAAAGATGTCTTAACTTTACAGTTAAAAACGAAATGAAAATTGCAAAAGCAATTTGGGGCAGGAAGCCTTTAAAATGTTCTACGAATTGTTCTTATTTTGCATGAACCATGGACAATCTTTAAAATAGCAAGCCCATTAAGCATAAGTATAACTGATTCAATACTCTATTGTAGGCAGAAGGCCCTCAATTATGAAATTATAGAAGGATGGGTATGACAGAGTCTCATCTAATTACAGGAGGAAATTGCAAGTTCATAAACTTCATAAAGCATTCTAATGTAGTTGCTGTTAGGTGTCATTGAGTTGGTTCTAACTCACAGTAACTCCATATACAACAGAACTAAACACTGCTCAGTCCTGTGCCATCCTCACAATCATTTCTGTGTTTGAGTCCACTGCTGCAGCCATTGTGTTAGTCCATCTCCTTGAGGGACTGCCTCTTTTTGGCTGACCCTCTACTTTACCAAGCATGATGTCCTTCTGCAGGGACTGCAGTGACATCCAAAGTACTTGAGACAAAGTCCCAGCATCCTTGCTTCTAAGGAGCATTCTGGCTGTACTTCTGCTAAGACAGATTTGTTGGTTCTTCTCACAGCCCATGGTATATTCAATATTTTTTGCCAACACCATAATTCAAAGACATCAACTCTTCTTCTGTCTTCCTTACCCATTTCCAGCTTTTGTATGCATATGAGGCAGTTAAAAATACCATGGCTTGAGTCAGGTGCACCTCTGTCCTCAAAATGACATTGCTGCTTTTTAACACTTTAAGGAGGTCATGTGCAGCAGATAGGCCATTCTAGTATCTTCTATTATTAAAGAATCTCACTGCTCAAACCTAGATTATATCTAATAATGTCATTTATTTTTCTAGTATTCTTGACATGTAATTGCCCTTTCCCTACAACAATACACAAAACAATAGAAAATAATATTCATTGCTTCATTGATTAAATTCTTAAATTAGCATTAATCTGGTTCACACCCTTCTACAGGATGATTTAATATGAATGCAATCAGTTATATTTGCTTTTCAATTATCCACTATTTCTTCCTCATCTTACAGATGTGGAAAATGATGCACAGGGAAGTAAAATGGCTCATGTCAAAGCAGGCAGTGAGCTGAAGCTGAAATTAGAACCCATCCAGCTTGATGGCTATTTATTTGTTCTGGTTCCTTAAGTCAAACAGAAGGATTAATAACAGTGTACAATATGCAGTACTGGTGTTTCTGCAACTCTGGTGGTTTGTAGGCTAAAGTGTCTTTAACAATATGTTACTGTACATGATTAATTTGGTGACATATAATACTACTCATTTCTCCCTAAGCAAAAATTTTACACTGTGAAATGCATGCCGTGTATGATGACAACCCTCTGAGATAGGACCAAATTCCTCATCATTTGGGAAAAGATGGTTAACACTAGAAAACAATACATAAATCTCAGTCAGTGATGTATGATCCATCGGCATTCCCCTAGAAGAAGGTTGCTTTTACTAAGCACAGACTTGCTAACTGAACCTAAGACATGCTAAATTTAACTGCTTCCATTGTACGATTATCTTTACAATATCCCTAAAAACTCTTCCGATGGATAAGCTTATGATGTATTGACCACTTATGTTGTCCTATGATATACCACATTCCCAGCACATATATGAAAACCATAATTTAGAAATATTAGAGACTTCTTCAATACACTGTGTTTATTCAGTTTCTTAATACACAAAGCTGAAATTGAAGAAAATTGCATTGTGTTAATATCGACCATCACTTATGTGATAAACAATAAAATGTAAAATGTGGATTTCCAGCTTCTCTTTCCTCTAAGAGCTAACAAGGTGGGTATGTTTTAGACATCAGAGTAAGGAGAAGAAAGAAAGGGCCATGGAAGACAAAGAGCCTTTCTTGTTTCTTCAGCTCGGCGAGGCAGCTGCCAGCACCCTGTCAGAGTCTTTGATTTGGCCTGAGGTTAGGAACGAGCTAGGCCAAAACTCATTTATTGCCACATCCTGTCTGTGATGCTGCTCCGTGATCCAGGTGTCAGAGGTGCCCACCCAAGAATCTTTTGAACACACTGCTCTGGCACCCCACCACTCCCACAACACACACAGGGACAGAAGTTTAACAACCTCCACCTTGTAAAGGCAGCAATTTAGAGCCTTCATACTTGATAGGCAGGTTTATCTACTGGGGTGGGCGCAGACATGGTGACATGAGGAAGGGACCCCCAAGGCAGGGACAAAGTTGTCCACAGCTCTCTACTAGCCTGCTCCTCCAAGAGTCAGGAAAGAAGATCAGAAATAAAAGCTACAGCACCTGCTCTGCACTGATCTGTACAGAGTAAAACAAAATGCAATCCTTCAAGGCAGAAGAAAGCGGCAAATGTCACAATACCTGCTTTCCCTAATATTAACAGCATTAATCCCATTAACCAAAGCTACATGCATTGTTCACATTCTCACCTGTGTGAGACTGAGAGATGACAGAAAGAGGTGCACCTGTACAGTCTCCCAAGAATGCTCAGCAGTAAGGGCCACAGTGAGCAAAACACTCTTCAGTGCTTAGGTAGGAAGTACCAGGCAGACTACATTCACTTCAGGCCTTTAGAATTCTGAGCCCGTAGTTAACTGCGAACAGTTAACACACTTGGCTGCTAAATGAAAGACTGGAGGTTCTGGTACACCCAGCAGCACTACAGAAGGAAGGCCTAAAGATCCACTTCCACTGAAAACCCTATGGTACACAGGTATACTCTGACACACCTTGGGTCACCATGTGTCAGAACTGGCTGAATGGCAATTGGAAATTAAAAATTTGTACTATAGAAATGAATATACTATAAAATTGATATTTTCTATTTTTAATGTATAAAACTAATACAGGTGCATGCAATTCTCTATAATACTTCAGCAAAGATCTGGAATGCTAACAAATGATGTTGATATCTCATACAGTGCTTAAATCTATACACAACATTTTCATGCTTCAGATTTACAGAGTGTGCAGCAGTAAGTCTTAGTGAGAAAATCAGTGGATTAGCTTTATTGAATTTGTTTCTTTTGCAATTAACACAGAAGACCAATCTAAACAGACAAAAGTTTTGGACTTGACGGCAACTCTAGCTAAAGAATCTCTGAATTCTTCTACTCTACGACTCCCAAAATTCTAGCTGGAGTAAGAAAGTTTCCTATTACAGTAGAATCTAGATTACAAAGTAATATTAAAGGCCATCAACTCATGATATTGATTTTCAGTGGCTTGAATCCATTTACTGATTTTTTCCATTTTTTCAACAAATGTTTACCGAGTATTTACTGTATGTTGGATAATGTGGTAAACAGAGATTACGTAATACAAAACCATTACTTTCAAGGGAATACTAATCTAATAATCATTGCCGCATTTTTTTCTGCCCCAATAAGCCTAAAATATAATACAGTCCATCTGATAGAAGTGACTTCTGTGGAAATAACTATCAAGCTAGGGGACTGGACGTGTGGAGGCAGGATGGAGTACCTGGGTTTTATGTTTTGGTTTAACTTTAAAAACAGATGTTTCTCTTTTTTATGAATAATTCTTTTTTTAATTTTTTTTATTTGATATGACTGAGTGAAAATGTACATTCCTGTATAAATTTACATGCCCACCTATATGCAGCTTCCACTGCTCTGCCTGTATCTTGTAGTAGATACAATTAAATAGATATAAAGTTTCTTTCCCTCACAGAGGGGCTTTGGTACAATTATATCACTAAACTTTCATTTCTTCTCCCTGTGATTTTGCTGCTTTGTTGGCCAAAGTATGAGGTGCAAAAAACAAAAACAAAACAAAACAAAAGCCACGTGCTAGGTATTTTATCTACAGTCTGTCATTAAATGACCACTAAAGCACCCTTTGCAATGTTGTTATTGTTAGGTACCACCAAGTTGTTTCCAATTCATAGCAACCCCCCCCATGCATAACAGCAAAACACACTGCCCAGTTCTGCATCATCTGCACAATTGCTGTTATGCTTGAGCCCGTTGTTGCAGCTACTGTGTCAGTCCATCTCTCTTAAGGTCCTCCTTGTTTTCACTAGCCTTCTACCAATCTTGATGTCCTTCTCCAGGGACTGATCCCTCCCGATAACATGTTCAAAGTGAGAATTATGTTATCTTTGCTTCTAAGGAACATTCTGGTTGTACTTCTAACAAGACAGATTTGTTTGTTCTCTTGGCAGACCACGGTATATTCAGTATTCTTCTCCAATATCTCAACTCAAAGACATCAGTTCTTCTCTAGTCCTCTTTATTCATCATCCAGCTTCCACAAACACATGAAGAGACTGAAAATACCATGGTTTAGGTCAGGTACACCTTAGTCTTCAAGGTGACATTTTTGCTTGTGAATACCTTAAAGAGATCTTTTGCGGCTGATTTGCCCAATGAAATATATCTTTTGATTTCTTGACTGCCGCTTCCACAGGCATTGATTGTGGATTCAAGTAAAATGAAATTCTTGACAACTTTAATCATTGCTCCATGGTTCAGCTGTGAGAATTTTTGTTTTCTTTAATGCTGAGGCGTAATCTACAGTGATCTTTATCCCTGATCTTTATCACTAAGTGCTTCAAGTCCTCTTCAGTTTCAGCAAAGAAAGTGCTATTATTACTGGATGACCATATATTCTGTTTTGCCTGCACTGTGTCAGTTTCCACCTATGTTTTTTCATTATTAACAGTCCCTGCTTTCGCCCTCAAAAGGGTACCAATTAGAAAATAAATTATTGTTTTCACCCACAAAACAATACAGTTCAACTTATTGATGATTTTATAACCTCGTGGCAGTCTTAGAAGGGCTTCCTAAAGCTCTATTCAAATAATCCTGGTGTCCATTTGAGTTTCTAAGATCACCACTCAGAAAAGAACCGAATCCTATAGTCTAATAATTTTATTTCCAGGCAATGCACTCACTGAGAGACATGTGGAGATGAGAGCACAGAAGGAACATTATGTACCAGTGACAGAGATTTAGAAAGCATGACTCGATGGCACTTGGTTTTGGCTGGCACTCTCTGATGATACACTGAGGCAAAATGGTAATACTAGTTCTTGCTCTGAAGAATTTAGATGATGTATTTCCCCAGGGCATTACAAACCAGTATTAATAGTTTTATACTCCACTTGGAACTTATGACAAATAAATTTACAAAATTAAATAATATGTTTACATCTTCTTCATTTGACACAATGACACCTGAAGGCTAATTCTCAACACTAGCTCTCCTTTCCTGTTAAGTACTTTGAAAATATATAATGGTCTACACATTTTAGAATTTGGTAATAGCAACAAACTTGAGTACTATGACTGAATTAAAAATACTAAGAGTAAAAAGGCAAATGTAAAAGCCAAAACAAAAGGTGACACTGAAACACTTATAAATGAATGATTTAACATCTAGTGAAGGAAAATGAATTCTTTCTGTTACCAAATTTCACAACAATTGTATGCACACTGATTTTCTTTTTGTCATAATACTTTTGAAGCATCCACATCAGTGTTTGGATTACATAGCTCAATTGCCTTCCGTGGTTGCTCACTTAACCCAGTTTTACACACATGCACTTATAATGACTAACAAATATCTAGTCTCAAAGACTAGCTTCTCAGATAATCAGTAAACCATCCCCCCCCCCCTTATCCTATTACCAACCCAACAGTGGCTTTCTCCTCAGGCAACAATTGTTAGGATTTCATTATTATCCATTCATCATTGGAGTCAATCGCTATTGACTTGTAGCTGGGTAAGTAGAAAATTCCACTTACAAGAATCTTTACTGCTAAAGAAATTGTCTGAATCATCTTTAGTTATCTGGAAAAAAATCTTCAAATCCTCCCCCGTCCCCAAATCTCAGTTAAGCCCCTGGATTCATGGTATAATCACAGAGGGCAGCAATATTAGGGCAGAAAAATCCCTAGAACCTGCAATAAAAGGAACAAAGTTTGAACACTCAAGTGTTTTTAAATTGTAAAACTTTGTTAGAAATCATTATTTGCCCAAATATTTGCAGAGATAGATAATACAATCAAATGCACATAGGCTATGGCTTGGAGAAAGTAAGATAATCTTGAAGAAAATGCAATGACCTGAGGTTTTTGTTACTGATTGAGGATGAATTATTTCATCTACAAAACCATCTACAAAATTATGACGGAAGTTAATGAGAAAATACATTTTATCATTATAAACAGTCACTTATTATGAGGGCTCAAGTAATGCATAGCTTAATTTCCCTGTACTTAGAATGAAAAGTCCCTCCTAAGAGCACCTTGTCCACCTAAGCTGCACACTTGTGAACTAGCAAAGTGCCCTTCAGGATGATGAGCTTTAGATTAGTCCTTTCAATTAGTGTTTATTTTCTTAAGTAGAATACTCACAACAGTTTCAAAGCTGTGACTCTCCTCTTTGTGACTCTCCTCTAATTGCCGCCTTTAAATTAAGAGGAATAGATATTTTTAACTGGTCTCTTGCTGCTTGGACCAAAAGATCAAGTATGAGTCCATTTAAATATGAAAGCTTGCATCCAGTAAGTGATGGCTCACTCTTAACTACAGGTGAAAATTCACTCTAACACCATTAAGTAAAAGCTATTACTATGCAGCAGGACCTTCTGACATATTCCTGATTGATAGTTGTGCTTGCCCATCAGTGAAAAGAAAAAACAATTACTTTCTTGAAAAGACACTGCACAAAATATATTCACCCCCTTTTGCTCGTAACATACTCTGGAAATCTTATGTTGCCAGTTTTATTGCTAAATGCTGTACAAAATTAGATATTTAAGAAGTCACTATAAAAATATCCACAAGGGGCGTTATTGAGGCAACTGGGAATTTTTAATATTGACTGTATATTAGATAATTTTATTAGATTTACTCGACGGCACTTGGCTGGCTTGGCTGGCTTATATAAAAGTTCTTGAGTCTGATAATGGTACCACGATTATGTAGGAGAATGCCTTTGAAATTAGAAGACAGAGGCTGTAAAATTTGGGAGTGAAATATTTCCAATTAACTTTCAAATTGTTCAACTATTTATACCTATATATGTATACACATACGTACATATATACAGGTATGTATAAACACAATAAAAACAAATATGATGAAATGGTGTTGGAAAATCTAGAAGAGGGTTACAAAAGTGTTCATCATATTCTTCTTCCATCTTCCTCATAGCTTCCTGTTTACTCAAATTTAAAAGCTATAAAAATGTTGCTTATTTACCATAATTATTTTATCCAGCTTCCAGAAAACCATTTATCATTTCTTGGCAAAAAGACAGAGTTTTGTGACAGGTAGTCACAACGTAAGATAGTCTACAGAAGCAGGAAAAGGTAAACCAAACTACTAAGGGTGGACAAGAAACCTGGAAACCAGTCCATGAACAGAGGGCAAAAAAGGACCAAAATAGCTCTGTGAAATCATTCCCTCTGTGCCTCTGATCCAGGTTAATCGAAGCTTCTTGTTGACAGTAGGCATTTATCTCTGTAGCTGAACGTTCCACACAGTCTGTACAACTCAGATTTCCTGTGTACACTCTACACTTCTTATAAAAGGAACGCATCACCATCTTTGCAGGGCTCCTTAGAATGCATGTGAGATGGTGGGACACTTTCTTCAGACTAGGTGAGTGTAGTGTATCTGGCCATAGCTGAAGTCCCTCACCTGCCACAGCCAGAGGTCTCTCCAATTCAGCATCTAAATCTCAATATTTTCTGAATCGAAGAGAATATGCAGAAAACTGGGCTAGCATCTCAGCACTTAATCAGCCAGCTATTGAGTTTGCTACATTTTGGGCTACAGTTCTAGTAATTCACCTCTTAAGGTTCAATAAATTCCCATTCTAATATCTAGGTCTGTCTCTCATTGTCACCACATGCCTGAATACTCATTAGCATCTGGCAAGAAAACTTTTCTAGGGCTAAGTTCTAATATTACCTTTACAGTCCTCCAGGACTAAATACTTACTACTTCTGAATTCCCATTGCTGGGATTGAATTCTCACTGCCATCTTCCAGGCTAGCCATCAACTATTCTTATCTACCCAGCAGTCATCTGATGCCTCTTTATTCTAATACCTCTTACCTCCTGCAACCTCTGCCTGCTGTAAACAACTAGCTATAAGATATACTCATGTCCCACTGTCTTCAACTGCATATTTCTAGTACCATCCCACCATTTGTCCTATTCTAGAATATTTTCTAATCCTTCATCACTTAATCTGACCTATCCTATTGCCAATGAAGCCCAAATTTCAAGACAGTTAAAATGTATATGCCATTAATTTGTTTATTCAGTTATTCATACAACAAATATTTATTGGGCTCTAAGTAGGTACCCCAAAATGCTGGACATGGGTACTTAAAAGAGTTTCTTGCTTTCTGGAATTTCAAAGATGGTATATGGAAAATTAGGTAAATCTTGGCCTCTAGAATAAAAAGAAAATATTTTCAGAACTGTAATATGAACTCAAAGCCCCAATCTAGAAAATTATTATGGGACGGATCACTTCAACATACTTCCACAGAGAAATAGAAGTCCTTGGGTCTGGAAAAAAAAATGTCAGTTATATCACAAAAATGACAATCAGGAGCTATTGGCAAGGTATATCAACCATCACGGGGCTTAAAATGAAGATTAAGGTTACATCATTATTCATGTTCTGGTTTATTTGTGACTACCAAAAGAGGTACATCTTTCTAAGACAACCAAATTTATACATTACAGTCAAGAGGAAAACTATCACAACAAAATTTAAAACCCTAGGCCTCTGGGACCCTCACTGACCAAACACATGACTATGAATACATAAAAGTCTCTATAATATTCCCCCATTAGGGCTAAATTATATATTTCTTATCCCTTCCCACATCTTCCCAATCCTCCAGCCTCAACACATCTTGAACATCCCTCCCTATGTTTGTTTCTTGTCTGTCCCACACACTAGATAATAAATAACATCATTAGCAGAAACAATGACTAATGTAAGAAAATTTTACTTTTCCAAAACAATCCTTTAGTTAAAGTAGAGACCAAAACCCCTGATGTGCTTTTCATCAGAAAAGATACTTTATAAGATCAAGAAAGGGTGGAGGGAAAGAAAGAAGTTGTACCTAAATCCTCTAAAAAAGGATTTCTAGACTGAAAAAGTGAACTCTGATATTCTCTGAATATTGATGATAAATAGAAGACTGAGTCACAGGGTCACCAAGGAAATAATTTATCATTTGCACATCACAGACCAAAAACATCATCTTCTGCTCCATTTCAGACAGTAATTCCTCCCTATACCTTACTTCTGTGTATAAGAAATCTCAAAAGTGTTGATACAGCTTCTCAGAATTTACAGTTTATGTCACTCAGTACCTGGCTTACATAGATTAAGTTACTCCATTTACAGGAAATGAAGGGTAGAAGGATCAGGGTTCTATCAAAGGAGACTTCCATCATTTCCCTTGTGATTAGCAATACTTGGCTTCGTGAATACAAAATTCATATATACACGTGCATGCACACAAATCCTCTAAGTCTTCATATTGCCCTCACTGGAATTCTCTCCGTTTTTTAAGGCTTGCATACACCCAAGTTTCAACCCACCCTCCCAGCTGATGTGACCTATCTTGTGGTTGTAGATGCACTTAGTTCCCTGTATATAAGGGTTGGTAAATGCTCAAGATCTGTAAGGTATCCTAATGGGAACACTCTATCTATAATGCCAGGCAATCCTGCAACACAAATAACTACTACTCAGCTTGGGGTTCTTAACCATAGAACTGAAAGGAGAAGTCCAAGCTGAACTGAAAGCACTCGTGAAAAACAAGGTTCAGGAATACACAGAATGCCTATTTAGATGTTTCAGCAAATATATGCAGTGCTGGAAGTACTTGACTCACCTACGCCAAGAAAATGAAAAGACAGTTATCCGGCCAGCCAATTGGAAGAGATCCATACTTATGACTATTCTAAACAAAGGTGATCCAACCAAAGGTGGAAATCACTGAAGAATATCACATGCAAGTAAAATGTTACTGAATATCATTCAAAAGAGGTTGCAGCAGAACACAGACAAGGAACTGCCAGAAATTCAAGCTGGATTCAGAAGAGAACTTGAAACAAGAAATATCACTGCTGATATCAGGTGGATTTGGGCTAAAAGCAGAGACTATCAGAAAGATTTTTTTTTTAATTGAATATACAAAGGCAGTTGACTCTGTGGATAGTAGCAAATAATGAGTAACATTGCAAAGAATGAGAATTTCAGAACACTTAATAGTGCTCGTGATGAACCTGTACATACAAAACAAAAGTGATACTGCACAGTTTAAAGTCAGGAAACATATGCATCAGGGTTGTATCCTTTTACCATACATATTCACTCTGTATGCTGTACAAATAGTCTGATAAGCTGGACTATATGAAGAAGAGCATGCCATGAACATTGGAGGAAGACTCATTAACAGACTTCAATATGCAGATGATACAACCTTGCTTGCTGAAAATGAAGAAGATTTGAAGCACACACTGGAAGATCAAAGACCAAAAACCATAGCTATCAATCTGGATTACACCTCAACCTAAAGAACACAAAATTCCTCACAACTGAGCCAATAAGCAACATCATCATGAATGGAAAAAAATACTGAAATTATCAAGGATTTAATTTTACTTGGATCCATAATCAACACCCACAGAAGCAGCTGTCAAGAAATCAAAGGACATATTGCATTTAGCAAATTGGATTTAAAAGACCTCTTTAAAGTGTTCAAAAGCAACGATGTCATTTTGAAGATTAAGGTGTATCTAACTCAACCCATGGTGTTTTCAATCATCTCCTGTGCATGTGAAAGCTGGGCAACACATAAGAAAGATCAAAGATGAATTGATGCCTTCAAATTACAGTGTCAGTGAAGAATACTGAATATACCATGGAGCACCAAAATAACAAATCTGTCTGGGAGTAAGTATAATCAGAATGCTCCTTAGAAGCAAATATGGTGAGACTCACATACTTTGGACATGTTATCAGTAGGGATCAGTGCTGGAGAAGAATTTCATGCTTGGTAAAGTAGATGGTCACTGAAAAAAGGTCCTCAATAAACTGAATTGACATAGTGACTACATGAATGTGCTCAAGTATAACGATAGTGAGCATGGCACAGGACCTGGGGTCATTTCATTCTGTTGTACGTAGTGTCACTATGGGATTAAACTGACTTGGTGACACTGCGCAATAACAGGCTAGAGAGTTAACAGGTTGTTTCTTCTTTTAGAATCAGTTTTTCTGGTGATCATAGGTTAGAAGCCCAATGCCCAGTGTTAAGCTGCAATCGTTTGATGGGTGGGGTATCAAGTAGGTCCAAAAATGCCCACCTAGTCCCAGGTAGTCATGATTGAACTTTCATTCCATCACTCATTCAATAGATAAAAGTCACTAATTTACTCCAGTAATTTTTTTTTTTTTGTACAGTCCTTATTCTATGCTGAGCAGTGTGCAAAAGCCACAGACACAGTGGTAAGTAAAAAGAAGTTCCCCTAAACAATATTCCCATTCTCATGAAGCATACATGCTAGGGAGGAGATTAGCATTAATCAAAGAATCACAGAAATAGGGGGGTAGGACCAAAATGGCAGACTAGACACACACATCCCCAATTCCCTCTGAGAACTAAGGCCTGGAATGATAACTGCATGAAGCAGCATGAACATTCAGGGAGCCCTAGGATGTGGTACAGGGCTGTCAGATCTGATAAGGCACTAGTAACAGAGTAACTACCCCTCCCTCTGGGGGGTGAGGCAGCAGCTGCTGAGTCCTGGTCCTGCTGACTCACTGTTTCAGAGGACTGCAGGTACTGACATCTTCTTTTTTAGTCAACAGGCAGGGACTGGGCATGAACCAGCTAATATGCTGAACTGCAGTACTTAAGCAAACAGCACATAGAGCAAAAGAGAAACTGTGCATGGGATAGCCACATATTGAGAGCCTAGGTGCTGACTGAGAGCACCACGGCCCTTCTACCCTGTATTTTCTGAGTAGCACCATAGATTTTGCTGTTTCATGACAGGAAGGGTAGCTCAGCCGTGATGCCATCTTGGCAGGCTGGGAGGTGATGACAGTAAGCTAGAAGCCTTAGCTGGAGCTGATACTCAAGCAGAGCATCAGCCCCTGCCTGGAAAGTACTGCTCCAGTAGAAAACCTGTGTTTGAGACAATTCGTGTCTAGATTTATGGATGGCACTTGGCAGAGGATGTGAGGAAGGCCCTAACTGAAACCTACTTTGAACCACGTCATAGCGTCTAGGGACAGCCTACGAGGTGCTTTCATTGTCAGCTGGAAGGCAGGTCCTGCCACACTTGAGGGACTGACTGTTTTGGGCAGCTATTGGACAGCTTCCCACTCAGAAGTAAAGTTCCTTTTTAAAACAAGACCACTTGGAGAACAGACTGCTGAGAGGGCTTGAGGCATCTCCTCCACCCTTCAGCACTCTTCAGTGATCTGCATCACAGGGCCAGCTGATGGCCTCTTGAGTGATTCCATAATCAGAGTGCTGTCTTTGTCAGCTAAGAGGCAGAGCCTGCCACCTCAGAGAGTCCTCCTGGGACCTGTCACTGGAGTACATAGAAACACCTCAGCTGGTGACAAACTCCCCTCTTAGAACTACACCTCAGCTCCTGTTGAGGTAACATCAGAGAAATCAAACAGCTTCTAGATGACGCACAGACAACAATCAATTGCTAGCCATTTAAAAAAGCAGATCACTATCATTCTGGAAAACTCCCAAATAAGAATCACAAAACTTCCCAAATGGAGAAGCCTTTCTGAAACTATCAGTGGTCGAGTACAAAAGAATTATATAGAGAGCCCTCCTATAGATTAAACAAAATGCACCAGAAAAAAATAAAAAATTAAGTAAGCTATTTGAACTAATGGAACATTAATGATCTAAAATACAACAGATCAACAACAAAATCACAAAATTAGACAATTCAATCCGAAGCCAAAAGAGCAGAACTGAAGAGATGGAAGTCAGACTTAGTAACCCGGGGGATACAACAACAGACACCAGCATTTATGAAGAGAAATCAGAGGAAGGAATTAAGAAAAGTGAAGCATTAAGAAACACATGGGACTCTATTAAGAGCAATAACCTATGAAAAATTGGAGTTCCTGAAAAGAGAGGGATAGGTGAAAATACAGACAGCATTGTTACAGAGTTGCTGAAAGAAAATTTCCCTGAAACTATGAAAGAAGAGAACATAGATTTCCAAGACACATACTGAACACCACAAAAACTAGACCTCAAAAGAAAGACTCCAAGACATATTATAATCAAGCTGAATAAAACAAAACATAAACAGATACTCTTAATGGCAACAAGGCTCAAAGAAAAGCTGACATTTGGAGGTAAGCCATGTAGGCTTTCCTCTGACTTCTCTGCTGTAATGATGTTGGCAAGAGACCAATGGGATGACACATTCAAAGCCCTAAAGGAAAAAAGCTTCCAACAAAGAATTATATATTCTGAAAAATTGTCTCTCAAATATGTCAATGAAATTAAGACATTGGCAGATAAACAGAAGCTTAGAGATTCTGTAAAAACCAAAACAGAATACTAAAAGAAGTTCTTCATTTTGAAAAACAAAAACATTAAGTGTATACATAAGGAGACAACACAGGACACAGCATCCAGGATTCTACTTGCTTAAGGAACTCAATAAGCTTAAACAAAACTATAATATTAAAAGAAGGGAACCAGTGACTATAACACAAAAACTATGACATCACCACACTAAAAAGAGGGACACACTACATCACAAATAACCCTTTCAGATGGAGAGGAAATTAAAAAGATATCCAGAAGTTAAAGTCTGGTTTAAATTTTGAATACTAATGGGGATCATAGCAGTAAGCACAAAGCACAATAGTAATGTGCAACAATTCAAAACAAGAAGCATAACACAGGAGTCTCAACAAACATAAAACCAGCACTGAAAAAGATGAAAAGTCAACCCATGAAGAAGACTGACCCAGAACAGAATATTAAGAGCAACATAGAAAACACCAACAACACAAAAATAAATTCATCAAAGTGACATCACTAAACACATACCTATTAACAGATAAACTGAATGTAAAAGGACAGAAAGTTCCAAAGAAGACATAGTGAGTAACATCCTGGATCAAAAGACATGACCTGTCTAAATGTTGCTTACAAGAAACACACCTAAGCCCCGAAGAAGATAAAATACCTAGGGATAAATCTAACTAGGGAAATAAGAGACCTATACAGAGAACACTACAAGACTTGACTGCAACAAATGAAAAAAGAGACTTACATAAACAGAGAGACCTACCCTGCTCCCAGATAGGAAGATTTAACATTGTGAAAATGTCTATTTTACCCAAAGTGATCTACATATACAATGCAATCCCAATACAAATTCCAGTGTCATTTTTTTATTGAGATGGAGAAGCAAATCACCAACTTTGTTTGGAAAGGGAAGAAACTCTGGATAAGTAAAGCACTACTGAAGAAGAGGAACACAGTGGCAGGTCTCACACTACCTGAACTTAGAGCAGCCTAGTACTGTTACAAAAAGAGACATACAGACCAATGGAACAGAGCTGAGACCCCAGGGATGTCATCATTCTCTTATGAGCAAATGATATCAGACAACAGCCCTAACATTGTAAACTGGTTGGGTCAGTTCTACTCTGGCCCCTAGGGTCAACATGAGTCAGATCCAACTCAACAGCACTTGGCTGGCTGGCTTTAACAAACGATGTTGGCAAAATTGGATATCCATCTGTGAAAAACTGAAACAAGCCTCATATCTCACACCTTACACAAAAACTAATTCAAAATGTATCAAAGACTTAAATATCAAACCTAAAAATGATAAAGATCATGCAAGAAAAAATAGGGATGTTCTAATACACAGCTTAGATAGATTTCAAAATCTGACAAACAAAGCACTATCAACAGAAAATAGATAAATGGGAACTACTAAGAATCAAACACTTTTGCTCATCCAAAGCCTTTATCAAAAGAATTAAAAGACCACCTACAGACTGGGAAAAAATATTTGGCAACAACCTGTGAGACCTAAATCTGATCTCCATAATCTACAACACTGCAAAATATCAACAAGAAAAAGGTAAGTAACCCAATTAAGTGACAGGCAAAGGACATAAGCAGACACTTCACCAAAGAGGGCATCCAGGCTGCTAAAAGACACATGAGAAAATACTCACAATCATTAGCTATTACAGAAATCTGAATAAAAACTACAGTGAGATACCACCTCACCCCAACAAGGTTGGCCATAATCCAAAAAACACAAAACAACAAATGCTGGAGAGGCTGTGGAGAGATCAAAACTTACCTCCACTGCTAGTGGGATTGCAAACTGGTATAACCTCTGTGGAAAGCAATGTGGCACTTCCTTAAAAATCTGGAAATAGATATACAATTTAATCCAGTAATCCCACCTCTCGGAATTCATCCTACAGGAACAAAGGCTGTCACACAAACAGACACATGCATACAAATGTTTATTGCAGCACAGTCTACAATAGAAGAAAGATGGAATCAACTCAGATGCCCGTCAACAAATTAATGGATAAACAAACTATGGTACATATACTCAATGAAACACTAAGCAATGACAAAAAATGATGATGATTTTAGGAAACATCTCATAACCTGATTTCAATTGGAAGACATTATGCTGAGTGAAATCAGTCAGCAGCAAAAGGATAAATATTGTATGACACCCCCACTATAAGACTTAAAAACAAACAGAAGAAAAGACTCTTTGATGGTTACAGGGGTGGCGAGGGAGAGAGGGAGTTGGTCATAGATTAGACAGTTGATAGAAATTTGTTTGGGTGAAAGCAGTGACAACACAGCATAGAAAGTAGATCAACTGAGCTGGACTTCACCATAAACTGAAAGTTCTTCTGATCTCAACCCAATATTGCAAGGATAGAGTAGCAGGGGTGGGGTCTGGGGACCATACTCTTGGGGGACATCAAGGTCAATTGGCATAACTAGCCTATCGCTAATAGTCTTGTGCACCCCTTATTGATAAGTGGTGTTTGAGGTCTTAAAAGTTAGGAAGCTGCCATCTGAGGTACACCAGAGGGTCCCAACTTATCCAGAACCGATGATCATCGAGAACAAAAAGACACAAGGGCAAAAGAGCCCAGGAGACAGAAGCAGTCATGTGAATCAACTGTATGGACAGAAGGACCCATGTGACTCAACCATATCAACATGTGACCAAAAGAAGCAGATGGTGTCTGGCCACTACCAAAGACAGCCGTGATGGGACACACAATGTTGAGTCCCTGTGGCAACATGAGACAAAGAGGAGTATAGCTCAAGAACTCTACAAAAAGACCACAGCTGATGGTCTGAGGGCCTGGGGGATCCCCTGGGAGTGTGGCCCCTAGACCTGCTGCCGCCCTTGTCTAGAAAACACTACTGAGGTCAACTCTTGGGACAAAACTGGACTAGACTCAGGGACACAATGTGACCGCCCATGTGGTGTGTGTACTTTATGGTTCTATGCATTTACAGCATACTGTCCTACTGGTTTCTTTCTAGATAGGAGAGAAGAAGGTGGAGAGGAGGGGACGGGAACTTGTGAAGAGGATTGTCTTAGGCTGGGTTTTCTACGGAAAGAAAACCAGTAACACGTGTATGTACAAGGAAAGATTTATAATATAGATAGATAGATAGACATAGATATAGATATAGGAAACAGCTCACACAATCACAGAAGCTGAATGTCTCAAGTTCTGGCACAAGCCTCATGTGGCCATGGAAGCTGAGGAACCCAAAGTCAGCAGGTCAGAGAGCAGAGTTCTAGATCACTGGTTGTGTAGGTCGGTGGATCCCAAGCTGGTGGCAAGGCGGAGCAGCAGAGGCTGGCGAACCCAGGATCGGCAGGTTGGGGAGCAGAATTCTCAAGTACCAACTGTAAGGATTGATAAACCCAACAGCTGCTAGCTCAAGTCCAGGACCCAGATGCCAGAAGAAGAGAGCAGTGAGCAGACCAGCAGTAGTAGTGGGAGGTCGAGAGATGAGAGGTGAGGGGCGGAAAGCCACCACAAACCCCACCCTGCCACTTAATACAGCAGCCAAATATGGAGTAGCCAACTTGACATAATCCTGACCACTACAAGGATACAAGTATAAAATGGAAAGGAGAAGTGTGTTTTCACAGAGAAAAGAGAACAGAAAGAGTTGCAGACAGGTGGGCATGGAAACTTGATTTAGATTGTATACTTTCACTTAATCATAATAAAAATGATAATCACAGAAATAAATGCACAATTGAACTGTGTTTTGTGTTACAAAAGAGAGGAGGCACATGGCACAGAGGAGTACTGAGGTACACGAAATTTAAGGACAGTTCCAAAGATTCTGAACCCATGGTGTGTATGCCCTGTAGAAACCCCTCTCCTTGAGTATGTACTCAATATGATAAGTCATCACTCTCCTCATCATGATACCAACCAACTGACATTAAGTTAATCAACAAGGTGCTCATGGTAGGCTTACCTGGATAGGCCTGACCTAATCAGAGGAGCCTTTGGAAAAAAAAGTTAAAGCAACAGAGAGGTATTCCACTGCTGGCCTGGACAAAAACAGATAAATATACTATGATGTATGTATCGGGGCTCATTTGCCAAGAAATTACAGACAACTTCTAGGAGATGAAAATAGTCCCTGGCCAACATTTCCAAGAATAAAGGGAACATGGTCTTATTACAGTGACTAGAAAATGAATTCTCCTCATGACCAGTGGGCTTGTTAGAGGACACCAAGTCTCATATGCTAATAGCAGCCAACCAATCCCCTGATTACAGCTTTGTGAGGACTGAGCAGAAGATACAGCTAAGTTGTATTCAGACTCCTAACCTCAGGAAACAGAGAGATGACAAATTTGTGACCCGCTAAGTTTGCAGAAGTGTGTTATGCAGACACAGAAAACTAATACAAGCATAGACTAGGGAATTGACCTAGTTAGAGATGGCTTTCCTGGGGGGGAACGTTTGAACAGAGATGTGAAGGAAAGTAATACGATTTAACCAGGGGAACAGAGTTGGAGATGGGTGAAGCAGAAGCAGAGTACTTAGGTTTGGAATCTTTAAAGTTTTTTTTGTTTGAAGGTTGTATGGTAAACATTAGAGATACAAAGACACATAGGATGGTAAAGAAGAACAGATGTGATAGAAAATGGGGCTGGAGAGGAGAGTTGGGGAAGATGAAGCAGGATTTGGAAGACTAGGTTAAGGAGTTTTGATCTTATCTCCAACGGTCAGACGGTGGCTAGTGTTTTACCAGATGTTCTATCTCTTTTCTGCAGATTTCTGTTTCAGCAGTCTCTAGGAAGAGCTCTGCTGATTTCAAGGAGACTTGACCTTAGTCTGCTACACAAACAGACAAAGGAGCATTTTAACCCACCAAGACCTTTAACTTGGGGACTCTGCCGTGCCCAGTATTGAAATGAGTTGAGAATTAGAAATTAGAGGTAGAGTGTAGACGTGGGACAGCAGAGACAGAGGAAATTCTCCACACGCCTCTGAAGGTAAAATCCTTTCTCTATACCTCTATTCGGAAACTCTAGTGACAAAATGGTTAAAAGCTGCGGCCACTAACCAAAAAGTCAGCAGTTTGAATCGATCCAGAATTCCTTGGAAAATCTCTGGGGCAATTCTACTCTATCCTATAGGGTCACTGAAAACTCCATTGGCATAATGGGTTAAGTGCTATGTCTGCTAACCAAAAGATCGGCAGTTCAAATCTGCTAGGCACTCCTTGGAAGCTCTATAGGGCAGTTCCACTCAGATCTATAGGGTCACTATGAGTCAGACCTGACTCGACGGTGGTGGGTTTGGTTTTTTTGGTTTATAGTGTCACTATAAGTCAGAACTGACTTCACAGTTGTGAGGGATTACACCCCTACTTACTGATTTTCCTAATTCTCCTATTAGAAGAATAGATACCATTTAGTAGAAGCTCAGGATATGCTTGAATTTAGTAGAAGTGGACAGGTTTCTACAATTTATGTCCATACCACACCTTCTAAATTAAGATTAAGCAAGAGAACTTTTCAAATACTTTAGTCAGTTTCACTAAATGTGAAAAGATTATTTTGTAAAATTCTTTTCTGTACAACATAAAATCCCTCTTCTTTATTCTTAGACTTTTATATTCCAAAATTCAAACACAAAAATTAAGTCAATTTATACATTCAAGTCCATTAAGAAATCCACACCACTCTTGTTTTAATTAAGTCAAACAAACTGCTAAAGTTGCATAAAGAAAGTAAGTATTTCTCCGGTTTCCATTTCCTACAAGCTAAAATTTCATTCTTAAACAATTTTAAAAGGTGACTGATAATGCATAATACAAATTACATAAGTTATGGTTCACTAGATGAAACAATTCTTTAATCAATCTTTCAGGATTTGCAGATATATCACAGTAGGAGGTACTTTTGACCTTTCATGGAAGGGTAAGCAAGATGAGGTACTGAACTGCATATTTCACTGAGTTTGTTGGATTATGCATAAGCGTCTTTTTCAGAAGCTCTGGCCAAATTTGAGTCCTGCTATTCAGTACTTCATGTTGTTTTACATATGAAAAGGGAAACCCACAATTTACCAATTTGAATCAAAATGTTAACCTTTATTCAAACCTAAATCTTTTTCTCTCTCTGCAGCAAAAGGTTAGAGAATAAGACAGAGCAGCCAAAGCTATCTAAAATATATTAAAAACTGCATCTCTAACATAGCTTGTCACAGTGCTGTTTAACACTGGTCAGAAAACCAACACCTATTGCCATCGACTCGACAGCACTTGGTTGGCATTGCCATTGAGTTGATTCTGACCCATAGCAATCCTACAGGACAGAGAAGAACTTCTCTATAGGGTTTCCAAAGAACAGCTTATAGATTACAACTACAGATCTTTTGGTTAGCAGTCACTTAACCACTGTGCCACCAGGGCTCCTTAACCCTGGTTGTCACCATGTAACTACTTTACAGTATTCCTTCTCAACCTTGAAAATGTCCCAATTTGGATGGTGAATTGTATGCTCATCTTAGCCAAGTTTGGCATCGTGTAAACAGAAGTAACTTTATACATCTGTCTACTTGTTATTATCCTATATTGGTACGGCACTTGGCTGCCATTGGTTATGGATTGAGAGGGGTTATATTCTCTACCTTTGATATAGGGCATCATAGAAGCATTTTAAGAAAGAAAACCAAGAAAGCTAGAGATAATATTAAAGCCCAATTCATCTATAAATAAAGAGAATAAGACCTGTTGTTTATCAAAAAATGAAAATTATTAAGAATAATACAAAAATGTTATACACAGTCTAGTGGATTTTTGATACCTTACACTTAAAATTGTGGGGTTTTTTTAATGTTTTCCTTCATTTTAATAGGTATAGCTAAAAAAAACTTAAAACTTCAAGTAGTTATAATTTCTCATTTGACAGGTAAAAAAGAAAGCTATAGGAAGGACAATAATTTTCCCAAGAACCCAGTTCATTCACAAGGACAGTAACCTGAGTATTCTGACTCCCAAATGAGAGTCCTTTCTCACACCATACTCTACTTCCAGTCTATAGCTGTCAAAATTCAAGTGAACTAGGAAACTATTTTCTAGCCTATTTACACCCAAGTCTTAAAAAAGGATATCTGTCAATCACTTACAAGAAAACATTACGGCATGTGATTTAAATTTGGTATTCATAGTGTTAAGCAATGTTAGTTTTTAGATACAATAATAGCTTCAATGAGATTTTCTAACTCTCATTTTATAAATGCTTTGTCACATGACAACGCAGTAACCAAAAAAGTTATGATTTCTCTACATAAATCATTAAAATAACCAGTTAGGGACTGCACTATATTGGTTAAAAGTGCTCAAACATGAAATTACTGGTACTGTCATCTCTTTTCAGATTTGGAAAGTCACACACATTAATATCCATTAAGCTAATCATTTGCCAGGTATGAGCTCATTCATAAATAGAATTTCCCAGCTGTAAGTTGGCAGAATTTTTTATATTTCTTTCTTTAACGCACATTAAAATCCATTACATTAAGTTTTCTGTAGTTCAAAATATTAAAAATATATTTTAAATTTTTTAAAGTTATGTTTTAACTCAAGCCAAAAGCCAAGTGCCATTGAGTCGGATATGACTCATGGCGACCCAGGACACTGCATTTTTATACTCTCACTTAGGCAAAGTCTAAAGTCAGTTGTACATATGAGTTTAGCACATGTATGTATACTCTTTAGTTGTCTATTGGTTGAATTTGGAATGTTAAATAAAGGAAAATAAATGTGCAAATTTTCTCTGATGAGTTTTCTTGAACAATCTACTAAAAATTAAAAGGGAGGTTAAATCCAGGGAACTTGTCAGAAAAAAAAATCTATTGGCATATGACTTGAGTTTCTAAATTCAGAATCTTTAATGTCTACCATATTAGAGATGGAGCACTACTGCCGTGGACAATATGATTGCATTTACCCACATAATTCCAAACTATTTGAAAAATTACATCAAGCATTAATTTATGTCCCTTATTCATAACTCAGAAGCCACACTATATGAAGAAAACAGTATCAGAATTTGAGGAAGAATCATTAACAACCTGCGACATGCTGCTGACACAACCTTGCTTGCTGCAAGTGAGGTGGACTTGAAGCACTTACTGATAAATATCAAGCTCTACAGCATTCAGTATGAATTACATATCAACATAAAGAAGACAAAAAAATCCACTGAGGCAGGGCCAGGATGGAGACTAGACACATCTCCTCAAATTCCTCTGAGAACTAAGGCCTGGTATGATAAATGAATGGAGCACTGAACATCAAGGAGCTCTAGGATCTGGCACAGTATTGTCAGATTTCAGTAGGCACCAATAAAGGACTAAAGTACACCTCTCAAAAGACAAGCCAGGGCCACTGACCGCCCCTCCTACTGACTCACCATTTTGGAGGACTGCAGGTACTGACACCTTCTTTGTTATCTAGGAGGTGGGAACTGGGCATGAGCTGACAAATATGCTGAACTGTAGTGCTTAAGTAATCAGAGTATATAGCACAGCAGAGAGACAGTACATGGGATAGCAACATACTGAAAGTCTGGCTGCTGATGGAGGGCACCACTTCCCCTCCACCCATTTCTTTTCTGAACTGTGCCATAGGCTCCACTGTTTCATGACAGGAAGGGCAGCTCAACTAGGATTTCATCTTGGTCAGCTGGGAGGTGGAGTCACCCACCTAAGGGCCTTAGCTGCAGGTGATCACTAGCAGAGCAGCAGCCTGTCTGGTAAGGGCATCACCAGCAGAAAAGCAGTATTTGAAACAATTCACATGTAGATTTACAGGTGGAAATTGGCAGAGGATGGCAGGAAGGCCCTAACTGATACCTACTTCAAACCACGTCATAGCATCTGGGGATGGCCTATACGGTACTTTTGTTGTCAGTTGAAAGACAGGGCCTGCAACATCTGAGGGACTGACTGTTTTTGGCAGCTGTTGGACAGTTCCCGGCTCAGAAGTAAAATATCCTTCTAAATAAGACCACCTAAAGAAAGGACTGCTGAGACACCTGGCAGCATCTCCTCCACCCTTCATGGATCCACATCAAAGGGCAGCTTATGGCCCCCCAGTGATTTCGTTAGTAGGGCAGCATCTTTGCCAGCCAGGAAGCATAGCCAGCCACACCAGAGTCCACCTGGGGACAGTCACTAGAGTACACAGAGATGGCTGGTGACCAACTCCCCTCTTAGAACTATGCCTCAGATCCTGTTGAGGTAACACTAGAGAAATCAAACGGCTTATAGATGGCACGTAGACAACAGTCCATAGCTAATCATTTAACGACCACAGTTGATGGTCAGATGACCTGGGAGATTGAATGGGAGCATGGCCCCTAGACCTGCTGCTGCCCCTGTCCAGAAAACACTACTGAGGTCAATTCTTCAGACAGGAATGGACTAGACTTAATGTGACCATATGGTGTGTGTACTTTATGGTTCTATGCATTTATAGGATGTTGTCCTACTGGTATCTTTCTAGGTGGGAGATGAGAGGGTGGCAAGGAGGGGACAGGAGATTAACAGGATACAACAAGTATAGAATGAAAAGGAGGAGTTTGCTGTCACCTGGCAAGAAGAGCAGAAGGAACCACAGATAAGCAGGCATGCAAACTTAATTTGGATTGTACACTTTAACATAATCACAATTGAAACAAAAAAAGATCAGACTTGATAGTCTGATAGACTAAAGGGTCTCTGGAAGACATGGCCCCCAGACTCTGTTACCCCAGAATTGAAACCATTTCTGAAGCCAACTCTTCAGACAAAGATTGGACTGGACTAAAGCCAGCCAAGTGCCGTTGAGTCATATCCGACTCATGGACTGGACTACAAGACATAAAATGATACTAACAAAGTATGTGCTTCTTGGCTTAAGTAGATACATGAGGCTAATTGGGCTTCCTGTCCAGAGACAAGAGGAGAGGTAGAAGGAGACAGGAGCTGGTTGAATGGATGAGCAAAACACAGGGTGGAAGGAAGAGTGTGCTGTCACAGGGTGGTAAGAATAGTTACAGTTACACACTGTGTGTATCAGGTTTTGTATGACAAACTGAATTGGACTGTAAATTTTCACTTAAAGTAAAATACTTTAAAAAAACACCTCAAAATACAGAAAGGATATACAATTAGGAGATTTACTCTTGGGTTAGGGAAGACTTCCCAGGAGAGGTGATATTTTACCTGAAATCATCAAGATGAGAAGTAAATCAAGGAAAAAGCATGAAGACATTTTCTGAATGGATGGTGGCATGTGTGCCTCCCTGAGAAAAGGGAGATTTAAGAGAAACACAGTGGCTAGAACATGGGAACAGAAAGTGCCTAGAAACCTTGTGGGGTCAGCAGAAGCCAGAACAAGTGGAACCATCCTAAAAACTATGAAAAGCAATTCAAGGGTTTAGGAGAAGAGGAGACTATCTGTTGGTACTTTTAAGAATATCATTCTGGGGCTGGAGTCAAGCTGGCAGACTAAGCACACATCTCCTTATATCCCTCTGAAAACCAAGACCCGAATTGATAATCAAATGGAGACCTCTGGTCACCTAGTGAGTCCCCAGGACACAGCACAGAGCTGTTAATTTGGGCTTCATACCACTGAATGAAAAACCTCCTTTCTTTCACTGACTCCCACCCCAGTCCTCACAGACTGAAGGTAAATGTACCATTTTGACTTTCTTTTTTTTCTGTCTTGGCCAGCAGGCAGAGCTGGGTCTTGTCTAGCGGCTAGACTCAGACGCACTACTGGGGGGATAGGCAGGTGAAATTCCCATATTTTGAGAGCTAGGCCTAGGCCTCTGTAAACCTAGCCACTTTGGGCCTGTCTTTTTATCACTGCCACAGCATGGTCTGTACAGAACTGCACTGCCAGTGTGCGGGATGTCATGTTGGATATGGAGATTTTAGCGGGACCTAATTCTTAGCTTGAGAGCCAGCGCCTGAAAACAGGACACCACTTCTCCAACAGAAAAACAGGAGTTTACACAGTGTCACCTATGGTGGGGGGCTGTCAACAGAGGCAGAGGAATAACTACCTCTCAGCAGCTTTAGCCTCTCTACTTGCTGACTGTGTGGAGGGCGCCATCTTAGATAAGGTGGCCACAGCTAGACCTATTTCTTAGCTTGGGAGTCAGACCCTGCCCATAGAGGAGTGCTTTTCTACCAGAAAAGCAGTAGTTTACATAGTATAGCCTAAGGCTCGGCCCTGTGAGCAGAGGACAACAGGGCAGTAGCATTGCTGTATTTTGAACTAGTTTGTATCATCTGGGGTTGGATATAGAGGTGCTTACTTTGCCAGTTGGGAAGAGGGACCTCTACACCTGAAAACCTGACTCACTTGGGAAGTGGTCAGAAACTTTTGCTTTACATTTTAAGACAGCCTAGAGAAACATCTGCAGTCCATCCTCACAGTATCTCTCCCAGCCTCTACTTACTTACATGAGACCCAAAAAGTAACAGACACTTGTGGCATAAAAGAAAATACCCATGGCTTCAGAAGGCTCCAAAACAAAACAACCAAGGAGTTTTCCAGCTGAAGAAACTTTACTGAAATCATAGGAAGATGAATGTAAAAGCATTATACACAGAGCCCTTCTAGACCTTACACAAAATGCAGCAGAACAAAAGGAAAAATTAAACAAGCTGTTTGATCTGATGGAACACCAGTACTCTGAAATCCAACAGATCAAGAACAAAATCAAAGACATAGAAACTTCCACACAAAGCCAAAAAAACAGAATGCAACAAATGGAAACAAGAATTTCTGACTTGGAAGACAAAGCTACTGACACCAGCATCTATGAGCAGAAATCAGAAAAAAGAACAAGAAAAATGAAGAAGCATTAAGAAGCATGTGGGACTGTAATAAGGGGAATAACTTTTGATTAATCGGAGTCCCTGAACAGGATGAGACACCTGAGAACACAGAGTATCGTTTTTGAGCTGCTGACAGAAAACTTCACAGGAATCACGAGGGAAGAGAACACAGACATCTTAGATGCATATTGTACGACACTCAATATAGATCTCAAAAGAAAGACTCCAAGGCATATTATAATCAAGCTTAACAAAATGAAACATAAACAGCAACTCTTAAAGGCAGCAAGACTCAAAGCAAAGTTATCATTCAGAGGGAAACCCTGTAGGCTTTCATCAGATTTCTCAGCAGAAACTATACTGGCACAGAGACAGTGGCATGACACATTCAAAACCTTGAAGGAGAAGAACTTCCAAACAAGAATTACATATCCTGCAAAACTATATTTCAAATATGATATTCTCAAATAAACAGAAACTCAGAGACTTGGTGAAAACCAAACCAAATCTACAAGAAATACTGAAAGGAGTTCTTGGCTTTGGCTTAGAAGAACAAAACTACTAACTATATTTTTAGAACAACACATTACTCAAAACTCTACTCAGTTAGGGAAGGCTCCAAAGTCAACCACAGTTTTAATACTGAAAGAAGCAACACAGTGATTATCATGAAAATTATGGTGCCATCATATTAAAAAGAGGGATGTACTATAGTCATTATAGTCCTTCCAGATGGAGAAGAAGGTGACAAGACTGGTAGTAATTAAAATTGGGTTTATATATACTTTATTAAGGTGGATTATAGGGGTAGCTGTAAAGCACAACAAAGATGTAACATACCATTTGAAGAAATGTAACACAGGACTCTCAACAACTACAAAACCAGCTCTGAAAAAGGTGAAAAATCAACTCACATAAAAGAATGTCCCAGAACAGACTAATAAGAACAGAGAAAACATCAACACAGAAATAAACATATCACAATGGCAGCAGTGAACACATACCTATCAGTAATTACATTGAATGTGAATGGACTGAATGCTCCAGTAAAGACATTGAGTGACATCTTGGATCAAAAGACATGACCCATCCATATGTTGTCTACAAGAAACTCACTTGAGACCTAAAGATAGAAACAAATTGAAAATTAAAGGATAGAAGAATATATATCAAGCTAACAATAAACAAACAAGAGCAGGTGTGGCAATTCTAATCTCAGACAAAATCAATTTTAATGTAAAATCCACCAACGTGGACAAAGATGGACACTATTTATTGCTGAAAGGTTCAGTACATAAGCAAGACTTAACTATATTAAATATTTATGCACCTAATATCAGACACCTAAATACATTGAAGAAACACTGACTATACTCAAAAAAGAGTTAGATGACTCCACAGTAATAGTGGGAGACTTCAACACTCCATTCTCAATTCCGGACAGAACATATAGAAAAAGGTTCAGTAAAGATATAGATGACCTTATTGCCACAGTTAACCAACTAAACCTCATCAATATATACAGAACTTTCTACCCATCAGTGGACAATTACACCTTCTTCTCCAGTGCACATGGAACATTCTCCAGAATTGACCATGTGTTAGGACATAATGCAATTCTCAACAAAATTCATACCACTGAATTACTACAAAGCATCTTCTCACATCATAAAGCCATAAAAGTCTAAATCAATAGCAGAAAAAAACATAGATAGAAAGTGGAACTCTTGGAAACTGAACATCTTGCCCAAAAAACCATGGGTTATAGAAGAAATCAAGGATGAAATAAAGAAATTCACGGATTCCAATGAGAATGAAAGCACTGCCTACCAGAACCTATGGGATACAGCCAAAGCAGTGCTCACAGGTCTGTTTATCTCCATAAATGCACACATCTGGAAGGAAGAAAGAAACCAAATCAAGGAACTAACCTTACAGCTTGAACAAGTAGAGAGAGAACAACAGAGGAACTCCTCAGGCACCAGAAAAAACCAGATCATAAAGATTAGAGCAGAGCCAAATGCATTAGAGAATAGAAGAGCAATTGAAAAAATTGAAAAGACCAAAAGCTGGTTTTTTGAAAAGATCAACAAAATTGACAAACCACTGGCTAAACTTACTAAAGAAAAACAGGAAAGGAAACAAATAACCCAAATTAGAAATGAGAGGGGAGTTGTCACAACAGATCCAACAGAAATAAAAAATATCATAGCTGAATACTATGACAGATTGTATTCTAACAAATTTGAAAACCTGGAGGAAATGGACAAATTCCTTGATTCATACCACCTACTCAAATTATTACAACGTGAAGCAGAACAACTTAATAAACCCATCACAAAGGAAGAGATTGAAAATGTCATCAGAACACTGCCAACCACAAAAAGCCTAGGACCAGATGGCTTCACCACAGAATTCTACCAAGCTTTTAGAGAAGAGTTAACTCCAATCCTACTGAGACTATTTTGCAGTATAGAAAGGGATGGAGTACACCCAAACTCATTCTATGAAGCCAGCATAACCCTGATAGCAAAACCAGGGAAAGACCCAACCAAAAAGGAGAACTACAGACTGATATCACTCATGAATCTAGACATAAAAATCTTCATCAAAATTCTTGCCAACAGAATACAACAACATATCAAAAAAATAATCCATCATGACCAAGCTGGATTCATACCAGGGATGCAAGGCTGGTTCAACATCAGAAAAACAATTAATGAGATTAACCACGTAAACAACACAAAAGAGAAGAATCACCTGATTTTGTCCACTGACGCATAAAAGGCATTTGATAAAGTCCAACACCCATTCATGCTAAAAACTGTTAGCAAAATAGGCATAGATGGAAAATTCCTCAATACCATAAGGGCCATTTATACAAGGCCAATTGCTTACATCATACTGAATGGAGAGAGCCTGAAAGACTTTCCCTTGAGAACAGGAATTAGACAAGGATGCCCACTCTCACCTCTCCTATTCAACATTGTACTAGAAGTTCTAGCCAGAGCAATTAGACAAGACCAATAAATAAAGGGCACCTGCATCGGCAAAGAAGAAGTCAAAATCTCCCTTTTTGCAGATGATATGACTGTATATGCAGAGAATCCCAAAGAATCTATAAGTAAACTACTCAAACTGATAGAAGAGTTCAGCAGAGTCTCAGGATACAAGACAAACATAAGTAAATCAGTAGGATTCCTTTATACCAACAATGAGACTGTTAAGGAAGAAACCATCTAATCAATACCATTTACTATAGCCCCTAAAAAGATAAAGTGCCTAGGAATAAATCTAACCAGAGAAATAACAGACCTTTACAAAGAGAACTACAAGCCCTTAGTACAAGAAACTAAAAGAGACTTAGATAAATGGAGAAGCCTACCCTGCTCATGGATAGGAAGACTTAACATTGTGAAAATGTCTGTTTTACCCAAGGCAATCTACTTATGTAATGCAATCCCAATACAAGTTCCAGCGTCATTTTTTAATGAGATGGAGAAACAAATCACCAGTTTTGTTTGCAAAGGGAAGAAGCCCTGGATAAGCAAGGTACTACTAAAGAAGAACTCACTGGGAAGTCTCTCATTACCTGACCTTAGAACATACTACACTGCCACAGTGGTCAAAACAGCCTGGTACTGGTACAAGAACAGACAGATCGATCAATGGAACAGAGTTGAGACCTCAGAGATGACACCATCTGCCCATCAACAGTTGATATTCGACAAAGGCCCTAAGACATTAAACTGGGGTAAAAACAGTATCTTCAAAAAATGGTGCTGGCAAAATTCGATATCCATCTGCAATAAATTGAAACAAGATCCATATCTTACACCTTATATAAAAACCAACACAAACTGGATAAAAGACCTAAATATCAAATCTAAAATGATACAGCTCATCCAAGAAAAGGTAGGAACAACAATGAAAGTTTTAATAAATAACACAGACAGACTTCAAAATCTGTCACACAAACCACAATCAACAGAAGAGAAAATAGATAAATGGGAACTATTAAGAATCAAACACTTTTGCTCATCCAAAGACTTTATTAATAGAATTAAAAGGCCACCTACAGAATGGGAAAAAATATTTGGCAACTCTATGTTAGACTGACACCTGATCTCCATAATCTATAGGATACTACAAAATATCAATAAGAAGAAAATAAATCACGCAATTAAGTGATGGGCAAAGGAGAAGGATAGACATTTCTCTAAAGAGGAGATCCTGGCAGCCAAAAAACACATGTGGTCATGTTCACAATCTTTAGTTATTAAAGAAATTCAAATCAAGACTACAATGAGATACCATCTCACCCCAACAAGGTTGGCCATGATCCAAAAAACACAAAACAACAAATGCTGGAGAGGCTGTGGAGAAAGAAGAACTCTCCTACACTGTTGGTGGGGTTGCAAAATGGTGCAGCCTCTTTGGAAAGCAATCTGGCACTTCCTTAAAAAAATGGATATAGATATACCATTTGACCCAGTAATTCCACTACTTGGAATATATCCTACAGAATCAAGGCCTTTCACACCAATGGACACATGCACAAGAATGTTTATCGCAGCACAGTCCATGATAGCAAAAAAATGGCATCAACCCAGATGCCTAACGACAGAGGAATGGATAGGTAAACTATAGTATATATACTCAATGGAGCACTATGCAATGATAAAGAATAATCATGATTCCAAGAAACATCTCATAACCTGGTTTCAACTGGAAGACATTATGTTGACTGAAAGTAGTCAGCAACAAAAGGACAAATATTGTAAGAGACCCCTATGATAAGATCTGAAAAACAGACTTATGTATAGATGAAAAGACTCTTTGACAGCTGCAAGGGAGGGGAGGGAGGGAGAGAGTGGGAGGGAGGTAGAGTTTAGACTAGATAGTTGGTAGAAATCTGGTTGGGTGAAATCGGTGATAGCACACATTAGAAAGAAGAACCATATTAAGTGGACTTCAGCATAATTTGAATACTCCTTCCATCTTAACCCAATATTGCAAGGACAGAGTAGCTGGGGCAGGGGTCAGGAGACCATGCTCTTAGGTGAAATCGAGGTCAATTGGCACAGCTAGCGTTTTGCTCAGAGGGCTCTCTGCACCCCGCATTGGTGAGTGGCATTTGGGGTCTTAAAAGCTGCCAAGCTGCCATCCGAGGGCACAGCAAATGGTCCCAACTCAGCAGGAACGGAGGCTCACTGAGGACCAAAATGACATGGGGTAAAGACAACCCAGAAGATAGAGAGACCCACATGAGTGGGTGCCTACATCAACTTGGGACCAGAAGAACCGGATGGTGCCCGGCCACCACCAGAGATAGCCTTGATACAGCTCACTAAGTTGAGTCTCACTGGCAACACAAGAATGAAAAGGGGTGCACCCTGAGATCTCCACTATAAGACTACAATTGATGGTCCAGGGACTTTGGAGTTTCCCTGGGAGCATGGGCCCCTGGCCCTGATGCTGCCCTTGCCCATAAATCATAATGAAGGCTCATTCTTCAGACACTAGTGGATTGGACTTGGTGATGCAGAGTGACCATATATTGGATGCACTTTATGGTTCTGTGTAGCTATAGGATATCATCCTTCTAATCTCTGGCTGGAGTAAGGGGAGTGAGTGGAGAGTAGGGGAAAGAAGACTGTTGGGAGGATGAGACATGTGTGGAGTAGAGAGGAATAGTGTGTTGTCACTGGGCAGGGAGAGCAGTGGAAGCTGCATATATAGGTGGGCATGCAAATTTATATGGGAATGTACATTTTCACTCAGTCATAATAAAAAAAGATAAAAACAAAAAATTAAAAGATGGACCATGCCAAAAAAAAAAAAAAGAATATCATTCTGGCTGTAAGGGGGACAGTGGTAGGTTGGGGGAAGACAAAGAATGGAAGCAGAGACAAAGTTACTGAGGTGTTCAGGCCAAGAGATCAGAGAGATTAGTGTCACCTTAAAAGTAGTGATTAACACAAACCTTAGGCACAAGCTTTTAAATATACATTCATAACATCTATAATGCTCTAGCCAAGAGTCCAGCAGAAGCCTTGCCATTCTAGAACCGGTTTCTAGCTTTTACAGAAACTGGCTATTTCGAAGGACAAAAGAATCTTTCTCTATGTGGTATAACGACCTTTGCTTGTGGAGTTAGAGGTCCCAACTGAAGATTTTTTCAGTAAGAGTGTTAAAATCAACCACTTCTTTTGAAAAATACAGAAGAGAAACAAGGAGAAGCCAATTAGCAAAATGCAGTTTTCCACCTGACAGGTGGTTGTAGGGTAGTTAAGTCATTCCATGTGTCTATGGCGCAAGTGGTTTCTTTTTGGAGGGGGAAAAGCAATATTAATACTCAAGTTGGAAACTAAGCTGCTTAAGTCCACAGCACAATATCTGAATGCAGATTTATGACTTTTCAGATTGCCTTTGGTAATAATTATGACTATGAGTAATGACAGTAAAACAGTGTTTACCTTTAGGATAAATTCAGTAAACTTTCTCAACCCAGAAACACAAACATTAACTATCAAGTACACATATATCCAGAGAAAAATAAAATAGAATAAACCTTTTCAAAAGACTTTGTTTTTCAGTTCAAAAGCAGATTTTTAAATAAAATTAATTTGCAATTTGCATGGCATTTACAATAAAGCAGAGTACAATGCAAAAAACAGAACCAATAATAAAGTACCAAGCCACTGCATTTGTTTTCCAAGGAGGAGAAATAAAGTCCTTACTTGTTTAGAAACAATACATTTGAACATTAATATTGGCAGTCTTTAATCTGTGTATGCGACATCTTCAAGATTACAATTAAAGAAGCTCAATAAAATGCACAATACACATGGCAAAGGATTAAAGGTGACATTCCACCCATGAGATTTCTTTCAGAAGGAACAAAAAGAAAAAACAATAAAGGTCTAAATTTTTCTTCACTGCTTGCCATATTGTGTGACCTTTGAGAACCAGAGTACTAGCATTCACAGTTGTTTGAGGTGTATCTTAGAGTTCAACACCTCAAATTCGTCTTTCCTTATAGCCAAGGAAAAGTAGTCAATAAGAGGTTCCATCAACTTAGTCCAGTTCTGGCTTTTCCTAGGCTCACCATCATGTCCTTGCCCACTGCTGCTTCTCTTGGGTCCCCAGGGCAACCGACACATCATGAGCATATGGCAGGTGATAAAGAAAAATGCATTGTCTTGACTAGTATACCACACAAGGTAGGGCTCTTAGCACCCACAATAAGCCAAAAACCAAACCCACTGCCATTGAGTCCATTTCAACTCACAGCAACCCATAACAGTGTGTATTCAATAATTAGACCCAATACTGCTGCTGCTTACTGAGGCAAGGAAAACTTTGCCCCTGGATTTTAATTGCTCTAAGACCTAGAAAAAGACCAAATCTGTTATGAAATGTTTCAAATAATCTCTTTACCTGATGCTTTGTGTTCATTCACATAAAGTGCTTCCTGTTATACTATCTAGATTTCTGTCAAGAATTTTTTAGCTTCCTGGGCTGTGTTTCAGCACAAAGATCAAGTAGTAACTTTCAAACATGAAAAATAGCATAAAAGTATCTTAAAAGATAACGTACACTTTATTATGTAATTCAATGCTAACACTACTGTTGTTGTGTGCAAATAAAGTCGATTCTGACTGATACCAAAGCTGTAAAGCAAGTTAGAACTGGGTTTTCTAGGCTGTAATCTTTATGGGAGTAGACCGTCAGGTCTTTCTCCCATGGAGTGGCTGAGGGTTCAAACCAGGGACCCTTGGTTAGCAGCTCAGCACTTACCCATTGCTACCAGGGTTCCTCTGGAAAAAAACTACAGTGATTAAATTCAATGGTGATTCTATAATTATCTGGTGATGTCCACAGTCCTGTACAAGAACAATGCTAAATATTTACAGGATCCATACAATTGACTCAGTAAAGTTATTCAGTATTCAGAACCTACTGCTATCGAGTCAATTCTATCTAATTCACAGAGACCCTGTAAGACAGAGTAGAAATTTCTCATAGTGTGTCCAAGGCTGTAATCTTTACAGAAGCACAGTGCCACATCTTGCTCCCTCAGAGGAAGTAGTGGGTTCGAATCACTGACCTTTCAGTTAGTAGCCAAGTGTTTAAACTACAGCACTACGAGGGCTCCTTTCAACATTCAGAGAGAATTAATTCTCTAGGAACTTTAAGCTAAAACGCTCTTTAATCCAAATGATGCAGCCTATCACAAGAATCTAAAATGAAAGTGTAAAGAATATTTAACATAAAATGGAATAAAGGAGGGGAGTGCTCATATCCTTGGATTACTTAGTATTATCATAAAACAGAAGCAGCATGATACTTGCAGATGTGGCAAATTCACTGTGATCTTATATCCAGTCTAAATTCAGAGTGCCACTACCTGTGAGCATGAGCAATAGATCTCTATTTTTTAAATGACCTGGAAAGTACCTAACAGGCTATCCTTGGAGAACTAGTACTTTTTGAACTAATTAATCACTGGATGCCACCGCTGCTCTACTCCACTGAATGTGAAATGGCAGGTATTGGGCAATCAAAAAAAAAAAAAAAGCCTTCAGAAAGAAAGTGTTGCTACCCTACTAGCAGAGGAATAACTATTCTGCAACAACAGTTATTTACAACTTTTCAAAATCCTCATTTTTAAACAGCAGAAAAGGATCAGAAATTTCTTAAACATTTCTTAAACATTTTGATTCACTCACTACTTTGAATGGAGCTCTAGTGGCATATGGTTAAGAACTCGCTGCCAACCAAAAGGTTGGCAGGTCAAATCTACCAGCCACTCTTTGGAAACCTTATGAGTAGTTCCACTCAGTCCTAGAGGGACACTGTGAGTTGGAATTGACTCAATGGCAACATACTTTAATATTTTGAAAGAAGCATACAATCAAGAGTAGCTTAACAATGAATACAAAAAATGTTAATAAGTAGAGGTATTTTATATGAGGTCTGACAATTAAGTTCACAAACTTATCCTAGAAAGAGTGCAACGTACCTCATTGCTGAATATCACTATGGTAATCTTTGAAGTACTCCCCTTGGGAAGTTATGCACCAACATCAGTGTCTAGTCCGCCCTTCAAAGCATTTTTTCTAGATGTGTTTTCAAACTTAATTTTCAGACTTTATCCTACAACAGTTCTGATGGGTATTCCAGGAAAAGAGTTCCAAAATTGCTTTCAGGGGTGGACAAGGTGCTGGCATTGGTGCACAGCTTCCCAAGAAGAGTACTTCAGAGGCAATCACAGTGATACTCAGCAATGAGGTATGTTACATTTCTTCTAGGATGAGTTCACAAACCTAATCGTCAGACCCCGTATCAGTCAGAGTCCTGGACTAGACTGGACTCAACTTCCAAAGGAACTGACTTCTATTTTTGGCCTGACAAATAAGTGACTTTATGACTCTGGATATTTTATTTCCTTCTCTTAATATCCCCAGGTACAAAATAAGATGGTTGGACAAGGTAATCTTTAAGATCCCTTCCAGTTATAACTTTCTATGAAACGTCAACATTTTTAGAAATACTTTTTCTTTCATATCTGTATAGCTTTGTCAATAGTTAGGTCACCATATAAAAATTATGGTTTAGGTTTAGCAGTTACAATCAATATATGAATTTTCATTATTACTTGATATCTAAATACTGACACCATTTTCTCTCTCACATACTTTACTAACAAGGCAAGCTTTATAAGATCTAGCAGAGTATAGGAAGTTGTAACTGACTAAAGACAAATATGAAACTAAAGATACTTTGAATATGTTATATTCATACTTCTTAGGATTTCAAATCATCATGCATTTTTCTTATTCACTGTTTTCTTATGGTCTTCTAATTATCTGAAGAACACCAAAATAGATTTAACACATGGAGCCAGTACAAGAATTGTGAAATTTGTTACAGGAGACTTTAAAATAAAAACTATAATTCTTGTTCAACTGTTCACTATAGGAAGTTAAATGAGAGCTGCAGTTAAGTAAGTGCATTAAGTGCAAAGACAAGAAGACATCTGCCAAAACAGCCACTGGAAGTAAAATCCATCTGAATAAAAATCATTCTCTGGATCAAGCAGCATGACTGAAGAAACTACAAGGTAGAAGTCTAGCCCCCGAACTATACTGCACTTAAATATAATATGCTTTCTTAGTAACAATAAAAATAACTTTGTTTAAGAATCTACCATACAACAAGAATTCTGATGAGCACTTTACATAAATGATCAGGTTTGACTTTCCCAATGAAAGTGAAATAGTTTCTCTTTTTATTGCCATTTCACAGATAAGAAAATAAAAACAAAGAGGATAAGTAATTTGTTTAAGATCTCTGTAGTAGCTACACAAATTACCATGATCCTATTTCTTTCAATCTGCTTCTTTTGTGTTATGGAGGCTGGAGAACCAAAATTATTTTCCCAGATTCTCTTACATCTAGGATTCTAGAAATAGTTTAGATGTTACCAATTAGGTGGTGCTTATGTGGCACTCGGATTAAGTACTCACTTTAGCAGTGAAAAATCTATGATGCAAGGTATCCAATTTTGTTAGGTCAGATCTGAAAAGTGTAGTTGACTCTTGAGTCTACCATTCTGGCAATAGATTCCTTATTCCCCAGTCTCCTGATTGCAGTAGAATCTATAATTCCTTTCCCAGATCTTTCGAAGAATTATTCTGGTAGTCTTCCAAGAGGTTCAGTTTAGTTCCTAATCCTCCCACGAATTAAAATTTTTGTAAACAGCTAACTCCTTACATTTAATTTCTTTTTGAGTAAAACAGCTACAATGGTTTCTACTATCAGGATCAAGACCTTGACTAGCATAGCATTTGTTATCAGAAACAACTGTAGATAAAACACTTAAAAATTTTGGTCAACAGAAGTGATCACTGATTGTCAGAAAGAACTGAATATTAGAAAACCATAATCTCCAGTATCTATATAGGTACTCTAATTATCACTTATGGATACCTGGAGTGAAGTGCCTATACAAAGGTTTACCTTTAATGAAATAAATGCTGGTTTCTGAAACACAGGATTAGTAGTATAAGGACAACGAAGTATGTTAGTGGCTTGAAATTGCATTAGGCACACTTACAAGAAGAAAAATAACATGTTTTAACTTAGAAACTCTTAACCAAGGAACAGATAACTCAGAAACTCTTAACCAAGGAACTGAAAGAAGTATCACTGCTTTAAAAGAATCTCTTAACTCTTTGTTATCACAGGACCAATTAGCTAAAAAAAAGAAAAAGAAAAAAACAGAAGAATATGAACTTTTAGTTGTGAATGACAATGAAGGTTTAAAATATACCCTTGTTGTACGTCTTATGTAAAAATCAGGAACTTGATTAGGGGAATAAAAAGGTCACAACTGGGATCATTTGGATAACTTCCAGTACTCAGCACCCCCAAATCCTTGTGAACGTGTTGAATCAGCAGCAACTTTCACCTCTAACTCATGAGTCCAGTTCTACCTTGCCTGAAAACCTGAAAAGACCTCACTTGAAGTTGTTACCTTGTAAAGGGAAGGAATTTTCTTCATGCCACAGTCTATTTTCTTCTAGCCCTGAGTCAAATGTCAGCATGTCATTGGTGAGTTTATTGAAACCTAAACTCATCTGTTTCCTAAAATAATTTGGTTGAAACACTAGAAGGGCCTTGATACTATACAGAAGTACAAGACCAAGGGAAACAGAAGTGTTAGAATGAATTTGTCAAATACAACCACCTCCTAACTGTGCATCCCAGTATCAAAAGACACTTCACAAAGACACCAACAAACACATCGGAGCACCAGTATTCTCAGAAAGCTTGCTATATAGCTCTCTTCCAAAGGCAGGGAGGAAGGTAGGAGACGCCTAAGGTCAGTTACACTAACTGAAAATCACAGCTTCTTACCTGAAAGACCAGGAAGCCACATACTAACATGGAAAGACTCACAAAGATATCACTTCCTAGTCTCGCAGAAGATACACGATCATTTACTACAGTGATTGTGCACTTAATAAAGAGAAATACTCAGACCTTTCAAAGATGTTCAACATCAGCTGTCACTTAAAATTAGTTGCTGGAGACCCTTTGTAGAGACTCACGGTCAAACAAAAAAGTAAAAGCCTGTTGCTGTTCAGTCAATTCTGACACATAGCAATGCTATAGGACTGAATAGAACAGCCTTGTAGGAGTTTTTCAAGACTGTAATCTTCTGACAGTTATTGTTGCTGTTGATGATAGTTACAAAACAAAGGAAGTTTGGGCCCAAGCTCTTTTCTCAGTTAGTTCACCGTCTAAAAACTGTGGTTAATTATCCCAGTTACTGAGTAAAGAAGTAAAAAAGACCTTCCTGGCAACTTCTACACAATTACTCCCTAATTCTTGACATGGGAGCCATTAGGAGCTATGCTTCATGTGACAGTCCAGCCTCTAAGACGTCTTCCAGTGATCCCTGCCTCCTGGTATTCCCATCCTTGTGTAATAACCTTCCAGGTCATATCCAAGTTAGTTTGACCAATAGAACATCACTTCCGAGGCTAGGTTATAAAAGACACTGTAGCTTCTGCTTCCTACTGTCTCTTGGATGACTTTCTCTGGGGGAGAAAGCTGTCATATCAAAGGGGAGTCAAAAAGCCTACGGAGAAGCACCATGTGGCAAGAACTGAAATCTCCTCAGTAAGGTCATAGAAGCAAGTCCATTCAGAATGACACCCTCCAGCACTAGTCAACACTGCAAATGCTATTGACAACCTGACTGCAATGTTATGCAGAGCCAGAACCAGGCTCTGAGACATCCTAAGCCACAGCTGTGCAGCTAAGTCATCCTCAAATTTATGACCAACAAAAACGTTAATATATTTGTTTTTGTTAAGCCACTAAGCTTTGGGGCAATTGTCACACATAAATAGATAATTAATACAGCAGGAAGAGACAATTAAAAACCTCTGGATCTCCACTCTGAATGTAAAACCTCATTCTTAGAGGAATAAAAAAAAATATTGACATTATCAGGATTCTACAATGTACATGAGCTGAATCCTATCTCATTCCCAGGTATTCTTTTTAATTAAGTGACATATTGATCATTGAGAATTATAGTGGATTACTGAAAGCTTAATCAGATAGTAACCCCAACTGTAGACACTGTTGCAGAAGCAGAAAAAAATCAGTCCAGCCACTAGCATATGACATGCAAGTTTTAATCAGAGAACACAGTTGTCTCTAAATAAATAATAAATAGTACTAGAAGCAGTTTGATTTCATTTGGAAGGAACAAGTTTGGTTTTCCCATCAACTCAGTGTCATATTTTTGTTTATAGGTATGTTGATCATATCACCACTCCACACATTTTTATCGTTGCCCTCTACATTAATAACATTATATTGTCATGAACTTTGAGTGGGAAATAACCAATGCCCTATTTAGCTACGTAAAGCACATGAATACAAGAAGAGAAGACATAAACACAACAAAAATTTATAGACGTATCACCAAACAGAAACGTCCAGGGTTTCAGGTAGCTGAAACGTAAGCATAATCTCTTCTATCTCTGTGTAGCTGCTAGAAAATAAAAGCCTTTCCAGCTGGTCCAAGCCACAGTGAAAGTTGTCCTGTCATGAAGACTTTATAATCCAACAGATCCTTAAGTTCCCAAAGTATCTATGGAAAATTGAGATGACGAATCAAGTTTGAGGCAAGCCAGCCACAACAGGATCATGGCACTGACACTTAGTCTTTTGGCACAATGCCCTAGTCAACACACGGCCATTGTCCGTTCAGTAATAACTGCTGACTTACTGCTCAACGCTGGTAGAGTGCTTGACAAAGCGACTTCAAGTACCTGAACAGTCCGAGACACCCTTCAGAAACTATAAGTTATCTGATTCACCACACCATAAAGTTGAGTGTAGTCAGCAGTGAGTATGCAATCTGCAATACACTGACATGTGAACTGTAATTGAACTTCAAAACATCGCACCTATCTTCCAGGGTATCTAGAGAGAGAATAATTTAACAAGAGGAAGAATAAAATCAGAAACAGATATACTGACTGATAGACTTTAGGTCTCAAGGTGAGCATACATTCATTTTGTAGAAAGAAATGTTGTACTACCCTCAGCATTTGCTATTGGGGGTTTTGGGCACAAACACAAGTATGGGAAGGAGGCTGTGTAGGTAGTTGGTAGAAGCAAGGTACTATAGCAGATATGAGAAAGTGGCTCACTAAACATTTATTCTAATGCCAATATTGTATATTATATTCAGACAAAGGGGGTGAACATTCCAATCCCAGGGGAAAGGACAGAAGATTCTGAGCCAGTACAGTACTCTGCTCTACTCCTTTGAAGAAATGTGAAAAGGACATCGTAGTCAAAGTAAATGGGAAAACAAAGATAAGACTGAAGAGTTATACAGGGACCAGGTAAAACAAGGTGGCCTTACTGACTGAGTTGCAGGGTTTTGATTTATCCTAAGCTCATTGCATAGCCACTGAAGAGCTGACACGGGAATGATTGCTACATGCTGACATGATCACTCAGGGCTACTATAGGCAGAATATGTTCATGGTTGACAAAAGGAAAAAATGATTCAAGTTTGGAACGAACATGGTAACTTAGGGAGAAAAGACACTTTCTATCTTAGTTATCTAGTGCTGCTATAACAGAAATACCACAAGTGCATGGCTTTAACAAAGAGAAATTTATTTCTTCACTGTAAAGTAGGCTACAAGTCCAAATTCAGGGCACCAGCTTCAGGCAGAGGCTTTCTCTCTGGCTTGGCTGTTTTATCCGTCTTTCCCATCTTTCCCAGAGTAGGAATCTGTCTAGGTCCAAGGAACATACTCTACCCCCAGCACTGCTTTCTTGGTAGTTTGAGGTCACCCCTATCTGCTCACTTCCCTTTCCTTTCACCTCCTGAGAGACAAAAAGTGGTATAGACTAAACACCAGGAAAACTCTCTTCATATGGAATCAGGGATGTGACCTTAGTAAGTGTGCTACAATCCCACTGGAATCCTCTTTAATATAAAATTACAATCACAAGATGGAGGACAACCATGCTATCTGGGAATCATGGCCCAGACAAATTAATACACATATTTTGGGGGGACATAATTCAATACATGACACAGTTTTAGACTACAATGATTTCAGTAAATATTTGGAGAAGCAAATTGATTCAGAGTATGTTTTGGGTTCTAGATGAATCAAAAGGGATCTATGGAGTATGACTTCTATTCACGTTCGTACAATTTCTATGAACTGCATATATTTTCTATAACTGCAAAGATTTTATAAAGTATCTTTATGATAAGAAATTTAGAAGACAGCTACCTGGCCAATCGACTGAAATAGATTCAAATTTGTGCCCATTCCAAAGAAAGGTGATTCAACAGAATGCATAAAGTACTGAACAATATCATTAATACCACACACAAGTAAAATTTTGCTGAAGATCATTACAAAGCAGTTGCAGTAATAGATTTCTAACAGAGAACTGCCTGTCAAGTCAGATTCAGAAGAGGACATGTAATTAAGGATTTCATTGCTGATGTCAGATGGATTTTTGGCTGAAAATAATGTCCAAACGATGTTTATCTGTGTTTTATTGACTACACAAAGGCTTTTCACTGTGGAGATCATAACAAATTATGGATAACATTGCAAAGAATGGCAATTCCAGAACACTTACTTGTGCTCATGTAGAACCTTTACTTAGACTGAAACGCAGTCATTCAAATAGAACAAGGGGATGCTTCATGATTTAAAGTCAGGAAGGGTGTCCATCAGTATTATCAGCTTTTTACCATATTTGTTCAGTCTGAACGTGGAGCAAATAAACTAAGAAGCTGGATTAAATAAAGAAGAATAGGACATCAGGACTAGAGGAAGACTCATTAAAATCTGTGTTATGCAGATGATACAACTTTGCTTGCCGAAAGTGAAGAGGACTTGAAGCACTTACAGATGAAGATCAAAGAACACAGTCTTCAGTACCCATCACACCTCAACATCAAGAAAACAAAACCCATCACAACTGGACTAATAATATTAAGATAAGGAGAAAAAATGAAGTTGTGAAGGATTTAATTCTGCTTGGATCTACAATCAACCCCCACAGAAGCTGCAGTCAAGAAATCAAACAGTGCACCACATTGGACAAATCTGCTGCAAAAGAACTCTCTAAAGTGTTAAAAAGTAAAGATGTTACTTTAAGGACTAAGGCCCACCTAGCCCAAACCATGGTGTTTCCAATGACCTCATAAGCATGTGAATCCTGGTCAATGAATAAAGAAGACTAAAGAACTGATGCCTTTGAATTATGGTTTTGGCAAAGAATATATCATGGACTGCCAGAAAAACAAATAAATCTGTTATGGAAAAGCTGCAGCCAGAATGTCCATTAGAAGCAAGGATGGTTATTCTATGTCACATGTAACTGGACATATTAGGAGGGACCCTGGAGAAGGACATCATGAGTGGTAAAGCAGAGGGTCAAGAAAAAAAAAAAGACCTTCAATGAGACAAGCTGACATAGTGGCTATAATAACAGGTTCAAGTATAACAATAATTGTAAGGATGATGCCAGACCAAGCAGTGTTCTGTTCTGTTTTACACAGGGTTGCTATCATTAGAAGCTGAGTTCAGGGCACTTGATAACAACAATTGTCTTTCTGTTTTTTTGTCTAATAGTTCATTTTTGGTAGAAACTAGATTTTCCTAACTTTGCATGACAACCAGCACAACATGACACACATAGTATGATTTCTTAAATCCACTTGATAAAGTACTAAGAAGCTTCTGTAGTTCTTAGAGAATCAGTAGTATAAATAATAGTATGTCATAAGGGTCAGATTTTTTAATTTTGTTCCAAAGAATAAAGCTGATATTGTCTTTAAATGGCTTTTCCCAAAAAATTATTATTCATTTTCAGTCTGGAATTTCAACCTCATAAAATTAATCTAAAATATAAACTTATAGAAACTACCAACAAACCTATCCTCAGTGCTATGTGTCCTCAAATTTGCAATGAGACTATACATACATTTTAATGTGAATATTTCTATATAAAATATTTAAACCTACAATTATAAATATGACAGCACTGGGTTTTAGTTATGAGTTCAAAAAACAAGGTTAATTTAATAGTCATATTCTTACTGCATTTTAGTATGAGAATATAGAACCCTTTGGTCCTAAGTTATATACTTAGGAAAAAAACACATGGGGAAAAAAGTGTTAAGGTTATGTATCATCCTTTAACTTTAAAAAACACATGCTAACATTTCTCTCTTCTAGAATGTCAACTGTAGAAAACAACTTGAATTACATAGCTTCATATACTGCTTTCTATGTTTTCTTTGCTAAAAAGAGATACAAAATGGAAAAAAAAGAAGGTCGGAAAACGAGTCACATGGAAAAAGACTCCAAAAATATTTATATATATAAAGACCATATCATTGCTATCAATGCACATTCCTATTTCAACCTTGATCATTTTTTTCATGGCCAATAGGCACTATCCTAGTGTAAAATAATGTAGGAAGGCTATGTGCATATTTGATGGATAAAATACAAGCTGCACCCATTTCGGGTGTTTTTATCATTAACTGCTGTTGCATAACTGAACATACAATGGGCTGTGACACTGGATAAATCATTTGTTCCCACTTGTTATTGATGACATTTCATAACTCGTTTGGGGCTCTGCTTTGCCCCGTCACTCATGAGTTATGAGGTCATCAATCATGACTGGGAATAAATGATTTATGTAACTTGCCCTACTGTATATTTTAGGTACAGTATACAATAAAACACACACTATTGATTTCTAATATTGTTGCATTACGTTCATCATGTGTGTTTGTGAGCCTGTGAGCCTGTGTCATCTGCATCAACTGAGTATTAAATGCTAAAATAATTTATGAAAAAAGAAATGTACAAATATGATGTGGAGAATGCTGAGTTTAATTATTAACTTGCTAAAGTAATGCTAAATATCTCTTTAAATTAAAAATATACCGTCTCAGGATGGGGAATTAGAGTTAAATACGTGAAGTCACTAAATAAGTCATGATTTAAAAAATTTTTTTGCCCTGCGGTCCATTCCAATTCATGGTGACCCCATTAAGTTCAGAGTAGAACTACCTCCACAGGGCTTTCAAGGCTGTCACCTTCTAGAATCAGGTCACCATGACTTTGTCTCAAGGCACCTCAGTGGTTGGAAACTGGTGCCGCAGTGGTTAAGTACTGCAGCTGCTAACCAATAGGTAAGGAATTCAAATCCTTCCACTGCTCCTTGAAACTCTACAGGGCAGTTCTACTCTATCCTACAGGGTCTCTCAGTTGGAACTAGCTAGACAGCAATGCAGAGTTGTTTTGGATAGTCAGATGCTTGCTTCACCATTTGTACCACGCAAGGACTCCAAAGTTATAATTTATTATTAGTGTTGTCGTGGGTACCATGGAGTTAATTCTAACTTAGAGACCCCATAAGACAGAGCAGAACCACCCCATAGGGTTTTCTAGGCTCTAATCTTGACACAAACACATCACCACTCTCTCTCTTGTGGAGCCACTGAGCGGGCTGGAATTGCTGAACTTTTGGTTAGCAGCCAAGTGCTTCATCGTTTTGCTACCAGGCCTTAGGAAAGAGAAATAAACTGAGAGAGACCTTTTTAAGAGACCACAGGCCACCCTGAATAACCAACACAGATACCGAGGAAACGTCTTCCACTAAGAAACATTTTTAAAATGTATATTACACTTAAAAGAATTGACAGCTGAGTGACAAAGATAACACTGCAATAATTAAAATCTTTCAGCCACTTTTACAGAGAAAAGAGATGTAAGGAAGAATGATAACCCAAGTGACTCCTTTAACTATACTGGTCGAGATTGCAGAGAATTGCAAAGCAGCTTAAGAAACATATTTGTTGAAAGTAAATATAAAAATAATTAGCAAAAAAGTTGTTACTTGAATGGCATTCTTTATAAAAGGATGTGGCATCTTAAAGGTTTAGAAAATTTTTTTCTTTTGCTTCCTTCCTACTGCATCCCCCAACTGCCAACTGGCTTCCTTTTTTTTTTTTTTTTTCCTTTCCCCTGATGAGCTTAAAACTATAAACATGGTTTAAAAAATAAATAAATAAAACTATAAGAAAATGCGAAGAAATTTAAGGGAGGCAATCAAAAATATATTGAAAATCAAACCTAGAATAAGCGCATCAAAAATCCAGGAACTTGCAGCTATTTGCAATTACAAGAGTAATTGCTATTTTAACATGTTTTGCCTGTTCCAAAGAAACTCTGGTTCCCAAGCTGAAATTCAAAGAGTTTAAATCACAGCAAAACCTTTTAGAAGCTGATCAAGACTAAATATACAATCAAAACAACGTATTATCTACATATTTTACTTGATTAAAAAAGAAGATACCTCTCAGAACTTTATTACACAGAAGATGTTGACCAGCTGTGTTCAATTCCAAGAGAAAATAAAAAATAATAGTAACAACCATTTTAATCTTAAGTACAAAAAATTTAGGTTGGACATAAACAAAAATTCTTTTTCTAATAGATAAGTATTAGATATTGACATTAATTATTGAAAAAAGTTGTGCAATTTTCTTTGAAGATTTTTAAAAGTAGGTACAAGTTGCATCTATCTACAATAATTCAGGTACGTCCTAATCTAATGATCAAGGGTTGAATTACAAAGTTAAAATGACTTCTCCCAATTCTTTTCAGTATTTAACTTTACAAAACTATTTAAGAATGCTCTTATATAGAACAAAAGTATAAGAGAAATGGCAAATTTAGAAGTGAGAGCTGATAGCTTTTGCAATTAAAAAGGTGACATAAAACTAAGTTCATCAGAGGTGCATGGTTTTGCAACAAATACTTTGATTAGGTCTCAAAATTTATAAATATTTCATATTTACATTATTTAGTCTAGATTTCTCTCCTGAATCTTTTAATTTGATATAATAGTTCTTAGACTAGAACACTTGGAAGGGCTTTAAGGGAGTAAACCAAACATCAAAAATTGTATTAAAATTTTACAAGTTCATATGCATGTTCATAAGCAGAAAGCTCACAATACCAGCTTCTCAAGTATTCAGAATCCAAGTCTAGAAACAAAGAAATAATATTTTTTTTAAAAATTACAAAACATTGATTCAATAAGCTATCATTCACAATTAAGTCTATCATCCATTCCTTCAGTGAAATTATGCAATTAATTCCTTTTTTAAACTTTTGAACTAGGTTTTCTCACTCATGCTTTTGATATTTTTAGCTATTATACTGAGGAAAGTAGTTAAACTCAGTGGCTCATTTTGCTCTTAAATGACTTCGTATAGAGTTGTAAGTCAGAAACAACTTGATGGCAATGGGTGAAGTGACTAGAGAAAGCTTGGTTTTAAGCCCAGTAGTTGGAAGTCATCAACTAAAATCATTGTTTTCTACTGTGAAGATATCATTTAAGTGTGATTTCTCTTCTCCCCCAAATACAATAAAAGAGTAAGTGCTACTTAAATTTGGAAACTCATATATGGAATCATAACAATCATTTAAGAAAAAAAATTACCTCTGCAAAACTGGGAGGAAATCCTGTGATGTTTTCTAATTTTAGATTTTACATATTTCAAAGATAAAATGTGACAAGATGTGGAAAGATTACCAGTGTCTATAAGGAGGCAACAGAGAAGTAGGTAAGGTAATTAAGAAGCATTCCTTGCAGATTTGTACAGTAAGTGGTGCATGATCACCAAAAAGAAGACAGAAGGAAGAAAAATTGGGTACAAACCTGAGTTAATCAGCTGACAGTTGTTTTAAGGAGTGTGTTCATCAATTATAAGGAACCAGATGAAGCCAAAGCCAATATATTCAGTCATGCACCAGGTTGAATACAAGCAGGCTGGGGACTTAACCCTAGCTCTGCTCCCAACTCACTAAGTGACCTCCAGTCAGTTAACCCATCTGCTGTTTTTCACAAGGTGATGACTAGGAGACTGCCTAGCAACTGCTATGCATTAGTAGGGTGACAGTCAAAGAAAGACGCCCTAGGGCAGGACAGCTTCAGAGCAAGGAAGGCCTTTGCTGCTGTGCCCAATAGTGTCAGCACCATTGCTTTTTTGGGAGCTTTCTCCAATTGTTGCTCCAGCTCTGGAATACCCCATGCTGCCCAAGCCACTGCAGGGGGCCACCTGTAACAGACAACCTCATTTTCAAATTTCCAAACCAACTCATCAAATGAACTAGTGCAAGGAGAATTTTTTTTTTTCAGTTGCCAAAGAGATGCATAGAAAAGATGCCTACCTTGTGAAGACAGAATTACAGCAGGAGTCTTGCTTTGTAGTGACTGGAAAAGAAAGTAGATGAGGAGGTGGCTCCTTGGGTTTGAGAATTATTTAGATTTTTAATTGTGTTTTGCTCTACATCAAAACGGATTAGATTCCTTGAATCTTCTAAGACTTTGATCCAGCCCATTTCACATTTACAAATTAAAAAGCAGCTTTGGCAGTAAAAATCATGTAAGATATAAGAAAGCTTTGAGACCATACAGGCGGATTTAGCCTGAAGGCCCATCCACTTGTGCAGTGTCTCATACCAACATGTTTGTATTCTGAGAAAAGATACTGAATTCCTATAGTGCCAAACATTCTTCAGCAAAAAGGAATGCATTCATAAGCATGTGTATATTTTGCTTTTTTTGTACTGTATCATGCTTTAAGTCTGATAATAATTTATTTTATTGAAGTAGATGTTCCTTATATAAGTTAGAATGCCAAAATTTCAGGGCACTAAAAGTTTGATTAGAAACCCTGGTCGCGTAGTGGGTAAGTGCTGCATCTCCTAACTAAAAGTTCTGCAGTTTGAATCCACCAGATGCTCCTTGACAACTCTATGGGGCAGTTCTATTCTGCCCTATAGGGGTGCTATGAGTCAGAATCAACTAGATGGCAGTGGATTTGGTTTTTATTGTTGTTGTTTGTTTGTTTTTGGTAAAAGCTTGGTAGGAAGTCCCAGATGGTAAAGTTAACACGCTTGGCTAGTGACTGAAAAGTTGGTGGCTTGCATCCATCCAAAGGCACCTCAGAAGAAAAAACTGGTGGTCTACTTCCCAAATATCAGCCACTGAGAAAAATGATAGAGAGCACAGTTCTACAGCGACATACATAGGGCCACCACAAGTCAGACTCAACTTCATGTAAAAGTTTGATACAAATGCAGTCCAGCCAAGCTAAAACAAAGGAGTCATACCACACATTTAATAGACTAACATGTCCAGGACAACTACACTCACCCTAATTACTAAGCAGATATGAGAGCAGGAGAGCAAGAGGTTTGACCAATCAAATTTAGAACCTAGACAACAGTAAATTTGGCTGTGCAAGAATTTTAAGAAGAAAAACTAACTGGTCTCCTTTATGTGTGAGGAAACCCTGGTGGCATAATGGTTAAGTGCTACATCTGCTAACCCAAAGGTCAGCAGTTTGAATCTACCAGGCGCTCCTTGGAAACTCTATGGAGCAGCTCTATTCTGTCCTATAGGGTCGCTAGGAGTTGGGATCGACTCGGTATCAGTAGGTTTGGTTTTGTTTGGTTCTTATGTGCAAATAGAAAGTTGAGCCAGTGTGTCATTCAGCAGAAGTATAAAGGATAAACCAAGTCTTCCTTAAGAAATAAACTGTCAGCTACTCCCAAGCACAATCCTTCAGCACAGTACACTCCAGCAACTTCCCAAAGCTGCCCTCTGTGTGCAAGGCTTCATCAATACAGTTTGAAAAGCACACTGCTATTCTCCAGACAGTGCTCACTACACGAACGCTAACATAAATCAAAAATACTGGCATGTGTTCCCTGTAGTCACTACTGCTTAATCCGCTTACTCTAACCCTTCCCACCTTCACACAGGGTCATCTCTCCATGTAACCAACATATTCCCCTTTCAAAAATCTTTTCTTTCATGAAGGTTTATAAATGCTTTATTGATTTTTCCACAAGGCCAGTCAACTTCTGACTTCACAAGAAGAGTTGAATAAAGTGGCTGAACTCACTGCTGTTTCCCTGCCTATATAACTAACCGACCACTACCCAGTTAATTTTAGTTCTCCTAACTGACCTGCACAATACCTGTCATCAGCCTCGCATTCTCCAAAGGACAAAGACTTAGCTATCCCTGCCTGATTACAAAATTACAAGATTATTGGACAAACAACTGCATAGCTGACTTGATTATCTTTCCGTTGTCATTCCTATATGCCACAGAACAAAATAATACTGATTCAGGTTCTGCATTCTTGGACTTCTGATTATCTTTCAACAGATCAAACAGTCATAAACATTGTGTCATTATGCTTTGCATATTCAAAACAAATGAAAAGTTTATAAACTTTAAAGTGGTGTTTGCTTCTAATTTTATTCATAATTTTTCATAATTTTTAAGAAAAATATTTATTTTCCTTTTTGGTATTACAAATTATTAAATTTTCACGCTACTTCAAAGATTTCTTATTTATATTCTTATTTCATCCACAATTTATTTTTGGTTTCTATCTTCTTGTTTTAAAAAAAATATTATAAGTGACTTTTGCTTACAGAAAAAGTATTCATGTCCTAGAAACCTTTATAGTGCAATAGTTAAGTCCTACAGGTGCTATCCAAAAGGCTGGCAGTTCAGATCCACTAGATGCTACTTGGATACTCTATAGAGCAGTTCCTCTCTGACCTATAGAGTCACTACGAGTCAGAATCAACTCGACAGCAGTGGAGATTTTTGTTTTAGTTGTCACCCCTTCTCTCCTGAGAATTACAAAGGTTAGTAAAACTGCCACTGGCAATATTAACTTTTCATAGAAAATAGCAAAATAGGAGTGTCTTAGTCATCTAGTGTTGCTATAACAGAAATTCAATAAGTAGATGGCTCTAGAAAGAGAAATTTCATTTTGCCACAGTCCCCAAGCCAAGCCAATTGCCATAGCGTCGGATCCAAAAAGTCCAAATTCAGGGTGTCAGTTCTAGGGGAAGGCTTTCTCTGTAGGCTCTGCAGGAAGGTCCTTATTATCAGTCTTCCCCTGGACTGGAAGCTTCTGATGCAGAGGGACCCCAACTCTTTTCCAAAGGACTCCCTCTGCTCCCAGCACTGCTGCTTGATGGTACAAGGTCCCCAACTCTTTCTGTTAGCTTTTTTCTCTTATATCTCAAGAAACTGCCTCAAAGCACAATACAGCCTTATAGACTGAGTCCTGACCCACCAATCCAGCTGCCACCCATCCTCCTTCATTAATATCATAGGGCAGGGTTCACAGCATATAGGAACACAATACCAGGAATCACAGACTAGCCAAACTGCTATACTTGGGGGAGGAGGGGGCAGGTAGGGCACAATTTTGGAGCAGACACAATACAATCTATGACAAAGGAAAACAATAAAACTGGCATTAAAAAAATTACATCATTTAAACTAGATCAGATTACTCTTCATTAAAAATCTGTACTTTGTAAATAAGAACGTTTCCCGAATGAGTTTTTAAAAACATTTTTCATTTTAGTATAGCTTATACACAATAAATACGTCATTGTTAAAGTGGACATGCCAATGAATTTCAAAAGATGAACACACATATGTAAATACAACCAGAAGCAGGAACTAGAGTTATTTCCTTTACTTCCCAAATTTTCCTCATACCCCTATGTCATCAATGTGTCACTATTCCAGTCCAGGTCCCTGGAAAGCATTAAAGTGATTTTTTTTGTCATTACAATATTGCCCAATGTAGAAATTGATATAAATGGATTATATAAATTAAATCATTACAATCAGTTATATCTGGCTTCTTTTACATAGGTTACAATTTAGGGAGTCATCTGTTGTGGTCTGGATCAAAATTTCATTCCTCTTCATTCCTAAGAACTATTCTATTGTATAAATGTAACAGAATTGCCCCATGAATCATACTATCTTGGGACTCACGGCTGAACCAAACCAACATGCACATTTTTTGGAAGGACACAACAGAATCCATCACACCTTCCCAACAGCAGAGAGATTTCCACTGCACCGATCTTTACCAACACTTAGTGTGTCAGTCTTTTTAATTTTAGCCATCCTAATGAGTGTATCAATGAAAATGAGAGTCAGTTGAAAAAGGAAAAATCCGTTCACTGATGGATATGTGGATTGTATTCGTGTGGGTCATTATGAATTATGCTGTTATAAATATTCACACACAAGTCTTTGTGCAAACATATGTTCAGTTCTCTTGAAAACTAGAAGAAAAATTGCTGAGTCATATGGTAAATACATTTTTAAATTTTTAGGAAGCTGCCAAAATTTCCCTGCAGCAAGGTATAAGATTCAGTTGCTCCACATCCTAACATTGACATTTTCACTCTTATGCATTACTACTTACTGCATTAAGTGTATAATGACATCACATTATGGTTCTGATTTGCATTTCTTTAGCAACTAATGAGGCTGAACATCTTTCATGTGCATATTAGGCACTCATGCTTTTTGTTTCCTTGTTTTTGTGGTTTCCACTTAAATTGTTTGCCCTTTTTTAAAGTAGATTGCTTGTCTTATGATTGAACTGCAAAAGTTCTTAATGTATCCTAGACACAAGTCTTTGGTTAGTTACATATTTGGAAATATTTTCTTTCATTCTGTAGCATAACTTGGAAGAACAAAAGATTTTAATTTGGTTCAACTCAAATTTTTCAATATTTTCACTTATAAATCATGCTTGTGGTATCACATCTAAATCTTTGAGTAACTCAGTTTCTCAATAGTGACATTATCATTCTAAGAAAATCAACATCCTTATAATGAATATAACAAATAATTTCCACAATATTACATTCAAAATAATCATGAAAAAAACCTAAAATTATCTGATATATGAAGAACTAGGAAAATGTACACTGTTTTTCAAAAGAATAGGGAAAACAACCTTTAGATGGCCTACGTACTAGACTTACCAGACAAAGGTATTTAAAACAGTATTATAAATATAATCAAGGATGTGAAGAAAATATATTTACAGTGAAAAAAGTACAGGAAGTCTCAGCAGAAAAATAAAATTTACATTTTAAAACTAAAATTTTTGAATGGAAAAATAAAACATCTGAAGTAGAAAAACAAAGTAGATAGTTTTAAGTGCAGAATATAAATGTCAGAGGAAAGTTTGTAAAGTTGTTGATACGTCACTAGAAATTATCTAACCTGAGAGACAAGGAAAAAAAAGATTTGAAATAACTGAACAGTGACTCAGAGACCTGTAGCATAATATCAAAAATTCTAACATGGGTAAGCATACTTTGAGAAAGAGAAGAGGGAAAGAATGACGCAGATAGTATATTTGAAAAAATAATGGCTAAAGCTTTTCTAAATTTTGTGACATATACATTTTCAGATTTGAATATTTCAGTACGGTCATGGGCTGAATTGTGTCTCCCCCAAAATATGTATAGCCATGTGGCTGGGCCATGATTCCCAGTATTTTGTGATTGTCCTCCATTTTGTGATTTTCCTGTGCTGTATGTTAAAGATTACGGTGGGACTGTAAATCCCTTTATAAGGTCACCTCCCTGCTCCACTGTAAAGGGAATTTCCCTGGAGTGTAGCTGCCCCACCCTTAATCCTGTCAGCCTGCAAGAGATAAAAGGAAAGCGAAACAGTCTGAGAATGGTGAACCTCACACCATCAAGCAAGCAGCACCAGAAGAACCTGTGTTTCAGACCTGAGTTCCCTACGCCAACACGCTCCCTGGACAAAGACTCATGCAATACCGGACTTTCCTCCAGAGCTGACCAGGGAAAATCCTTCCCCTGGAGAGGACATCCTGAATTTGCACTTGGAGCCTACCAGACTGTGTAAGAATTAACCTTCCTTTGTTAAAGCCACCCACTCGTGGTATTTCTGATACAGCAGCACTAGCTGACTAAAACAAATACCATCAAAAGACAAACCAAACCATTACCATCAGGTTGATGCTGACTCATAGTAACCCTAGAGGATAGAGCAGAATTACTCCACAGGGTTTCCAAGTCTTTAAATCCTTACGGAAGCACACTGCTACATGTTTTTCTTAAGAGCATCGGGTGTGTTCAAACAGCAGATCTTTCAGTTTGCAGCCAAGTGCTTAACTACTATGCTGACAGGGGTGACATATACTCAATAGCATGACTATAACTCAAAAACATACTTTGAGTAAAATATGCTTTATATAAAATAGTACTGACACAATTACGTGGTTACATTGATACTTTAAAGAAGTCTTTTGTAGTAAATTTCCCCAGTGCAATGAGTCTTCTGATTTCTTGACTTCTGCTTCCATGGGTGTTGATTGTTGAATCAAATACAATGAAATCCTTGACAACCTCAATCTTTTCTCCATTTATCATGATGTTGCTTACTAATTCAGTTGTGAGGACATGTGTTTTCTTGATGTGGAAGTATAACCCATATTGAAGGCTGTGGTCTTTGATCTTCATCAGTTGTGTTTCAAATCCTCTACACTTCTAGCAAGCAGGATTGTGTCATCTGCATAACACAGGTTGTTAATGAGTCTTCCACCAAACTTGATGTCTCATTCTTTTTCGTATAGTAGAGTTTACTGGGTTGTTTCCTTCATGGGATGCAATGGACTGAGTCACAGAATCTGATGTTTTAGTCTCCACTCTGTTATTATCAAGGATTGAATTTCATCCCCCCCCAAAATGTATGCATCAACTTGGTTGAGCTATGAGTGCCATGATTGTGTGATTGTCCACCATTTTGTCATTTGATGAGATTTCCTTGTATAGTGTAAATTATATCACTATGATCTAATGATATAGATTAGCAACACTTACACTGATGAGGTTTACAAGATTGGATACTGTCTTAAGCCAATCTCTTTGAGGACATAAAAGACATAAGAGAGCACACAGACACAGAGACCTCATACCATCAAGAAAGTAGCACCAGGAACAGAGTATATACACATTCTTCAGACCTGAGGCTCCTGTGCTTCAGACCAAGGAAGTAAGGATGTATCAAAAGGACCTTCCTCCAGAGCTCACAACATTCAGTGCTCCCTGATGTTGAATAGAATGTTACTTGTTACAGAATATTACCAAAGATTAAATCCTGGTGGCATAGTGCTACAGCTGCTAACCAAAACGTCGGCAGTTCAAATCCACGAGGTACTCCTTAGAAACTCTATGGGGCAGTTCTACTCTGTTCTATAGGGTCACTATGAGTTGGAATTAACTCAATGGCAGTGGGTTTGAGTTTTATGATATCAACTACTATCAAATGTTACTGAATGTCATGTTACTTATTAATTATTATATCTTGGGTATGCACCTGAATATCCTACTGCAGTAACACCAAAAAGGGCCAGCAAACATTTTATCAAAGAAGAGAAGGGAATGGGAAAAGTAACTGATGTATTTAACACCAGCCAGTATCTAGTAATTCTCTATCCCTTTAAGAAATTTTGGAAAACTGCATGGCACAGTGGTTAAGTGCTGTGTCTGCTAACCAGAAGGCTGGCATTTCAAATCCATCAGGTGCTCCTTAGAAGCTCTATGAGGTAGTTTTACTCTGACCTACAGGATCACTGTGAGTAGGAATTTATTCAAAAGGAGTGGCGTTCTGGCTTTTAAGGAATTTACGGAGCTTAAAATACTGGTTTTGGTTAACAACTAAATTGGATGCTCAAGAATTGTCTTCCTGGCCACAAGATGAAATTTTGTAAATTTTATCTGCTTTATAAGAAATGAGAGGAAAGGGAAGAAGGAGATTTTCACCCTTGAAATTCTACACTTTCCAACTCATACCTATGTGGCTCTTTACAAGCACAATTCAGCAAAGGATGTCTTAAAAGTACCAACTACTGCTTCTCCTCTTAAAGAAGTAGGTACTTTTCACCCTTGAAACAATGACGTTCCCAAGCATTTCTTATTCTGTGAGCATCTTATTCGAGTAAAAATTCACTAAATTCCTTTTTGTGTGTGACATTTCTTGCCTAAAAGACTATTCTTTCAGAGTTTTTAACATTATTTTATATTTCCATAAATGGGAATATGTGTCCACGGAGAAAGTTATCTTCTTTGGAAATACCATGCTGTTCAGAAGCTTCTCTATTAGACTAGGAACAATTTCCCTTCTCTCTCTCTTTTTGTTCTCTGCCTCCTTACCACTTATCTTAGTTCTTTTACTTTTCTTCTTATGTCGTTTTTCTCCTGTTTATACCAACTTACGTTTATTGTTTCTCAGTGTCCTAATATGGTTAACACTTAAGTCCTCCCCAGTGGAGTTCAGTAGGAATGAGCCCTGTCACATTCCATTGTGCAAAAATGGCTTTGCCAAGAAAGCTAAAGAGGAAACAAAGGATCTAGAAGAACAAATCTATTTTTCTGTCATTATGTCTCTGAAAGGAATCTGCCACCTAGGAAAAAAAACCTATTTAGTTCTATAGTGTAACTAATTATGCATAAGTTTAGATCAGAATCCCTAATGTTCAAAGAAACTATATTATGCCCTAGAACACAGTCACCTCTCATTTTTAGGAACTGATTTAAGCTTCAGTTAGCTATGCAGTCCAATTACTCACTGTACACAATAATTTTATATAAGAAACTAAAGGCCCATGAAGAATTAATGTGCTTATAGCAACAGATAATATTAGACAATAACAGAGGAAATGTTAGATTTTTGCTTAATATGCTACATACCCTGTGCCACTGAGTCAATTCCAAATCATAGCAACCCTATAGGTCAGATCAGAATTGCCCCATAGTTTCCAAGGAGTACATGGCAGATTCAAACTCCCAACCTTTTGGTTAGCAGACATGCCACTTAACCACTATGCCACTAGGGTTTCCAGTATGCTACATATCCCTCTCTAATTCATCTAAATGCATTATGACAAAAAGTTTGACACAACACTCTACCACTGCTTATAAACCCCACGAGAGACATAAATTTAATAAAGAAAACTAACTAGAACGGCCAGGTAAATATATATATATGTACATCTTTTGTTTGCTTCTCAAGGGTGAGACAGAGCCAAATGAGGTGCCTCTCCTAGAATTATTCTGCAAAAGTGTACAACATATTAATATTGCTGTGGCTTACATTTCTTTGAGAGATTTCTTTGAGAGAAAGGAGCAGGGCCACATTCCCTGTGTTTCTCACACAGCTTAAGGTGGCAGAGGCGAGAAGACAGAGAGCAGCAGGCTTCCTTCTAGGAGTATTATAAAGGTAAGGAGATTCTTGCATTATCCAGAGAAGAGGTGAAAATATTGCTCACCTGCCATCCCAATCATCACAGACAGTCCCCCTTTAAGAACGAAATTCTTTAAAGAACGAAATATATATATATTCTTTAATTCTAATATAGCAGTAAGTAGGAGACAAGTTTGGTTATCCTCACAAAGCTCTTTAAAACTCCTTTAAATTCAAGTCAATGGCAAGAAAGACAGTTTCATCATTCCACTGCTTTGGAGCAGAAAAGACAGAAGAACATTACAAAAAAGAAAAAAAATGAAAAAGAAAAAGAAGGAAAGGCCTTAACGTGCTACAAACCCATGTATATAGGTGAGGCAGGAAACAAAGTCTGGTAATCAAAATAGATGAACCCGGGAATTACTATTTGGAGCGTAGGTGCCAAATCTCCTCCATCCTGAACTCACTCTAAACAGCAATTGCCTTCTTGGTCAGTTGTATCAAACAATGGTTACCAGTGACTAGGGTATTCTTTCTGTCTTATGAGAAAGGCAGAATTTGCTGTTTATTTTCACCATTTGTCTTTTTCATAATAATTTTACTAGGTATCTTTCTTCCCCCAACATTATTTTCAAAGACAGTGCCAAAAGAAAAGCAAACAAATCATAACGAAATGAATTATACCTCTAAAAAATAAATTTTAAAACTAAACAAACTATTAAGACTGTTCTTGTAGACATACTTAAAACATTTGGTTGCTAACCCAAAGGTAAGCAGTTTGAATCTACCAGCCACTCCTTAGAAGAAAGATACCATATTCTGCCTCTGTACAGGTTACAGCCTTGGGAACTCTATGGGGAAATGAGTTTGGTTTTTTTATTTTTATTTTTTTTTATTTTTTTTGGTTTCTGCAGACACACAAAACCAAAAACAACAGCAAGACAGATTGCTTGAAATGTTAGATCTCCATATTTAAGAGAGAAACTATGCTGAACACTATTAACAACTATAACAAAAATACAACAAGAACATTCACAGTCCAATTATATTATTAATGAAAAAATAAACCATTTCTTCAATGTCACAAAATGGTATTTTCCAAACAGATGTCTGTATTTTCCTCATAAATGACTATGCCTTCTAAACAATTTCTTTTCTGAAACATGTTTTTAACAGTGGCCTTTGATAAAACCTGTTTAAAAATTTTAACAAAACAGGGCAGAATGTGAGTTATAATCCAAAAGTGAAGCTGAAAGAAAAAACTACAAACCAAACTTGTTGCCATCAAGTTGATTCTGACTCATACAGACACTATAAGTCAGAGTGGACTCTGCCCACTGGGTTTCCAAGGCTCAAATATTTATGGAAGCATACTGTCATATCTTTCTCTGACAGAGCAGCTGGTGAGTTCAAACCGCTGACCATTCAGTTAGTAGCTGAGCACCTGAACTGCTATGCCACCAGGGTTCCTGAAAAGACTGAAGACATTCCAAACGACAACGTGCTCATCACTGAAGCGTTAATCAGCCAATGTGCATATATATATTTTTTCTACATAACTATCTTAGTTGTCTAGTGCTATAACAGAAATACCATGAGCAGATGGCTTTAACCAAGAGAAATTCATTCTTTCATAATCTACGAGGCCAACAGTTCAAATTCAGGGTGCCAGCTCCAGTAGATGGTTTTCTCTTCCTACTGATTCTAGGGAACGGTCCTTACCATCAATATTCCCCTGTTCTAGAAGCTTCCCAGCACAGGGACCCCAGGTTGAAAGCACATGCTTCCACTCTGGGCTCTTCTTGCTTTTATATCTCATAAAAGACTGACTCAAGATGCAATCTAATCCTGTAGATAGCTTCCTTCCTTATTTACATAACTTTCTCTAATCCTGCCTCAATTAATATCATGGAGGTTAGGATTCACAACACATAGGAAAATTATATCAGATCACAAAATGGAGGACAACCACACAATACTTGAAATCACAGCCTAGCCAAGCTGACACACATTTTAGGGGGATCAATTCAATCCATAACAATAATCCAGTAAAATATGGCTAAATATTACATATTTTCAATTTTTCCTGTCATTCTAGCCCAAGTTCAACACATTACTAAAGCCTATGGCTTCACTAACTGGTTACCTAGAACAAATACAGTTTTCAGACTTGGCTGGGAAAGCAATTCTGAATTTATTGTCATCATTGCAAACTAAAAACTGAGTCCATAGAAATATTTTATAGAGCTACCTAAACTACATAAATCCAAGTATTTCTTTAGCCTTTGTGATATCTACTCTTGGCTTAAGTCACACTTGACCTGGACAACCTCCTAATCATCATCTGTAGATTCTTTATCATACATGGGTAAGTAACATCTCCGTATCTTTACTCAAAATAGGATTGTTAAGTCAATGAGACCATTGGCTACAACTCTTGCTCTGCACTGTTTCCCTACCCACTGTAGTGGCAGACAATACCCAGGAGATACTGTACAGTAAATAACCTTATACTTGATTTCACTAAATTTTACATTGTCAATCAAACCAGCCGCCATCAATTCTATTACAATTCATGGTAAATACATGTGGGCCAGAGTAGAACTGTGTTCTAAAAGGTATTCAATGACTGTGGATTTTTGGAAGTAGATCCTCAAGTCTTTCTTCAAGGCATCTCCGGATGGATGTCAATCTTCAACTTTTTAGTGAGTAATTGAGCACTTAACCATTCAAGCCACACTGGGATAAGACTCTACACAACATACAGCTAGTTTTATTATCATAAGGTGTCTATTTACTATAGGCTATCTTTAAGAAACATATTTCTGTGAATTATACAGTGTTCTCTCTACAAAGATACTGGAAATCGATTTCTTATAGGCCTAGATACCTGGAATGGCAGGACATCTCAGCAATCAGTTTAATTCGTTGACGCTGATACTGTGTACCGTCAAATTAATTGTTTCCACCTTTGTGTTAGATGTCCAAGAACTGAGGATTGCACGTGTGGCGCACTTCTAGCAAACATAGCCTCACAGTGGGTATGCTTTTCCATAGCTGAACTCCCACACTCCAACGTTCTTTCCTCCTTGGGCTTTTCCTTGGTTTCATTTCCCTAATTTAGTTTTCAATGTATTTCATATATCTTTGTAAGCCACTTTAATTTCTTCTTTAAACAAGGTAGGACATAAATAAATTGATATTTTTTCCCCTTCATAATAGGAATTATTAACTTTGCTGAAGAGGAGAAGAGCTGAGGGAAGACAAAATACAGACTTTGGCAATGTATGGCTGATTTTAAGTAACCTTGGAGATACCCTGTGAAGAAAAGATACTACTTCTAAAACATGTTGTATAGTTTTAGTTTTATGTACAGCATAAGGCAATTGCACAATGTCAACCCTTTTTATTATGTTACATCCATTATGTTAAAGCTACAAAACATCTAAAAATTAAAAGAGGAATGTAATTGGGCCAGAAGAAGCCAAGCTTTTACTTACAGTAGGAACAATAGGAACAAGGAAAATTAATGAAATGAAAATATATGGAAAAGGTGGACACCAAACAGACAGAACGACCTTTCATTCTTGAATTATGTCTCAAGATACAGTTTGTTCTCCCCCTTCCACCCCTTATTCTTTCTTGGAGCAAATTATCAATTTTTCCTAAGAGGCCGATTCTCAGGGAAAAAAAAGATAGGGCACTGCTAGATGGGTGCAAATAATCACAATTTTTAAAAGAACTAATACTTAAGTTGAATGGTTTATTCAGAAATGCAGTTGCATTTTATCATAATCTGACAAAATTATGATAATAGTCAATCTGAATATAGAATCTTTCTATATTTGCTATTGTACCCCTACATATCAGGTCCACTTAACTAAAAGGAAGAAACAATGACAAAGGGAAACATAACGCACAGACACAGATGTACACACAGTCGTCGACTCTCAAATAGCAAAGGCATCTCTGCCACCAGAACCCTGCCCGTCACTGCTCCGGGTTCAGGTGGAGAGCGACCAGCCGTCTACTTTAGCACACCCATTTAAATTCTGCACGTCTCTATGAACGCAGTTATCATTACTATTGTTGCCTTATCACTCTCCATGATTGCTCTCTTTCAGTCAAATACAAAGGCAGCCTGAATATAAATGTTTTGTCATAAAACAGCTATTCAAACAATAAAAAATGGTTATAATAGCACTAAAAAAAAGTTATCCCCGAGGTTGCTGCACAGACTGACAGTACGCACACTGAAGGACATGAAACACCTCCAGCCACATTCTCACTGCCCTCTGAACACTTCTACTGCATTTGGACTTAATATCAGTATGGTTTTAATGACAGTATGGTTTTAATGATGTGCTTCCATTATATTACTGAGATATCAAGACCTTTTTGTTAGAGTCAAGTAAAAAAGCCACAAGTTAATATTAGCAATATTATCAAGACTGCACAGGAAAAAAAAAATAGATCAATTATATTGAGTTTCTATCTTTCAAAGAGAGTTAGTTTTAAGTTTTTCAGTTTTAGGGCAAATGCATAAACATATAAAATATGTACACATATAAATATACATATGTATATCATATACATATAACAAGTATACATACGTATATGTCATACACGCATGTACATGCCATATATATACACTAATCTCAGATAGATATGCCTATATATCATATACAAACACACATAAAACACACACACAAGTCTATCTACATCTATACAGATAGGTAGCTATTTCACACACACATATAAAAATCTTTACACTGATAATGCTTTTGCTGGCATCCGAACTGGCTGTGCACTGCCACCCAGGGGCTGTCTACAACTTTAACACTGCGATCTTGCTAAGAGGTACCCAAAGTCATTACTGAATATATCCCGGACAGTCCTTCGTAGTAGCTGTTAGCATTCGCAGTGCATTTTCCTGTAGCTTTGGTGTCACTTCCCATAGCATGAATTCATATTCCAGAAAAAGGCAGAAAAAAGCAAGACAGAAAAGAATGCCAAACAAGCAAAGGACCACCTAGAAGGAAATAAACAAATTATACTGACAAGGCTGACAGTATTGCTATCTCAATCTTAAAAGGTGGAATAAGAAAGGGGCGAAAGAGTGGAAGGAGGAGGTTTATCAGGGTTTCATGTTCACTGCTCTGGGTAAATATCCCTCCTTACAACAATAGAGACAAATAAAGTACAAAGAAAGGATCAAGGAGAAGATTACAGACCTGGCCGGGGTTTGATAAATGGCACTCTACTTCACTCTGCTTATTGTGTACTTCATACCTCACTCCTGAATATGGAAGAGAATTTTATTAAAGATTTAGCCACGGTGGTGGTGGTGACTGGCTCACAGTAATTTTCCTACAAAGTAGTTTAATCTATCACGGGGCAGACAGTGCACCTTCTTACTATGTATCATATCTGTCTATTGAGTAAGTGCTATCCAAATCCAATTTCTTTTCATTTTTGGAAACCTGTGATGCATATTCAAGATACACTTTTGTTTTGTCTTTGCCCTGACTTGAGTGCCATATGAGATGAGTGGGGAAAAAAGTACTAATAAAAAGGAAATCTGAACTCTATCATCCTATCCTTTTTTTTTTTTCCAGAAAGGAATTGCCTAATTCTAATGGCATATAATACCAGTCACATGCGGTGTGACCAAGATCTTTCATATTTATGGATATTAATATGATGTATTGCATCACTGATTGTGAAATGAACTCAGAAAATCATTACAGTCCATTTCCGGTTTTGAGCTTTGTGGAGCACATAGAGGTTGTTCTAGTCAATAATGAGATGACTCACTCGACAGCACTTGGCTTTGGCATCCAATAATGGGAAACTGTTTCAACCAAACCACTGGGTAGTTCACTGTTTGGTAAAATGTAAATCCAGAAGTATCATAAACAAAGCACCTTCAGAGTGGTCTGATACGGAAATCACAGAAATCAGAAAAGCCACATGAGGTCACTCACTGAAACCTAGTATCAGAGTGCTTCAGTAAAATATTTTTAAATATAGAGTACCATCATGAGATTCTGTTACACTCACTCCTCATTTATTGACCATCTCATTATCCTATACTTCACATTTACTATAACAGTAAAAACTTGATTATTTTGTGCATTAAAGGCGTAAGTCTGGCAGTAACAAGTGCCAAGGTGTGAGGCAAGAGTAGCGCTGACCGTGACAGTTAAGGTTATGTGTCAACTTAGTCTCAGCGGTTTGGTGTTACTTAATGATGTAATGTGGTAGTTACACAATGGTGCAGTCATTCTCTATTTTGTGATCTGATGTGGTCACCGCCATTTTTGTATATTGCCGATTTTTGGTCTTTAGAACCTAACCGTGTTAGTAAGTGAGGAGAGGATACACTTGTTTCATTGCATCGCTCTATTTTATTACAAAGAATTGTTTTCTAAACCAACAGTTGCTTGCATTACATGTTATTGTTCTTTCTGCAACAAGAAGTTATTCTGCCCTTAGCCAATAGTAACAAATCATTCGCACTATTGCTATTTCCTGCTTATTAGACATTCTTTTAAACCAATCTTACAGTTTTTTTTTTCAATTGTAAGGCTAATTAACATATATTTTGGCCAACAAAATTTATACTTAGACTCACAAGTTATTATTGCTAGTGAGTTCTGTTAAAGACAGAGATCTCAGATACAATCAGTTTCCAACTACCAGCAACTTAAAAGATACATCTAGTCAGTTTCCAACCTGCTCCCTTCCTCAGCAACTTAAACTACAAATACTCTTTCCTGTGTTAGCCAGAGATATAAACATAAAAATTGGAAATATCAAGAGCAGCATTTTTTCAAGAAAATTTGAGCACTCCAGCCTTGTCCAATTTCCTTAATTTAAAGATGAGAAAACAACTGAGTCCCAGAAAGTAATTTGTCGACATGTTTCAACATCTGTAAACATTTGTTGACAATTTGACAGAAGAGCATAGATTTTAGTCTAAAAGACCTAGCTCCATCTGCACTTAACTAGTTACGTGACCTTGGGAAAACAATTAGCTGTCTGATTCTGCAAGTTGAGAATAATAATATACTTAGCATATAAATTTGTTATGGGATCAAATCAGAGGCAGTATTTAAAACGCTATTAGCACAATGTCTGACACACAATAATGTATACCAATCAGTCAAAAACAGCCTAGCCACCATCGGCTAGTGGTCTTTTCTTAGCCACTTTTATTCATGCCACCTATTGTCTTTCCCTCACCTATGTTATCAATCAGCATTTAGGATAAAAGCAAAATTAAGCTTTCATTTAAAATTAGGAACAAGGTATTCACTTGTCACAACAATCAAAATTTACTAAAACTAAAGATGCTTAAAAACCTGATTACATAAAACAGAATCAATCAGATAGAATACCTTGAACACTCTCGCCCTGGGTTTAGGGTGAGGATAGGAGGATGATAAATCAGTAATGTTGCAACAACTCATTCATTCATCAGTTTCATAAAACATAGTGACAATAAAACCTTTTTCTAAACATTTTGAACATAAATAGATACTATTCATGGTCTTTATGTATGTTTCAAAGTTTTTCATATTATAAAAATACTAGAGAATCTAGAGACTATAAAATTTAAAAAGTGATTCATAATTCTTTTACCATTTGGTGAAATTCTTTAATCTTTATTAAACACATATTTTATAATAAATATGAAATTGAGTTCATTTTATGAACACACACATTTTTTGTCTTACTTTTTTTTACCCAGTAATGAGTGAATGATGAGCATTTTCCCATACCATTACATAGTCTTAAAGGCATGATTTAAGTGGCATATCATAGTGATACATCAGAACACTATTTAACTTGTTGCCCTCCTATTGTAAAATACTTATACTGTTCTCAATAAATCTACAGTAAGCACTCTTTTCTTCTGTGAATTTCTTTTGAATTAGAATTTTCAACAGCAACATTCCCCTTTGCAAACACTACAAAACCAATCTGAGATGTCCATTACTCTGCTTTTCTTATGTCCACAATAAATTTTGCATAGAAAATGTAATAATTTATTTAATAATTTTTTAATTTAATAATTATTTAATAATAATTAAATTAATAATTTAATAAATATGGCCCCCTTTCTCTAGAAATTTCCTCTTGAAGCCAAGAACCTTCATAAATACCAATGCAATTAAGAGACATGCATAAATTCAGCTGTTTTGATAGCCATTAGCAGCCATGTCAGGCCCCTAGTTGTGCAGTGGTTAAAAGACTAGCTACTAACCAAGATGTCAACAGTTCAAATCCACCAGTCACTTCTCAGAAATCCTCTTGGGCAGGGAATCAACTCGATTGCAATGAGTTCAGCTTTTTTGGCTTTAGTAGTATGCCAAGGAGGTCTGGTGGTGCAGTAGTTAAATGCTCAGCTGCTAACCAAAAATTTGGCATTTTTAACCCACCAGTCACTCCATGAAAACTCTGGTGATGTAATGTTTTAGTGCTACGGCTGCCAACAAAAAGGGTGGCAGTTCAAATCCAGCAGGGACTCCTTGGAAACTCTATGGGGGCAGTTCTACTCTGTCCTATAGAGGTTTTGTTTTTTTTTGTTTGTTTTTTTTTTTCTGTAACTCCATCGAAGAAAGACATAGCAGTCCACTTCAGTAAAGACTAAGCCTTGGAAACAACTTGAAGAAGTTCTACTCTGTCCTACAGGGTTGCTATCAGCCAGAACTGACAGGATAGCAATAGGTTTGGTTTCAGCTAGCAGTATACCTAAATGGACCTAGACGACTTTAACATGAAGAGATAAGAAATCTGGAGATCAGAAAAACTATCGTATTCCACAGAGACTTCGAACGTGCTTACATCTTTTAAATGTCAGCTCTTATAAAACTGAAACACTAACACTACCTCATATTTCTTACTGATTTTTCATATTCAAAGAACACATTTACATTACATACTTAGACAATTTGGAGATTTAGAAAAATCAAATATTAAATAATTTTGGATCTGATGCATGCCTCTGCACTGATCTTGGAAATTTCCTGTCTTTATATTGATATGAGGGTGATTTTGAAATTAGATTATCATAATAACAAAGAAAGCATTAAATTATACTATGCCTAAAGAGAAAAACCAGAAAAGTTGATCATTTTAAGAATGATAGTAACTCTCGTTGGAGAGAAGAAAATAGACAAAAGTATATTCACTTTCAAGAAAAAAAGATCGTATAGAGAAGGCTTTTCTTTCAAAAAAAAATTCAAGTGTGTGCTTACACATATTAAACTAATGCTGTATCACCTCTATTGCTTTCAAATTTCCTCTCGTCTGACTACCAAAGTAAAAAGCACTCTCTTGGCAACAAAAGAGGTTTCTTTTTAATACTGTTTTATTTTTATTCAAAGCAGAGTATTTATGAGGCGCTAGTTATAACGAAAGACATGAATGTATTTTGGTAACCATGAGTCTTTCATCTACTCTTGTAAGATGTATTCACTAAGAACTCAGAACCTCCTCACCAACAGTGAAGATTAGTACCTATTTAACTACAGTTATATAGCGATGATTTTGGAATCTGTAAAATAAGCTTATTTTCATACCTTCACCTACAGCCAGTTATCAGGGTCAGCGGTACAACAAGTAGCCAGATCAGGAAGTGACATTTTATGCCTTGCGCAAGACAGCACCTACTACAGCATAGCGCCACCTGGCAGCAGGATGGAGAACTGTGTCACTGCGCCCTCCTGAGAACAGTCACTAACTAGGTTCAGCGCACTATTGTCTTGAAAGTTCCCAGTTGATGCTAACTCCGTTTTCCTGTTTAAAAATGGTCACATTCACACACCACATTTGAAAAGCTGGAGTTCTGTTCCCTCTGTTTTTGTTATTTGTACTTTTTAGGCACCCTAACTTAAAACATTTCATTTTCTAAGTATATCTTCACTGTAGCTGATCACAACTGATGATGATAAATGTGTCTACATTTTTCAGAAATAATTTGTCGTCAGTTTTCATGGAGATCATCACAACACGTTAATTTACAAAAGTGACACAAACTAAAATCCAGTGCTCAGATGAGTGTAGCTGCACGCCTTTTTGGAGAAAGAACAACAACGACAAAGAGAAATAATAACTGCCCATAACCATGTACACGAATCACACCAATTATATGTCCATGTTTATAGTAATACGAACATATATATTTATACAACAGGAAGGTACCTAAACACATTTTATACATGCTAATATGAATAAAATTTCATTAACCCTTTTACTTTCCTCTTGACAATAATTCATTTGTAATCAGAATACATGTAAATAACTAAAGACTCTCAAAAAGCATGTACATAAATAGAATATATTTCCATAACCTGATAAAAAGCAGTTTCACTCTTTTGACTGGAAGGGAAATTTTTGACATTCATGGATTTTTAGGCCTAAACAATTATCACTTATCGTTCCTATTTTCCATGTACAATGCTCCAAGGAAACAAAACCTGGAAGAAAAGTAAAGAGGAACTGATGGCTGTCTTCAGGTTTCCAGTGCAACTTAGATTCCAAAAATAATACTGTCACCTCTACCAGCAAAGTACCAAGGTACCAAGCTGGGTTGATGCTTATATTTGGCTTGCTACGTAGCTCTGTCTAAGTGAGCAACCCTTTCTGCATCACATTATAGATTTTCCTAACCCTAAAACAGAAATAATCTTTGACATCTCCTCATGACTTTTTGTCACTTGGGAGAAAACAAAACATATTCCTTTGCTGTGTGCTTTCTAGTCTTTTATAATCCGCTAAAATGAAAAGACCAAAAGTGTACCTTAGAACCAATCAACAAAATTTCCTTTTCCTGGGTATTGAAAAGTAAGCTGGCAGAAGTGTTTTTGCCCAGTAAAAATATTACAGAGTAGAACATACAGCATGTTCTAGGCTATATACCCACACAAATACCTTTTTTGCCTTTTCCCTTAGATCTATTATAGTAGTGCATAAGTAGTAGGAGAAAGATGTTACATGAAGGACATACTTACTGGAAAATAGTTTAAATCTGTTCTTGTTGGCTTCACTTTCCTTTCTCCCTCAAAGCCCAAGGATGGATCAGCAGAGTTACCATGTTCAAGAAGAAAAGATGTTGAAGCAAATGAAAGTATCATTTTTCCTAGCCACTCCCTCTATACATTCTTCCTTGAAATGGCAGAATCGCTTCCAGGCTGATGTTGAGATGAGCCTTTCAAGTCAAAAGGCAAGGTGCAGGGAAGGAGATGGATGTAAGACTTATTCAGAAACCGTAGGGACCTTATTATCATGTTTAACTTGACTGACCAGCGCACTGTGGTCACCAGGACTGAATCATAGCAACTATGGGTTGCTTTTGGGGATAGCTCACGGAAACCCTGGTGACATAGTGGTTAAGTGCTATGTCTGCTAACTAAAAGGTCGGCAGTTTGAACCCATCAGGTGCTCCTTGGAAACTATGGTGAAGTTCTACTCTATCCTATAGGGTCTGTATGAGTCAGAATTGACTTTATGACAATTTATTTTTTGTTTGCTTTTGTTTTTTATGAGAGGCACCAGGCTAACACCTTGACCACATTTGGAAGAACAAGCTTTTCACTTTCTTCAGCAGAATGTCCATTAGTCTTTCCCAGATCATCACTATCTAACACTTTGTTATCCAATGCCTGATATTTCTAACGAGTAGAAAAAATCTTGTTGCTGTTAGTTGCTGTTGAGTCAATTCAGATTCATGGCAACTATGTGTGTACAGAGTAGAACTACTCCATAGGGTTTTAAAGTCCATGATCTTTCAGAAGCAGGTATCCAGGCCTGTCTTCTGAGGTGCAATGATAGGTTCAAGCCCTGAAATTTCAATTAGTAGTCAATCATTTAACCATCTGCACTATTCAAGGGCTCTAGAAAAAAATATAGACACATAGATATGGACATAGTACATAGAACACGTGTTTGATATCACTTAAGCATAACTTCACATCTCTTCAGCTCACTTTTTTATTCTAGCTTTTGCTGCGGCAACCAGCTGTATTCAGGTGTGCTTCAGAGCCACGATGTAACTCAAGTAGGACTTACCACATCATTTGCAGGACTCACCAAAAAATGGAAACAAAAAGGTTTCTTGTCCATAAGTAATTACTCATTTCAAAACAGACCTCAGAGGATCAAATCAAGCATGGGACCCTATCAACGCATAGGTTACACACCTATCTAGCCAGTTCTGTTACCTAGCTTTTCTGCAGTGGGGCTTCTCTGCTGCTACCAAAATTGGGATTTGCTCAACCAAAATTGGAAATGTGTAGGAGTTAACACCTATGGAGCAACTTGAACAGTGAGAGATAGAAACTAGTGGATAAATGCTCCTTTTTTCCACCTTTCTCATGAATAGTTCTGAGGTATATTCTACAGTGCTATTCAAGGGATCTTAATGGAATTAAGCTGTAACTATCCACAGTAGAAGCCAGCTGGACACCACACCCCTAGATTACTAGTCTCTTCATGCGTATTTAGCCTTTCTCAGACACTCACTCCTGTTTTTATGACAACTTCCAAAAATAAACAGCCTATGTAGAAGCCCTTGTCTCAGGAGCTCTTTTAGGGAAAACAGACTAACAGGACAGAAGACAGACCAGGTGGGTGAGTGTCGAAGTAATATCATAGGCTAGAAGAGTGATTTAAGCTTTATAGAATAGTAACAAAGGAGATGAAAAAAGAAGACAGAAAAGGAAGACTACAGAAATTATGAATTGGAATCAAAAGGAGTTGGCTGGCAACTGACTGGCTGTGGGAAGTGAGAAAGCAAATCCAAATATAACTGAAGTTTTCTTGTTTAAATGAATAATGGATGGTGACACCATTGACCAAACTAGGGAAGTCAGATGAAGAAAAGATCAGGGTATTAAAATAGCAGATTTGATTTTGGACCCTTTGTACTTGAAGTCCATCCAGGGTTTTCTCTTGGTAAAAATGTGTCTGCAGTCAGCTTTATTGGAGCCTGAAGAAATATACGTAAAGGCAGAGTGATAAGTATAACTACAGATTCACAAATATACACTTATTGGCTACAGAAATAGATTTGAAGGAAATTCTAAAAAAAAGAAAATCATAATGATATCCATTCTTTGTTTTTACTACTTAAATTCCTGCTGGCAACCTATTATGTTTTAAAATACTTCTGTGAGAATTATAAATACAATAGGAAGAAAAATTGAATCAACTAATTATTACATTGAATTATTTTACTGTGAAGTGTTTCCAAAATCAATATTTAAAAATCTCAAGGTTATTATATTCTTTTTTTCCCATTATCCTATCTCTTCAGATGACATAATCTGTTTGAGAATTTAAATAAATTTAAGCTTTATTAGGAAACTAAAACATGAATACCCTTAAACTCTGGGGAACTGCTAGAGTTATAAGCTTTCAAAAGTTTCCCACCTGACCCTAGATACTGGCCAACATTTACAAGCAACATTTACTGTAAAAGTCATGACATCTTTCTACAGAAAATAGATAGCAACTTGGTTTTAAGACATAGCACAAAATCATTTATGCCTAGAATCATCACATTTGACTTTATTGATCTGTCTCAGCAAGAATTAAAATCTACCTGGATATCAAGGAGTCTACCTTCATTTTAGATATACTATATTTTTATGCAAATAACATGCACTTTCTATATTTGTTTGCCACCTCCCCCACCATGAGGTATATTTGTAAGTGTCACTATGCCAAATCTTCTGCATGTTGGTATAAAATAAATAATACAACATACGTATAGAAATACTTCACAGGGGAAGGTGCAATTGGCAAACAAAATACAGTATTATTAACATATTCCATATCTTTATAATTCTGCCTTTATGGTTGCATGGACTTTCAGTGTCAACAAGCTTTTCTGAAGACAACACTAAAACAGTCATACTGGCAAAGAATTAAAGGTAACTTACTTTTCCTGACAACCAGTATTTGTAGCCTCTTGTAGATAATCAGCAGTTCAAACCCCCCAGGAGCTCCCTGGAAACTCTATGTGGCAGTTCCACTTTGTCTATAGGCTCATTACGAGTACGAATCAATACAGAGCCAGTGGGTTTGGTTTGGTGGTATAGGTGGTCCAAAGCAAGACAAGACACACCCTCACTGGAAAGATCAGGAAGAGGCCCTGGACAAGACAGGAATCAGAGGAGGCCTGATGTAGGATATATACATGGGAAAGCCTGCCCTAAAACCTGTGGAAACACAAAATACTGCAAAACTATAAGGAAAGAGAAGTTTGAAAACAAGTAACAGAAGATCTTCGTTCAAATGACACAAAAACTAACAATGATTAACTGGACATCAAAATTTAAAAGACCAAAATGATAGAAGTTAACATACGAGGACTGCCAAGTAACTTCATGAACTCATCCTAGAAAAAGTCTCCAATATCTAACAGGTATGAAGCAAATTTTTTTCTGCCAATCTTATGCTATCTCTAACTTATATTCTACTAGTGTGCGTGAGTATCTTTTTCTATTTCTATTGACTTTTGTAATTCTTGTTCTGTGGTGTCTTTCTTATATTCTTAGTCTATTTTTCTACTGAGTTGTCTTGTATTTTTTCATTTAGATGAATTTTTAAAAAAATTCTAGGTACTAATCCATTATTTATTATATATGCACACACAAGTACATATCATAGCTAACCTCTTAGTACTGCATATAAGTTCTGACAATTAAGTCCATGAACTCAATTGTTCTGTGTGCCTCATTGCTGAATATCACTATATGGTCACCTTTGAAGTACTCTCTGTGGGAAGCCATGCACCAACAACAGCATCTAGTCTATCCTTTAAAGCAATCTGACTCGACAGCACTTGGCTTTGGCTTGGCTTTCTGGAATGGTCATCAGAACTGTCATTGTACTACCCTTGATATCCTAAATGCCATCAAAACATCTTCAATATTTATTTTATCTTCTGGTAAAGAAAAAAGTCACTGGTGGCCAGATCAGGTGACTAGGGAGTTATTTGTTTACTGGCTACAAACTCCCGCACAGACAACTGTACAATTAAGTTTGAACTTGTCACCATGCCACCACATGCAATGGTCATTCTGGAAAGAGTTCCAGAATTGCTTTGAAGCGTGGACTAGGTGCTGGCATCAGTGTGTAGCTTCCCAAGGAGAGTACTTTGAAGATGACTGTAGTGATATTCAGCAATGAGGTAGATAGCACTTAGAACAATTAAGTTCACAAACTTAATTGTTGGACCTCGTGTGCAATGTTAAGATATTAGCTATCATGTGCAATTGTGTGTGTTTATATAATAAACAATGGATTAGAATCTAGAATACTTTCTTAAAATTCATCTAAATGAAAAAAAATACAAGACAACTCAACAGAAAAATAGTCCAAGGATACAAAAAAGGACAACACGTAACAAGAATTACAAAAGCCAATAAAAATAGAAACACATACTCACCCTCACTAGTAACCAGGGGTAATAGAAGTTTCAGACAACAGAAGATCAAGAAAATAACTTGTTTTGTATATATTAGTATTGTAGACTATGAGGGGTATAAATGGATATAGCTACTCCGAAGAGAAGTATGATGGTGTCTATTCAAATCATGTTTACCTGTGTTTCATTAATTATGTAAAGGCATTTGTATGAATCATAACAAATTATGGCTAACATTTCATAAAATGGGAATTCCAGAACACCTAATTGTGCTCTTAAGGAATCTGTCATGGGTCAAGAAACAGTCATGTGAACAGAACAAGGGGACATGGCATGGTTTCAAGTCAGGAAAGGTGTGTGTAAGAGTTGTACCCTTTCACCACAACTTTTCAATCTGTATGCTAAGCAAATAATCCAAAAAGCTGGATTATAAGAAGAATGAAGGCATCAGGATAGGAGGAAGACTCATTAACAACCTGCGCTACACAGACAACACCACCTTACTTGTTGGAAGTGAGGAAGATTTGAAACATCGATGAAGATCAAAGACCACAGACTTCAGTATGGATTGCATCTCAATACTAAGAACAAAAATTGTCATAATTAGACCAGTAAGTGACATTGTTAAAAATGGAGAAAAGATTTCTTTTTACTTGGACCCACAGTCAAGGCCCATGGAAGCAGCTGTCAAGAAATCAAGAGATGCATTGCACTGGGAAAATCTTCTTCAAAGGACATCTTTAAATTCTGAAAAGTAAAGATGCCAGCTTGAAGACTACAGCGTACCTGACCCAAGCCGTGGTATTTTCAATCACATCATAGCATGCAAAACCTGGACAATGAATAATGAAGATAGGAGAATTGATGTCTTTGAACTGTGGTGTTGGAGAAGAATATTGAATGTTTCATGGAATGCCAAAAGAACAAACACACCTGTTCTGGAAGAAGTACAACCAGGTACAATCTTTGGAAGCAAAGGTGGCAAAACTGTGTCTTACATACTTTTATGTTGTCAAGAAGGATCAGTCCCTGTAGACAGACATCATGCTTGGTAGAATGGAGGGTTGGAGAAAAAGAGAAAGACCCTTGATGAGATGGATTGACACAGTGGCTACAATGATGGGCTCAAGCATAAAAATGACTGTGGACATGGCGCAAGACTGGGCAGTGTTTTGTTCTGTTGTGCACAGTGTCACTATGAGTCGGAACCAACACGGTGGCACCTAACAACAACAATATTCACATCTGAACCATATTCCCTATTACCTAACAATCCAATTTGTAGGTGTCAAGCATAAAGAAAACTCTACACATACAAACAAAGATGCATGTACAAAAATGTTCAAGGAAGTTTTTGTACAGTAACAGAAATCTGGAAAAAATCAACGGAGTCTTCAATAAGGGAATGACTAAATAAATATTGAATTCAGTTTTTCTACACTCTGGTATTAGTTAGCAGCTTAAAAGAATTATGCAAATTTATATGTTTAGCACTGAAAAAGCTCCTAGACATATTATTAAATTGAAAAGCAAATTGTAAAATGATAATTATGAGAACACTTATGTATAAATATCCATCTTAAAAATCTCATGAAATAATATTACATATTGTTGTATATATGTATGTGTGCACATATTACATAGAAATATTATATATGCCAATTTTAAAACTCTCAAATCAAAATTACACACTTAGTATATGATACAATACAGAAAATAAGTCTGAACAAATGCATTCCAGAATTGAAAACAGTATTTCTGGGAAATTGCTCTAGGATTGGGAAGGTGATAATAGCCAAAAAATCCACATCTTCATTTTTACTATTTCAGTGTTCAACAAGAAGAATTCATTTTGTATTATGAGTAACAAAAAAAGTTCTAAAAAAAAAAAAATTTACTAAAGATCAACTAAGTAGACTAAGACAGTATTTCAGAGAGGTGGAAGGACCAAGACTGTTCTAGATGTACTGTCTTTATAAACAGATAACCAGACACCATAGAACAATTAGAGATTTCACTGCTTTCATCACTGTTCTCTGACAAATCTGCCTTGGGGCTGTTTCAACATTCTATTTGACAGGAATTGAGTCATTCTGATATACAGAAACTTTTCACTATAAATTTTAACAATGAATCCAAATATCTTCCCATTTTTCTGTTAATTCATGTCACCAACAAAATTCTAAAGCTGCAAGAACTTACACCTTAGAAAACCATGCCTATAATACTAAAGTCACAACCTATGAAGGAAAAAATCATAACGCAGACCTAATCAAAATTAAACTTGCACTGTGAGAAAGCCCATGTGTAGAGGTGAAAAGACAAGCTACATATTGGGAGAAAATATCTGCAAACAAGTCTAACAAAGGACCAGTACCTAGAATGTACAAAGAACTCTCAAAACTCAACAGTAAAAAGCAAAATGCAAATACATAATTAGAAAAATAGTCAAAAAACATGAAGAAATATTTCATGGAAGAGGAAATACAGACAACAGAGAAGCACAAGAGAAGGTGGTCAACATCGTTTGCCACAAGGTAAACACAAATTAAAAACCATAATGTGTTAGCACTATGCAACCATCAGCATGGAAAAAATAATAAACAGTGTCAACACTAAATTCTAGCAATGATATGAAGAAACATGAACATTCATACATATGCAGATAGGAAGATAAAATGGTACAGCCACTCTGGAAAATGGTTTGATATTTTGTTATAAAACTAAATATGCAATTGCCATATGATCCTTAAATTGTAATCTTGGTCATTGAACCCACAGAAATAAAAGCTTATGTTCACAATAAAACCCAAATAGTCATAGCAGTATTATTTGTAAATAGCTAAAATTTTAGCAATTCAGAAGTTGTTCAATGGGTGAATGGTTAAAAAAAAATGTGGTAGTACACATGGAATATATAACAATAAAAAAGGAATGTGCTATCAATACACACAGCAACTTGGACAATCTCTACAGAAATGCACTAAGCCTATCTCAAAAGGTCACATAAGATTCCATTTACATGACATTGAAATAACAAAATTTTAGTTGTTACAACAGACTAGTAGTTGCTAGGGTACAAATAGGGGAATTTAAGGGGAAGGTGGATATTATATAGGAGCAACATGAGATATACTTGTGGTGATGGATCTGTCAAGTATTTTTTTTCTGTGGTGGTGGAGACATGAACCTACATAGATGGTAAAAGTGTATAGAACTAAATACACACATACAAATGAGTACGGCTTAAACTGAAAAAATCAATGTTAGGTAGATTTTGGCTCCATCAGTAGATTGGTTGTGACATTATACCACAGTTTTGCAAAAATGCTATCATTCAGGAAAACTGGATAAAGTGTTGACAGACTGAATACATGTGTGATGATCACAAGACCATACAGGACAACAGGAGACCGACCTACAACTTTGCAGCAATCATTACAGAATGGTCAGGACTTGGTCAGTGATTGCCAGCTTTCCTGTCATTACACCTTTCCAAGTCAGAATCAACTAGAGAAAGTCAAATAAACCAGTCATGGATGATGTCCCACTTCTCCTTATTTCCTCTCTGGTTTCCCCATGTCAACCACCTCCAGTCTAAGCATATCATAAACCTCCCTTACTTTTTCTCTCTCTCGCTGTAAAGATTCTGCATTCTCCTACAAGCCTCTAAGTTTCTACTAAATGTGTTGGCTGACTTCCTTACAATCCCTGCTTGTCCTCATTTATTTCCACAGTGTATGTCGATTTTTTTATTTCTCACAACTGCATGTAAATCTACAATTATTCCTATAAAAATTTCATTTAAAACATATACTTAGATTTAAAGTATTCTGTCAAGTGCTGGTCCCTTATTACCTTTCCCATGCCACACAATTTTTTTCCCTCCTTTGACAGTAGACCACAGAGGTGCAGCTTTCAAGAGAGTAAGAAGAAAGACTGGTAGAAAAAGAAGGAAATAAAAATCCTTGGAGTAAGCATTTCAAAATATCATAGGTCATCTTCAATCACATATAAATGTAGCCCTGTTCTGACTCTTACTACAGGGTCGCCATGAGTTGGAATCAATTCAACAGCAGCATGTTTTGTTTTATACATATACCCTGTATCTTTTGTTCCTTCTACCAGATTGTGCTGGGGTAAGGAAACCCCCAAACTTCAAGGTCAGAGACTGTATTTTTGAAATATTGAATATATGATCTATAACTTCAAAAATCACATGGACACTAAGCCAAAAGAAAGATTTTAAAACAGCCACAAAAAAAAAAGATTCTTTGAGAAACCAGGGACAAGTCTTTCTAAGTAATGTGCCCCTGTGTGTACAGACTCGTATCAAACTACCATTAGCACAGCTGCAAATCTCCTAAAAGGATATAAAGGCAATCACTCTAAACCATTTATACAATTGTGAATTAAACTCAGTACATAACATTATACATAGAAGCCTGAATATAACCAGTACAGATTCCAAGCAAAGATGGTCACAGTGAGCTCTGAAGTGGTTTCATCTTCACATGCATACTACTAAATATTGCATGGGATAAGTTTCTTCATGATCTCCTAAACCTCTGACATTCCAAGTGTAGTCTGAGAGCAGTAGCAGCTGCAGAAACTGGGAGCTTGTTACGAACCCACCACAACCTGCTGATGTACATTCTGCATTTTAACAAGACCCCTAGGTGATTCAAATGTACATTCAGGTGTGAGAAGCACCACTCTAAACCAGCTACAACTTGGATGCAGAAAGTTCGTGCAAGCACTTAAGAATTGGTGTGGAACATTCCAAAACTAATATATGGACTATTAAGCAACTTACTTTGATAGTGCAAGGAAAAAAAAAAAAAAAGGAAGGTTTAATTTCAGACCATTTTCCCTGAAAAGTAAAACAGAAGTGCTTAAAAATTCTTTTATCAAGATTCAATTACTAATAATAAATCATACAGGCATGCAGCAATTAGAGATGCAGTTGCTTAGCAAGCACAATAATGTGTCAGCTCAGAGGTCAAGAGACAGCATTGCAAATAGTTGTGAAACCTGCAAAACAGAAAATGTAGTTAAGATCAATCTTCTCAGCCAAATGTCACTTTACAAAAAACTGTAGCATTTTCAGAAACTTTGGTTTCAGCATTCAAGGTGAATCCGGACTGCCTTCTACATAATAAAATTACTAGCCATACTTTACAGGTATGTGTAAACCTTAAATCTACCACTTACTAGCAGTATAACTTTAAAAAAAGTAAAATTCTGGTATTTTAGGTGCAAGTTTACAGCTCAAGTTAGTTTGTCATTCAAAAATTTAAACATGTAACTGTTTTGTGACATGAATTGATATTCTAATACGGCATCACTCTCCTACTTTCCATCTCGGGATCCTCAAGCCATTTGTTCGGTTTCCTGTCCCTTCCTGCCTTCTCATCTTGCTTTTGGACAGGAGTTGCCTATTTGGTTGACTATATCTGACTGAAGCATGTTCGTCACATATGCTATTATTTGTTTTATAGGTTTGTCTAATCTTTGTATGAAAAATTAGCTTCAGAAGTAGCTTCAGTTTTGAGTTAGCAGGGTGTCTGGGGGCCATATCTCAGGGGTTCCTCTAATTTCTGCCATTTTAGGCTTTATGTTGAGGTCTTTGGAAACCCTGATTGTGTAGTGGTGAGGTGCTACGTCTGCTAACCAAAATGGCAGCAGTTTGAATCCACCAGGCGTTCTTTGGAAACTCTATGGGGCAGTCCTATTCTGTTCTGTAAGACTCAATGGCAGTGGTAGACTTAGGTTTTTGATTCACATCCATGCAGTTCTGTGTATGTTGTAAGGTACGGATCCTACTTCATCTTTTTACAGATGGACAACTAGTTATGCCAGCACCATTTGTTAAAGAGTCTGTCTTTTCCCCATTTAGCAGTATAACTCTTGAAAATTTTTAAAACTTTTTTGAGCTTCAGTCTCTTTAACTGTGAAAGTGGAATTGTAATGCCTATTTAGAAGAGTCTGAAATGAAATAAAAACATAGTAAGGAATTCTTAGTATAGTACTCAACACATACTCATATTCAATAAATGCAAGTATGTGCTTCCATTCTACCATAGTTAGTATGCTTTATAGTTAATTGAATTTTTGTCAGATTTACCTATCAAATGAGAAATTTCTGATTAGTATGATCACATCTCTTGGTCAATGTAGTTATGTAATGGTAGTTAACAAATATATTTTGGATTAGAGTAGTTTGATATTAAAAAAAAGATTAAATAAAAATTTGATACATTGGTGATAAGACCCAGATATGTCACTGGACATTGTATTATTGTTAATTATAATAATACCAACAATCACTTATGTACTACTTATTACCAGCCATATTTTTTAGGAGTTGTTAAATAACTCACCCTTATAATAACTTTATGAAGTGCTCTTTTTACATCGTCATTCTACATACAAGGAAACTGAGATGCACAGATATAAAGCAACTTTTCTAAAAGTTACATGGCTAGTAAATGGAAGAATCCAGATCTGAATCCAGGTGTATTGCTTCAAAGTCATGATTTCAACCACTATGCTATCACAATTTGGGGTAGGTATTATACATAACATACACATCTTATAAATTTGTTAACAGTAAGATTAAAGCTTCTTTTTTTACATAAAAATTGAGTTACTATACAAAACAAAACTAAAGAGACACACCAGCCCAGGAGCAAAGACTAGCAGGCAGGAGGGAACCGGAAAGCTGGTAATAGAGAACCCAAGGTTGAAAAGGGATAGTGTTGACATGGTGTGGACTTGGTAACCAATGTCACAAAACAATAAGTGTACTAACGAGAAGCTAGTTTGTTCTGTACACCTTCACCTAGAATAATAATAATAGTACAATAATGATAAAAAAATTGAGTTACTACAGTGCAGTAAATTATTTTATATGGCACTTGTAGCCATAGTCCTGTGACTCCTGCAGAAGCAAGAGAATGGATCAAGACAGCACATGTGGGCTTTCTGACCCATGGAGCGAGGCCGCTCCTGTGGTTGTACTGACCAAGATGGCAAGAGATGTAAGTTTCTTTGGGCTGGAGGCTTGCTGGTGTAGTGGTGTTCCTCTAGGCACTTATTCATAAAGCTAAAGAAAGAGGTGCAATATTTAATATACTTGTTCTTAAATAGTTCTATTACATACAATTTTTAAGTTCATATATATAATAAGATTTTAAAACAATAATATAAAGAAGTTTGTAAGGAAGTGCTATTGTTTGTTCTAGCCCCTTTAGAATATGCTCTATAATCCACATTGGAAGGTCTTTTTCGTAACCTATTAATTAATTCCAGGTACTTGGAACAATGCCAGAATGTGTTTAAACAGAAGCCTCCTTAGAAATACCTAAAACAGAGAACACATTACTAGCAGAGCTGTTTATATCTCAGAATATCTCTATTTTTTGTATGCTTCAAAAAATTAGAACCAAAGTTTATTTAAATATATGTAATGGTAATTATAATAGCATCTCTAGGAGAAAGATGTGGCAGTCTGCTTCCATAAAGATTTACAGCCTTGGAAACCCTATGAGGCCATTTTTACCAGCCCTATACAGGGTTGCTATCACTCAATGGCAGTAGTTTGCTTTGGTTTGGGTATAATGGCATTGATTTTATAAACTCCATTCTAAAATCTACTCTAAAATGTAATATCATTGTACATACAGAACATACCATCCTCTTCTGTTTTTATCCCTAGAATTCACCCTAAGTATCATACTTTATTTACCTTCTCCTCCATAGATCTTTTAATAACCTTTCAACAAAAGCAAAAATATTGACCTTATAATTGCCATGTGTGTATAACAGGACATAAACTAAAGCTAAACTGTATTAGTCAAACCACATAGCCTGTCTCTTGGTCAATGTACAACTTTTCCCAGCAATTCAATATTATTTAAATTACCACTTCTTTTTTGAATAAGTGCTTATCTAAAACATCCTATACCTTCAGATTCTCTACAGCTGTCTTTTTCTTTTCCTTTTACCAATATGAATCCCTCATTCTCTTGAGCAAAATCTCTACAGCAATTGAACTTTAGAAATTGTAACTAATCCAAAGTACTCTACTTTGAAATCCTAAATCGAGATCTCTTTCTATCCATTAACGAATATTTACTCCTTCACATTTGCTCAATGATCTCTTTTTTCATTCTGTCACCTAGAGGCCACAAACCTTAATACTGATAATATCCCCATGGATGACTGTTGGCTGGAAACTTGAAGAATTTCCTGTAACTCAATATTCTCCCCATATAAAATTAAACGGTAAGTTAATTATTTCTAAACAAAAACTATGGGTTGCAAAAGAGTTATTTACTTAATATCTGTATAAATACTAACTTTTGTTATTCTACATTATTTTGCAGAAATCCATCATAAGTTTTAAATGAGAAAGTTCATTATAACTCATTTGCATTGAGATACTGAAGTTAACACTAAGAAATGATAGTCTACATCAATATAGATTTTAGATTCCAAGCCATTAAATATTCCTATCATTTTTAAAAGCTAGAAAAAAAGTCATTTTTAAATTATAAGTAACAAAATAAAAAAACATTGCATTGGACCCTAACCTGAGTATAAAATAAACATACAAGAATACATACTAATAAAATAAATTCTTGAAAAAAGAAACAAAGGATGAGGGGAGAGATAGACATTTTTTCAAAAGAATTTCAAATTTTATATGTATACATAATATACATATGCAATATATGATACATACATATATGTAAATATATATGCCAAGCCAAGTGCCATTGAGACGGATCCGATATACATACATCATATACATAAGATGGTCTGTGCCACAATTAGCCTTGTTTTGACTGATGATATCGAGCTTTTCCATTGTTTCTTTCCACAGACGCAGCCTATTTGATTCCTGTGTAATCCACCTGGTGAGATCCATGTGCACAGTGACTTTTTATGTTGGTATTCAGTATAGTATCTACAGTTAAATACTCAGCTGCTAACCAAAAGGTCTGCATTCAAATCCACCATGTGCTCTGTAGGCAAAAGATGTGGCAATCTGTGTCCACGAAATTTACAGCCTTGAAAACCCTATAAAGCAATTCTACTGTCCTATAGGGTAGCTTAGGTCAGAATCAACTGACAGCAGTAAGTTTTGCAGTGGATACATACCAGATACATACAAGCTCTCAATAAACATCATTAACTACTGCCTCCAGTTCATGGCAGCACCACAAACAACAGAATGAAATGTTGCCTGGTCCTGTGTTATCCCCACGATCGGCCGTGAAGCAGACCATTGTGTTCAGTTTCATTAGCTGGTTTTTGTAAGTAGGTTGTCAGGCCATTCTTCCTAATCTACCTTAGTCTGAAGTTCTGTTGAGATTTGTTTAGTGTCACGAAAATACGCAAAACTGCACTGACAGAACAGCAGTAGCTGTGCTTAAGGTGGAATGAACAGGAATCAGATTCAAGTTTTCCAGATGGATGATGAGAATTCTATCACTGAGGCATCATTAACCCCCGGAGCTCCCTTAAAGTCTTCCAAATGCATCACAAAGAAAGAGAATGTGAAAGGTCTCCAACCAATACTGAGTTCACTCTTGTCCTTCACATGACAGTCATAGAAATACTCTTATTTTCTTCTACCTCCAAGTATTCTCTTCCCCTGCTGAGCTACAGTCTAGTTCTCCCTGACTCTATTATTCCTTTCTGGTCCCCTGCTTCCCAGCTTGGGGGGGGGTGCAATCACCAAATGCCTAGCCACATGGTGCCATTACAATCCAAATAGCAGCTCTTAAATCTGAAACACACGCTTGGAAATGATTTTAAGAAAGGAACTTGGTCAATCTACATAGAATTTTTCTGTAGTGAAAAGCAGTCACAACTTTGCATGGATGCCACAAAATGAGAATATCAGAACACCAACTGTGTTTTAACCTCCTTAACTTCTTGTTATATATCTTCCAGTTGGTTCTGACTCTTAGTAAGACTATCTACAACAGAAGGAAACATTGTCCAGTCTTGTGCTATCCTCACTGTCATTTTTATGCTTTAGCCCATTGTAGCAGCCACTGTACTAATCCATCTTGTTGAGGGTCTTCCACACTGTTGCTGATCCTCTACTAAGCACGGTGTCCTTCTCCAGGTACTGCTTCGTCCAAAGTATATGAGACAAAGTCTTGCACATCCTTACTTCTAATAAGCATTCCAGCTATACTCATTCCAAGACAGATTTTTTTGTTGTTGTTCTTTTGGCAGTATGTAGTATATTCAACATTCTTTGCCAATACCATAATCCCATAGGTATGGATTCTCTTCTGGTCTTCCTCTTTCAACTGTGCAGCTTTCTCATGCATATGAGATGATTGAAGATACCATGGTTTGGGTCAGGCAAACCTTGGTCCTCAAAGTGACATCTTTGCTTTCTACCACTCCAAAGAAGTGTTTTGCAACAGATTTGCCCAATGCAACATATCTTTGATTTCTTGACTGCTGCTTCCATGACGGGTGTGGATTGTAGATCTAAGTAAAATGAAATCTTTGACAACTTCAATCTTTCTTCTGTTTATCATGAAGTTGCTTATTGGTTCACTTGTGAGGACGTCTGTTTTCTTGATGTTGAGGTGTAATCCATACTGAAGGCTGTGGTCTTTGATCTTCATCAATAAATGCTTCAAGTTCTCTTCACTTTCAGCAAGAAAGGTTGTGTCATCTGCATAATGTAGGTTTTTAATGAGCCTTCCTCCAAACCTGATGATTCATTCTCCTCATATAGTCCAGCTTCCCAGATTATTTGCTCAGCATATACACTGAAGAAGCACAGCGAAAGGATGCAACTCTGATGCACACCTCTCCTGACTTTAAACCACTCAGTATCCCCTTGTTCTAGTCAAACAACTACCTCTTGATCTAAGTACAGATTCCTCGTGAGCACAATTAAGTGTTCTAGAATTCCTATTCCCTACAATGTTATCCATAATTTGTTACGATCCACAGTTGAATGCCTTTACCTCATCAATAAAACACAGGTAAACATTTTTCTGGTGTTCTCTCCTTGCAGTCATGATCCATCCATCTGACATCAGCAATGAAATCACTGGTTCCTCATCATCTTCCAAATCTGGTTTGAATTTCTGGCAGTTACCTGTCAATGTATCCCTGCAACTGCTTTTGATAGACCTTCAGCAAAATTTTACTTACATATTCTATTACTGCTATTATTTGATAACTTCCACATTTGGTTAGCTTATCTTTCTTTGAAACAAGTATAGATATGGATTTCTTCCAGTCAGTTGGCCAGGTAACCCTCTTCCAAATTTTCTAACATAGACCTGTGAGCATTTCCGGTACTGCATCCATTTGCTGAACCATCTCATTTGGTATTCTGTCATTCCTGGAGCTTTATTTTTCACCAGTGCTTTCAGTGCAACTTGGACTTCTTTAGTATCATTGGTTCTTGATCACATACTACCTCCTGAAATGACTGAACATCAACCAATTCTTATCTGTACAGTGACTGTGTATTCCTGGTATCTTCTTTTGATGTCTTCTACATCATTCAGTATTGTGCCCATAGAATTTTTCATGACTGAAACCCAAGATTTGAATTTTCATTTTAGTTCTTTCAGCTTGAGATAATGCCAAACATCCTCTTCCCTTTTGGTTTTCTAACTCCATGTTTTCATATTGTGGGATCATATAATACTTTACTTCATTATCTGGAACTTCCCTTTGAAATTTTCTGTTCAGCTTTTTTGTATCACCAGTTCTGTTACTCACTTTAGCTACTCTATACTCAAGAGCAAGTTTCAGAGTCTGTTCTGACATTCATTGTGGTCTTTTCTGTCTTTCCTGTCTTTTTGTTGATCTCTCGCTTTCTTCATGTGTGATGACCTCTCACAACACACATGGTCTTTGGTCATTACTGCTCAGTGCATCAAATCTGTTCTTAAGAGAGTCTCTAAATTCAGGTGGGATACCCTCAATTTGTACTTTGGCTTTGTGGGATAACTCTAATTTTCTTCACTTTCAGCTTGAACTTATCTTTACACAGTCAGCCCTAGCTGACTCAATATCATCTGAGTGACGATACTGAGCTTTTCCACTGTCTTTTTCCACAAGTACAGTTGACTTGATTCCTATGTATTCCATCCAGTAAGGTCCAGGTATATAACCATTTATATTGTCTAAAAAAAACTATTTACAATGAAGAAGTCATTAGTTTTACAAAATTCTAATGCAAGCCCCAGCATCATTTCTATCACCCTTTAACTAGCTTTAAGAAATATGGACTAAAAATTTCCAAGTTACTGGGAATCTATTTGGTCCCACAATAGTTAAGTGAACCACCATTAACAAGCTGATTATATTTCAATAGTTCACTTATAGACAATTTTTAGAAAATCTGATTGCATTTTTCTACAGAGATTGTTTTATAAGCATTGGTTCAATAGTTAGCTACCTTAAAAAGTCAAATTTGATAATATTTCCAGTGAAGTATAGAGAACATATAATCTTAAATAATCACACTCTTGTGCAAACCTCTATTCTACTTCTTAACAGCCATGTGACACTTGGCATGTTACTCAATCTCTCTGAATTTCACTTTCTTCATCTGTACAGGTGAAATGCTAAAGCACACATTGTGATAAAAAAAGAAGAAAGACAATTAAGAATAACAATTGTTTTAAGACTGTTTAACAGCAGGCACTAAGCCAAAGATAACAATTATTTAATTCTTACACCAATACAAAACAGTTGTTGTTGTTGTGTGTCATCAAATCAAGTCTGACTTAGCCAAACCTTACAGAAGAGAATAAAACCGCCCCCATAGGGTTTCTTAGGATATATTCTTTATGGGAGCAGAACACCAGATCTTTTCTCCCACAAATCTAGCTACTGGTAGGTTTGAACTGCCACTCTTTGGGTTAACAGTCAAAATGACATTTCATGGAGCATCTATGAAGATTAAATGTAAAACATCTGTCACATTAAACTAGGAAAAAAAAAGACTAGCCCATTGTTGTCATGTTGATTCTGACTCATAGTGACCCTACAGAGTAGAGAAGAAGTGCCTCATACGGTTTCCAAGGAGCAGCTGGTGGACCTGAACTGCTGACCTATCGGTTAGCAGCTGAGCTCTTAACCATTTCACCATTAGGGCTCTATCTGTTACATTCCTACGCACTTAAATAGGATGCCCTTTCTTTTTGAGCATGAAGCACCCATTGTAAGAAAAGTGCAAATTTAGTCTTCATTTTGAGATCATAAACTCTGCCAAGTTAGAGAAGTGTCTGCCTTGTTTACAGCTCTATTCCCAGCCTCTGACTAGTAATGACTATGGGAAAATGTAAGCTTTGGATAACTGTACAAGTGAATGAATTGTGTGAACAGAAGCAGTAGTATTTCAGAAGTTTTACTACAAAATACATAGAATACTTTTTAAAATTCCAGAAATCATAAAGGCTTTTGAATAGCATGTATAAATTTAAAAAGACAAATATTTCATCTTCTGAGACTGGAGCTAACGTCTCTTCATGAATTGTCACTAAACTAACAACAAGGTGGAACGCTCCTTCCCCTGATAGTCTGTCTCAGTCTCTGAGCCTAACACTAAGCTTTTCTTTTGTATAACTTGTGTCATTTGTTTTTATTTTTCTTGGACCCTTTCCCCCCATCATTTAGCCTGAAATTCATATTGTGGAGACACATTCCAAGAAAACTGCATATATGCCAGAGATGAAGATCAGACCTGTTTAAACTACACTTAGGCTTTCCACAGATTCCATGGCTTTAAAATCATAATAGTTAATCTGATATAGCTAAACAACATTTCACTTTAAGTGATTAATGTTTGAACTTGGTTTGCTGCTTGGACATACAAATCTCAATCATTTTTAAACTAAATTGATTTTTTAATGATGGAGTGAATTATATTTTCAGCATTTATTAGTTTTCTCAGTGAAGTTTCCATGTTTCAAGATTAGTAAACTACCTAATCATACTTGCCAGTTCAAGTCTTTTTATTTCTATTAACAACTACTAATTTTCATGTTACTGCCTCAACAGCATATCTATTTTAATTTTGATGTTATAAAGATTGAATATGTTCTTGATTTTTAAATCCAATAGCACCATAAGGTTTATGGCAAAAAATGTTCCTATGCCATCCCTGTCTCTATTCCCTACAAGAAATCACTTTCTACTTTTTAACTGGCTCTTCAAGTAGTTTTCTCTACCCGTAAACAATATATTGGTTCTGCAGCTTTTTCTTAGTTTTACATTTCAGAAATCATCCATAGGATGTCATCCTGCTGACGTCTTACTGGAGGAAGGTGAGTGGGTGGAGAGGAAGGGATAGGAGATTGTTGGGAGGATAAGACATGTATGGAGTAGAGAGAAAGATGTGCTGTCATTGGGCACGGAGAGCAGTGGGAGCTGCATATAGGTGGGCATCCAGTTTATATGGGAATGTACATTTTCAATCATAATAAAAAAAGAAATTATCTATTAATACTCTAGTATAACATTAGGTTTCAGCTCTTTGAAACCACCTACAATATAAAAGTTCCTTTCCAGCCATTCTCTCAAATTTTAGTCAAATACAGTAACCAATGAGTACATTTTTATAATTTAAATGTTCATAGTTCAGCTGAGTAGTGTTCTTTAGTTACATAACTTCCTCTCTTTTTAATTTGCTTAGTCTTCTATGCACATAGTGTCGCCATGAGTCGGATCCGACTTGACGGCACTTGGCTTTTTTAGCTTTCTATGGACCTATCACTAACTCTTTCGCAAAGTCTCCAACAAAACTGTCAAACTCTTCTTAATGTTTTTGGATACATCAAGTAACATTTTAGTTTTATTTCTTTCCTTAGAAACATCACATAGCATTTCTTCATTTTCTTGTTCCAATATGAGGTATTTGCTCTCCAGTCTCTTGTGTTAGGAATTTTTATTATATTTCTCCTCTATTGATGTCTTTGTTTCCTGCATACCTGCATACTAGTTCATCTTCTTCCTTGCTTTACCTCCCCATTCTGCTAGTGGAATATATTTTCTACAAGTTTTCTAGTAAGGAACACACTGAAGTTTTTTTGTTTTTTGTTTCTTCCCAAGAAATTGTAGATCTGAAAATGTCTGAGAGTTGGACTGGGTATATATATAATCCTAGAGTGGAAATCATTTCACCTCACAAGTTTTAAAGCTACTGCTCTATTTTCTTCTGGTTTTCAGTGTTCCTATTGAGGAACTTAGTGGCATTCTGATTCTCTGCCTTTCATAAACAACCTACTCTATTCAGAATCCTTTACTTCCAGGGTTTTAAAACTCTCAGGAGAGGGAACACTTCATCAATCATACTAGGAACTTAGTGGGCCCTCTTGATTTTGAAACTTCTTTCATTAGTTTTATATTTATGTATTGTGTGTTCATAATTTCTTAACTTCTACTAACCCTACACACACCTACATTCTGCCTTTGTTCATATGTAGTAGCATCTAGAAGGCACATGCATCAGTAAGTATCCTTGTAGATCAATAAAAGGATGAGAAAGTAATGAAATTAACAAATGGTAGAATGAATATATCCTAAACATCTTCTCAGATTTAAACTAACAATTGCACCATACCTTAAACATTATCCAATTCAAACCTCTCTGTGATAAAAGAATCCTCTCTAGAATATTCCTAGTAAATGATCATCTACTCTTACTTGAACATTTCCAGTGAACAGAAGCTCATGGCCATTACATTTTGGCTGATTTTTCATTATTTGAAAACCCTAGACTAGTCTCAAGGATGGCCAGACAGCCAGTGAAGCCAGGCAGAGTAGGACTACCCCACCCTACAGACTAGTTAGTGAGAGCACAAAACACAGAATTTATGTTAGTGAGCAGAAACTAATCCAAATTCCAGCACCACTGTTCCAGTAACAGAACCCTGGGTCCAGAGTGAGAATTACCAAGGGTATAATTTGCCATATCTTGCCATATCAAATAACCAAATAGATCATTTGTTCTGCAAAATAATTTCAGCATTTGTTCCTGTGTCACCTACACATCTGCATCTCTTATACTCCCAGATATTCCTTATAATAACTGAGTAACGGATCTGACTTGATAGCACTTGGCTTGGCTGGCTTTTAACATCCAAGATCCTCTTTAAAAAAACTCCATTTCTACTTTTAATTAGCTTGAATTGGTGCTTTTGTGTGCAAAAAAAAAAAAAAAAAAAAAAAATGAGATTAATGGAAAGTATTAACTGCTAAAACCATGTAAGTATATAAATTTTATAAAAATAAAAAAATTAGGTAAAACTGAAATAACTCTGAAAATACTACCAATGGTAGAAGCTAAAGTCAACACTGGAAACTGAACCTTCTCATTAGAAGCCACTTTCTCAGTCTGAAAGGAGACTCGTCCTTTATACCTCTCTTTTTCCAGAGCACCATACTGTATTTAGTAAATTTCTCCTTTGAAACTAGGAAGCATCAAAGAGGCTGACTGCCAGGAAGTGAGCAGCATACTTCCTTCTAATAACCGTATGGTGGGAGTCAATTACCATAGCCCAGCTGCTCAATGACTAGAAATTGAGGATTGATGACCTATTCAAATAGTTTATGCTGAATTATGATTTGAAAGAGGAGTAAATATTCCTTGAATTTTACTGAAATAATTAATGTTAGTTATACCTCTGAAATAATGTAAAAATTAATAACAAACTTCAAATATAGATATAGTAGGGCTTATTGGCAAAGTAAAAAAAAAAATCATCAAACTTCGCTTCTAATTTTTTTTAGCCCAATACATATGGTAGAAACATGAAATCAGGAGGATTTATATAGGCAGGTTTGGCAGACTTTTTCTATTTACTGGGACTGTGAGCTATAAAATTGAATTTGGAGCCCAATCTCCAAGAAAAAGTTATTAGTTCTTAGAATAACTGCATGTTAGTGGATCAGACACAGATAAAAGATTTCCATTATAACTGTTTTTAGCTATGATTTACAGTGGCCTACATTGTTTTATAATGACTTTCAATTTTGAGAATGTACATCCACTGTTAGTTTTATAGATGTAGTCACAATTGATTGTGAGCTTGGGAGACTTATCCTTCTAACTCAGTAACAAAAAGGAAAAAAATTTAGCTTACAATAAATAGGCATTGTAGATACATTTACAATCCTGTCCTTCAATAGTAGCGTTTTAAGGAAAAAACAAATGTAACAAAGTCAATAATTGTTTAATCATTATACTTTTCAGTTAGGTTCTAAAGGAAACTGATGAATAAAATGTACTTGATACAGACATCTAGCTCTTTAATAGTACATGATTTTGAAATTCATTGCCCATTTGTGTCTAGGTACAAAAAAAGTCCCTCACATACTCAAATTCTCAATTTGCAATTAAAGTGCCAGAACCGCTGAATAACATATTTGACAAAGAATTCAAACAGGACATCAGCTCTTTATTCATTTTACTCACATCTTTCCTCCCTAGTCACCAACAAAATGGATTTGCCAACGATATCAACCAAAGTCTTGGACCTGCCACAACATCAAGTATGAAACCCATTCTGAAATTTCCCTAAGCCTGGTACTGTTCCTCATTCCTGAATCCCTTCACTTACGGCAACACCCCTATCCACATTATTTACTCAGCATTAGTGAGCAGTCATCTAGGACCCTCCAGTGCTCTTATCCTTTTGGGAACAGGGGAAGAATGAAGACAACTAAAGAAACAACACAACAATTGGTCCGAAGGACTAACAGACTGTATCTACAATGGCCCCCAGCATACTGAATCCAGTACAACTAAATGGTGCCCAGCTACCACCAACTGCTCTGACAAGGATCACAATAGAGGGTCCCACACAGAGCTGGAAAAATATGGAGAACAAAACTGTAACTTGCTGGTCTGGCAAGAGACTGGAGAAACTGTGAAAATATGGCCTCTGGACACTCATGCAGCTCAGTAATAAAGTCACTCCTGAGGTTCACCCTTCAGCCAAAGACTTCACAGACCCGTAAAATAAAACAATACTTAAGGGTCACACAAGTCCAGAGGCAACGACTTGAAGGTAGGACGGGAAAGGAAAGCTGGTAAAAGGGATCCTGAGGTTGAGAAGGGGAAGTGCTGACCTGCTGTGGGTTTGTTCGCCAGTGTCACAAAACGATATGTGTATTACCTATTTAATGAGAAACTACTTTGTTCTGTAAACACTCACCTAAAATTCAACTTAAAACATAAAAAAAAGAAAAAAATATTAGTCTAACTCCACACTACACCCAGTTAAAGCCAAAGGATACATATAGGCCTCAAATCACATCCTTTCCCTACCCTACCAATTCTTAGATTAGTCCTCTGGCCTAAGACCATTCTCCTTAATTTCTGGACAGATGACCTAATTCTCACTTTTGTCTCTTCCTAGAGTTGAAGTCTACCCAGACCACATCCTTTGAGGCGCAAGTAGTTAATACCTTTCCTAGCTCTTCTCAATATCCATCACTGAGACAAAATCTATATGAACTATATAGTCATTTTGAATTCTTTACTTTTCCTTAGGAATAATAATTAAAATGATTTAACATAGTGATTTAAAAATGAATGAGAAAAACCAGACAGAACATGATATTTTATCATTATTACATAACAACGCATTTATATGACTCTAAGTTTATTTCTCCAATTATTCACATCAAGCTTTTAAAGAAAGGAGGAACTAACATTTATTCACCAAGTATGTACCAGCTTGCATATCACTCTGAGAGGTAAGGAGTATGAGGTCTTTTCCTTTTGTTTTCCGATGAAAAACAAAACAAAAATCCGTAGCCCAAACATAATTCTCAAACAGATCACATTTTGTAAAAGAGCTGAGCCAGGGTCTGAATCAAGGTCTACATGATGCCAGCCGTTATATACATGTTTTGATACCACCTTAAGATAGTATTTCTTTTGTTTGAGAACAGTGAGCCGATCTGAACATGTTCTTAAAAAAAAAAACTAGTTACGAAAATTCTGGTGAACCATTTTTATTATCTAAACCGAACCAACTTGTATAGGAGAAGTACATTGTCTCTATTTTGATAAAGAGAACCTGATTTATAGAGAGGTAAATTATTTGAGTAACATAGTTAATGGCAAAACCAAACTAAAACCCAAAATTTCCTAGTGATTTAATTCTATTAAAGAACGTTTAGAAAAAGGAGACAGAAAGCATATGTCGAATTTATACATTTTATGTAGTTTGACAGTGAAAGACAACATTATTACTAATTAAGACAGGTCAAAAAGCAGAAACTAGACTTTCCCTATCAAACTGGAATCTGTGGTCACCCAATATAACAAGTAGTGGATATTTAAAAATGTTCATTTTTGTCCCCTTCAAGAACCACATGTGATCTCATTCTTGCCAAGAATGGTAATATTGGGACACTGGTAATTAAATCTGCTCGGAGAAATGTTACAATTGGTCAAAATTAATGTTTATTCATTTGTTAATGGAAAATCTTAGGGGATATCAAAATAAACTACTACCACCGTAAATGACAAGTTAAAGCTCTTGTGCTTCTTAAGTATTCTCGTATTAATAGGTCATATATTATTTGTTTGGGGAAAAATACAGAAACACAAATAAACAAAAGCCTCATAATGTATATAATGAGGAGCTCAACTCATGATCCCCAAGTTCCCTTCTAGTTTGATCTGTAAATACTCTTGTCTATGACTATGAGAATGTTCTGCACTACACAAATAGAAATCAAGAGCAAGAAACAAATGTAGTTCATCACAATCAATCTAACTAATGACCAGAAAATTCTAATTTACTTTAAAACCATGACACCTACGCATTCACACACACACACACACACACACACACACACATATTTATTTTATCTTGCAAATTTTTTCAAAACTGCATCTACTAAATAAATACTGTGAAGAAACAGAATCAGCAGTTTTAAGATTCCTACAATTTTAGGATACCAAAAAACTGTCAGAAAAAAGAAATAGCATTCCATAATACAAGAAGGAAAAAATAGTCTGATTACTCTTATGTTTGAGAAGAACAAGAATAGCACTTACTTTGTATTTTAAGTTATTATTTACATTAGATTTTCTACATCAATTTTTTTAATATAATAAGAGTTTCAACAATTGACTGATATTTTCCATACATGGTGTGGCAAAGTTGATCTCTTCAGGTGAATTATTAAAAATGACACAGACTGCTTAGAAAATGGATAGAAAATGAAAGCTCAGCTGTAGGACATTTGAGTGCAGGAATCAAGGGTAAAAAAACGATCAATAGGTAAAATATCTTACAAGTATCACTATATTGCTATTTTTCCATAAATCCCTTGGATCATTATAAGATGAAGTTGATACTTTTTAAATAATTTGTGCACAGTATATAGTCAAAAAAAGTATTTATAAAAATAAGCTAGTGAACAAATTACTTTCATGTATGTCATTGTAAAAGTGACGTGATCAAAATCCAATTCTGCTCCTCAGTAGCACATGGACATTAGGCCAGTCACCTAATTTCTCTGTAAATCAATACATTTATTTATAAATTTGAGAAAATTAACTTGCTATGGCCTGTTGTCTTCACAAGATTGTTGTACAGATTAAACAAAATATTTCTTCAACTGCAAAGTAATATGTCAGCTATTATTTTTTGCATGATTTAACAGTGAATTAAAATAATTTATTTCCAAAATATAGGTTGACTGTGACTCCACCTAACTCAGCATCCTGCCATTAATTCAGAATCCTCCAAACTGGCAATGATAACAAAATATAATCTACAAGAAAACATACCTAGTGAGTTGGCCACTAACCAGCAATAAGGAAGTTGAAATACATTTTTTTAAAGCTGAGAATTTTTAGGTTAGTGTAAGCTCAGGAAAAGGAAGTGAGATAAAGTAAGTAAATCAACAGTGTTTGGGTGATTCACATTATCCCGTCATTGTATGTTTGCCCAGCAAGGATTTTTTTTTAACCAATGCTCAGGAAAGCATTCGCCCTTTTAAAAATTTGACTATACGATTCAATCTGCTCTCCAACCAGTAATGCTCAATGGTCTGACAGTTTTTTTTTTTAAACGATAAAAGGCATTTACAACTGAACTGCATTGAAGTTCTTTCCCGATTTCTTACACTACATCCAGCTAATTGCTCTTTAACATGCTAACAGAAGGATAAGCTGGTACATAATAATTCAGGCATGCACGGATCCCATAATGCCAGGAACTCAGAAGCAGCATGAGAAAACATCAGAATTTTGGCATGTGGGCTAGATGTTTAAATCTGCATAGATTCGAGCCAATTAGACTTGTCAGACTCCAATCCAGTTGAGAGTGACCCCTGATGGTGGAAAGACATGTGGGACAAGCCACAGAAAAGCTTGCAAATGTCAGAGAGGCCAAAAGGTGCCCCACTGGCCTCAAAACTATTAATTAGCAACCAGCAAAAGCACCACCAAAGAATCACTGCCCCAGCACTCCTCCTCCAGAGGTTGCTGCTACTCGGCCTCATTATCATCTGGATGGAAAACAACACCCTTTCCTGGGAGCTCTGAGCAACACTCTTATTGATTAAGTTCCCACAATGTTAAATCATTCTGCAGCTTTCACTCCAATCTTCCCACCCCTGAATAATAAAACCTTCAAAGGATTTACTGGGTGGAGAGGGAAGTAGGGGACAAGGAGAGAAGGAGCCTGGCAACATACTGTTTATATAGTGCCCACTGTGTCAGCATAAACCGGATCCCAGGAAAACTTTAAAGACAAGATGTAAAATGAAGTTTTATCTAAATTTGCTCTTGTACTTAATAAGGTATTATTTCCCACAAAACATCCTAACATATTTAGTATGTCTAAGTCACCTACATCAAATAAAACATGACACTAAATAATATTGTAAGTCCTTGATCTTACTTGGCTTGAAGATCTCCAATGCCAGATATTAGATAGATGCCTATTCCAGTGACATAGCACAATATTCCAAGGAGATAGAGAGGGGAACAAAAAACTCGAGCCACAATTTGAATCTCAAGAGAAAGATATATGCATATACTTCCATCCCAAACAATGAATGCTTATTCTTTTTTTAGTTACCTATATAAAGTATAGCCTTAAAGGGTTGCTATGAGTTGAAATTGACTTGATGCCAATGAGTTCTTTTTGTTTGCTTGTTTGTTTACATAAACACAGGTTAAACTGAAAACAAAGCAAAAAAATAACTGGATGTATAGTAGACTGGCTTAATGCATATTTTATAACAGTGAATACCAGTTTTCTCATCTATATAACATAAATTATATCCTACAAAGTAAATGTAGATATTAAATATAAGTATGCTTATGAAATGCTTAATATAGGCTTAGCATATACTAAGTGCTCAAGAAAGTACAGTTACTGTTGCTATTATCAGTGTAATAATGCAAATAACCAGAACTTACTTGTTTTATAAGCAAGATTTTTCATCCATTGTGTCTTCATGAAGTAATCTATCCACATTACAAGATATTTCCAATTTCCCACACAGAAGTAATAAGACATACTTTAAGAAGACAAATAACATCTATACTTATTTATGAGAACTCAGCTAGCATCTTCTAACAAACTGGCTAATACTGCAGCTTCTACAAAAACAGGGAGAGATACATACAATGGACAGGAGGAGATCTAAGTTGGAGAAACCTATATACTCGGCTATCAGTTTAGTATGATGTAAATTTTTGGATAATGTACTTAGGTTTTCTGAACTGGGAACAAGTAAATTAGCCAGTCATTTCTTAGGAAAGAAAAAAAAGTATTAATTTCATTTGATAATTTCATTTTGGATAACACTATTACACAACCAACGATGACAAACGTCAATTAGAACATATCACTCAGTGGAAAGACCCAGTGATAATTCAAGGACTTTGTATGAAGTGAAGGTCTATATAGTAACACAAGTGAGGTCACTTTTCAATATTTTTTTTATCATCTTCCATATGCCCTATATCACCTACATAAAGCTTTGTGGTCTCAAAACCCACAAAACCAAGTTTCTTCTTTTTAAACCAATTCCACTACTTTCATAAAAAAAGATTTCATCTCTAAACACACTGGGATTGATTATACAAGAAACTGCATGTGGAAGCAAAATGCCAGAATATATTCTAGGCTTCACTACACACCTGCTGCAATACTGAATACTTTATAGTAGTAGGGCTACACTCTCAGCCACATATTTGGAGATAACAGAAATTATTTTCACTAGGGAGAAGAACGCTCCTCCCTCTGACCCTACCAGACGCCTCATTAATGCCAACAATTCGCAGGAGGAACAATTTGAAGTCAAAACCCACCTAGCAAACACCTATCACTGAAAGATAGAAACCCCTAAGTTTACTTTAACTATTAATTTCTTAAAATTTTAAATGTATGGAAATTCATGATGAGCAATTAGCATAAGGAGTAAAAATTACAAACCACTTTACAGGGACAAAGTTCTATGAAAACTACCATTTACTAAAGATTAAACATTTTCCTTGAGCCTATCAGTTTAATGTGCTAATTATATGAACAATAAAATACAAAAAGGTGAGAAGATGAGTAAAACTAGCACCACATTATTGTAAAGTTAGTGCACCCTACTCCAACAAGATGAATTTGGTAGGTGGTCTCAATTACATGCTACTCAAATTTCCTGAAACATTAGTCCAAAAAATGCAGATACCCCTGAGTGATAGAGAATGTAGTCATTGGAAAATAAGTTATAGAGATGATATGAGCCTGAACTCAAGAAAACATATAAGAATCAACTTTGTGTAGATAAAATTCTGTTCATTTCTACTAATGTCTCCCTCCCCACCCCTAAAGCCACACACATACTTACACATGCAACAAGAAAAATTATCCTAAATAACATTCTGGGAGATCTCTTTTTCCTAACACTGAGTCCTAAGCTGTTTCCTCAGAATCTTGTGCAACATCACCAGACTGAACCTCTTGCTGGGAAGGATGAAGCTAATGACAGCTCCAGCGGAGAGGCCATTCACACCACTCATAATTATAGAGCAGGACCGCAGCGGTTAGAGAACAAGTAGGAGACTGAAGGGATAAAGACAAAAACCACTCGGTCACAAAAGCTATTCCTTGCCAATGCTTAATACCAGGTCTTAACAAAAGTTCAAATACCTGTATTTATCTATTACTTTAGTACAAGATGATTAGACTACTTAGTTCATTAATTCAAATAAAATTTAAAAGAACTGATCCCAAGGAAGTAATTATTTAACTAAGGTTTTAAAACTAATCACTCTAGCTTTCTTTAAAATCAAATTTCTTATAATAGCATGATAGAATGCTGGTGATATTAACGTAACCTAGTTATAGATGTCCTTTATGAGATAAAGACAAGTTCAGCTAAATAATCCTATAGTCTCACTAGTCCATCAAGAAACCAGCCACATATTATTTTTGTTTCTTCAAGTAAACCTTTTGGACTAATAAAAATAAAAATTATAAACTACTCTTAGTCCCACTTCTGGATAGCAAATCCTGTCCCCACTCAAACAAATATCCATCTATTTGAAGTGAATGTGAAATACCCACTCAAGTCCACACAAAAAATTTATGTACATAGTAAGATTATATTTAATTATGACATTTTTACTCACTTTTTTAATCAAAAGTTCTAAAATTTGGCTAGAATGGCTTTGACAAAATTACTACTATAAACTTTGAATAGCAAATAAACCAAAGTGTTCCTTGTAAAGGGAAAGGAAAATCAAAATCCCTTTTATATGAGCTAGTGATAGTAAACCAGTTTACACTGGAATATCAATAACTACTCCTGGATGGTTTTTGTTTAGATACAATGAGTCCAAACTCAATTGCCAGAAACTAAAAAGAGATCTAACAAGGTCCCTACCAGCGGCAGTCACACTTTTCTAGTATAACTTTCCAAAGGATCTACGGTTTCATTTTTTTGACCATCATATGTATCCCTCTTTGGTTTTCAATGCAACACATTGTAAAAAGTTTGCACAACAGTGATGGAATGCTGATTTCACAATACCAAAACAGGATTTGTTCTCTAGTTAATAAAAAAGGTATCCTTTTTTTGTGTGTGTGGTATTTCTTTCACTCTCACTAATGGTCTTATGATAATAATCATAGTATACAATCTGACACAAGTGCTCGTAAGGAAATTTCTAGCAAAGGATTGCAGCCTCTGTGGGAGGTAACTGTCGGAATTATCTTAAACCACTACCTGTCTTCAGCTACAATAGAAAAGGCCTTTAATCAAAATAATCCTTTTTCAAAAGAGCAACTTCTTTCCCTCTGCAATTCGCTCATCTTAAAGGAGCACTATAGCTTTGTGCATAACTTAATTCATTCCTCAAGACAAGCACAGAATTTGTCACTGACATTTAACGCCAGCCGTAGGCAATGGATAAAATGAACTAGTTAGCAATTTAACCTGTAAAAAACAGAGTGGGAATGAACAATTTTCTGCCATCAAAGCAAATGGCTAACATTTAGCAGGATTTTATTTTTATTTTTAAGCCCATCCCATCTTCAGGAAGAAAGAAGTCAGGCTAACATTTTTTCAGAGTCCTAAATCTTCCTCTCAGCCTATTCCTTTAATGGTTTCAAGTAAATGACTATCCAGAGGATAATTAGGCACTGTGCTGTCGCATCGTGTCAGGTCACAGCTGGATTTAGTCAGCATTAACCTTTGGGGAGAATTGGAATATCAGTATCATTTAAAATTAAAGACGTGTAAGCAGGCATTTCTGGAGATGTTAGAAAAGTAATTGTCTGTAAATTGTTTGACCTTGAGATTTAATTGCATGCACAACACACATTCTAGCAAGAGCCCTGGACGGTCTTCATTCTTTTACCTCTACACCTCTCACTCCACAGGGCCCATTAGGCTACCTGTGGCTTTTTCAGTAAAATACTAGAGATTTTGGCCTTCAATTTAAAATAAAAGCCTTGAAGTATAGCTAGGTATACTAAAAACTTCGAGCAAACATATTTATCCGTCAGAATGCCCATTTCCCCATATATTTTTAGACACATGCACACAATAGTAATGTTTGAAGGCTAAGTTTAATTCTCATGCCCCCCTTCTCTCCTGCTAACAAGTTTGCATATTTTGCCTTATTCCCTTTTTCCCTAATGAGACAGCTTATGCTTTCAAAGTCCCTCAAGCTAGGCAAATCTCTCCACTGCTTCCACTGTTAATAATGAAACTTCGTAATTATACAAATCCAAGGTGGCCAATCAGCTTTCCAGGCTGAGCCTTCGGGTACCTCATAAATTATTCATGTGACACTTGGGCCTGTGAACTCACTTGCTTATATTAGAAGTCTAATTAATATTTAATCACACGTGCGGAGAGCACTTGGAGCTGCACTGCCCCTGAAAGAAGGGTAAATATAAATGCACATATGCCTCAATGTAAATTTCATTCAGTGTAAAACGGAAGTGTCTGTGGGCATGCGGAAATGACCATGAAACACATTAGGTGCATTGTAGTTGGGGTGGCTCACCACCCATTGAGCCTGCTTTGCCCCAGGTACTACCTGGGAGCCTCAGAAGAGGAAGTCACAATCTCTATCCCTGGAGCTCCCAGGAATCCTTTCTTTCAGACCAAAGGATTTCAAAGCTTTTGACAGGGAAATATTGCCTTTCCAATTCCAAATAGGAAAAAAAAAAGACCCTGGTTATCCGGCATTCTAGAAAGGAAAGATACTCAGGCACATTCTCAAAGGATATTTGGCCTTGGACAGTATTCCATTCATTCCTTAGGAGGCAGTAGAATAGTTAAACAAGGAACAGCATACCTTGGTAACATTTTTTTGGAATTTCTCTACTTTTTTTTCTCAGGGGAAAGGGCTGTTAAGAGTGAACCTAAACACTAGCTGACTTGACAGGCTTATAAGAGTAATCTTATGTCGCAGTAAGGAAAATGTGCTTGTTTTTGTTTTGTTTTTTCAAATGGTGAAGAATACAAACCCATAGCTAGTCCTGGCACACTAGAAGTCTGTGACTGTAACGGGAGAAGTCACTGAGAAAGATGGGTGACTTGTCCACAGGCATGACTATTGGGTAGAAACTGTCCTGCCATGCTATGGGAATCCATATTCCCAGGGTACATAGCTTTAAAAGTACAGCCAGTGGCATCTTTTTTCTAAAACTCTTCTGTCTTTGATAACATCTCCATTCCACCAGAAACAACTCTACCTTTTCCCTAGAGCTACTAGGCCACTACCATCACTCCTGTAACTCCACATTAAAGATACTGAGAAGACAAAGATTACAGTTCTTCAGGCAATTATATTGCAGTAGTCTTTACATATCACAAAACGATTGTGATGAGACATTTTAACAGGTAAGACATGATGTGATAGTGATCCTTTTGCCAAAGGCAAAAATGGAAAAGAGTGACAGGCTGTCATTTAAAGAGATAACCTAAAAAATGCTTTAGGTTAGCCCTGGAAAAGTGTATCATTGGCATTCCTGGTACTGATCCAATTCTTTTCTTTTACAACATAAATTAGGAATTGCTCAAAAGGATTCTTGAAAGGGCAGACTTAACATTGAAAAAAAAAACATTGCCATCAAGTAGGTTCTGACTCACAGGGACCCAACTGGACAGAGTAGAACTGCCCTACGAAGTTTCCAAGGAATGCCCGGTAGATTCAAACTGCAAGCCTTTTGGCTAGCAGACATGGCACTTAACCACAGTGCCACCAGAGTCAGCATACAAAAAAAACATTGCCATTTAGTTTTGCTGCAACTCATAGTGACCCTTTAGGTTACAGCACAACTGCCCCAGAGAGCTTCCACGAGCAACTGGTAGATTCAAACCGCCAACCTTTTGGTTAGCAGTAGTAGCTCTTAACTATTGCATCTAAGAAGGACTCCTACTAAGATTACTTCCTCTTAGTCAGCAAACAAACACTCTTACCACATACGTGAGGGTCATCCATGACAAAATCTGGTTGCCTTCACCCTGGGGTGTCTCAAACAACCCACCTCATTTCCTGGGCTTCTAAAGCAATCACTGCTAAGGCTCCTTTGACCTGAGTGGGACGGTCGTTTTTTTTTAGTCCCCTTCTACATTAATATCTTGCCCTAAAAATATGAATGGAGACTGTGCACATATGAATATAGACATAAAACATCCATAAGTCCCTTAACATCCATAATTTGTGAAATAGGATGTTAATGTGATTTGAACCCTGTAAGAATAACATATCTAGGCAGTCCCCATACAATACAATGGGAACCACCAGACAAAGCCCAAGAGCTGTACACTAGACACAGGAGGCCGGCCTTGAGAAATGTGTGGCTACAAGCCAAGCAGGTGCTGCACCAGCAAATAGACTGGAACTTTGTGCGTGTCTGGGTACAGGTGTGGAGGTGCACCGAGGTGCAGAGAGGGAGCTGTGAGGACCTGGCAGGGAGTGGATATGCTAGTGCCTGGGAGCCCACCTCACAGTGACAGCTCTGGCTGCCACAATCTGATAGGCATGGCCGCTTTCTGATCCCATGCAGCCACCATTGGAAGGGAGCCTGTGAACCCTCCAGACCCAGAGAGCATCCCTGTCAAACTGCAGCAAACTCTGCCTGGTACTAGTTGTGAATGCTGCAGGGATGCTAGACAGGTGACTGAAGCCAAGAAGAGGAGAAGAAGAAGGAGGAGGCAACAGGCAGTGAATGCAATGTGCCCTGGAACCCTGTTGCTCATTCACTGTTAGGGGGTTGAGGTCTCTAAAACCACTGATGGGAAAGAATAAACAAAAGAAAAACTGCTTTCCACTTAAAAAAAAGCCTCATGGAAACATGGACAAATACAGGATTGGGCCCTGCCGATGACTGTATAAATACATATATAAAAATATAAATTCATATTTAAATATCTATATATACATATCACATGTAGATCTGTGAGGGGCATGCCTGAAAATACGACAACCATTGATTTCGAAAAGATGATGACTTTGGAATCCATATGTTCTAGGTTCAAATTTCAGTTCTCTTTATTTCTGTGTATCTTTGGGCAAGATAATACAAACTCTTATCAAGTTTCAGCTTGGTTATTTATATATACAAGAAAGATATTAATATCTACAAAATAGATTGTATAAAACATTTAATAAAGTTCCCAGCATGCAAAAGGCATTCAAGAAGTCTTCTAAAATATATTGCTAAAAAAAAAAAAAACTGTCACGATCAAGTCAATTCCAACTCATAGCGAACCTTAATGACACAGTCAAACTACTCTCTAGAGTTTCCAAGGAGCACCTAGTAAATTCAAACTGCCAATTTTTTGGTTAGCAGCCATAGCATTTAACCACTATACTACCAGGGTTTCCATCTAAAGTTAAAGTACACATCACTCATTCATTCATCCATCTATTTATTCTTACTCTCACTTTCTGCTAGTTGGATTAGGCTATACAACATAATCAGAAGCTATGGTGCTCACTTACCTTTCAGAGAAAAGGGAATAATCTGTTAGGCTGTTCTCCACTTACCTTTCAAAGAAAGGGGAATAATCTGTTAAGCTGATCTGAACCACACTCACTGCCTTCCATAGTTACCAAAGAAAAGAGAGGCACAGCCGCAACATCTGTGAACTACTTTAGAAAATCACTGTATTCCATCCACAGAACCACATTCTGGGCAAGTGTTGTTCTCCAGTATTTATTTATTTCGTAGTAACAGTAGTCTTGAGTTTAGTTTGCACCAAGTCAATTTACAGGGTATGGTGTTCTGGAACTCCAGTCTGTGTTTTTCTGGCAGTTTGGGGAGTGAAACTGATAGAGGTACACCACATACAAAACAACCTACTGGACCCCAGATCAGTTTTTGCAAAATCTTGAGAGGTAGCAAGGATATAGAACCTAGCAATCATAGCGGAGCCCTAAGGCCTCAACTCTGAGGCACAGACTTAACAAAAAGCCTAATTATATGATGAAGCTGAGGACCTCACTAACTTTCTGCCTCAGATGAAGAAAGAGTCTGAACTTGGCAGATGAAAGAAAGAGATGAAAAGAGTCTAGAAAAAAATGGATTCAGCTGTGAAAAGCTAAGGGAGAACGAAGACAGGGTAACTGATGGATGGGCTCCCCATAAAGCAACACCCCATCACTTTAACAATATTCAATATTCAAATAATTAAAAAGTAGATACACACAATCTGCTATTCCTCTAACACATCCCTGTGGAGGGACTTCATTTAGCAAGCTGATGAAATTATCCAAACTGCCACTGCATGGCAGATGCATATAGGGTGATCACAAGCTTGATAAGCAATGAGTCTAAAATTCCTGTCGAAATTAACTTTTATTTCCCCTGTTCATCTCTACTATTATTTTTGATACTATAACCACAAAAATTACAACATTCCACAGGCATTACATGTGGTTACTTATAGTCTATCTGTCATGCTGTTCCAAGAATCCTGCTCAGCATTTATAAAACTGGTCCAGGGGCCACCTGCATTAGAATTATCTGAAGCCAGCAACCTGCAGCTTACACAATCTGATGAGCTCAAAGAATACTAGGTTATGAATCAAAAACAGATACAAATGTGAATATTTATTTAGCATGAGAAAATAAATTACAACAAATTACTGGAGCCCTAGAAATTCAGGTCACTTGAGGAAATTCACCAATAGCGTAAGTAGATACAGTTCCTGGTAGAAATCTAGCTTTCCCTCCCTACCTAAAACACTGTAATTTTCAGACACCACAGAGCCAGTGCAAGTGAGAGGCCCTGCCACTTAGCTTTACTGGGAATCTGCCTCCGCCTGAGGCATTTGGTGCAACTGGAGAAGTCTGGTCTTTACCTGGTCCCCTGAATCAAAACTTGCACAGGTTGGTTTGGGAATCAGCACACTGAACTCTGAGGACCTCTATCCTAGATAACAATTAAAGTATTTGGTCAGAAATCATGCCTTACTCACCCATGGCATTCCCTTTACACACAGCAATTTGTCTATGCATATTTCTAGCTCATAACACGTGCCCAGTAAATGTGTTCAGTTACAAAACTACGTGTTGTGTCTGAACTGTGTCTACCCAAAACAGGTGTTGGAAACTCTAATCTCTATACCTGTGGACATAATCCTGTTTAGAAACAGGATTGATTTTCTTTGTATGTTAAAGAGGCCACATCAGTGTAGAATGTGTCCTAAACCTAAGCACTACTGAGTTTTGAAAAGAGAAGACTAGACACCAAAGAAAACACAAAATAGGAAAGACAGATGTAACTAAAGGATACACAGGCTGCAGACAAGAATCTTCCCCAAAGCTGATGCCCTAAATTCAGACTTCTTAGCCTGCTAAACTGAGGAAAAATAAATTTCCGGCCTTTAGAGCCAACAACCTGTAGTATTTTTGTTACAGCAGCACTAGAAGACTAAGACATCACTCTACAAGATTCTTGAAGGCAAAGACTAGGTTATGTCTTGCTATGACTTGCTTCAACATTTAAAACCATGTTTTATAATGATTAGGCCTTAAATAGTGGGAAAAAACTTCAATAAGTCCAGGAAATTCAGAAAACTGTACCAACTTGTAGAACCAAATTTTATTTTTTCATAAATAGATGATAATCACTCTTTTTAGGAGGGAAAAGAGATGTCAAACCACATAAACCAAACCCAGACCTGCTACCATCCACTCCTCACACTGACTCTTTAAGGCAGAATAGAACTGTCTCATAGGGTTTTCAAGGCTCTTACTTTTAAGGAAGCAGACTGCCTCATTTTTCTCCCACAGAACAGCTGGTGGATTCCAACTGCCCACCTCCTGGTTAGCAACCTAGAGCTTAATCACTGTGACATCACAGCTCCTTTTGTCAAAACAGTGCTACAAACTTCAAGCTACACATGGTCATATATACATATAATATATACAGGAGGCCCTGGTGGCACAGTGGTTAACAGCTCAGCTGCTAACCAAGCGGGGAGCAGTTTGAATCCACCAGCTGCTCCTTGGAAACCTCTATTCTGTCCTATAGGGTCACTATGAATTGGAATCAATGCAATAGGTTCAGTTTTTGTTTGTTACTTTGTTCATACATATATATATATATATACACATAGACATACATCTTTTCATGCCTACTGTATAACTCAAGCATCAAATCTAGGGTGTGCAAAAAGCAAAGTCATCATGTAAAGAGGCTTGTGAAAAAGAAGAGCAGCAACTCCTCTGCTCAGTGGTAACCACACAGGAATCAGCCCAGTAGGGCTATACCCTTACAAGGAATCTCTTAATTTTAAATGTTGTTGATAAATACTGCAGATTTGGGGCTAACCAAACAAAACATGTCTGCAGGCCATCAAGATAAAAACCTCTAACACAGACAATATTCATAGACAACATAGAAGTTACAAACAAATATCCATACTACAGACTCTTACAGAGTGATTGCTCCCTAACCATACTGTGAACTGATCAATAACACTTTCCAGGCATTCACCTTACTAGCACTTGCTCTCTGAGAATATTTGATTCACTGCTGAAGCCCCAATACCTATTACTTTACCTGGCATGGTATAAAAGCATAATAATACTCATTGAATGAATGGCTGGAGCAGGATCCATGAACCTTATAGATGAAATTCAAACCATATTTACTAAGTAAGCAAAGCAAGCTGCAAAAGGATATATACAGTATGGTATCATTAATCCAATTTTTAAATTATGCAACATAATATATACAATCTATGGATTCATATACATATATTATTAGAAAAAACACATAAGACATGCATAGAAATGATAAAGACAAAATTAAATAGTGACTAACTCTCAAAAAGAGGATAGCAAGATTGTGGAGGAGTACAAAGCAGAATAACTATATTCACAATTTTTCCTTCTTATGCTGGGTATCAGTACATTGATGTTAATTATGGCCTTTTATGTTAAAAGTTTTATTAATTTCTTAAATAAGCTTTTTATTTTGGAATAATTTTAGTCTTATAGAAAAGCTGTAAAGATACAACAGAGTGCTTCTGTATATCCCTCACCAGATGTCTTCCACACTGTATTAACATCTTACAACACCAACACCAAACTCATTGCCATCAAGTCAAGTCAGACTCACAGCAAACCTGTAACACAGAGTAGAATTGCTCCACAGGGTTTTCCAGCAGCAGCTGGTAGATTCAAACTGCCAACCTATTAGTTAGCATCTAAGTGGTTACTTAACCAGGGACCCACCAGAATTCCCATCTTGCAAGAATGTATTTGTCACAGCTGAAAAATGGACTTTAGAATTTCACTATTAACTAAGCTATAGATTTTATTTGTAGTTCATCAATTTTTCCATTAATGTTTTCCTTCAGTTCTAGGATCCAACCCAGGATACCACATTGCTTTTAGCTGTCATATTCCCCAGTCTCCTCTGATCTATGAAAGTTTCTCAGTTTTTCTTTGTTTTTCATGACTGACAGTCTTGAAGAACACTGTCAAATTATCCTGTGTAATACCCCTATATTGCTTCTTCTTCTTCTTTTGTTTGTTTGTTTCATTTTTCCCATAATTTGGGGTTACAAATTTTGAGGAAGAATGCCACAGAGGTGAAGTTATCATCACCACATCAGGAATATATGTGATCTCCATGACATCGCTGTTGATGTTAAATTGTATTAACTGGTTATGATAGTGTCTGCCAGGTTTCTCCACTGTAAAGTTACTTGAGTTTTGTTTTTGTTTTTAGTACTCTGCCCTTTGGAAAAGAGTCTAGACCACTCTCGAAAGGAAAAAAAGGGTATAAGATTTAATTTCCAACTCCAGTAGTAGAGAATATTCACACATGGGTGATTTTTTTTTAAGGTAATAATTAAGATTTATTAAGAATGACACAAAAAGAGAACAGGAGATATAAAAATGAAGAAATGTTACACCCTGTAAAACTACCAAAGTTTTTCTGTGACCTCTGGAGACAACAGTATCTCATTCTTAGGATAAATACACAGGCACACTCAAAATGTCAAAACAGTCTCTTCCATTAGTTATTTCCTCCACTAATTGTTAAAAAAGAGTAACAAAATTTTCTAACAGGTTACCATTCTCTAAATCTAGATACTAATATCTGCTTTAATAGAAACATAATAGTTGTTCTATTTAAAGGAAAATTTTCCTCACAAGCATTTGACTATTATCTTCAAGAGAATGGACTGGCACTGTGAAAATTTTCTTCTAAAACTGCACAGTGTTTACTACCTGCCCATGAAGGATGCTATAACCCGGAACAGGGAGAGAGAGTTATTTGAAGACAAATGCGCACATCACCATGGCCATGACAGAAAGACGAATGCAGTCATAGATGGATTTGGAAGAATTAAAAAAAAACATAATTTAGCTGAGAGGTATCTGGTAAGCCTCTGCTTACCATATATCACCTCTACAAAAATTCTATTGTCTTTTTTAAAGGGAGATAATATCTGAGATTTGAGGTCTTAATTTATGTTCAACAAAGACACCCATAAGAAGCAAAAATAGCACTGCTATAAAAACAACCAATAGCAGAACTGAAAGGCAGAAAAAGAAAACTACAAGCATATACTCAAGAAAAACACAAGGATCAAAATTTTTGCTACATCAGTCTACTGCTAAAATAACTGGAATGACTTCTGTCTCCTCATCAATCCACTCCTTGGTTCTGTGCCAACTGATGTTATCAGGCATCCCCAGTTGCATTACTCACGAGTCTCAACCTGGCGCAAACACGTCTATTAATTCATTTGCTTGTACTACTCTGTTCACAGCTTCCAAAACTGAGACCTCCTTGCCCTGTGCATTAGATTGTACTCTTTTCATTAGAAGCAAAATACAGATAATCCTCGCTTTTAGAAACTCACTTCACCTACCACTTTATTTTTATGTTAAGATCTATGTATTCACTAAACAAAAGAAATCCAGTGAAGGTTCTCACTCCCAGGCAGGGAGACTCTCATTACAGTGTCCATATCAACGTGCTTTCCACCCATTTTACAGAGAGTTGACCAAGATTCTCCTTTCAAACTCCTCTGCCCTTACTGAACAACCCGGCCATGTCCAGTCAAATGCCTGGTAAAGTATTCAGAAACACTGTGTTTTGCAAGATCTCCTCTTTGGCTTACTGTCCCCTGTAGGGTCACTGTGAGTGAGAATAGACTCTATGCTCCAAGGCAAAGGGTTTTCTACTTCTTTTATTCTTTTTGTTTTTCTTTTTGGATGCATTTCTCTAACTGTAGGAGTTATTCCTCCCCATGCATAGTTATTATAAATCCCATTCTTTTGTGGCATTTGAATCCCAGCCTTTCGATCCAGCCCATGTGCCATTGCCAGCTAAGCTACCATCATCAACATCACCACCTCTCAGCCTTCCAGTGTGCTAGCTGTCTTTTCAGTTCTGGAAAGTGAAACTATACCATATATATAGAAAATCTGCTTTACATAGGCTGTGCATTTATCATATCATTCTTACTTTTAGTACACACTAGTGTTATTTCAGGTTTTATGTGTTGCAAATCTGCTGCAAAAGACCTCTTTAAAGTGTCGAAAACCGAACATGTTACTCTGAAGATCAAGGTGCACCTGAGCCAAGCCATGGTGTTTTCAATTGTCTCATACACATAAAAGCTGGACAATGAATAACGAAGACAGAAGAAATGATGTCTTTGAATTATGGCATTGGCAAAGAAAAAATATTGAATATATCATGGACTACCAAAAGAACAACCAAATTTGTCGTAGAAGAAATATTGCTTGAATACTCCCTAGAAGGATGGCCAGACTACCTCTCACACACTTTAGACATGTTATCAGAAGACATTAGTCCCTGGAAAAAGTGATCATGCTTGATAGAAGATCAACGAAAAAGATGAAGGCCCCCAGTGAGATGGATTGACACAGTGACTGCAATAGTTGGCTCAAGCAGAACAATTATCAAGATGCTACAGACCAGGCAGTGTTTCATTCTGTTGTGCACAGGGTCAATATGAGTCAGAACTTACTCTATAGCACCTAACAACAGCAATGTGTCATTTTGTGGGCTATTTTTTGTATCTTGGATAGCTTCAATGTAAATTAATGATAATTGCTTCTTCTCTTTATGCCATTCCAGCTTACAAAATGTTTCACAGGAACACTGTACTTTCCTACTGCATGGAAACCTATATACTGAATTTAAACTAAAAACAAAAAAGAGGTCAGAAGGATGTGTATTAGCTCACAAAACTGGAAGTTCAGGGCAAGTTTAGGGCCCTGTCTCTTGCCCTTGGTTTTAATTTTCTCTTAGGATGCTTTATTCTCAGGTAAATTCTTCCTTGATAGTGGTTCCTGAAAGCTCGAGGCGCACAGCCTCACCGCCAACCAAATCCTAAAGAAAGAGAACTTCTTTCTTCCACTCATTTCAATCAAAGTCCCAAGACTGAGTTTCATTCAGCTCACTTGGATGTCTGGCTTTGAATCTATTAGTGTAGTCATAGGAGAAATATTCACACTGTCAAGGCCTGGATCACATGCTCACTCCTGACGTTGTGAAGATGGATAGAACCACAGTCAAACTGAGAGACAGGGGAGTGGTGATTCTCGAAAGGAAACGAAGACTCTCATCATAAGAAAGCAGAATGGATACCGAGTGGGCAAAAACAGTTGAATCTACTTTACTCATTTTGTGCCATTTCCTCAAGTAGAATTCATTAATGTGTCTTATTTATGCCCTTGGGCTACTCAAGTCTCTATACAGTTTCTTATGGAATTTGTTGTCTGTTCTGCCACTTGTAAAGTTACATATCTTCCAATAACTTATTTCCACGTCACCTCTTTCAAGCCTCCCATTAATGCTTGAGTGAAGTTATTGGTCTGTGATTCCATAGCATGTACTTGTTCCTCTATTCCGTACACATTTCATTCTATCATATACTAAAGTGATTTGTGTAATATACATGCTTTCAGGGAAGAGAAAGTGAAATATTCATCTTTGCTTTAACTTATCCCCAAGCAAAGTGTCATATGCAAAGGAGTCATTTGATAAGCATTTGCTGAATCAGAGACAACCCATAATCTTTCTGTACCCCAAACCCCTTTAAATATTAATTCTCTGTCTCCCCTTTTCCTTAACATCTTCCCATCAAAGACTCTCATAAGGATGTACTTACTTGCATGATTCAAAAATCATATGAGGTAACTGGGAATTGCTGTAATCCAAGAAATAACTGGAAATAACAATAGAACAGGATTTCTTCCACAAAACTCAAGTTTAATTCTTCCTTGAAGATCCTAAAAGCCTAGCTAGTCCCCAGAACCATATAAAGATGGGTTCATTTTATACCAAAGGCTTCCATAACTGCCTTTTCCAAGACCCAGCACCTTGGATTCATACGTGACTCAAATTCAGACCAGAACTCTAGGCTACAATCAAAATCAAATCCCAGAATTCCAGTCAACATAAACAGGTCAAAATGATGAGTTCAGAAATTCTCCTAGATGCTAAGCAGACACTATGGGTGAAGGGGGAGCTGATAAATATATGAGAATTTTATCTACTTCTTTAGCTATCAGAGAAATATAAATTAAAACAGTGAAGTATTATTTTATATCTACCAGATTGGTAAAAAAAATTAAAAATCAGTAGGCTAATAATTATGAGTTTTCATGATGATGTAGACTTACATATAATCTTGTATACTGCTGGAAAGAAATTATTATTATTATTATTCCAGAAAATTATTGACACTATGTATTAAAATTGAAGATGTACATTCATAATTCACAATCCACTCCCAGCAAAACAACTTTTGGAAAAATTACATCTTGAAACATGCACATGAATACTGATAACCTCACTTGTAGAGTTAAAAGCAAAATTGCTGTATATGAAATACTACAGAGCAGTGTAAATGAAGACAGAGCTAAACATCAATATGAATATTAAGTCATGTTAAGTGAGAAGAACAAGCTCATAATATATACAGCATAATCTCCTTTACATAGTATAAAAGATAAAAGTTGTATGGTTTAAAGACACATAACACACTTGCTAAAATCTTACTACAAGCAAGGAAACAGTCACCTCTTGGGGGAGGAAAAGAGACAGAAAATATAGGAAAGCACATTTGCTTTTCCAAGGTATGTAACGTTTTAATGCTCAGGGAAGACGGAGGATACCAGTTTGGTGCCTTGCAAAAACAACAAGAAAAAGCAAGTGCTTGTAAAACAATGAAGACAGCAAAGAGTGAAAGGGAACACATTCAGAGAGGGAGGAAGGTCTTGGTCATGAGAAGCCTTCTAAACCAAGGGAAGAGTTAGGATTCTACCCTCAGACTAATGAGAAGACTTTAAAAGGTTTTGGGTTAGAAGTAGTGTGAATTGATGTTTGTTTTTTAGAGGCTTCCTCTGGCTATCTGAAGACTATAACTGTATAGGAGAAAGAATGAACCTTGGAGATGAGTTAGGAGGTCATTTCAGTAATATGGCAGAGATGAAGGTATGTTAAACAAAAGTGGATACGAAGGTAGTGAAAAGTGATCAAATTTGAAGGTAGAAGACTTCCTGATTACAGGATTCATGTCAAATTGAAAGCTCAGACTCAAGTATTACCTTTGGGGTTTTGGTGACAGCAACTAGATCAATTAAAGTGGCCTTTATTGATGTAGAGAAGACCAGAGGATAAGGAAATCTGGGGATGAGTGAAAAATCAAGAATTCTGTGTAAGAAATGTTACCTTGAGATACTTACTAAACAAACCTTTGGAGATGCTGAATATGTACTTGGATATAAGAATCTAGGAGGTCAAGACATATGTCAACATTTTTGGAATTGGGACACATTTTATAACAATAACTATTATTAACATTTTTATTCTTCCTCCGTGGTATATAATAATGATGCAGTTTACAATCAATGGCATCTCAGATTCACTGGATTAAGAGCAGTTAAGAGATAAGAATGCAGAAGCATGAAGGATCAATCATTCAGGAAGTTTAAGTGTAAACAGAGGAAAGAAGAGGAGCAAGGATAAGACCAAGAGGATGCAAGAGGGACTTGGAAAGTAGACTAGAAAATTCATCCAGTAAACCACAGAAAGCAGCTAGGAGAATATTTTGTGGTGGTCAGCTGACTCCAGATCAGCCCTTGACATATGGTGAACCTGTCACAACAGATCAGACACTGTGATCCATAGGTTTCTCACTGGTTGATTTCAGAAATGGATACCAGGCCTTTTTCCTTCACCTGTCTTAGTCTACTAGTGCCTTTGCGTCTTGTTGGCCATCCCAGTAACATGCAAGCCTTCACTGACAGATGAGTGGTGGCTGCCTCTGAGGTGCATTCTCTGGGAATTCTATTCAATCTCCTACCGGGAAAATTCTACAACTGAACCACTAGCCAAGCCAAGTGCCATTGAGTCGGATCCTACAACTGAACCACTACCGCCCCCAAATTAATGAAATTCTCTCAAAAAGGAAAGAAGGAGTCATCAGCTGTGCCAAATTCAGTTAAGAAGATAAGAAACAATGAAGATGGAGATGAAAAACAAAGAAAGAATGAAGCCCTAGTGTCCTCCTCAGGAATAATTCAGAAGATTGCAAGGACAAAAGCCTGACTCAAGAAGGTGAAAGAAAAAGGAAGGAGAGAGCAAGTAGAGCCCAAGTGACCTTAAATCTTCTGTTAACTTTATTGTTTTGATTTTGTTTGTTTTTCTTGTCCCAACTCGAATAGCTTCCTTAAGGCAAGGCTTCATTTTGTTCCTTTTTATATTCCAAGAACTTAAAATAGGATGAAGTGCTAAATAATTATTTGCTGAAGTTAACTGGCTTCTTTCAGAACTTTTGCTGGACCAGAGAAATAATACAATACACCAGTTTAATGGGCTTTTATGTGGAGAAGGAATGACATTCTGGTAGCTTTCTATCTCAGAACACACCACACACTATCAACTAGAATTTACTGTAGGGCATATCTGAACTCAAAACAAAAAGAGCTACTTGTTTTTTACAATACCCCAACACTAGAAAAGGCTGCCTTTTAGAGTGAGTAGTGAGCTTCCTATCACTGGCTTAAAAAGACAATAAGCTATAAAACAGTACCACAGAATGCTAGGGTTTTGGAGATGACAGAATTATGTGACACAAAATTGAACTGAAGTTCCTTCTAACTTCAAGATTTTTTTTTTTTCTTTTTGTCACTGAAAGTTTTAAATCCTAGATTCATCTCATTCTCTCACCCGCAGCATTCTGAGCTATCTTTCTCTGTTGGGGAACACACATACGTCAAATTAAAATCAGAGCAAAATACAATTAAAAAGATACTTGGACATTGAAAATAACTTTATACATTTGAACAAAATTTTATTTATGAACAATTTCTCTATTGTGCTAACATATAATTGAGAATCCAAAAAACAAAAAGACAAAAGAGATACTTAGTTATATCTAGCCAAGCCAAGCCAAGCGCCGTCTAGAGAATTACAAAATTGCATCTGTCTGTAATACAGTATATCCCAACCTTTACCATGTGAGTCTCACAATGATTTCCTTAGAAAATACATACACACACACACATATCTGCTACTATTCCAGTAGTTCATGGAGGAAAAGGGAAAATCTCATAACTGAACTTCAATACTAATTTATTTAGTCCTGTGTCTGAAGCAGTCAGAATAATTTCAGTGAGCTATTGGCTAGATTTTGGATGTCAAATAATATTTCATAAATTTTTATTTAAACACTACTAAATAAATCTAATGCTCTAAGGTACCATTTAGACAAAATTAAACTGTTCTAATTATTTATGTAAAGCACAATACACATCACATTTTCCTTGTATACTGAAATGTGTTCTAGAGTGTGCTGTCACCAATCTGCTCAGTAATCTTTCTGCTGGATTTTCTCTGCAGACTTGCTGAAAAGGCATGAATAGGTTAATGAAATACATGCATGGAATGAAAAAACAAATTATAAGTGGTAATTCAGCAACTACACCTTTTCCAGGCTAGGGGGAAATAGGAAAATAAAGCTAATCTTATTTCATTTTTCTTTACATACTCAAAATGTCACCTCATAAATCCCATTTTCTGTTTCCATAAATAATCTGTATTAGAACTATTGTTTATTAAAAGTTTCGCTGCTATACACACAACTTAAAAAAAAAAATCTACCCCAAACCTGTTCTATGTGCAAATATCCAGCAATTTTACATTCATGGTCTAAAATTTTAATTTAAATTCCCTTCATTTCCTCACAAATCAACTTGGTGAACTGTATAAAGAAACTATGTAAATATCAGGACCTTGAACTTCAGTACAAGAACTTCCCTCAAAAACATATTTATATAAACCACTGGCTAACAGCATTCTGTTCCTTAGACTTTCTTTGAAGGTCCATAGAATGGTTTGGATTTTTAGCCCAGAAGATTAATAACATACCATAAATTTGAGTCTGCCATTTTAAAATAATTTGGAATTTGATATACCAAAAAACCCACTACCGTCGAGTTGACTCTGACTGACAGCCACCCTATACACAGAGTAGAATGAACCTGCCCCATAGAATTTCCAAGGCTATGTATGTTTACAGACACAGACTGCTACAACTTTCTCCTGCAAAGCAGCTGGTGGGTTAGAAGTAGTCAACTTTTGGTCAACAGCTGAGCACTTTAATCACTGTACCACTAGGGCCCTTGGAGCTTCCTATACATGCTCCTTATATATGTAAAACATCTAGAAAAACATTAAAATAATGAATTAAAACTGTATGTATAATGCAAATATATAAAGAACACATGGATACCTAGATACTAAAAGGAATAGAGGATGCATAAAGTTATGAAGCACTCTGCAGTGTTTTGTGATATTAATATAGTTTGTCTTTCATTTAAAACAAAATAAAAACTTTTTAGAAACAAACACTAAAATGATCAATTCCAATTCTGCAGAAATAGAAAGGAGATTTAAGTAACTTAAAACAAATTACTGTCTGAAATAGATCTAGTATGTTTTATGTTCCTCTTTCACAGCATATTCTTCTTTCATAGTGGGGTACTGAGTCACATTCATGAGGCCTCTGAACACTGGCCATTCATTTCCATCTTAAAGTTTAAGAATATGAGAAAGATTTGATATTACTATTATCTTTTCATCTAAATCTTTGCAAAAAGCTTGCTTCTATGTCTATACATAAATCCAGATAGTATCAACTCAGAATATATCAATGAATTTTTTAAAAAACATAGTAATCTTTAAATCTTAAACAAAAAATGGTCCCCTCAAATCTTCTTAAAACCAAACAGTAATTTAGCTTACCTATTCAAATATGTTTGCCTTCAGCACTATTCCCTATTAAGAATTATCTATATGGGATCAAATTAACAACAGCAACTTGAAAGATTAGAGAGAAAACTTACAGGGCAGTGAATTTATGTTAATGAGGGAGCCACAATTTGTAACAGGCAGAAAGCATGGTCATATAACTCAAAGAATATACTCAATGTCACTGAATTGTATATGTAGGAGGATTGAATTATGTTCTGCCGTCTATATTCTCAACAATAGCAAAATAAATTATTAAAAAAGTATTAGCACCTTCAACTATGCCTTTTAATATTTGCACCATAAAGTACAAGCTCTGTAATATGCACAAGTACCCCTAAAAAGCAGTTTTTAAAAATATTTGAATTGCATCAGAGTTCTCGAGAGCCTTTCACAGAAGCCTCCAGATTCACCTCACAGAGTTTTAAGAGCTTTTTAGTCATGCAACTGCAATGCAATACCACCTAACACTCAGGGAAAGACAATGACCATATTGTAACAAAATCCATTTGTCTTCATTTTTGTATTAAGCAACTCTTTAATTTGAAGCCTAAGAGGTTTATTTTTACACTTCTGAGGCTGAAAGAATAGCAGGCTTACAAATCATTTCGGGGAAAAATATATATTAACACAATCTACATAAATGGCCTTTAGTAGTTAGTTCAGGTTTTTATACTGTGCTGCTAACCACCTTTATAATAATAAGCAAACACATATAATGAAACAAGTTATCCACAGCAGTCATTAAGGTATCTTTTGACCCTGCATCACAGTAAATACAGAGTTTATGTAAAGGGCTATCTGGCTTTCAAAAACAGTAACTTGAATTCTAAAGAGACACCACAGACTACCCACCTCTATATGTCAACCTAACTCAGTTCTTAATGTTAAAGATCGCTTCTACCTACAAACCATCATTTAAACCTGATTTCTCATTTGTACCAAAAAAAAGGCATTTTGAAATCTAGCTTTTGAATACATAATTCCAAAACAGGGCTATGATTGGGCTGGACAGCAGGGGAGCAGAGGACGTGATGAAGGAAGAAAAAAATGGCTTACTTGACTTTTTTAGTCCTAATATTTGAGCCTTCAGCCTTTATTTAAAATAAATAAATAAATAAAGACCATCTGAAAACAACCAGATTTCTGTAGCATAATGCACACTGAGTTTTTTTTTTTTAACGTGGGCTTTTATAAAAGTCATTCTAAATTATATTTTTACCCTTAAAACTATCAAGACATATTTAAAGCTATCAACTTAAATGTCACATTCCACTGACTAACCCCTTAACAACCACAACAGAATGGCATGTGTTATGTTTGCAAAAGTAAAAAGCTCCCACTTTTATAACCAATTTACCTGCAATGTATACTAAAATACGTTTATATTTTGTTACAACCAACAATGGTGCTAAAATGAACACTTAATTAGCAAATCAATCTATGTTCTGGATTTTTTTTTGTTTGGTTGGTTGTTTTTTGTAACACATAATTGACTGCGAAAACAAAACAACAGAAAAGTAGTCACCCTTGTACTATCACTTTACCTTTACAGCAACTCTGGGTCCTTCCAAACTTTTTGTCTGCAACCCAAATCCATGAATCTCTAAAAGAGTTTCCCTTTAAGAGAAAGATCTCTGTCCAGAATCTGCAATATAGCAAGAGGGGAAAATGGGATTTAGATCACTTGAGACCAAGCCCTGACTGGGAATTAAGACAATCACTAAATTTATAAATTACTCATCTGTAAAAGGGGACTAATAGCACCCTACTCCCAACATGGCCTCAAGGGTTAAATGAGACGGGATAAGATTGGGCAAATAATGTACAATCTATAACTTTGTTCCTGCCTTTTTAAAATATGAATATATTCTCTAGTACAAGCCTACTTTTTCTGTGGTTTTAAGTAGCACTTATGAAAGAAGGACCAATATTTGACTGTCACATGGGTAGCCTCTAATTTACAAAGTATTGGAATCACAATGAACCTCACTGAAGAGTATCCTTTTCTTTTCCTTTTTTGTAAATATTATCATTAGCAATGTGTAGTGCATACGAAGTTACAGTGCATATCTGTAAATTTATATATAATATCTCCAAGCCCCAAAGACTGAATTTATAAAGATACTGGTAATAAAGACAAAAGTAAAGAAAACTAAGTATATATATATATATGTATATATATATACATATTAGATTTATGTCAAAACTGACTTACGACATTGAAACAGAACCCTATCATAAGTTGGAGATGACCTATAGTTTGTAAGTAAAAGCGACACAACTTACTACAGAAACTGAGACAAAAGAGAAAACAGATTCGCTCTGTCCTTCACAATGAGAGACACACCTGCATTGTGCAAGAGGCTAAAGCTCCCATTCTCCCAATTATCCCACGGTTTACATTTCTTATTTTTATCGTAAAGTCCTGTCATAAATTTTGTGTATCCCATTTAGACAACTTATATAGACCATTACTCCTGAAAATAAATGAAAAAACATCAATTCCAACCTACAGAATCAAGTAAAAGTGATACCAGTCTAAAAACAATTAAATTTGAAGCTACATTTATTTTTTATTTTTAAAAAATAAATTCTAGATAAAGTATTAATGATGCATATAAAACAATGAAGTAGTCAAAATATTCATATAAAATCTATTTACAAGTCCTAAATTATCATACTCAAAATAGAGATATGATTTTTTTCCTCTTTTAGTAACAGTTTTAAAGTATTTTAAATATTCATTTTAGAAATACATAAATGCCAAAATTCAAATAACCTAGTTAAAATTATCACCAAATACGTATTTATTCAGCTATATAATCTGAGCATGTGAATATTCCTTTTAGAAAACTTTGAGCTTTAAGGTATTCCTTTAAAACTTTTTAATATATTTCCATAATTAAGTTTCTACAATGTTAGAAGAAAATATGAATTTCTGATTTCTAATGGTCATAGCACTTCTAAGTCTGAAAAACTTTTCACTACACACATTATTTTAAAATCTTACATGCCATTTGATTAGTAAAAACAGTTGCATAAGATACTTACTACACATACTGATAGCAAAGGCTTGTATACAAACACTATTTCAAAAGTGTCTCTGTGACATATGTCATTTCTCAGTGATTCTCTTTTATTCTCTAAACTCTACTTTGTGCAGAGAAAACTATATGTTTCTTCACTAAAGTAAATGTTTTTATTAAGATAAATTAGCAGTCAATCTTTAAAAAGATATCTCTGAGAAAAATCATTTTAAATTCTTCGTCACACACTGGCCATATTACTATTCCTACTATATGTACCATACCAGTATTCGTCTACTTATACTGGATCTTTTAAGGAATTAGAAAGAACCCAGGTTTGATTTAAAACAAGGTAAACCATTCTTGCTTCATTCTCAAAAGGTGATCAATTTGTTTCTTCTTACTTAGAAAGTGTTTTATGATTACCATTTTGTTCAACAGCCATAATGTAAGAAAATTGAAGTGTGCAAATTTATTTTACTAGAACATATCAAAAAAGTACAAATTGTATATTTATCAGGAAATTTAAATAAAAATATTTGACTCTGAAATTTTTGTTCTAAAATATCTGTTCTTCTCTTTGAATTCAGTATGACTGAGTAGAGCACAACATTAAGCACAAAAGAAAAAAAAAAAGAAAAGCAGTCTTCTTGCCTGAAAGACTCCCTGAATAAAGAGAAAATTATTTTTGGATTTTCCTCTTGATCAGATATGAAATATTCTGAAACACCACCTCTGTAATTTGATAAAAAGCTTGATACCCCCAAATGAAAATAGGACTCAGCACTTTCATTTTTCTGTCTCTAAAGAAACCTGGGTAAACTGATTTAAAAAAAAAAAAAAAATGAAAATCTCAGGCATAAAGGTGGCAGTAATGAAGCAAGCTTAAATATGCGCTGACCTTTGAAATGAACTGCAATCCACGTTGTTTGGTCAAGGATCTGGCTGTGTTACTGTCTCCATCTATTTCTAGCATAAAAGACGTAGGTGTTGGAGCTGCTCTGCTCTCTGGTGGATGTTGACAGCATGGCTGCAAACACAGCAGCATCGCAAGAGACAGCTACACACCATGGATCAGAAAAATTAACCACACAGTCTTCAAAAGACAGAACTACAAGCACTGATCTACATTTTCTTAAAAACTGAAGAACAGAATGCACTATAAACCTGTCTCTGTTTTCTAAAAGTCTTAAGTATATTGTGTGTTAAAAGAGCCTTGCCGTTAGAAGGAGGATCTGAATTGACAAATACTAAATGGATTTAGAAATCATGAAGTCTCAGCTAGGTTTCTCAGGTACACACACAGAACAGAATACAGTCTCAAGAAACAGACCTTTTGAATTAAATATACAGTGGGATTTTAAATAGCTGCCAAAGTTCCTGGAGTGACATTTACCATTTTTATTGTGGTTGGTTGATTGTTTTTGGTCTTTGGTTTGGATAAACTCTTACTAAATAATTAGTTTACATAACATTGACGGACATTTCTTTCACAGTATTCCGAAGGGTTCTAAAGGAGTATTCTAGGACACTTCAAAATACTGCCTTGTTCAGTGTCCTTTATCAGTGAACCACCCAGAGGTCTGTGCTTCAATTTATTTCTGAGCCTCAGTTTTATCAGCTGTTACTCAAGCTACCCCTGGAAACCTCCTTGTTTTAAGGAGACGATATACGCAAGGACACTGTGAAGAACAATAAAGCTACCACAATTTGAAATATCACCATTAAGTTAAATGCAGTATGTGCTCTTTTGTATTCTCATCCTTAATCTGTAAATGCTTTTACATGAAACAGAAATAGTATGTAACAAAATACAACACCTATCTCCTGGTTTCAATTTTGGCAAAAATGCAGTCAAATCAACAGGCACTGATTAAGACCTGCTGCTGTGTACAACAACCAGTATTAAAAGTAGTTGGAGATGTGGTTCTTCTAGTCTTCGAAAAGTGTGGCATATACACATAAAATTTAAAAGGACACAAGTCAACTGGCAATTAGTCATCTGAGCATGTGCTATAGCTGCTTTTGATACGACAGAATCAAATACTGATATTGTAATAACCTTGGACAACTGTGTCTCACTAGTATTTTATTTTCATTTGGTTCTCACTCATTCAAATCCCTTAACAGGAAAAAAAAAAGAAAGAAAATATTTCCTTGCTGAAAAAATATTTTAAAAAACCAAAAACTGAAGTATATTGGAAAGGATGACTCTTAAAATTAGTTATACTAAAGAAAAAACAAAAATGTATATGTTCCAAATCCTTGATCTAGCAATTTTTAACCTTATAATAAAAAGGACTATTTCTATTCAGTAACAACCAGAGATTTTGATTGAGTTATGTCTCCTAGAGGGAGAAATTATGGGAAACCTGGTTGTAAAAACCTGATTTCTTTATGGTCTGGAAAAAATATATATTTATGAGGGAATTCTAAACTACAAGTGAGTTAGAAACTGTTTATAATATTTCCTGTCTCATTCAGCGAATTCTGGATTTCCAGTGTATATCCTGGAAGTCATATCCCTCTAAATGAGTAAATAATATAGGCACGATTTTTTTTTTTTAAGTGCTTTGTTGTACCTAAGCGCACTGCAGGACATCTGGCACGTTTCATTCTGAAATGATGTTTATCCACAGAAATGCCATCAGTGGAAGATGTATTGAAAAGCTGAAGGTCTATTAAGGGAGTATGGGACAGCTGCATACATTCTGTAATCTGTATAAGGCCATGGAAATCACACAGCAATACCCCATCTGTGGCTTTGGTTCACAGAGCTTTCAATAAAAATTCAAGATCAAACTTCACATGTTAAGGAAAAGAAGAAGTTAGAAGAAAGTTTGTATTAATGAGTTCATGTACAAAGGTCTGTCACTGCTACATCTTTTTTTTCCCTTAATACAGACTATGTTGTAGGATTTCTATACCACTGGTAAACACTAATACTATATATTCACCCCTGAAAGTTATGTGGAAAATGGCTTGTGGAGAACTAACAATTTATACCTTTATAATTCAGATCATTTGTGAATAGGTTGAAAACTCACAGAAATACTAGGAAGGAGTAAGGCAGATGTTGTTCAAACGTCCCTATTTGGCCCTGCCAAGTCCTTCATTCTGGACCTACAATACCCAGGCTATTCAGAACTCAATGTCTCTTAACAGAGATTACGAATCAAGCTGATTTATGTGGTAGTGTATGAGGTGGGTCATTCTTTTTTTTGGTGGGGTGTTTCTAAAGAAAGTTTAATCTCACAAAAGCCTCAGATTGACAGCTCTACAAAATGGAAATTCAGAGAACAGAAGTATCACAGGCTACAGGGATCTAACCTCCCCTTATGCTAACCTGCCAATTCACAATTCCAACCTGCAGGCTCTGCAGCCGAATGCAGGAGATTAATGCAGTCCCTGTGCCCCTTCAATCTTCTGCCAATGAGAAGGCCAATTAGTTTCAACTACACTGGTGAGTTTACTTCTGCTTTTATTTTTTTCTAATGGGGGCATTTTCCCTCCATCATCTGGATAATTTTGACCCCCAGTTCATTGTAGGTTTCTATGAAATGGCTGTCAGTCACTAAAACCAAAGCCTGATGTGAACCGTGCCCCAAGGTGGAAAGTTCAGTCCTTAGCTATTGAAACCATCCAGCTCTTCATTGTGGTGGGCTTTCTAATGTTCATAAGAAAATAATAATAACAAAAGCAATGTATCTGAAATCGTATTTCAAAAATAACACTGCAAATCTCTATTTTAAAATTTCAGTCAGCAAGCTTAGTTCGCCTCAGCTAACCTCTAGACTAAAACAGTCATCAATTCCCAGCTCTTATTAACTTATACACACTTGTGTGTGTTCACTGAATAAATTTATTTCAGTGAAGCCACATTTCAGTCAAAAATTAAAGTATGTACCCTATGACACACAATTTAAATTTCATTTTAACTTATTGTTTCCAGAATGTAAATTCTCAGTGAAGCTAAGAAAAATGAAATGCAAAAAAGAACTCCTGAGAAAAAAAATTTTAACCTAATAAATGAAAATATTCTGTCCCAATCTGATGTCACTAACTCTAATACCTGAGCTCCAGGAGAGACTGTAGTGGTGAAGAACAAATAACTGATGAGTAGTCTATGGTTACTAGGACAAATGTGTTGTATTTACTTGTTACCAGAAGTAGAAACAGAAGAGTAATATTTTAATCCATCTCTCATGTATATATGCGTAGGAACTAACAGAGCAAGTTTTAATAGGAGAAAGAGGAACAAAGGGCCTGGGACATCGGAGGGAAGGGTTTGTATCCAATAAAGGAGGAAAGACCAAAGATGAGAGATTGATTCTGAAGACCCAGTGACATTTTATTGGTGAACAAAGCATCTCCTATGCCCCAAGAATTCCACTAGGCAAGCTTAATAGGGTTTACCTCTCCAAAATAAATAATGTTCCTCTAAGCAATATGCTGGAATATAAATTGAAACTGTGATATTTAGAAAAATATAGGAAAGAAATTCAGATTTATCTGCACTATTCATAAATTTCCAAATCTCTCTTCCCCCCCCCCCCACCCCGAACTGGGGTTCACATTAACTCCACTTTCCTCTAGTCTACCCCTAGAGGGCACTGCAGAAGGCAGAAACATGGAGGCTTTGGGGCTAACAAGGGGAGGGACAGGAAGATTGCTTAAAAGCCAGCAAATTCAAAAATATAGCATTTTTCAGCTACTGCTAGCCACTTCTACCAGCATAAATCTTCAAAAAGTACTCGAGTATGTTGAGAAATCAAGAAATTGAATATATTTACTATCGAAAACACAAACGGAAAAAACAGTTGCTATGGAGTTGAAGGACAGAGTAGAACTGCCCCATAGGGCTTACAAGGACTGGCTGGTGGACTTGAACGGTCAGCGTTTTTGTTAGTGGCCCAATGCTTGCAACCACTGTGTCGCCAGGGCTCTGTTTGCACTCTAATGTACAACAAATGGAACTTTGGTGGCACAGTGGTTAAGTGCTCAGCTGCAAACCAAAAGGTTGGGGATTCAAACCAAACAGTCATTGGGGGAAAAGGGGTAAGATGAGGCAGTCAGCTTCCACAGAGATTACAGTCTCAGACACCCTATGAGGCAGTTCTAATTGAATCAATTCAATGGCAAAGACTTTTAGTTTTGGTACTAAAAATAAATGGGCCTTGACGGCACAGTGGTTAAGTGCCTGGCTGCTAACTAAAAGGTGGGTACTTCCAATCCACTAGCCAGCCCTCAAGGGAAAAAGAGGCAGCAGTCTGTTTCCATGGAAACTGTATGGAGTAGTTCCATTCTGTCCTGTAGGATTGCCATGTGTTGGAATCAACTTGATGCCAATGGTTTTTGGTTTGTACTGTTGTTGTTAGGTGTCATTGAGTCGGTTCCAACTCATAGCAACCCTATGCACAACAGAGTGAAACACTGTCTGGTCCACAGTAAAACACACGTCTGCACCACATCCACAATCATTTTTATGCTTAAGCCCACTGTTGCCACCATTGCATCAATCAATCTTGTCGAGGGTCTTCCTCTTTTTCACTGACCCTCCACTCTATCTAAAGCATGATGTCCTTCTCCCGGGACTGATCCCTCATAACATGTCCAAAATATGTAAGATGCAGTCTTGCCATCTTTGTTTCCAAGGAGCACTCTGGTTGGACTTCTTCCAGAACAGATCTGTTTGTTCTTTTGGTGGTCCATAGTACATTCAACATTCTTTTCCAACACAATTCAAAGTCATCGATTCTTTCTCTGTCTTCTTTGTTCATTGTCCAGCTTTCACATGCATATGATATGACTGAAAATACCATGGCTTGGGTCAGGTGCATTTTAGTCTTCAAGGTGACATCTTTACTTTTCAGTACTTTAAAGAGATCTTTTGCAGCAGATTTTCCCAATGTAATGTGTCTTTTGATTTCTTGACTGCTGCTTCCATGGGTGCTGATTGTGGACCCAAGTAAAATCAAACCCTTGACAACCTCAATCCTTTCTCCATTTACGACAATGTTGCTTATCAGTCCAGTTGTAAGGATTTTTGTTTTCTTGATGTTTAGGTGAAATCCATACTGAAGGCTATGGTCCTTGATCTTCATCAGTAAGTGTTTCAAGTGGTGTCATCTGTGTAACTCATGTTAATGAGTTGTCCTCCAATCCTGATGCCTCACTCTTCTTCACAGAATCCAGCTTCTCATATTATTTGCTTGGCATACAGAATGAAAATGTATGGTGAAAGAATATAACCCTGACTCACACTTTTCCTGACTTTAAACTGTGCAGTGTCTCCTTGTTCTGTTTGCACAACTGCCTCTTGATCTGTATACGGATTCCTTGGTTTGGTACTACAAGTACATAATTACCAATACTTAGGATAACTTCAAGTACAAGGAGGAAGAACTCCAACCAAAAATGTTACAAACACACTCACATGCATTTATATGAATAATGCTGTTAAAGGAATTTACTCAACAATTTAATAATAGTGATAGCATCAATACAAAGATCTCAAGATTTAAAATAACCACTGTTGATACTCTAACCTCATTTAAAAAAAAAACATAAAAAAGAAGACTGTGGACATTGACTTACAGGGACCCTGTAGGAAAGAATAAAATTACCCCATAAGGTTTCCAAGGAGCAGCTGGTAGATTAGAACTGCTGACCTATTGGTCAGCAGTTGAGATCGTAAGTATTGGACCACCAGGACTCCATGAATACTATAAGTCTATTTTTATTTCTAGTTTTATATTGGTCTAGTTTTTATATTGGTCTAACTTTATATTTGTGGAAACCCTGGTGGCACAGAGGTTAAGAGCTACAATGTTATGACAGCTAACCAAAAAGTCAATCATTCGAACCCACCAAGTATTCCTTGCAAACACTATGGAGCAGTTCTAATCCATCCTACAAGATTGCTATGAGTCAGAATCCATTCATCAAAAACAAGTTTGGATGTTTTGGTTGTATATACAAATTTATATGAAATGCTTTTTATTTTTTTGCTGTTGTTGGTTTTTCAGTTTTTTTGTCTTGTTTACTTTTTGTTTTGAACCAATTTTACTTACAGAAAAGCTAACAACAACAAAAAATGCTACAGAGAGTTTTGCATGTCCTCAGCTGCCTCCCGTAATATTAATAATCATCAAAACCAGAACACTCATATTTGGGTAATAATGAACTATCTAAGGTAGTCATTCAGTAATCAGTATTTCTTGAGGAATAATATGTGTTAAGCACTATATCAGGCACACTTCTTAAGGGGGGAAAGAAGTTTTACTTAGTTAAATATCATTGTTTATATTCACTCTTTTTTGTCAGGCCTGAAAGCACTTCCTCCATACAAGCACACACGTTCCCTCAGATCATTGCTACATTTGCACTGTATCATGCAATTCATCATCTCTTTTGTCTGTTTCTTCTCCCAGACAGCTCAGACCGATTCAGAACTAAAGAAAAAAGAGAGCTTCATCTCATGTTCTCTAATGTCCCCAGTGTGTGGTAGGTGGCATTGCCTCAACAGAATGAGCACAGCTAGGGAAAGCAGTTCAATGGGAAGTTATCTTTCCTTCAGGAGATCTCCAGCTCAGACTACAACAGTGGGTGGGCTCTGGAAACCCCTAAGTGATGCTTACAGATCGAGGTGGTTGTGTCCATTATGAAGTACTAGAAAAGTGCTGAGAAGATTGCCAACAGATCCTGCAGGCTGGCAGTACCACTGCCCTTTCTAGTCCTTACACCTTAGTGGAGTCACTGCCTCCTCTCTCCCATGCTCTTTACTGTACAATTCTAACATAATTCCACTGTGAAGCATGCCTGACCTCATACAATCTACACGAAAAATAAGTAATAGTTCCTCCCTTTACAGTACCATGTCACTTAACCCGTTCCATTACTCTAGCACTTATTTTTTGGCATTCTTCCTCTAGGCTACACTACAGGCTTCAATGTAGTATAGATAAAAGACACGTTCATATTTCTCTCCCCAGTGCCACTAAGCACTGGCACCTGCTATACTCAATAAATGCTAGCCATTGTATACAGCCATACCTTGGTTACACATGATTCAGTCAGTTGGAGATACTGCAGAAGATTCTTTTAGCCTACATGGATGGAACAATATTGAAAGAAAACTCTGTTGAAACATCAAGTCATCTGAGGTTTCTAAAAGTAAAGATGAACAACTTTTTTACACAATATTTCTTTTATGTTTTTTCTTCCAGTTTAATTTTCAAGTCCCACAAAAGCACAGCAGGTTTCATTCCACTTGCAATTAAACAGAAAACCGAGCATAGAAAAGATGAAAGGCAAAACTGATTTACTCTAGCTATTAATTATAGAGGTTAAAGAAAAAGATGTCTTCCTTCTCTTATTAGATACATCAACATACATCAGTAATCACGGCAAAAGCTGGATGTGGCTACTACTTAAATAGCTGTAGGTGTTGGCTCTCTATTGTGCTCTGGATGCCACAGCTAAGAAGAGGAGGAAATAAGGAATTTATGAGGTCTTTGCTCAAATAGAAAGAGCAGAAATCTTAGCAAGGGGTGAAAGAGATGGCCTCAGAAGGATTCTAACATTAATTCTGTAAGTTAAGACCCTGTGAGGTAGCTTTTATTCACTACTTAAGATACATTTATATCTATTATAATTTTTAAAGCTTATTTCCAACTGGGAGGGAACTATCATTGAAAGTGGAAAACTTATTTTAAAAGATTTCATAGGGCTGAGTGTTTATAAGGAGTTTTATTTTGTTTAGGGATCAAAGAGGAGAGGTTGTAAGCCAAAAATCACACATGGAAACACTAAGTGTGATCATTTTTTTCCAAGATCAGAGTTGTTCTTCTCAATTAACCTATCTCTGATCTTTCCAAGCTCCCTCTCTTTCTTTTCTATTGCATGTCCCACCCCTCCTCACCTGCACGTGCATTCCTATCACTACAAGGTCCAGTACTCATTCAGTTAACATCACCCTATTTCAAGTTAAAACACAGATATAAGTGACAGCCCACTGTGTGTCAGTCACTCTGCTACAACTTGAAAACACAGATAGTTAGTGTAGTCTTCATATCCCAGGGTACTTATAAATTTCACTGGGGAAAAATTTACCCTTCTATGCAATGAACAAGAACTGTGGGATATGGACAATAACAGAAGGCTACAAGGAAGCAGAAGCAGTAATCATTAAAAGAAGTAACTCCAAGAATTAAAAGTCACTAATGAAGTGACCCAGCACTAGTCTGTCAATTTGTCATACTGTGGTGACTTGCATGTTGCCATGATGCTAGAAGTTGTACCACCACTACTTCAAATACCAGCAGGGTTACACATGGTAGAGAGGGTCCAGTGGAGTTTCCAGACTAATAGACGAGAAAGAAAGGCCTGATGATCTAGCCCAATATGCCAATGAAAACTATCTGGATCACAACAAAACACTGCCCAACTTGCTTGCACTGAACACAGCATCAGGAGACAGCAATCACGGCAAGGGGGAGGGAGATCCTTGGAGAAGTGGACTGGCACAATAGCTAAAACAATAAAGCTGAACGTGCCAGCAGTCATGAAAAGGATGAGGGAGCAGGTGTTTCCTTCTGCTGTGCATAAAGTTGCCATAAGTCAGAATTAACTCATTGTTGGCTGTCTACCTAATGAAGAGAGAGGACTTACACAAAATAAAAAGAGAGAAAAGGAAACCTTAACAGCCTATATAAACCTTTTTTTAAGCATTTAGCCAGTGGATTAAAAACAAAAACACTGCACCTTTCATCATCTAAAAAATATTTAACGGTAAGGAAAGGACAAGGCAAGAAGGTAGGAATGGGCAAAGATTCTACTATCCCACCATTAAAACATAGAACTATACCATACTTGTATTTTTAGACAGAAGCCTTGAGGGTAGAGCTCTAGTGTAATGTTTGTTATCCCTCTAAAATGCTGGTTTCACAACTCCTGGCACACAGGGAAAGTTTGCACGATTGTTAAAATAAATGCTACTCAGATTCCAGCAGATTTTGGACCTGATTTGGATGGGCTGTCATTTACCCTTCAAGTTTACGATGACTAAAGCTACACTTCCCTCAGGGGCTATGTTGCTAAAGTATATACAGCATGATTTTTTAATTTATTTCTAGACTACAGTGGTTAGTGCTTTCTCTTCTGGACAAGAGAAAACAGATTTTGAGTCCACACCAAGTCATCTCTATGAGATCAGAGGCAGAAGAGAGCCATATTTTATCATTATTACTCTTCAGAGTGTTGGGTTTTTGTTGAATCAGCTTTTCCATTTTACATTCTAAAAACTAAATTATGTATTCTACAATAAATTAGCAACTTACCAAACTTATTGCTTAATACAAACCATAGCTGCCTCCAAATTTTGCTAGTCAGGCAATTTTTTAAATTTTGCATTCATCTTTAAAGTCTAACTCAGAAAGATGAGGGATAATTCATGAATTTGTGTTCAAAATTCTGCATTAAAGTAATCCCCGGTACTTTGAGTGCCTAAACAATAATACAGTGTTCATGTCTGCCTTTTGAAAGTTAGATTTAACATTTAGTTAACTGCATTTATTTGAAGCCACCAAAAGTCTCATCATGTCATGTCTAACAAATACACATGGCAGCACACAAGTAGCTCAGAAAATTGTATGTGTGTGATCAATTTCAATTAATAATGTATTCAAACATTTCTAAGAAAAAAAATAAATCTTTAACTGTCCAAAGAAATATTAAGTTGCAACTTAATGAAAGAACAAAGAGTATCAAATTAGAGTTGAAAAACGTAATTTAGATTATCTTAGGCTCCAAAAATAAGTGCCTTTGGATAAAAAATGAAACAAACAAAAAAGACAGCATATTGATCACTAATGAAGGTAGGTGATAGACACACGGAGTTCATTATGCTGCATTCTCTATATCTATGTGTAAGCTTTAAAATTTCCATAAAGGACAGTAAAAGCTACAGCATGTGAAAAGGTCTGCTCCTCATTCCTTTAGGAGCAGTAATACATTATAACATGCCACATTATAAAAGGAGTTCTCAGGATCCAGCCTTACAGCAGAGGTTGAATGGGAGCGTATTTCTCTGACACTAAAAAAAAAAAAAGTAAAAATGTGTAGATAATTAGAGTCTCAGAAATATGTAGGACTTTCATTTGTGGGCAGATAGAACATACAGCCATGAGTCAGATCTGACTCAATGGCACTTTGGTTGGCTGGCATTCTTCAATTAAAAATTTAAAGACTTACACATTATATAGATAACAAACATAAGAAGACTGAACAGTAGAGTAGAAAGCAAACTATTAGGTACACAGTGGTTAGTTTCCATGGTTTTATTTCTGCCCCATGTATACCAAACTCGGAGGTGAAGAGGCTGGCAGCCTAGAAAAGCCAACAGGAGTAGCCCTAAAAAAAAAAAAGCCCCCACAAAAGCTTACAATAAATCTCCAGACAAAACACCAGGATGGTGGCAAACAAAAGACAATAACTATTGGACTCTAACCTTGTATCAGGGTAAACTTGTATCTACATTCCCCACCTATGCCACCAAAAACAAGAGGAAGCTCACATTTCCCAACTCATCTGGCCAAACGAATGAATTTTCCCAATACCATTGGTGGGGTTATGTCTGAGGCAGCCTAACAGAGACTCAGGACTTACATGATCACTCAGCAGTAACAAGGTTACCCCTACCATGGTACCACAGCAGACCATATAGGAAGGAAGCTAGATGAACAGTCTCAAGTGAATACTTTAAGCTTCTACCCCAAGCACCTAATAAAAGAAGAACAAAACAAGCAGAAGGAAAAAAAAAAAAGACAATTTCAGTGAAGGGTAAGGCAGTACACAGTACCAGAGAAATCATCATGATCTGATCAAAGCAAGTTCATGGAAACTTCAAAGGCACATCCAAACTCCCCAAGGGACCAAATCTCTTGGGTGAGAGCAGTGGAGACTTGAAGAACACCTAGCTCAAAAGGCATAAGACAGTTTATAAAGAAAACATTCTACATCCTACTTCAGTGAGTAGTATTTGGAGTCTTAAAAGCTTGTGAGCAGCCATCTAAAATACTCCATCGGTTTCACACCATCTAGAGCAGGTAAGAATGAATAAAATCAAAGATACAAGTGAAAGATTAACTGAAAGGACTGAGGGACCACAACCAACACAGCTTCTACCAGACTGAGTCCAGCAGAACTAGATGGTGCCTGGCTACCATAACCAACTGCTCTGACAGGGATCATAACAGAGGGTCCTGGATAGGGCTGGAGAAAAGTGCAGAACAAAATTCTAATTCACTAAAAAAAAAAAAAAAAAAAAAAAAACTTACTGGTTTAAGAGAGACTGGAAGAAACCTGACACTATAGCCCCTGGGTACCCTTTTAACTCAGTACCAAAGTCACTCCCAAGGTTCAACTTTCAGCCAAAGATTAGACAGACCCATAAGAGAAAATGAAACTAAAGAAGCACACCAGCCCAGGGTCAAGGATGAAAAAGTAAGAGGGGACAGGAAAGCTGGTAATGAAGAACTCCAAGTCAAAAAGGCAAACTGTTGACATGTTGTATAGATAACAATCAATAATACAAAACAATGCGTATTAACCGTTTAATGAAAAAGTAATTTTGTTGGCTAAATCTTCATCTAAAATATAATTTTAGAATAATAATAATAAAGGGCAGAAACTGATCACACTGGAAACAAAAAATATTGAGAAAAACCAGTAAAACAGAGGTGATTCTTCAAGAAGATCAATAAAATTGACAATGCTCTAGCAAGATTGGTAAAGAAAAAAACAAAGACATATGACAAATTTTAGGAACAAAATGGGGACATCACTATGAACAACTCTATACACTTAAATTTTGCAACTTAAAATCAAATACTTCCTTAAAAAAACACACACTACCACGACTCATCCAATATAAAATAGGTCATAACCCTACAATTTGTATGCTAAACAAGTTATCCAAGAAAACAAACTATAGGAGTATAGTTCAGCCTCTCAGATTATTTGCTCAGCATACAGATTGAAAAGGTACAGTAAAAATTTACAACCCTTATGCACACCTTTCCTGACTTTAAACCACGCACTGGCCCCTTGTCCTATTCACACGACTACCTCTTGAACCATGTACAGATTCCTCATGAGCACAATTAAGTGTTCTGTAATTCCCATTCTCTGCAAAGTTAGCCATAATTTGTTATAATCCACACAATCAAATGCCTTTGCATAGTCAATGAAATACAGGTGAACATCTTTCTGGTATTCTGTGCCTTCAGCCTAGATCCATCCAATATCAGCAATGATATCCCTGGTTCTACCTCTTCTTCTGAATCCAGCTTGAATTTCTGGCAGTTTCTTGTCAATATACTGTTACAGTTGCATTTTAATATCTTTAGCAAAATTTTACTAAACGTGGTGGCTATTAACGATATTGTTCTGTAATTTCTACATTTGCTTGGGTCACCTTTCTTGGAAATAGGCATAAATATGGATCTTTTCCATTCAGTTGACCATGTAGCCGTCCTCAGAATTTCTTGGCAAAGGAAAGTGAGCACTTCCGGTCCTACATTTGTTTGTTGAAATACCTCAGTTGATATCCCAGTAGTTCCTGAAGCCTTGTTTTTCACCAATGCCATCAATGCAGCATTGACTTCTTCCTTCATTATCATTGGTTCCTGATTATATGCTGCCTCTTCAGATGGCTGAACACTGACTAGTTCTTTGTCGTATAATGACACTGTGTATTCCTTCCATCTTCTTTTGATGTTCCCTGAGTCCGTTAATATTTTCCCTGTAGAATCTTTCACTATTGCAACTTGAGGCTTGAATTTTTTTCTTCAGTCTTTCAGCTTCAGAAATACAGAATGTGTTCTCCCCTTTTGCTTTTCTATTTCCAGCTCATTGCACATGTCATTATAATACTTTGTCTTCTCAAGCTACCCTTTGCAATTTTCTATTCAGTTCTTTTACTTTGTCATTCTTTCCTTCCGTTTTGTTGCTTAACATTTGAGAGTAATTTTCAGAGTCTCTTCTGATATCCAATTTGGTCTTTTCTTTCTTTCCTGACTTTGTGAGGGGCTTCCATGTAGCTGTGATACTGGACGCTGTGCCACTGGTATTTAGATACCAGCAAGGCCATCCATGGTAGACAGTTTTCAGATGAGCTTCAAGACTAAGACAGACTAGGAAGAAGGACGCAGCAGTCTACTTCTGAAAAGAATTAGCCAGGGAAAACCTTAAGAATAAGAGCAAACATTGTCAGATGTAGTGCCATAAATTGAGCCCAGGGTGGAAGGCACTCAGAAGACAACTGGGGAAGAGCTGTGTTATCAAAGTAAAGTTCACCTTAACAATGTGGATTGAGTAAAGTCTTTGGTACCATCATTGGCTGATGTGGCATGACTCAAAATGAGAACAGCTACAAGCATTCATCAATAATCAGAACATAGAATGTATGAAGTATGAATCTACGAAAACTGGAAACTGTCAAAAATGAAATAGAACACAAAAACATCCATATCCTAGGCATTAGTGAGCTGAAATGGACCAAGATTGGCTATTTTGAATCAGACAATGATATCATCTACAACGCCAGGAATGAAAACTTGAAGAAGTTGCATTTATCATAAAAAAGAACATTTCAAGATCTATCCTAAAGTATAATGCTATTAGTGACAGGTAATATCCACATGCCTACAAGGAAGGCCAGTTAATACAACTATAATTCAATTGATGTATCCACCACTAAGGCCAAAGATGAAGAAATCAAAGATTTTGCCAGCTTTTGCAGTCTCAAATTGATCAAACATGCAATCAGGATGCATTGATAATTACTGGTGATCAGAAAGCAAAAGCTGGAAACAAAGAAGAAGGATTGGTAGCTGAAAAATATGGCCTTGGTGATAGAAACAATGCCAGAGATTGCATGATAGAAGTGCAAGACCAGCAACTTCTTCATTGTAATACCTTTTTTCACCAATACCAACTGTGACTATACACATGGAACTCACCAGACTGAACACACAGGAATCAAATCGACTACATATGTGGGTCCCTGATGTGGTGGGTATGAAGAATTAGCACTCTATTAAAAGACCAGACTTGATGATGTGACAGACTAGAGGGTCCCCTGAGGTTACAGCTCCAGGACTCTGCTAGACCAAAGCTGAAACTGGTCTTGAAAGTCAATTCTTCAAACAAAGATTGAACTAGACTAAGACACAGAGTAATGCTGATAAAGAATGAGCAGCTCCTGAACAGAGGAGAAATAAGAGGATAGAGGGCGGATAGGAGTTGTTTGAAAGGATGCAAGAAGTACAGGGTGGGAAGAGTAGCTCAAGTTGTATAGCTGTGTGTGTGTGTGTGTGTGTGTGTGTGTGTGTGTGTGTGTGTGTGTGTGTGTGTGTGTGTGTGTGTGTGTGTGTGTGTGTGTGTGGAGGGAGCCATTGTACATCAAATTGACTTAGACTGTAAGCTTTCACTTAAAATATAAAATATTTGAGGGAGGGAGGGAAGTAGAAGAGAAGGGGAGGAGAAGGGGAAGGGAAACTGAAGGGAAGGAGGAAAATGGAAGGGAAGGAGCTGGGAAGGAGGGAATAGGAGGTGATGGGGAGGGGAAGGAAAAGATATGCCCTTTCCTATTCTCTAGACTCGGAGAATTCCAGCTTTCTACTTTGGAAAGCAGGTCAACAAGTCCTCCTCTGTGAAATCTTCTCTCTTGACCTTACATTTAGGAAAATGCCCTGCAATTTTCCAGCATCATTCTTACATTTTGTCCTTTGGCAATTGTTTTAAGTTATCTAGTGCTGCTGTTAGAGAAATATCACAACTGGATAGTTTAACAAATGTCTTTTCTCACAGTTTAGGATGCTAAGGAAGTCTTAATTCAGAGCCGCAGCTCTTGGAAAAAATTTTCTGTCTGCCAGCTCTGAAGGAAGACCCTAGTCTCCTTAGCCTTTGCTCCTGCATCCTCAGGTATCCTACATGTCTTGGCATCCATCTTTCTCTTCTACTCACTTGTTTTATCTTCTTTATATCTTAAAAGAAATTGACTCAAGATTCATCCTACACTATCTCATGAACAAAAAGTCCATTTCAAAATTGGTTTATAACTACAGACACAGAAGTTCAAATTTATAACATATTTCAGGGGGAGATAATTCAATCCATAATAGTATTTATGATAGTGTGTCATGGTTGTTTGGGTCTGCATTCCAGCCGTAGTTGTCTGACTTTACCCTTCCTGTGTCTCACTGGTGGATTCCATCCTCTGACATTTCAGTTAGCATCTCAGTGCTTAACCATTGTGTCACCAAGGCTCCCCCCCAAAAAGCACTTGTTTTGTTGTTAGGTGTCATTGAGTCAGTTCTGACTCATAGCAACCCTATAGGTCAGAGTAGAACTACAGAGTTTCCAAGGAGGTCCTGGTCGATCTGAATTGCCAATCTTTTGGTTACCAGTTGCAGCACTTCACCACCACACCACTATGCTACCAGGATTTACTGAAAAAATAATGCTTCTTTTATTAAATAATACATGCAAAAGGCATGGTACAATATGTGAAATTACATACTGTTACTGTTCTCATCATCATTAGTAGTTAACACAACATTAAGCAGCATGTGATTTGAGGAAGCAATGATTCGGTCATGGGTCAATTCTACTACTGCAAGACAGAATAGGGCAAAGGCAACTGTTGTAGCAACGAGGAACAGTTTCAAGACATGCTTGTGACATAAAATGAGCAGAATTTGGTAACTGATTGAAGTAGGAGTAAGAATGACACACGTTTCTGACTTTCGTGAATAGATTTGGGGACCAAAGGATGGACTTAAGTTTTTGACATATTGAGTTCACAGTCCCTGCCCCACATCAAAAAAACAAACCTGTTGCCCTCCACTTAATTTTGACTCATAGTGACCCTGTAGGACATAGAACTACTGACCTTTTGGTTAATAGCTGTAGTACTTAACCATTAAGGCACCACAGTTTGCTAACCATCAGTAAATCTGACCAGAAATCTTGAGAAAATACACAGATAAAACAAGCATAGGAATCTAATGTTAATCAGAGAGTCACATGAGATTACAAAGCACCCTGAAGATGAGAAAAATCAGTTACTAGGCAATAATATTGGCTTTGGAAACTATGGGGCAGCTCTACTTTGACCTCTAGGGTCACTGTGAGTCTGACCCGACTCAAGGGCAGTAGGTTGTAGTGGCTAGGCAATATCAGAGGCAAATACTAACCTGCCTTTGGAAAGCCATATGCCATTCACATACCATCTTTATCCCTGTTTTATATCATCATTATTATTATTACTGAGGATGTTGATGATGATGATGTTGGGTTCCTTACAGTCTGCAAAAGTCTTTCACAAACACTATTCACTTGTTCTTACAAGAAATGTGTCAGCAATATAGTTTGATAAATAAGGAACCTGGGAGGTTTGAAGGGTTAGATGGATTCCCAAAGACATAAGGTCAAATAGTGACAAAGCTAGTCTAAATATGTATTCTTAAGTTCTGACCATATTCATGATACCATGTGTTCAACATGTAAAAACCAAAAGATATAGACAGAAAAGAGACTGCCTGTCACTACATCAACAATTCAAGCTAATTTTATCTAGTTTCTTGAAACTTAATTGGGTTTAGCAGAATTTCAGCTATTTGAGTATTTTCATTGATTACTCTTCTTTGTTGAGCTTTGTTGTAAATATCCATGTATGTATTACAGTGTTTAAAGACTCAGGCAATGAGCCAGACATCTTCAGTTTGAAGTCCAGCTTTTGCCTTTACTACCTTTGTGACCTGTGGTTATTTAATCTCTCTGAGATTCAGTGTTCTTATCTGTAAATTGAGATAATATTAGTATCTACCTCATAGGGCTGTTTTAACAACTTGGTAATTTGATATCTGTATAGTGCTTAGAACAATGCCTACCATGCATTAAGTACTCAATGTTAGCTACCTTTGTTATTGTTAAACTTGAAATCTATTATACATTGTATTTTATTTGGCCTCATGGATTTTTTTTCCACCGATAGCACACCACTGAATATATAATAAAGAAGATGGGGGATAAATGTTAGGTTAATCCTAAGGCGAGAACACACCCTCCCCAAACTTGTAATTCACAAGTGAACGGGGATGACATCAACTTCAGGAGACCACTCATGTTATTAACTGATTTGTATTCAGAAGCTACAGCCTTAAATAATCGTTACTGAAATTAAGATGCCATGTCTTTCTATGAGTTAGATTTTAGGAAGAAAAATGAACACATCATGTGCCCTTAAGCAAAATGCAATGGATATTTATAAACCATCAACTTTTGAGTTCCAAGTAACTGAAATTCCAACATTTGGTGATGTCGGTACATTTTCTGTAGACATTAAAAGGATCTGAGACTCAGGTAAGTGTATGGGACACATCAAAAAAAGGTATTTCTATGGACAGAATTTAAGCTTATCTCTTTTAGCTTTAAACATCAAAAGCAGAGAAAGCAGCAGTCTTTTTTAAATGAATTACCCTTTTTATATTTGAAGATTTATTGAACTGTAATGAATTAACTCAATTTAGATGCCAGGTAAGATTTATATTAAAAGGATATTTCAGTTAAAAATTATACACTGTTTAGTTTTAATAAAATCAAATAAAACAGTGTATATCCAGTGCTGTTCAAGCATAAACTATTTATGAAACTAGTAGTTCAAACTGTTTTTTTCCAGTTCGAACTTCTGTTGAGAACAGGCATTTCCACCCTCCTTTCCCAGATGCACTGAATCAGAATCTACATATTAACAAGATTCTCAGTGATTCTTACAAATCTTCAGATGATTCTTATATGTACTGGAGATTTAGTAGTATAAATCATATTGGTAAGAGAAATATTTGGAAAACAAGATGTGAGTTCAAAGGAGTTAAATGATGACTATTCAGAGTTTACATCAAAGCCATATGTTACTAGTTTCCAATTAGAAGACTAGGCCCAAGTTGCAGATCATCACAGAGTGATTATTTATCATGTTTCTGTGGGAAGAATACAGATAGAAAAAAATACACCCACTTACTGACACAAAGATCATGTTTCTTATGTTCTAAGAGCAACCATCATTGTAAAAAACACAAAAAATTAAGTCAGACTTCATTCCACTCTGGAATCATCCATAATTTGATGGGGGGGGCAGGGGCTTGTTGCAAGAGACTCACCTGGATAGCAAATAAACCTGGTTTTCTCTCATACTCAGCATGGGATTTCTTTGCTCTCTGCTCATTATTGCAAGCACAGCAACTGCAAGTACAGTAATGCCCATAAAGTAGTTGACAGAATTTTAGCTTTGATTCTTTAAGATATTTAACTGCTGCTGCCAAATATAACAGAATGAAAACATAATTACTAAAGAGATGATTATCAGGTACCTTTGAGTCAATTTTGACTCATGGCAACTTTATGTGTGTAAGCATAGATTTGTGCTCCATAAGATTTTCAATGGCAGATGTTTTGGAAGCAGATTGCCAGGGCTTTCTTCTAAGGCACCTCTTGGTTGACTCAAATCTCTAACTTCTTAGTTGGCAACTGAGCATGTTAAACATTTGTACCACTCAGGCCTCCTAAGAAGGTGATTTAAAAAAAAAAAAAGTGCTGCCAAATCAACTCTGACTCAGTGATCCCATAATGCTTCCAAGGCAGTATGTAATCTTTACAGAGGCGGACTGCTACATCTTTCTCCTGCAGACCAGTTCATGGGGTTCAAACTAGTGACCTTCCAGTTAGCTGCCAAAAACTTAACCACGATACCAGCAGAGCTCCAGGAAGGTGATAGTAGTCTAAAAATATGATAGTAGTCTAAAAATAGATGTTTGGAATAAATTATGAGCAAAGAACTCAAGCTGGACAGGGACTCAGATGTTGGGCACTGGCAAATCCACTGCAAAAGAGAGTTCTAATAGTGAAAACCTTATTCACCAAATGATAGATAAAACGTCACTGAAAATTCAGAACACAGTTAATCTGTGTGTGTGACTATTTGTGGAAATCCTGAGTATCAGAAGAAATGTGAGTGAAGAAAGAGCCTGCAGCTCTTTACACTGAGGTGACATTATAGTTATTAAAAACTCTACCATCCTGAGCAAAGTTTGGTAAAAAATAAATTTATTTTCTTGTTGCCTAGTATGAAGTTACTACATGAAAGGAGATTTGCTGTCGAGCAGAGAAGCGTCCTTCAGAGTTGAAGAATATCTTACAGGAACAGAACAGTGATTGCACACTGAGACCCAAACCAGCTTACACTTATCTGTGGGAACCTACATGTCTCAGAGATAGGTGTGAACATTAGAACCACAGGATCTTTTGCTCTGTGGCCTTGCTGCTGACTTGATGATTAAGTTGGACTTTTCCCACCTTTCATTAAACACTAGGGCATTAAAGGGCAAACATAAGAACCTCCTGCACATGAGTGAATTACAGGTTCAGTTTAAAGTATTGGGTCAGAATAAAACTCTTCTTCAGACTGATGTCCTAAGTGCCGTAAACCCAAAGCGGTACAACATTTTGCATGGCTGAACATCAATTAAAGATGCTGCTCATCAAAGATACTATAGTAGGCCATTCATGGTGACAAATTTTGTACATTGCAAGTTAAGGCTGTGCAGTTTAATTTTATGGCAGACAGTATTCTTTAAGGTTTCATAAAAAAATCATTTAATCCCTTTATTTGTAGAATCAATCAGGATCTAAAGAGGTTTCTTAATGTATTTAAACTTCACTATAGTGGAAACCCAGGTGGCATGGTGGTTAAGTGCTGCATCTGCTAACCAAAAGGTCGGCAATTCAAGTCCACTAGTTGCTCCTTAGAAACTATGGGGCAGTTCTACTCTGATCTCTAGGGTCGCTATGAGTCGGACCCGACTCAATGGCAGTGGATTCTTTTTATATTGTATCAGAAAATACAAAATAAGTGGATACATATATTACATACACACATATTTGTCTGAATATAACATCTGTTCTTTACACACGAGGGTTTTCTTTATCACTTTCTAAAAGTACTATCCTACTCCTTATCAATCTAAATAATATGAACCTCACATAAAATCATTTTCTCTTTTTTTCATAACAAAATAATTCCAAATCGTTTTCTGAGTACTTCTAAGTAAATATTCATTTACAGCGTTATTTTAACCACAGATTTGCTTAAGCAAGCTTTTTGAAGACAACATTGTGCCGATCTTAAACTATCTAGAACACATAGACGTTTGAATAGAGCTTTTTATGGATATCAATAATACTGTTTTCTAAGTCAAAATTTTCATTAGCTACATTTATTTTAAATGTACTATATTCCACCTGAAACTACTTTTCTCATCGCAATATACTTTCTACTTCTTTTTTCTCTCCCTTTGGCAAAAAAAGCAAAAGACTTCAGTTGATCAAATGTTACTCTCATATTTACCTTAAATCATTTGTTCTCAAATATCTGTTCTGCCCCAACACAACTGAGAAAATGCTTGCTACTTCACTGATGGTTGAGAGACTGGGAAGGATGAGGGAATACACTTCTAAAAGAATCAAGTCCCTTAAATGTTTTTAAAAGGTGGGGGGGGGACTTCTCAAGTGAGAAGGAGAGTTAACTCTTCAAATTATCTTTAAAAAATTCAATCTTTTAAAATTCTGGTTTATTATTATTATTATTCTGGTTTTGCTAGGGAATAGTCAAAGAGCCCAGGTGGTGTAATGGTTAAAAGTGGTATAAACTTACCTTGTGACTTCATGACACAGAAATCTGCAAACCAAACCCAGCCTTATAGGAAAGGGTAGAACTTCCTCATAGTTTCCAGGAGCACCTGGTGGATTTGAACTGCTTACCTTTTGCCTAGCAGCTGTAGCTCTTCACCACTAAGCCACCAGGGTTTCCCTATAGACTATACCCTAAAAAAACCTAAAGATTTCAGATGAGGTCACAAATTGACTCCAAATGGTACCTAACAACAAAAGGGAGTAATTCATTTTAATTTTTCTTTTTTTTTTAATGTATGTGTTTACATATTTCAGGTTTAAATCACCTGAAAGTACAAAGGTAAAACATTAATTATAAAAATTTTAAAAAAGCTAAAATTCATAAAGCACAGCAGCAGCAACTACCAGCATATATGACAATGTCAATACCAAGGAGCACTTGCAAGGATGCTCCAAACTCCTGGGTTGGATTTCCTACTAAGAATAATTAGAGCTGCCACCAAACTCCACAAGTTTTCTTGATACCAAGTAACCAAGAGGAACCTCAGAACTGTTTCCACAGAGCTGCAGTTATTCTGAGTTGTCCATAAAAAATAACTAAGCTTTTCAGGAAGTTATAGATCATATTTGACATTTTGAAATATACTTAACTGTACCAGTGGTACCAAGTATCTACTAAATATGACATTTATGTATTTAAAAGCCCATAGCCTCATAGGTACTTCACCTAAGCAATGAAGCTCTTCTTTCTTCTTGTCTGTATTTTAATATATAACAGTGGAAAGTACTATTTATGTATTTTGGCAATTCAAAGTGACAACCTGTAAGATAAGAGAGGGCCTGATACAAAAGAATTTTTAAAACTAGAAGTACAGGTTATGTCATATTTGTTGCAAACCCTGGCAGTGCAGTGGTGAAGTGCTATAGCTGCTAATCAAAAGGTCAGCAGTTTGAATCCACCAAGTTTCCTGGAAACTCTGAGTGGCAGTTCTACTCTGTCCTGTAGGATCACTATGAGTCTCAATTAACTTGACAGCAACGGATTTGGTGTTCTGTCTTGTTTTTCACTGTATTTGTTGAGTGACATATTGACTGCCTCCTGTTAATGAGGAGAGCATTTCTCTGGGAAACCATGGGAGTTAGACAAACATATCTACTCAGGAAAGAGAAGCTGTAAGTGGTGCAGTAAAACCAGTGTAACTACCCTCCACGGCCACTGCCCTTTGCAATCTACAGTGAGCTTTCAAAGTCATGTATTCCTTTATTCTTGTTCAGACATCAGCTCTGTGTGATAGTTAATGGTTATCACCATTATTTTCCTTATGCAGATGAGATTAAGGCCCAGATACCCAAGTTTTTCCAAGAAAGCAACATACACAAGAACATGATCTAGCTTATGACTCCATGCTACATTCTGAATGCCCACTGACTTGAACTGGCCTCTTTTACATGGATATTCAATACGCCTGATTGTTCTGCAACTTTAGACCACACCACATTCAAAAGAACAGTCTTTACATAACAGCATGTGGGATGCAGAGAACTGTGTCAGTGCAACCTTTGGCAGATTATCTTGAAACCCACTTCCCACTATTTACAATAAGTGCATTACAAATAGTTTTGAAAACTAAATGAAATACTGTTTTTAAAAACTGCATTGCAAATTATAAAATGCTATGAAAAATCTCATCCATTTATCAGTCTACAAATATTGAAGTGTCTTCTGTGTGTCAATTACTATGGACATTACCACTTGCCGTGGAGTCATTTTCAACTATCATGGATTGAAGTGCCTCCCCTAAAACCATCTGTCAACTTGGTCAGGCCATGATTCCCAGTATTGTGTAGTTGTCCTCCATTTTGTCATTGATGTAATTTTCCTATAGTTGCAAATACTAATCTCCTTCCGTGGTTAATGAAAAAAGATTAGAGTGTGTTAAAGAGGATGAGGGTCAGATGTAACACCCTTACTCAGGTCACATCCCTGATTCAATGTGAAGGAGGCTTCCCTAGGGTGTAGCCTGTACCACCTTTTACCCTACAAGAAATAAAAGGAGAGAGAGAGCAGAAAGTAGGGATGTTATACCACTACGAAAGCAGTGCCAGGAGCACAGCACATCCTTTGGAGCCAGGGTTCCTGTACAGAGAAGCTCCCAGACCATAGGAAGATTGATGATAAGGACCTTCCTCTGCTGACAGAGAGACAAAGGCTTCCCCTGGAGCTGACACCATGAATGTGGACTTCTAACATATTAGGCTGTGAGAGAATAAATTTCTCTTTGTTAAAGCCATCCACTTGCACTATTTTTGTTCTAGATAACTAAGATACCAACTCAACAGTCCTACAGGACAGAATGGAGTTGCCCCATAGGTCTTTCAAGGCTGTTATCTTTAAGCAGCAGGCTGCTGCAACTTTTCCTTCTAGAATAGCAGATAGGTTCAAATCAACCAACCTTTTGGTTAGCAGACAACTTCATACAGAATTACTGTGCCACCAGAGCTCTCTCTGTCTATGAACACAGTGACGGGTGAAACAAATGTGCTTTCTCCCCTCACACAGCTTAACGCTTAGATGAAGATGACAAGTGATCTTAGGTTTACTGGTATGTTTTAAAACAAATCTGTAATGAAGCAACATTTTTATAAAAACAAGTCCAAATATAAACTGGGCAACTGAAAGAGCACAGAATCTGTGAAAAAATATTTTCACTTTTTGACCACATTCGTTTGCTGTCTATAGTCCTGGGTCTTGTTCTAGATGCAAAGCAAAGGAAGTGTATAAGAATTTCTGAAACAATTTAGAAGGAAGCCATAAACAGAGGTCATTGATTAGAAAATAATATCTGCAGGAAAAAAAAATTGAATGGGTAAGGATTTTAAACCTAGAAAACAGAAAAGTTAAACTATGCTTAATGAGAGTTGTAATTTAGGTGAATTCAGTTATGTAAATTCCACTTCTTTCCATCTCTTCTGAGAACAAAGGCAGAAGTTTTTGCATAAAGGTCTGGTTAGATTGAAGGAGAAAAAGTTCTACTGCAAGAGTAGTTAAATAATTCATTCTCCCCAAAATGTTGAGAATGTTCTTTATCTCTAAAGTTGTTTTTTTTTTTTTTTTTTTTTTTAAATAAGAGGCTTTATTCTCTTCTGTCAGAAGTTATGTGGACTGATAAAAGCCCAAAGACACTGAACTGGAGTAAAGACAGTCTCTTCAACAAATGGTGTTGGCATAATTGGATATCCACCTGCAAAAAATGAAACAACACCCTTATCTCACATCATGCACAAAAACCAATTCAAAATGGATCAAAGACCTAAATATGAAAACTAAAACAATAAAATTCTTGGAAGGAAAAATTGGGAAGACGATCCATGGCGCTGTCTCCCATAAACCAACAACAACCTTCAATCATCTGAAGCGAAAACAGATCATTGGGACCTCTTAAAAATTAAATACTTTTGCTCATCCAGAGATTTCATCAAAAGAGTAAAAAGACTATCTACAGAGTGGGATGAATATTTGTCAACCACACTTCTGACCACTGCCTAATCTCTCTAACCTACAAGATACTGCAAAATCTCAATAAGAAAAAGACAAACAATCCAATTACAACATGGGCAAATGACATGAGCAGGCACTTCACCAAAGAAGATCTACAAGCTGCCAACAGATACATAAGGAAATGTTCACAATCACCCACCATCAGAGAAACCCAACCAAAGCACAAGGAGATACCATCTCACCCCAACAAAGATGGCAACAATCCAGAAAACACAGAGTAATAAATGCTGGAGAGGATGCGGAGAGATTGGAACTCTTCTACACTGTTGGTAAGACTGTAAAACTGTTCAACCACTATGGAAATCAATTTGGTGCTTTCTTCAAATACTAGAAATAGAAATACCATATGATCTAGTAATCCCACTCCTTGGAATATATCCCAAAGAAATAATAAATACCACCCAGATACTTGCACAACAATGTTTATTGCAGCTCTCTCCACAATAGCAAAAAGCTGGAAACAACCTAGATGCCCATCAACAGACAGATGGTTAAACAAACTGTGGTATATTCATACAATGGAATACTATGCATTGATAAGAAATAAGGATGGCATAGAAAAAAACCTGTCAATGTGGGACCGTCTAGAGGAAATTATGCTGAGTGAAATTAGCCAGACACAAAAGGACAAATTTCATATGAGACCATTATTGTAAGTCTGCAACTAATCATTTAAACATAGTACAAATCAACATTTGACAGTTATAAGAAGGGGCAAAAAGGAAGGAGAGGGATTTTTTACAAATTAGACAGTGGCTAGGACTAGGGAAGAGTATAAGATACGACAGCACACACTAGAAGTGGGGTATCCACCACTATTCAACTTCAAAACTAAATTGTCCCTTAAGATGGACCACTTCTTTGGAAAACAGAGAAGTAGGGTCTAGGATCTGGCGGCCACATTCTCAGGGGATATCTAGACTAATTGGCATACCCAAAGTTTTTCTCTCTCCCTCTCTTATTGCTCCACATGCCATAACCTGGGTGAGTGGCGACTGTGGTCTTAAAAGCTAGCAAGTTGCCATCGAAACAGCACCAAATGGCCCTAATCCACCTGGACCTGAGGCAAATGGAGGACATCAAGGACAGGAGAAACATATGAGGCCACCGGATGGAAGGGGCCATATGAATGATAGCCTGCTTCAGTATGAGACCAGAAGAACTAGATGGTGCCCAACCACCACCAGTGACATCCCAGATGGTGTACATGGAACACAGTTCCAGACACATCAGGTGATGGAGTGGTCCTTCTGAATGGAGGGTCCCCTGGGAGTGTGGCCCCCGGACTCTCTAATCCCAAACAGCACTGAGTGCCAGGCCCAGCTCCCCAGACAAAGACTGACCTGGAGCATACAAAATAATAAAATGATACGGGAGGTGAACAAACCTTTAAAATTGTACATGGGGTTGTCTGAGGGACACTTTGCTGGAGCCAAGTTGATTGGGTGAGGAAGGTGAGACCTTTATCAAAAGGTCACAGGAAGCTCCGAACAAAAGGGGAAATGTGCTGTCACGTGGCAGTGGTGGGGGCAGCTAGAATAGAATAGAGGTGAAAGTTTGGAGTGTTATATGGCAACATGATATAGACTGTGAAATTGTTCTTAATTCACAATAAAAAGGAAAAAAAGAAGTTATGTGGATATACGGAAATAAGCTCAGTAATTCTCAAAGATCCTGCAAGTCCTACCATTTTACGGTGGTGCTTATTTCCCTATCACTAAGTAAAAAGATTCATTATCTTTCATTTAAATTTATTGTAAAGGAGATACGGGATGGAAAAAGGAGCTGGGCTTAACAATGATCTTCATTTCTATAAAAGAACACTACATAGAGAAATTAGAGAGTTGTTCTACATGTCCTCAGAGGCCAAAGCCACAAGGAGTGGGCTTAAATGAGATCATGGAAAATTTGGTTAGACAATTCCTAAATACTATGCAGAGACAAGCAAAGCAGGTCAGCAAGCACATGTTTAACACAAGTAGGGTTGGTCTGCTGAGAACAGAAGTGTCATACCAACAAACCAAGTAGATTCCACCCTGATGGGGGATATCTGCTACATAAAAAAATACATGTAACTTTTTAAGGTAAATTTTAATCTGCTTTTAAGTACATATTCCACGCTATCAACTCAATACCATTGATTTATTTTTCCTTCTTTTTTTTCAAATTTCTCTGGAAAATGGAAAGAGATCTATATAAGTTGCTTCTCAACCCCAGCCACTGACCATCAGAGAAGGGGTACAATTAATTGCTATAATAGACAATGAAACATCTCAAATATTTGAACTAAGTCTATCATGTATGTACTCATAACACCCAACTCATAAGAAAAACTGATGCCTTTAAATTGTGGTGTTAGAGAAGAATACTGAATGTGCTATGGACTGACAAAAGAACAAACAGATTTGTTCTGGAGGAGGTACAACCAGAGTGCTCCTTGGAAGCAAAGACAGCAAGACTGCATCTTACACACTTTGGACACATTGTCAGGAGGGAACAATCCCTGGAGAAGGACATCATGCTTCACAGAGCAAAGGATCAACAGAAAAGAAGAGAATGCTCAATGAGATGGATTGATACAGCAGCTGCAACAATGGCCTTAAGCAGAAAAATGATTGTTGGCATGGGGCAAGATCAAGCAATGTTTCATTTTCATTCTTTCTATTGTGCACAGGGTTGCTATGAGTTGGAACCAACCCAATGGCACCTAGCAACAACTTCTATGAACGGAATTTTTAAACAACTGTTGTGCAGACATTACATTTATATTTTACTTAGTGAACTTATTTAAACTCTGTATTTTTAAAAGGATTGAAGTTTGTAATGAGAGATAATAATCAAGTTAAGAAAACAGAAAAAAGGAACTCAAGAATACGTATTGTAATGATTTACTGCAGAAGTTGCTGTGATTGGCCTTCAAATCTGGTTCCTGGAACACAAACCAAAAAGAAAAACAAAATACAATGATCCCTGTAAAGAAGTGTTTTAGTCAGCTAGGGCTGCTCTAACAGAAATACCACAGAGTGGATGGCTTTAACAAAGGAAGGTTTATTCTTACACAGTCCGGTAGGTTGCAAGTCCATATTCAGGGTGTCCACTCCAGGGAAAGGCTTTCCCCTTGTCAGCTCTGGAGGAAAGTCCAGTATTGCATCAGTCTTTGTCCAGGGAGCATCTTGGCGCAGGAACCTCAGGTCTCAAGGACGGCTCTTCTTCCGGTGCTGCTCTCTTGATGGTAACGAAGTTCCCAATTCTCTTTGTTTCTCTTTCTTTTTACCTCTTGCAGGCTGAAAAGGATTAAGGGTGGAGCAAGCCATACTCCAGGGAAACTCCCCTACAGCAGAGCAGGGAAGTAATCCCATGCAGGAATTTACATCCCCACCCTAATCCTTTGACATACAGTTTAGGGAAACCACAGAATGGAGGACAGTCCCAAGATACTGGAAATCATATCCCAGCCACATGCTACACATATTTTTGGGGGGACACAATTCAACCCATGACAAGAAGTATTCCCATTTTTAAGGGAGAACTAATTTTATAGTACTGCTTTACTGAGGTTATTATTATTTTTCCTGAAAATACTAGGAATATATGCTCATTGAAGATAATTTGGAAAGTACCAAAAACATAAGAAAAAATATGCAAAACCTTACCCTCAAAAGCAGCCATTCTTATCACTTTAGTATGTTTCCTTTCCACTTATTTCTACACATTTAACATGACTGAGAGTAACATTTATAATTTAAGGGACATTTGTTTTATTTAAAATAACATCAAATTAAGTGTGAACTTTTTAAAGACTGCATAATGATTTATTACATAGATGTGGAAACCCTATAGGACAGTTCTACTGTCCTACAGGTCACTGAGAGTTGAAATTGACTCAAGGACAATGAGTTTTTGCTAATCTACGTTAGACGCCTTGCCTTTAGTACATTTAACATTGATGTGATAATTTTATCTAATCTATCATCTATCTTCTAATTTTGTCTGTTGGACCAATAGTTCTTTATAGAGACTTCTTCCTCTTTTGTGCAAGATCCAGTCTAGGGTCAGATGCTGTATTCAGATGTCATGTCTTTTACCCAAACCAGTGCCAAGGAGTTAACTGCAACTCATAGCATGCCTGTAGGTAGAGAAGAACTGCCCCAGGGGAGTGACTGATGGTTCAAACTGCGAATTTCTTGGTTTGCAACTGAGCTCTTAACTACTGCTTGTTCTAATGGAGGTCACTAAGAAAATATCCCCATCCTTACGAAATGTGTGCAGAGGTAAAAGGGTCTAAAGTTTAGCAGCTGGAATTTACCTGCAATCAACTCAGAGGAGAAAGATTACAGTTGCAAAGATTACAGCCTTGGAAATCCTGTGGGGCAGTTCTACTATGTCCTATAGGGTTGCTATGAGTTGGAATCCAACTCACTGGCAATGGGTTTAGCCTCAAATGATTTCATAAGATAATCATAAAGCAAATGGGATAGAATAGAAGCAATAAATGAATGTAGGTTATACAAGTTTTTTTTTGTACTAATCATATTATTGCAACTTTTATGTAACTTTGAAATTTGTAATTTTAAAAAATTTAAAAAGATTGGTGCAATTTACTCTCCTACCAACAATTGCTGAGAATATTTTTTTCCTTATCAGTACAGTGTTTTTTTTGTTTTTTACAATCTGTTGTTTTGACAGGGAAAACCAGTGTTTTACTTTGTACTTATTTGGTACTACTGAGGTTGAGAAGGTGCCCATATGTTTAATACCAACTCATATTTTCTTCTCTGCTAATTACCTATTTAGTCATTTCCAAGCACTATTGTCTTAAATATTAGAACTTCAAATAAACTATACTGAATCATAAATTTCATGCAAAAAATTTTCAAGTACATTTTCATAAAAATTCAGAATTGGATCTTACATCGCTGTTTGTTTCAGTAAATTTCAATAGTGTTGACAGTGTAATTTATTGCAGAGAAGAGATCCCTATGCAGGAAGTCCAAGTACGTAACCCTCCAGAGGGTCTTCATTTTTCTTTAATTACTCCTGCACTATAGGTAGATTGCCACTAGGTGGAGGTAGTGCTCAGTGCTGTAGACTCAGCTACAGAACTTTTTTTTTTTTTTTTTTGCGTCTGTCCAAGAAGTAGCCATTCATTCACTCATTCTGTGAACCTTTAAATTTCTGTTCCAAGTACTGTGCTAGGGTGCCAGTTCTTGGGCCCACTTCCCCACAGACTTAAAAGGATGGATTATAAATGTTTTCATTAGGAATAATAACCTCTTGGAAATAATTTCAAAATGTTATGAAAGGCTAGAACAAATATCAAATATACTTTATTTTTTAAACCAATAAGAATCTCTGTATAATAATACAGTGTATTATTATACATTAGCTGCCCCTTTAGCAGCTTACTCCAACCACACTTTTATACACAGACCCCAAATGAAATGGAATTTACTCTGGTCTCTAAGATCGAACCAGTTCCCCTCGCTGAGTTAGTCATCTCTCCTTCTCCTTCTACTTGAAGTAACAGACCTAAAGCTGGATAACGAGGGCCCATGTCTCTTATGGGTTCCACTAATTTTATTCACCTCAAGAACTTCAAAGCTGTTTTCCGGTAGCACAGCATTAAAAATACAAGGAAAGTAAAACATAGCCCCAAAGAGTCTGGTCTTCCTTTCTGCAAGTTCCTTGTTCTCCCAATCAAAAGGAGTCTTTCATCTCTTTAAGAGTTTACTCTAATTTTCTTTATGCCATAGTCTCATTTTATCAGAAATTATCATTTAAAGATAATTTCCTACTAATTAACAAATTTATCACTTGTACCACTTAAGAGCAGTCCTCATATTTTAGCTGGACAAGTAAATTTAACACTTTTAAATAATCAGAATGAATAACAAGAAAGCAGAGACTGTGAAAAAAACATTTCATCAGAAATTTTCATCTATTCAGTAGACTGAGAAATTGTCATAAGACAATAGGCCGTGATAAATACCTATTTTATATTTTAATTTTTAATACAGTAAGCAGCAAACAATCTACGGTTTTCTTTACTGACAGGCGTCTTCTGAAAATTCCTTTCATTTTTATGCCTTTAAGTGTTCCACTTACATGTATATTTAAAAATTAGTATTTGTGCATAAAAGAGCATTCAGATACACTATATTGTATTTTGTCACACTATATTTCTGTAATAAAGTATTATTTATCTGCATTCATGTCTGAGTTGACAATTTGTATTTTATTCCCAGGACTTTTGACATCAGTAGCTTGTTTCTGCTTTTCTGTGTCATTTTTCCACCCAGTTTCTTGCTCTCCTACCTATGTCCCTCCTGCCACCCAAGCCTCTATCCTCAGTTCCATCTCCTCAAACCTCTGCCTTTTCTGAACCCAAGAGCTCATTATCTCTACCCCAGACAGCTAGTGGCCTCCTAATACCCTTCCTTGTAGCACCTTATCTCATAAATCAGCTTTAAATGCACATAAGCCTGACCCCTCCACTCACTTCTCATCATTAAGAAATCAAGTCCAGATCTCTTGGAAGGCTGCAGGTCCTCTGTAGTCTGATCTCTGCCTTCCTCTGAACAAGGTCTCCCACCTACATTTACACTGGCAATTCCTGGCTAGCCCACATTAGCTAAACACACATTTGCCCTTTTATATCTCTGGGGCTTTCCATTGCACTCTTCTCTGTTTAGAATACTTTGATCCCATACTTGTTGGTCTTTTTGCAAACTTCTCTTCATTCTTCAAAGCCTAATTTAGTTTTTGCTCATCTCTGAATTCTTCCTTCCTTTGTACTTTTGATATTTTTAATATATTACCACTACTAGTCAGACACAAAATTAACCAAAAAGCAAACCCATTGCTATCAAGTCAATTCTGACTCTCCATAGGACAGAGCAGAACCACCCCACAGGGCTTACAAGGGGCACTGATGACCTTTTGGTTAGCAGACATAGTACTTAACCACTATGCTACCAGGGTCTCCTAGCAAATATCAGGACCTCAAAATATAATCTTCAATATTGTTAAAGCGTTTTAATACAAAAAGATCTTCATACACATACACGCTGATACATTTTAAATATTTAGAAAATAGAGAACCACTTACAGTAAGATTAGAATATTATGTCAACAGTATAATGTTGAATTATTTGTCAAAAACTCAACTTTTGTAGATAAAACTATATAAGCCAAGCTAAGCCAATATAAAAACTCTGTATTTCTTCAAATCTTCAATTCTCTAATTTTCATTTAAACCATTTAAAATAGAATAGTCTCTGATGGGAAGATTCTTTTCAAGAGCATAGTAGTTTTTATTTATATGCAAAAATAGGAAGGACAAAACTGCATGAAGAATAACATGATGCATGTGCGTGTGTTTACCACCAGAACCAATGGTGCGGGAACCCTGTGAGGTCCCTCCATTGATCACTTCCTCTCTCTCTCTGAGGTAACTGCACTAGGCTGAATTTTTAGTTCTAGAGACTTCTTTATAGTTTGACTGCATATATATGTCAAAGTGGTACATAACATAAACAAAGGGTTTTAGCAAATAATTAGTGCTTACTAAATCTGCTTTTTCCAAAGTCTTTGACAGATTAAAAAATACAAAATAATTCCAAGTATCTGTTATGAAATCTCTCAACACTGAAATAGTAGATGGAAGGCACAGATCTAATAAGTAAACGACAGCAGTGCTTGCTGCATTTCTTCAACCCACCATTTTTGTATTATTACGATGATGGTGAAGCAATCGCATACAATCCAGATCAATTCTGCACGCCCGCCTATCTGCAGCTCCATCTGCCCTCTCCACCTGGTAACACCACATTTCTCATTTTCTGAATTAAAAAATCTTGAGGGCCTTTCAATTTTTAGATCTACTTAAGTCCTCATCCATCAGAAAACATTGAGCTTTTACCTTATAATTACACACACACAAAAAAAAATTTGGTTTCTTAATATGTAAATATTTAAAGATTTTGCTCTTGAAACATAAACACATAGATGGTCTTAAAAGGGAAAGACAGTATTTAATTATACTTCTAGTATCCTCTTAAAGAGTACATGTCCCCTGCTCTCCACCTTCTTCTCTCCCATCTAGAAAGAAAACATTAGGACAGTGTCATGGTTGGAATTGTGTCCCCCCAAAAATGTGTGCAGCCACGTGGCTGGGATATGGTTCTCAGTATCTTGGGACTGTCCTCCATTGTGTGGTTTTGCTAACCTGTATGTTAAAGGATTAGGGTGGGGCTGTGAAGTCCTGCTGTTGGGGGAGTTTCCCTGGAGTATGGCTTGCCCCACCCTTAATGCTTTTAGCTTGCAAGGAATAAAAGGAAAAAGAAACAAAGGACAATTTGAGAACCTCGCGACCATCAAGCAAGCAGCACTGGGAGCAGAGCGTGTCCTTCAGACCAGAGGTTCTTGCGTCAGGACGCTCCCTGGACAAAGACTGATACAATACCAGACTTTCCTCCAGAGCCGACAAGGGGAAAGTCTTTCCCTGGAGCGGACACCCTGAATATGGACTTGCAACCTACCGGACTGTGTAAGAATAAATCTTTCTTTGTTAAAGCCATCCACTCACTCTGTGGTATTTCTGTTAGAGCAGCCTAGCTGACTAAAACAGAATTGGTACCGGGAGTGGGGTGCTGCTCTAGCAAATACCTAAAATGTGGAAGCCACTTTGAAACTGCGAATGGATAGAAGATTCAGAAGGAATGAAGAAGGCACAAACAGTGAGAAACAACAGAGGACTGGCAGCAGCGGCAGCGGCAGCAGCAGAACCAGAGACAGTGCTGGAGCCGACCCATGGAGCGAGAGAGGTCAGTGCCTGCGCAGAGTTTTCCTCGCGGAACGGGGTGCCTCTGGGCACTTGAATCGGTGGAGCTGGCCTTGCTGACCCACGGAGTGAGAGAGCTGAGTGCCTTTGGGCAGGACGCTTTCCAGCAAGAGTGGGGTACCTCCGGCCACTTAAACCAGTGGAGCTACAGAGCTTTGGAACACTTGCCCAGCAGGGCAGATGTGGGCCTGAGGCCCGGGCCATGCGGCCATAGGAAGCTGACGCTGAAGAGACAAATAGCGTGAGAAGCTGAGCTACCTCAGTCTCAAGAGGTATGGCCATGACCTCAGGGGTTTGAAAGGGTGGAGCCATGGCGTGCTGTGTTCGTAAGGGTGGAATTGCCACTCAGTTGGGCTTAGGGTGCTCCTAAAGCCAATGGGACAGAGTTTCTGTCCAAGTGGGCCTTGAAGGCAGAGTTGTAGCATGGGGCTGGAGGTCTCCACTCAGAAACCAGAGAGTGTGGCCGATACCTAGAGTCTGGAGAGCATTGCTGTTGTGTAGAATGTCTCAGAAAATGTAAAGATATTTCCAAAGCTTTGAGGGCTAACGTAATGTGTTCTGTTGATTTGCCTGTTGCCTGTTAATGCCTTCTAAGTTTCACAGATGTAGAAGAGTTTTTGTATTTTGGACTTGGAACTGATTTAAGACTTCTGTTATATGGATGGACATAATTTTGTTATGGTGAGATGAATGTGTTAAATATTTTGTGATGTGATTTTTGGGTTGTCAAAGGGTGGGATGTCATGGCTGGAATTGTGTCCCCCCAAAAATGTGTGCAGCCACGTGGCTGGGATATGGTTCTCAGTATCTTGGGACTGTCCTCCATTGTGTGGTTTTGCTAATCTGTATGTTAAAGGATTGGGGTGGGGCTGTGAATTCCTGCTGTTGGGGGAGTTTCCCTGGAGTATGGCTTGCCCCACCCTTAATGCTTTTAGCTTGCAAGGAATAAAAGGAAAAAGAAACAAAGGACAATTTGAGAACCTCGCTACCATCAAGCAAGCAGCACCGGGAGCAGAGTGCGTCCTTCAGACCAGAGGTTCTTGCGTGAGGATGCTCCCTGGACAAAGACTGATACAATATCGGACTTTCCTCCAGAGCCAACAAGGGGAAAGTCTTTCCCTGGAGCGGACACCCTGAATATGGACTTGCAACCTACCGGACTGTGTAAGAATAAATCTTTCTTTGTTAAAGCCATCCACTCACTCTGTGGTATTTCTGTTAGAGCAGCCTAGCTGACTAAAACAGACAGCTTCCTATAAACATATAAAACCATAAAGTACACCCACTATATTATCACAATGCATGCCCAAGTCCAGTCCATTTGTGTCTGGAAAGTTAACCTTAGAACTGGTTTCCAGGACCCCAAGTGCCACTCACCAATATGGGGTGCAGAAGACTGTTCTAGCAAAAGGACAGTTATACCAATTGACCTTGATGTCCCCTGAAAACATGGCCCCAAGGTCCCTGTCCTTACTACTTTATCCTTTGAAATATTGCAATCTACCACTTTTTATGCACCTACTGTATGCAGACATTCTCCTTGATGCCAGGGAAACAGAGAAGAGCAAGCCATGCTTCCCAGTCACAAGGAGATCACAGTGTGAGAAACACACATAAAACATATAATCACAGTACAATATGATATAGCAAGGCCAAGGTTAGAGACATGGAGAGGATGGATGGAGTGGAGAAAGGGAAACTACTAGCACTCAGCATGAAAGGTTTCCTGAAGAAGGAAACATCTGAGCTGAGTCCTGAAAAGGTAGAAAATTTTCAGATATAATAAAGGAGTACCCCAATAAAGGAAAAAGGCCAAGGTCATTATTAAATCTTAATGACATTCTGATTGAAGTGAAAAATTCTTTTATTATCACAAAAGGGCAAATATTGTATGCTCCTACCTACATGAAATAGCTAGAATAGGCAGGTATATTGAGAAACTCTGGTGGCACAGTGTTTAAAGCAATCAACTGCTAACCAAAAGGTTGGTGGCTGAAAACCACCTGTGGCTTCACAGCAGAAAAATGTGGTAATCTGCTTACATATACATTTACAGCCTTGTAAGCCTTATTGGGGCCACTAATTGTGGGAATCAACTCAGCTGAAGTGAGTCTGGTTTTTGCAAAGTATACAGAGACAAAAGTTTACTGGTGGATACCAGGGGCAGGAAGAGGAAGGGAGGACTCAATATCCAGGAGACACTGAAAGTGTTGAAAAGTTTGGGGAACAGATAAGGGTGATGGTTTAACAATATGATTAACATAATTAATGTCACTAGACTGTACATGTGAAAAACATTGAAATGGCAAATGTTGTATTACAGAGATATTTACTACAATCTTAAAAACAAAATTATTTTACTAATTTGCCAAAAATTCATCTCCTGAAAAGTTTTCTGAATTAAAAAAATCTTGAGGGCCTTTCAATGTTTAGATCTACTTAAGTCCTCATCCATCAGAAAACATTGAGCTTTTACCTTATAATTACACACACACACAAAAAAAAAAATGGTTTCTTAATATGTAAATATTTAAAGATTTTGCTCTTGAAACATAAACACACAGATGGTCTTAAAAGGGAAAGACAGTATTTAAATTTTCTTACAAATTCACCTGTTTTCAATATAACTTGTATCCAACAACTGACCCAGACCACCCCAGCAAAAAGACCCAACCTTCTCACTGTCAGAACTAGTTGCCATACCTACCTGAGATGAAGAACTAGACTGGACTACTAAGAGGAGGTCTATATAGCCCAGTGCTGGATCCACAAAATTCCTAGCATACTGTAGAAAACATGTGCAGTCCTAAACTTGGATTGTTACATGACCCTAAAAGAAAGGTGGCCTTACAAACCAAAAGTAGTAAAGAGTGAATCTTTTCTACCCTTTAACTCACCATCATTCAAAACCCAGAAAAATCAACTTGATCAAATTGTTCCATAACACTGCCTTCAATAACCAATTCCTAATAGTATTACACAAAATACATGTGTATGTGCTGGCCTTGGTGACAGCAATGATACTGGAGATCATATGATTGAATCCTGCAAGACAATCAACTTCACTGCAAACATCTCTTTTCTCCAATGTAAATGCCAACTATATTCAAATTAATCTGACAAAAATTTAGGTACCTTCCACCTAAGTGAAATTCCTAGGAGGCCAGCAATGTGGGGCCTGTTGAAACAATTCCTTCTAAAATGAAGCATAAGTTCCTTCACTTGACCTCTACCACAACTAAAAAGGAGGAACAACATCTAGTGAGCCTCTCTGGATTCTGGAGGCCTCACATTTCTCATATACATACATACCTTGGTGCCATAATGGGTAAGTGCTACAGTTGCTAACCTTGGAAACTAAGGGGGCAGTTCTACTCTGTCCTATAGGGTAGCTATGAATCGGAATCAATTTCACAGCATGGCTTTGTTTTCCTGTTTTGTTTTGTTGTTTATGATAGAAAGATAGATGCAGAGATTAATATCAAGAAAACAGCTTACATGGTTTCAGAGGCTAGAAAGTCCCAAGTTCATGGGTCAGACTGGAGGCTTGTATATCCAAAATGAGCAGGTCAGAAATCAGGCCTATGACACACAGTTGTAGAGGCTGACAAATCCCAAGATCAGCAGGTAAGAAGGCAAACCACTGGTACAGAGGCTGTGGTGGCTAATAAATTTCAAGGCTAACAGATAAGCAGATAGCTGAAGTCCCAAGAACTGGAGGTCAAATGAGAAGCCAGCTGCAGGAGCCAGAGCAAGCAAAACCCAGCAAGCTTTTCCAGAAAGTCCATATATACTGGATGCAGGCCACAACCTCAAGGAAAGTCCTTTTTAACTGATTAGCTGATCATCTCATAATATCTCATTATAGATCTCATTAGATCATACCATAACTACCAAACCATGAGAATCATGGCCCAGTCAAATTAACATACAATCCCTGCCATCACAAATTAATACAATCTCCTGGAAGCACAAAATAAAACAAGAACATGAGATTAGTTTAGCAAGAGAGATTCAGTGGTAATCCTTGGTACAAAGATGGAATAGACAGACAGATGTAGATACATATAGAAAACTATTGTGTCAAGTCATTGATCAACTGATCTAGTGATAAACAGAAATTTCAATCTTCATTGACAATGAAAAAATTTTTAAAACTATGAACTTCTATTTTCATTCTCTCCACCCTGGAACCCCTTCTTCACACTTCAGAATTAGTCTTCTTTATAAAATTTAAGTATGATGAGGTCTATCATATGCTTAAAACCTTTCCACGGCTCCTCATTGACTCAGAGTTGAAATCTAAAATCTATAACATAGTTACAAAGCCCTTCAAACTTTGACCTCTCTTTTACAGCTTTATCTCTCTTCACTCATCCCAATCTCACACCACTGCTTCCATAAGTTTCCACCAATACCACAATCTAGGCTGCTGCACACTTTCATAAAAAATGTTTCCTCTTACTGCCTTTAAATCCCAACTTGGATATTTCTTCAGGATGCCTTACCTGATCTTTCCAATCATGTTCAATCACTTCATCCGCTTCTGTATACAACACATTTTAGCACTGCACTTACTATGCTGTAATATAGTTAATTTTCATTCCTGTCTCCCATGCTTTATTAAAGTCCCTTATAGACAGAAATTACATTTTCCACAACTATAGTATTTTGTCCCATAGTGGATGCTCATTGTTAATTATAGTGAACTTAAAAATGCCCTTCTATAACCAGTATAATGAAGAACTCTTCCTTGAGTACCTATGGTAAAACTAGCAAAAGTCAGAACCTGTGTATTGTGGAAATCTGCCAGAGAAAGAAAAATATATTTTCCACTATACAAGCAATAAAAAAGTGGTAAGTCATCACCTGTCAAAGATGGAAAACATATGAGACCTGAAAAAACAAGACAGTCCCATCAAGTCCGGGTCTCACAGATTTCTCTGTATATTAATATTTCAGTCTATTTCTGGCTAGTTTGGTTCACTTTTGCAAACAGAAATAGTCCATTCATAATTTAGGAGCTCTTGGGTGGTGTGGTGGTTAAGACAATGTCAAGTTGTCAACTCCATCTTTGGCTGCTGTATCAACTGGCAGGGGCAGGCCTGTGGTGGCTTCTCACCCATCAACTCTCATCCCTCCTCCTTCCACCACCTACTTCCTGTCTGCTCACGTTGCCAGCAACTTCTGCTCTCTTTTGTATCTGGTTCCTGGACCTGAACTAGCAGCTTTTGGGTTCATCAACCTTTACTGCTGATGAGTGAGAATCCTATTCCCTGACCTGCCAATCCTGGGCTTGCCAGCCCCTACAGCTCTGTGAGTCAGCAAAGATCTCACAGTCTCACCGCCAGCATGGGATCCAACAACCTACATAGCCGGTGATCTAGAACTTTGGTCTCTGACCTGCAGACCTTGGGTTCATCAGCTCCCATGGCCACATGACACTTGTCCCAGGGCTTTGGATGTTTAGCTTGTGTGAGCTGTTTCCTTTATATAAATCTTTCCTTGTACATATATGTTTCACTGGTTTTGCTTTCCTAGAAAACCCAGCCTCAGATAGGTGGTACAAATTGTTTAGTGTTCAGTTACTAACCAAAAAGTTGGTGGTTCAAATCTACCCAGAGGTGCCTCAAAGGCTTAGCAATCTACTTTGAAAAGGTTAACAATCATTGAAAGCCCCACAGAGCTCAGTTCTACTCTGACACAGATGGGATCACCATGAGTTGGAATCTAATCAACAACTGGTTTTGTTCCTGGTTTGCATTATATTGCCATTCAAGCAATCAATATTACCATGGTGGGACCAACAATAGAAACACTTATGTTTAATATTACCCTCTCCATGTTCCAAATTAAAATTTATAGCTCTGATATTGTGGAAAAATAACTAATAACTCTCACTGTTATTATCTACTAGGCATTGTGTCCAGCGCTGGTCTTAATACTTCTATGTGATTATCTAATTTGATTCCTAAAACAAGTCTTCTCCATTTGTTATTTAAATTGATTTGCTTTGATGTGGCCTCTGGGCCACTTTAGAAATAGACAGTTTAATTGGTTATTTTGTGGTAGTATTCATAAATTGTCTTCAGAGAACATTTATCCAATATCTCTGAGGAGAATAAGTCAAGATTCAGACATGAAAGTGTATTTAAGACCTTTTCCTGAAAATATTTGCTCCAAGGGAATTTGATGTCTTTGCTGAGTAAGTCTTCCTGGCTGGGTTTAATACGTGAGTGAATTAAAAGCATGAACAAATGGCAATGTTGCAAGCATGGCAAGTTTATTGACTTCTGTCATATAGCACTATCCATTGGATGGGACAGTTTCTGTAAGAAATGCCTGGTGCAGTAGGCTTGGCCTTGTTTGACATACTGATGTAAAAATGAGTATTATTGATTAATTTTTTAAAAAGACAATTTTTCCAGAGACTAGATTAGAATCTGAAAATGCTATTAACCTCACAGCAATGAAAAGACTCTAACTCCATTTGATGGCAGCAGCTGAAGAGAGATTCAGGTTAGGAACCAATCACCTCAAAAAAATTATTTCACTGTACCAGCTGCAAGCAGCAAGCAAATATGGTTTTGAATATCCTCAGATTGGATCTGATGTTTCTGGAAGCTCTTAAATGCCAATGGGTGAATATGTGCATGACTCTCAAATTCATAAAGCATTCTATTTCTTGGGGTTAAGAGAAGCACAGAGGGAGAACATATGCATTCACTGTTTATCACATAAGAAGATCCCTAAATGAAGAATCCTTCTGAGTGTAACTTAAAGGACTGTTTACACAGAATTTTTTTATTTTTCTGTTTTTTTTTTTTTTTTGCTCCATTTTACTTACATGGATTGTTATTTGTTTGCGGAATATTAGAACAAAGAGTTTTCATTGATTCTGACATTGTGAGTACTGTAATTATAAATACACAAATGTAAGAATAGAATTACCAGCAACCTAAATTGGCCTAAAAAGATGAAATTTACTACTAAAGATAAGATTAAACTTGCTGTGAATAAGATACATTTTATATGTGAGTTCAAAAGATTTGAGTTTTATAGATTTTGCTGTTATTTACTCAAATTATCCAACCAAAAATTAATTTTCTCTCTTTAATGGAGAATACAACTATTTTATTATTAAAATTATACTCTTATTTTCATCAAAATGGGACAGTTTCTAACGAGGAAAAAATGTCAATATTAATTGTTAAAGCCTAGTTAAAAGCATCATTGATAGTGAGAAATTGAGTTAAACATGTGAAAGTCACTGGTGTTTGTCAATATTTGTAGCAAAATTTTGTATTTGTAAAAAGGAGAGGTCTTATAAATTAAGAAGACCACAAAATAAAAAAGATGTATACCAAGAATTCACCTAAAGAGTGATTTGCACAAAACCATATTGTTAAAAATAACATCTCTAATATCCAAAAATACAAATCAAAACATCAATGTAGTACTCTTAAAAAATAACTTAAAAGTTTTAAAATACTGATTAATACTGACAGCTGGAAGATTATGGTGAACTGATACTCTTACCATTCATTCAGACAGCAATGTAGTAGGAATGACACACACACAAAATTAATACACACATATATTAATCTTATTTTTCCTTATTTTGGAAAATAATGAGAAAGAAGACAGATATATGAATGCTGCAAAACTGCAAAGAAATGGAAGATAGCTTGAATGTCTAATAATAAGTAAATGATTAAATATCAACTCAATAGGACATTATGCAGTCACTAAGATTCATAACTACAAAGGCCGTGGCAACACAGAAAAAATATTTGTCATGAAACAGGTTTGAAAACCATATTTACAGTATGATTACAACTACATAAAATTAACTTATAAATAAGAGACCAGAAAGGAGAAGTAAAAATAAAATGCTTATTTCTTTAATGAGACAAGAATGCTGCTTTTAATATATTTACCATGTTTACTTAAAGCATGTTGAAAACAAAATATTATTTATATAAAACATTTAATGTTTGATATGAAAATGAAAATGCTGGCACTCGCAGAACAAAGTACCTGGGCAACACTAGCATATTAACAGAAAAGGTCTCAAGCCCCCAGACTGTTCAGACTAGGGAAGGCCCAATAACCTATCCTAGTCTCAGGCAATTATAACAGTCATGAAGAAATGAGAATTATACTAGATCAATGTGTCTTACATCTTTTTTAATCTTTTAATTCTTTATTCAAACTAAATCTTACATAAAATAAATAAAAGTTGAACTCCTGTGGCTAAAGGATAAAGTGCTACTCCTGTAGCACTCTAGAAAACACTGAAGTTATCTGGAATTTCATTTCACTCAGATACCCAAAGCTCATGGGGAGCAGCAGTCAAGAAATCAAATGACATATTGCATTGGGCAAATTTGCTGCAAAAGAATTCCTTGAAGTGTTAAAATGCAAAGATGTCACCTCGAGGACTATGATATGCCTGATCCTGTTGTTTTTGTTTTCCGGTGCCATTGAGTCATTTCTGAGTCACAGTAACCCCATGTACAACAGAATGAAACACTGCCCAGTCTTGTGCCATGCCCACAGTCATTTTACGCTTAAGCCCATTGTTGCAGGCACTGTGTCAATCCATCTTGTTGAGGGTCTTCCTCTTTTCTGCTGACCCTCCACTTCACTAAGCATGATGTCCTTGTCCAAACATTGATCCCTCCCAATAACATGACCAAGGTATATATGCATTCCATTTCATTTTCAATGATTTCCAATTTTCCTAGATTCATACTTTGTATGTTCCATGTTCTGATTATTAATGGATATTTGCAACTATTTTGTCTCATTTTGAGTCATGCCACATAGGCAAATAAAGGTCCCAAAGGCTTGACTCCATCCATGTCATTATAGTCAGCTCTAATTTGAGGAGGCAGCTTTTTCCCAGTAGTCCTTTGAGTACCTTCCAATCTGGGGGGCTCATTTTCTGGCACTATATCTGACAATCTTCTGCTGTTATTCATAAGGTTTTCAGTGGCTAATCCTTTTCAGAAGTAGTCTGCTATGTCCTTCTTAGTACACTGTCTAATCTGGAAGTTCAGCTGAAACAAGTCTGCCATGGGTAACTCTGTTGCTATCTGAATACTGACGGTATAGCTTCCATAATCACAGCAACACACAAGTACCACATCTGACAATTAAGTTCATGTACTTGCCACCATGTGCTTATGTTGACAGTACTGTACAAACAGTTCAGTAAGGTTTCGTGACCTTGATATATCAGTGTCTCACAACTGTGTTCGTGTCAACATGTGTCAGTGTCTTGCTGAGTGGCATTCATTACTGTTATTGCATGTGTTTGTGTGTACCATCACAAGACAGTCAGAGCTAGAATTAGAGCAATGAACAAACATCAAATTTCTGTTAAGCTTAGTAAGAGTGGATGTGAAATCATGGACATATTAATCTAAGTTTACAGGGATAACGCCATGAAGAAAACAGCAGTGTACAAATGGATTAAACCTTCTCCTGAGGGGAGAGAAAGTGTCACTGTCACTGATGAAGAGAGGTCAGAATGGTCAGTGATGAGCAGATGAAACATTGCAAAAATTTGTACCAACTGAATAAGCAGTTAACCAAGTTTAGTATTTGGAAGTGCTGAAAAGGCTGTGTGAAAAAGTTAGAGGAAATTGACCTGAACTTTTCACCAACAACTCACGGCTCTTGTATCACAACAATCACCAGCTCACACAGCACTGTCTGTGAGGGAGTTTTTAGCCAGTAAACAAGTAACCGCACTGGAACACCCTCCCTACTTACCTGTTCTGGCCCTCAATGACTTTTCTTTACCCAGAGATAAAGGAAATATTAAAAGGAAGACATTTTGATGACATTCAGGACATCAAAGGCAATACGACAACAGCTCTGATGGCCATTCCAGAAAAAGAGTTCCAAAATTGGTGTCAGTGCATAGGTTCCCAAGGGGAGAACTTCAAAGGTGACCACAGTGGTATTCAGTAATGAGGTAGGTAGCACTTTTTCTAGAATGAGTTCATGAACATAATTGTCAGACCTCATATGACAAACTAACAGACAAGTAGGAGGTGCCTTATCCCAGCCATGGTATTTTCAATTGCTTCATATGCATAATAAAAGGTTGATGAAGACCAAAGAAGAACTGATGCCTTTGAATTATGATGCTGGCAAAGAATATAGGATATACTGTGGACTGCCAGATCAACAAAATCTGTCCTGGAAGAAGTACATCGAGAATGTCCCTTAGAATTGAGGGTAATGATACCTTCTCTCATCTACTTTGAATGTTATCATGACAGACCAGTCTGTGGACATAATATCATGTTTGGCAAAGTGGAGGATCAGTGAAAAAGAGGAAGAACCTAAATGAGATGGACTGACACCGGGGCTAAAACAATAAGCTCAGACCTAGTGGTGATTATAAGAATGGCACAGGATCAGGAAATAGTTTGTTCTGTTGTCCAGATGGTTGCTGGAAGTCAGAACCCACTTGGTAACATCTTACAACAACAGCAATCTACGAGCAGCTTACATCCCTCTACCCTCCCAACACTCCACCTCTAAAAGGAGTCTCTAAGAAGGCATTGAGGAGCCTCAGTGACAAACAGTGGATTAATGATTTTGAAGTTCCCTCCATATCTAAAATGTAACTACTCAAAGTTTTATGATTCTTTTATTATAAATTAATTTCTTACATGTCTGTGTCATATCTTCAATTAGACAATAAAAGCTTTTAAGTTAGAAACTACATCTTTTAAATTGACTTAGCCCCATCTAAATTTCCTCTGCTATATCTTTTCAAAGGAAGAACCAATGGATTAACAACAGTAATTAATTAACAACAGTAATGGTAAAATTAAAATTTCAGTATTTCTACTTGCAAAAAAGTATGCTCTAGCAGTAAGTTTTCCATACTAGTTAGTCAAAGTTACAAATAAAGTCCCTGTATGTCTTAGTTATCTAGTGCTGCTGTAACAGAAATGTTGCAAGTTACAGGGAGAGAAACAGTTTAGAAGGCTAGAAGTTCAAATTCAGGACACCAGGCTCTAGGGCAAAGCTTTCTCTCTGCAAGTCCTGGGGGAAGGTCCTTGTTATTAGTCTTCCCCTGGTCTAGGAGCTTCTCTGTTCAGGAACCTTAGGTTCAAAGGACACAGTCAGCTCCTGGTGTTACTTTCTTTGTGGTATAAGGTTCCCAGATCTCTCTGCTCCATTCTCTCGTTTACATCTCAAAAGAGATTGATTTCAGACACAGCCTAATCTTTGTAGATTCAGTGCTGCCTCATTAACATAACTGACTCTAATATTGCCTCATTAACACCATAGAGGTAAGATTTACAACACATAGGAAAATCACATCAGATGGCAGACAATCACATAATACTGGGAATCATGGTTTAGCCAGCTTGACAGACATTCCTGCAGGATACAATTCAATCTATCACAACATGGAATTGTAATTTTCAGAGAACTGTCATATAGATAAGAACACAATTATTTAGGTATATCAAGCAGTATTTGGCGAGCTAGTAGTACTGATGAGAAAAGCCACTGTTTGGTGGCCACTGATCCCATCACTGTCTAAAACAAGCTAAAAAGAGAAGGAAAAAGAGCCATTCTCAAAATATTTTTAGTTCTAACTTGAGTGGAAGCAAAGCAGGCTTACTTCTTACATTTAGGCTTTTAAAAAGTCCACAGAAAGAGTTGAGACTAACTTGTGAAATCTAATGTGGAAGACCAAATGGTTTCACTAAAGGAAGTCCTATGCAAAACAATTGTTCTTTCCAACCTCATGTGAAACTCTCCCCATTAGAATCACTTCCTATGAACTGGTTATAACAGAAAACCCTGGAGCAAGTATTCACCTTTTAGCAAGATGTATCTTCCACTAAGTCTCTGCCATATGTTGGCTCACTGGATTAGCTAGTGGTTCCTCAGGAATACATACAGAGTCGAAGTTAAAGGACTGCAAAGTGGAAACTAGAATAGTGTAAACAGACAATGCCAACATCTGGTAGACACCAGAGCAAGAACCATATAGGTTATGGAGAGTCCAGAACAAATATGTGGAAGGAAAATAAAAAAGGAAAAATCCTGCTTATCAAAATGGAAAGTAGTAATAACCAAACATCTCACTGAGACACAGAATTGCCTTTCAAGTTGTTGGAACACTACACCAGATCATTTGCTTTGGGAACATTAATCATTATAATACTAATACTTTAACTTAAATAATCTACTTTTTATTTAATGCCTATCTTAATTTTATCAGCAACAACGATACAGAAAAAATGATCACATCAGATAAGTAAGGCAATTCCAGCTACATCTCTTACTGGCCACATAATCTTATGTAAGTTACTCAAAAGAACAGTTTAGTATAAGGGTTGAGCTCACTGAATATTGACTTAAACTCCTAGGTTCAAAACCAGGAGCTACTACTTACTCATGATCTGTGTTAACCGTAGCTAAGCTGCTTACCCTCTCTAACTCAATTTCACTGTCTTTAAAATAAGGGGGATATTGATGGCAATGATAATAACTAAGATGATGAGAGGCACTACATTAAAATATGCAAATAAAGTCCTTATCACAGTTTCTAAAGAGCCCTGGGTACAGTGGTCAAGCACTTGGCTATTAACCAAAAGTTCAGCAGTTAGAACCCACCAGCCACTCCACAGGAGAAAAGATGTAGCAATCTGCGTCTGTGAAGAGTTCAGCCTAGGAAACTCAGTGGGGCAGTTCTACTCTGCCCTATTGGGTCATTATGAGTAGGAATCAACTTGATGGCAATGGGTTCTGTTTCCAATAGTATTCAGCACATTAAAAATAAAAAACAGTAATAAATATCAACATTTTTAAGTTACCTAACATATTTAAACGCGCCATCTGTAAAAGAAAAATAATATACTACCTATTTCCAAAGGTAGAATAAATAAGAGTAATGAAAGTCCTAGCACAGTATATTTACATGAAGATGTCCAATACCCATAAAGACTCTTTCCCATTCAGATCTGTCTATTCTGAAATCTTCGCAGTATTTCTTGATCTAACGTATTTTCTAGATACTTATTAGCATTCAACATTTACTGCTTATAATAATTATTTCATTTCTGTGGGTATATGTGTTATCTTTGCCACTTAATTATAATCCCCAACCACTATGCAACCAAGTTTTTCTAATCTTGATGCAGTAGACATAAAACGTATTTTCCACTGAATGCCTATTGCACCCCTGGTCATCTGAGAAAATTTTGTACTTTTGTTTGTTTCTCTGGTAAAATCACTCTTTCCTCTAGTCTGAGACTATGTGCTTGTAGAAGGGAACCTACTTCGATTACAGGCATATGTCTCTGACCTGGCCAATCCTACGGCTTATTCCCCTGGCCTCAGGGTCTTAATAGAAACAAGGAGACCCAGTCAAGGGGCTTTCTATGAATATTGAAAGGCACATGCTTTTTGTCACTGAAACAAAACCTGAAGAATATAGGACTGGAGATACTCATCATCACAATGAACCTAAGAATAAATTATCATTGAGGAAAGAAGATCTCAGATTCTGAGTCTTACATGATCCCCTATATAAGTATGATGACAGTAGCCTATTCAGGCATTAACTTGAATATCAGAAGAATCATTCAAGGCTCTAATTACCAAAATATGATATCATAAGAACTGCAATATTTCAAATAAAAAGTTGGTTAAGAAAAGAAAATCTTGGGTTCTAAGATCTCCCTTTGCATACAAACTTACATAAACAAAATAGGAGCCTTAATGTGTCATACACATTGATACAACAGTGGAACAAATTTCTTTATTTCCACATCTTTAGTAAAGTCCTCTACGCATGTAACTAGAACCCTCTGAGTGTAGTTCTTGAAAAACTGGTTATTCATTATTTCCTTCATTCATTCAATTCTTATTATTCCTCTGGTTGCTAGACCCTGGGGATACAAAGAAAGGTAAGATACATCCATGGAGGTGTTCACAATCTAATGAATGAAGCATAGAAACAAATAACTGCAGCTTCATGTGGTAAATACAGGCAGTCCCGAGGTTAATGATGTCGTACTTACATACAACCTGTAGCTATGAAGCAACCACAGTAAAGCCTATTAAATTAAAAATTTAAGTACATGCAATGGTTTGTAATAACTCAGATGGCTGCTGCTTTGTGATGCACATCAAAACATTATTATCATCATTATTGCAGAGTTATGTTAGATGTTCTACTATGTCTAGAAGTGTTACATCAATGCTTTTATACATAGAAAAGTATACTACATAGTAAATTCTCAGCCAAACATTTGACTAACTGATGCTAAATTTAAACTGTACCTAACTGCTCTGACTCACATACAAATTCAATTTAGGAACAGACTTAGGGATGGAACTCCTTCACAATCTAGGGACTGCCTGTATTTTGAAAGATACATGTACAAAAAGACAGAGCTGGAGTACAGGGGGGGGGAACAACTATCTTTATTGGGAGAGTTAAAAAGAATATATAGAGATGGGATATTTGATCCGAATCTAGAAGGATGAGCAGGAATTTACTGGAGAAGCTCTTGCTTTTGAATTTAGGCTATCATAAGGAGATTCCTGTGGTGCTTAGCAATTTCAGTTAGCAAAACCAACACTTGTAAAAAATATCTTTTTTTTTTTTTTTTAGTTTCTAAAGGTCCAAGAGACATTTAAAGCAGAATTTTGAAATGTAATGATATAACTTGACATCAGTTTAATTGTATGACAAACAGCATAATAATGATGACTACGATCTTCAGCCAACAAAACCAGAAATCATTTAGCATTAGCATGACTGGGAAAAGACTGGAATAAGAATTTTCCTCCACCGAACAAATGAGCACTGGCTCTCAAATCCTAGAAATATATATATATGTACATATATATATATATTTCAATTGGTAGCCTTTTTTTTATGATTGAATGAAAATGTACATTCCCATATAAATTTGCATGCTGACCTACATGCAGCTTCCACCGCTCTCCCTGCACGGTGAGAGCACATTCTTCTTCTCTGCTCCATACATGACGTATCTCCCCAACAGTCTCCTATCTTTCCTCTCCACCCATACCCCTTCCTCCAGTATGAGGTCAACAGGACAACCTCCTATAGATTCCTAGAATCATAAAGTGCCCATACAATATGGTCACTCTGCATCACCAAGTCCAATTCACTGCTGTCTGAAAAGTTGACCTTCATTATGATTTACGGACACAGGCAGCATCAGGGCCAGCAGCCCTGCTCCCAGGAGAACTCTGAGGCCCCTGGATCATCAACTGCAGTCTTTTAGTGGAGTTCTCACGGTGCACCCCTATTTATACTTGTGTTGCCAGTGAGACTCAACTTTGTGAGCTCCATCATGGCTATCAATGGTGGTGGCCGGGTGCCATCTGGTTCTTCCAGTCACAGGTTGATGTAAACATCCACTCATGTGGGTCTCTCTGCCTTCTGGATTCTCTTTCCCTGATGTTGTTATGGATCTTGGTGATCATCCGTTCCAGTTGAGTTGCGACCATTTGCTGTACCCTCAGATGGCAGCTTGGCAGCTTTTAAGACCCCAGACGCCACTCACCAATGTGGGGTATGGAGAGACCTCATTAGCAAAATGCTAATTGTGCCAATTGACCTCAATTTTCCCTGAGAGCATGGTCCCCGGCCTCCCATCCCAGCAACTCTGTCCTTGCAATATTGGGTTAAGATGGAAGGAGTACACAAGTTGTGTTGAAGTCTCATTAATATTGATCTTCTTACTAATGTGTGTTGTCACCAATTTCACCCAACCAAATTTCTTGCAACTATCTAACCTAAACCCTCCCCCCCTTGCCCTCCCACCCTTCCTACCCTTGCAGCTGTCAAAGAGTCTTTTCTGTTATGCATGAGTCTGCTTTTAAGTTCTTATTGTAAAGGTCTCATACAATATTTGTCCTTCTGTCACTGACTACTTTCACTCAACACAATGTCCTGCAGTTGAAACCAGGTTAAAAGATGTTTCCTGCTATCATTGTTGTTCTTTATCATTGCATAGTGTTCTACTGAGTATACATACCATAGTTTACCTATCCATTCTTCTGTTGTTGGAGATCTAGGTTGATTCCATCTTTTTGCTATTGTGGACTGTGCTGCGATGAACATTTGTGTGCATATATCAGTTGGTGTGAATCGCCTTGATTCTGTAGGATATATTCCAAGCAGTGGAATTACTGAGCCAAATGGTGTATCTATATGCATTATTTTAAGGTAGCTCCAGATTGCTTTCTGCACATTTTGCAATCCCACCAATAGTGCAGGAGAGTTCCAATCTCTCCACAGCCTCTCTAGCATTTGTTGTTTTATGTTTTTTGGATCATAGCCAACCTTGATGAGGTGAGATGATATCTCATTGTCATTTTGATTTGAATTTCTTTAATAGCTAATGAATGTGAGCATGTCCACATGTGTTTTTTGGCTGCCTGGATCTCTTCTTTAGAGAAGTGTCTGTCCGTCTCCTTTGCCCATTGCTTAATTGGATGATTTATCTTTTTCTTATTGATATTTTGTAGTACCTTATAGATTACAGAAATCAGGTGTCTGTCTGGCATAGAGCTGCCAAATATTTTTTCTCGTTCTGTAGGTGGCCTTTTAATTCTATTAATAAAGTCTTTGGATGAGCAAAAGTGATTGATTCTTAGTAGTTCCCATTTATGTATTTTCTCTTCTGTTGTTTGTGTTTTGTTTGACAGATTCTGAAGTCTGTCTATGTTGTGTATTAAACCTTCCATTGTTGTTTCTCGTTTTTCTTGGACGCGCTTTATGGTTTTAGATTTGATGTTTAGGTCTTTTACCCAGTTTGAGTTGGTTTTTGTTCAAGGTGTATGATATGGGTCTTGTTTTAATTTAGTGCAGATGGACATCCAATTTTGCCAGCACCATTTGTTGAAGAGGTTGTTTTTACCCCAGTTTAATGTCCTAGGGCCTTTGTCGAATATCAGCTGTTCATAGGCAGATGATGTCATCTCTGGGGTCTCGATTCTGTTCCACTGATCTAACTGTATGTTTTTGTACCAGTACCAGGTTGTTTTGATTACTATGGCAGTGTAATAGGTTCTAAGGTCAGGTAATGAGAGCCGTCCCAGTAAATTCTTCTTCTTTAGTAATGCTTTACTTACCCAGGGCTTCTTTCCTTTCCAGACAAAGTTGGTAATTTGTTCCTCCAACTCATTAAAAAATGTCACTGGAAACTGCATTGGGATCACACTATATAAGTAGATTGCTTTGGGTAAAATAGACATTTTCACAATGTTAAGTCTTCCTATCCATGAGCAGGGTAGCTTTCTCCATTTATGTAAGTCTTTCTTAGTTTCTTGTAGTAAGGGTTTGTAGTTCTCTTTGTAAAGATCTGTTATTTCTCTGGTTAGATTTATCCCTGGTACTTTATCTTCTTAGGGGCTATAGTAAATGACATTGACTTGGTGATTTCTTCCTTAATAATCTCATTGTTGGTATAAAGGAATCCTACTGATTTACTTATGTTTATCTTGTATCCTAAGACTTTGCCGAACTCCTCTATCAGCTTGAGTAGTTTCCTTACGGATTCTTTGGGATTCTCTGCATATACAATCACATCATCTGCAAATAGGGAAATTGTTAGTTCTTCTTTGCCAATGCAGATGCCTTTTATTTCTTGGTCTTGTCTAATTGCTCTGACTAGAACTTCTAGTACAGTGTTGAATAGCAGAGGTGAGAGTGGGCATCCTTGTCTAGTTCCTATTCTCAAGAGAAACTGTTTCAGTCTGTCTCCATTCAAGATGACGTAGGTAGTTGGCTTTGTATAAATGGCCCTTATTGCATTGAGGAATTGGCCATCTGTTCCTATTTTGCTCAGAGTTTTTAGCATGAATAGGTGTTGGACTTTATCAAAATCTTGAAAATATTAAAGAAATTTCAACAATAACAACCACTTGACAATGAAGAGCAAGGATCCAGTACATTCTCAGGATGTAGGCTTTACTTACTATGATGGAGAAAGGTGAGGTCATTAGAGAGAGCCTAGAATTTGGTCCTTTTACTACAGGGACTCTATAAGTTTCCATGCCATAGTTGCAGAATGCCAAGCACTCTTTAGTGATTTCCTCACAACTCATTCCTGTGAGAGAAAATCAGAATGAGGAAATGCTCTGCAGGAGCTGATTCTCAAGTTTTCCAAGACACCAAGGCTGGCAGACAACAAAGAGTAAGCCAGTTAGGCTTGTTCCACATAGAATGACTCAATTACAGCATTGATAGGCAACCAAGAAGTACATCCCCTTTTGACCCAAGATTTCTGAAGTAACTCTCTGCTTTCAATTAATCAACAGCTAAAGCTCACTTTTATAATGTATTGACTCCTGAAAGTGATGATGATAGGTTTTAAATAGCCTAGAAAATTCAAAGGAAAAAATAAGTAGACTGCACCTTCATCTTAGGGCATAAGCCAATTTCAGAAAAGAATGCTATTAATAACTTTTAATTACCTAGGTAGATGCGTCTCCTGGTTGCATAGAGATGCTGGACACAAACATTTATGATAAATCTGACAAATCATTTTTTAAAGTCTACCCAGAAAATGAAGTTGCCCAATGTCCTGTAAGTAACCATCTGCATGGAAAATTTAATATATATTTACCATAATCTACCGACTCGACGTCACTTGGCTTGGCTTACCATAATCTGTTACTAAGTTTGTCTAGACATTGTCTCAGATTGACATTAATAATCAAACTAAATTATTTCTATGCCCTTAAATTAAGAGATAACTCAATCATCATAATTAAACATTCCCCTTTTTCTCTTTGTGTCCATAAAAGGTAGGAAATATTCTCAATTGGAGATACTAGAAAACTGTGGTAAATACTGTCTATGTTTAATTTTTATGTTACTCTTGATATCCTGAATGTCATCAAAATGTCTTCCTTTCAATATTTCCTTTATCTCTGGGTAAAGAAAAAAGTCACTGGGCCAAATCAGGTGAGTAGGAAGAGTTCAAATACATTTATTTGTTTATTGGCTAAAAAATCCCTCACAGATGACTAGACAGTTATGTTAACAAACTTGCCATTGCACCCAATGGCCATTCCAGAAAGAGTTCCAAAATTGCTTTGAAGGGTAGACTAGGCACTGGCATTGGTGCATAGCTTCCCAAAGGGAGTACTTCAAATGTGACCATAGTGATATTCAGCAATGAGATATGCAGCACTTACAACAATTAAGTTGCATACTTGTCAGAGTTCATATTCATATATATTCATTTCTACATGTGTGTATACACACATGCATGTGGGCACAAAGATTTATCTCAAAGAAATGGCTCACACAGTTGTGGAGGCTGGCAATTCCCAAATCTGTGGGTCAGATATCAAGCTGGAAATTTCTCCTGACTCATGTGATTTCAAGGGCTGATGAATACCAAGTTGGTGCATCACGGGAAAAGCTTCTGGCCCACAGGGTCATGGAGGCAGGTGAATTACAGAATTAATAGGTCAGAGAACAGGCTGCTGGCTCAAGCTCAAGAAAAGGAGGAGAGATGATGATGAACTAGATGCAGGATACACAACAAAGGCAAACCCTGCCAGAAGTGTGACCTACAGCCACACCCTCAAGGAAACTCCCCTAACATCAGATACTTCTGCAAGGTGGTGATCTGGTCTCGGAGGTGACTTGAGTCATATTCTTCAGTAAAGATGCGACTCAAGAGACACTCCAAACTAATCCTCTCAATTAACATATAGAAGTTCAATATTTCTAACACATAGAAAAATGTTGGATAATTACTCATTACCAAAATGTGGAGGACAGCTATACAATACTAGAAATCATGACCTAACCCAAGTTGTCACATAATGTTAACTATTACATTAAATTTTTAAAAAATCGTATTTGAAAGTTATACATGCATTCATGGTCCCTAGGTGGCACAAACAGTTTACCCTCGAAGATATCCTAAGGTTGGAGATTCAAACCCATCCACTGAAGCCATGGAAGAAAAAGCTCTGCAATCTGTCTCCATCAAGAGGAGAACCAAGAAAATCCTATGGACCACTTCTGCTCTAACACACGGGGTTGCCATGAGTCAGAATCAACTTCATGGCAACTAACAATACCATATATTCAATGCTTAATGTCTTACATAGTATTTCCTATTTAACTTTTCCTATCCTCATTATATAATAAGTAAAATATTTTTTTTACCAAGTCCCATGTATATACCCTTCCAAAACGTCTCCATTTCACCCTCCTAGTTACCAAAAGAAAAAAACATTTTCTATGCATTCTATTATATAGAATGGGATGTACCTATTCAGATTAATAGGCCTTGTTCAATTTCATTAGTGGGGTCACATGTGGTCCAGGCATCCATCTGAAACTGTAATTAACATTTGTCAAAAGATGGTCTTAAGAGTCCACAACCCAAATATTTCAAGGCCTCACCAGCACGAGGTTACGAAGGACAGTATAGATACACAGTATCAGTTTTCACAGCTTTAATAGACCTGTTATCTCAGTCTGTCAGTTTGTCACACTGGTGGCTTGTGCGTTGCTATGATATTGGAAGTTATGATATCAGTATTTCAAATACCAGCAGGGTCACCCATAGTGGTGGTGCTTCTGGACTAAGGCAGACTAAGCGTTGGAAGAAAAACCTGGTAATATGTTTCCAAGAATTACCCATTGAAACCTTATGGATCATAGCTGGATATTATCTAATATAGTCCTTAAAGATGAGTCCCCCACCCCTGCCAGATTGGAAGGCACTACACAACAGCAGCAACAGTAGGACTGAGCAATTTTCTATTCATTGTACAAAGGGTGACTATGAGTTGGAACCAATTCAAAGGCATCTAATCACAAGTTTCCAGGAAGTTACACATAAGAATCACCTGGAGATCTGGTTAAAATGCAGATTCTGATTCAATGTATCTGTGGTGGAAATGCAAATTCTCAGCAGGAGTTCTCAACAGGGAAAACTGAAATGAACGACTTCAAAGCCCCCATTCAAACCAGAACAAACTGGATTAAAGGCTTGATTGTAGCCAACTGGATGGCAATTAACATTATCCCAGTTATCTAAGAGTCCCCATCACCTTAGTTATGAATCACACTAGTTCAATTTGCAGCCTCACCATAGCCATTCAATACTCAAAACACCAACATTTTTCAAATACTGCCTTAACACAAAATACAGTGATTTTAAGATAATGAGCAAGTACAACAATCCCCAAAACCCACTGCTGTCGAGTCGATTCCAACTCATCGCAACCTTGTAAGACAGGGGAAAATGCCCCATAGAATTTCAAAGGAGCACCTGGCAGATTCGAACTGCCAACCTTTTGGTTAGCAAACATAGCACTTAACCATTACACCACTAGGGCTTTCAAAACAATCCAGGAACATATTTTCTAAACAATGTGTATGACTGACTAATAGAGAATTAGAAGACCAGCCTGCTATCTCATTGACTCTAATAGGCCTTTTAAAAGAGAGGTTTTGTGCTAAACAAACATTCAGAGAGCATTGGCCCAGAGAGATGAACTCATGAGACAGGCTTAATGGAGTAATCAAACATAGCCCTAACAATGTTAGCTCCCTAGGGCCAGGTACCATATCTAATTTACTCAGCGGTTTATCCACAGTATACACACTAGACATCATGACACAAAACAAGGTGCTGAAAAATTTGTTAAACGAGTGAATGGTCAATATGAAAATAAGTTTGGCTCAGTTGTCAATCATTTAAATTATCAGTAACAAAAGCATGCTAAAAAATTTGGAAAAAAATACAATTGCAGACAATCTTTCTTCATTATAAATATTCAAAGGCAATACTTTATGAAACTTGTTACTAAAGTATGTAGGAATTAATTTTTCTGTAACAATAATTTATCTATTCTCAACCTAGTTTCTGTTGGTGCTAATATACTCAACCCTACTGCCATCAATTCTGACTCATAGCAACCCTATAGGACAGAGCAGAACAGCCCATAGGGTTTCTAAGGAATAGCTGGTGAATTCAAATTGCTGACATTTTTGTTAGCAGCTAAGCTCTTAACCACTGTGCCACCAGGCACTACTGGAACTAATAGTGGATGATTTACAAGTAAAAGGAATGAATATGAACAAATTCATTCCCTCATGCTTCTCATGACCATCCAGGACAAAAAAAAAAAAAAATGACCCTGGAGAGGATTTAACTGATAGTTTTTTACTTCTTACTATAGAGTTCTAAATAACTCACAAAACAACATGGCTTCCTTGTAATTAAATGTATATCCATGTATATTTATATGTAATTCATGAATATTTATATGCATCTGAGGACCTATTATTGTACCCCTGCTATAGAACCATTCTTGGAGTCTGTAAAACTATCTTAAGCAAAACCAAAACCAAACCAAACCTACTGCTGTCAAGTCAATTACAACCGATAGTGACCATACAGGATAGAGTAGGACTGCCACATGGATTTTTTAAGGAGAGCCTTGTGGATTCAAACTGCTGATCTTCTGGTTAGCAACCAGAGCTCTCCAACACTGTATCACCAGAATTTCCACCTTAAGTGAGGTAATTCAGTATCGAAGCCCTGTAAAATGACACTCATAAAGATCAGCCTTAGACAGAATTTTGTTCTTTAGCAAAGGGTATTATAATAACATATATTTGCTGGAAAGTTGAAGTTCATGTTTTTCTTTTAATAGAGTTTAATTGCTTGCATAGAAACTAAATCTTAAAAGACCTTTATTTTGAATGCAGTAGTAACTGTTTGAATTCTTTAACATTCACAAACATTCAATAGAGAATTAAAAGTGCTTGTTGTAAAAATGTGTCTTCAAAGAACTGGAGTATGATCATCATTAAAACTATTTTCTAAAATGATATCTATACTTTGAAATAAGATTAAGACAAGTGATACATTGCGTGTTAAATATGCAGGCAGGCAACTGAATGGCTCCAATATTCTATGGTGATAGTTTAACTCTTTTACGCATTATATTATCCAACTAATACATATATCTTCACAAAACCCAAATATGAATTCAACCATGTATGTCCCTAAGTATTTCTTCATTTAAAGTCATTGGTGGTATTTTGTGATGATATAATTTCCTTTTCTAACAATGTAAATCTATTCTTTCTGTTTTGTAATAGGAGCCCAAACATCCTTTCATTTACATATCTAATGATCTTCCCATATCCTCAGAACAGAAATACTATTTAATCCAACTAGTGATGTCTCCATTATTTTATTGTTCTGAGTTGCTGATATTATATGGAATAATAAAATAATCATACAATCTCCTTACCTAACTTAAATGTTTCATGTCAAAAACTACACAATTTTCATTTCCTTTGAAATTAACTTTTTGTTCAAAGAAACTAACTGCCAAAGTCTAACAGTTTCAAGTAAACATTTCAAAATATTTAATTCAATATACAAAAATAATTATTAAAATTGCTGTCCTTGTATGCTATTAAGTTGATTCCAACAAAGAATGGGTTTCCAAGTCTGTCGTCTCTATAGGAGCAAAGTGCCAGGTCTTTTCTCCCATGGTGGGGTTGGTAGGTTTGAAACTACCTTTCAGCCTTTCAGTCACCAGCCAAATAGTTAACCACTGCACAAACAGGGCTCGTTTTGCTCCCATTAGCAATGAAATTCATGATCCTTTACTCAATATAATATAATCAGGTAAGGTCTTGGGAACAGAAAAAATCATAGTAGAAAGATGAGAAACCAGCTGATCTGTTCTCTCCCTGACTGTTACAAGATAACTGAGTGCTTTTGAAAAGTTACTTAGACTTTCTTGGCTTGCATTTTCTCATTTTCCAAGTGAGTAATTTGAGGGTCTCTAAAATTATTATCCTATTAAGATACATCTCACTCCTCTATTCCTTCACCTTTCTCATTAATAACAGAACCAAATCAAGCCTACAGCTGCTGAGTCAGTTCTGACTTACACCAACACTCAAGGACAGAAAAGAACTGCCCCATAGTGTTTCAAAGAGTATAAATCTTTACAGATCTCCCGTGGAGCAGCTAGTGGGTTCAGATGACGGGACTTTTTGGTTTAGCAGTTAAGCACTTAACCGCTGTGCCATCAGGATCGCTTCCCTAATACTAAGCAATTCCAGTGTGTGATACTTTCAGGCCTACAAAGGGCCTTCATCTCTATGACAACCTTGGAGACCTTCACAGAAGCAGTGCGCTAGCCAAAAAGAAACTATAAACCACAGAAAAGATAACAGGCTCTGCTTCAATTCACTGCCCAAGAAAGAGCATAATGGGGTTTGAGGGAATCCCAAAGTTGAATTAAGATGACTTTCTTAGTGGTGATTTGCCATAATAATGGAGATTTTTGCCCAGTTAGTATAAATGAAAGGAGTTACATACACAAATATTAGAAGGTCACTAAATTCAAATCTTCTAATATTTGTTTAAGTAATTCCTTTCACTTATACTAACTGGGCATAAGTCTCCATTATTATGGCAAATCACCACTAAGAAAGTCACTTTAATTCAGCTTTGGAATTTCCCCCAAACGCTTTTCATAGAAAACAAATCGAAGCTCAGCCTGTTATCTTTTCTGTGGTTCATAGCTTCTCTTTTGCTAGAGAATGGCCTCTGTGGAGCTCTCCAAGGCTGTCATAAACGGAAAGAGTACAGAGTCATTATACGAGGAAAAACAAGTCAATATTCAACCATTTGAAGAGGTAGCATATGATCAGGAACTGATGGCACTGAATGAAAAAGTCAAAATTCCATTGAAAGTACTAGCAAAAAACAAGGCTCCAGTAACTGACGGAATATCAATCAATGTTTCAACAAACAGATGCAGCACAGGAAGTGCTCACTCATCTATGCCAAGAAATCTGGAGGACAGTTACCCAGCCAACCAACTGGAAGAGATCCATATTTATGCCTGTTCCCAAGGAAGGTGATCCAACTGAATGTAGAAATTATCTAACAATATCATTAATATCACATGCAAATAAAATTTTGTACAAGATCATTCAAAAAATGACTGAAACAGTGTATCAACAGAAAACTGCCAGAAATTCAAGCCAGATTCAGAAGTGGATGTGGAGCCATGGATATCACTGCTGATGTCAGAGGGATCTTGGCTGAAAGTAGAGAGTACCAGAAAGATGTTTACCTGTGTTTCATTGACTATGCAAAGGCATTTGACTGTGTGGATGATAACAAATTATGGATAACACTGCAGAGAATGGGAATTCCAGAACACTTAATTGTGCTCATTAGGAATCTGTACATGGATCAACAGGCAGTAGTGCAAACAAAACAAGGGGTCACTGCATGGTTTCAAGTCAGGAAAGTGGTGCATCAGGGTTATATCACCATACCTTTTCAATCTGTATGCTGAGCCGGTAATACAAGAGGCTGGACTACATGAAGAAGAATGAGGCATCAGGATTGGAGGAAGACTCATTAACTAACTGCATTATGCAGATGACACAACCCTGCTTGCTGGAAGTGAAGAGGATTTGAAACACTTACTGACAAAGATCAAAGACCACAGCTTTCAGCATGTGGTCTTGCACCTCAATATCAAGAAAACAGAAGTCCTCACAACTGGACCAGTAAGCAACATAACGATAAATGGAGAAAGGATTAAGGTAGTCAAGAGTTTCATTTTACTTGATTCCAACAATCAGCACCCATAGAAGCAGTAGTCAGGAAATCAAAAGACACATTGCATTGGGAAAATCTGCTGCAAAGGACTTCTTTAAAGTATTGAAAAGTAAAGATACCACCTTGAAGACCAAGTGCACCTGAAAGAAGCCATGGTATTTTAAGTCAGGTCACATGCCCACAAAAGCTGGACAATGTGTAAGGAAGACAGAAGAACTAATGCCTTTGAATTGCGACGTTGGAGAAGAATGCCTTATATACCATTGACTGCTAAAAGAACAAACAGATCTGACCTAAAGAAGTAAAACCAGAGTGTTCCTTGGAAGCAAAGATAATAAGACTGTGTCTTACATACTTTGGACATGTTGTCGGGACAGATCAGTCCCTGAAGAAGGCCATCATGCTTGGTAGAGTAGAAGGTCAGCAAAAAAGAGGAAGACCTTCAATGAGATGTACTGACACAGTGGCTGCAACCAAGGGCTTACAAATAAAACGATCGTGGCATGGCACAAGACCAGGCACATAGGGTCACCAAGAGATGGAACTGATGCAATGGCACATAACAACAACAAATTCAAATGAATTACAGAACTTTAGATATTTGTACAACATGATGCTCAGCACAGCAATGTTTTCAATAATGAAATATGTATATAAATACTATTCAACAAACAAAAAACAATAAGATCTATTTACATATGCTGTTATGAAAAGTCTGCAAAGCTCAATATGATTCCATTAGTGTGAAAATTCTGTATGTTTGTGCGTATACTATTTAAGAATAGTATTCTCCACCTAGAAATATTGGCATCAAAATATTAATGGTGGCAGCATTTTAAATTTATCTTCATATTTTTATACAGCATTTGGATTTCCTTCAGAAGTATACCATAGGATACATTCTTTTCAATAAAGTTATTTATTTTAGAAAAAATATTTCTTATGAAGTTTTATGTCAAAATGTTGTTTCATAACAAGTTGATTAACATGTCTACATTGTGCTTCACATATAGCACTCTGATTAATACTAAACAGTTACATTCTTCTTTCAGTGGGAAGCAGTAACCAGAAAAGCAGAAGACAGAAAATATACCAATATTGTTGTATAATTTAATCCTTGTGTGATTAGATCATAAAACAACAGTAATGAAATAGTAGAGTTTTTTAAATTAATATATTCAAGTATATGAGACAGGAAAGATAATTTGCTTTCAAACGATTTTGAAATTAATAGCTATTTAAAAAATATAGAAGAAAAAGACAAACATTCACAGTTATTAACCTCTGTTGTTTTTTCAGCCAAGCCAAGTGCCCTCGAGTCAGAGCCGACTCATGGCGACCCTAGGGGCCAGGGTAGAACTGACCCCCAGAGTATTCAAGGAGCACCTGGTGGCTTTAGTACCTCTAATTTAGATAAATTTAATATTTAGTATATTCTCTATATTTGAACAATTATTCTTCTGTCCTCACATAAATTACAATGTAGCAGAAGGTTATAAGTATCATGTGACTTAGCAGAAATAGTTAAGGCTCTTGGCCCATATAGATTAGAATTTAAACCCTGACTCTGACAGATACCAGCAATGTGACCTTGGCCAGAGTACATAATCTCTGGACTTCAGTTTCTTCATCTATAATATATTCTTAATATTTGTCTTGAGTGTTGTTGTCAGGATTTGTATTTTTCTGTAAATTAAGCAGCTGGTTCAGTGCCCATCCATGTTCGGACATTATATAAGTATTCTTGCAGATACTCTCACCTACAGAATCATGACACAACTTTGGTGGGGATTTTCAGGCCAGGCCCTGTTGTAAGCACCTCATATGGATGAATTTATTTAATCCTCTCTATCCTCTACAGAAAATGTTATTGTTAATCCCCATTTTACAGACGAGGAAACTAAGGCACAGGCAGGATTTGTAATTGGCACAGTTTCTTACAGTCTAGCTCTGGGGATTTATGCTCTTTACTACAGGGCTCTGTTTTCACAAACAATTCAATGTGTCTTTTTATGGTAACCCATGCTGTGTAAGGAAGCATTCCGTGATTTATAAATACTGCTACAGCTTCTGAATAGACTGTGATTTGAGTGTTTAAAATTAACTTTCTGCATTATAATTTGTTGATATATTTGTAAACATTTAGCACACATATAGCCAGATACTGAACCACTGTCATGTAAGTAACCTAACAATTATTCAACCCTAATAGTGCATAAAATACTTCTAGCAATTCATCCCAGTTTAACCATATTTACAAAATAAATACTTGCACATAAAAATAAGTTTCCACACATCTTATCAAAAACATTTATGGAAGAGTGAGAAGAATGATAATAGGATGACCATGAGTAGTCCTCACATTAAAAGGACTTACACCTTATCACAGAATATTACACTTTCCAATAAATAAGCATTCGTTACAATTTTTACAAATTGTGGTGAAACCAAAATACAAGAGTTCTCCAAAATCACATGAATACATATATGTACATATTTTTAAATAGTAAACACAAAGCCCTTGCCATGGTTTCATATAATATGTTAAGCCCTTCTTTCAGAAATGGAAAAGGGACATATCTCAGGTAATGGGAAAGACAAAGCCTGAGGTCAGTGTTCCCTATCACAATTGCTGCTGATGGGAAGAAAATGATCAACATCTTTAATCGGGAATTGAGGAAGATCTTCTTCTTTAGGTTTCATTTAAATGAGAGAATGCTCATCTCTCTCCATCCTTTTGTGCTGGTCTTTTAAAAATAGAATCATAAGGCTCTTAGAGTTCCTTGCTTCTTACAAACATGTACCAGAAAGAATTGGGGAAGAATAAACGGATTGTGTATGATTATCCTGTTCTTAGTAGAAACAGAAAACAGGTTGGTTGAAAACTTCCTAATAACAAACAACTTTATAGCTATCAGAAAATTATCCACTCACCTTCAGCCCTATTATCTTTAAGTGAAAGGGCATTTCAGGACTCAGGTACTTCAATGTCATACACAATACACAAATGTTGTTTCTAATTTTCCCCAAAACTACATTTACTTTTATTTAATAACTTCCTTTTCTAGATACAAAAAGTAACCCAATGAATATAAAATATAGGTTATGAGGTTATATTTTTAACATAAAAACCACTATCCCAGTGCCATCAAGTTGATTCTGACTCATGGCAACCCTACACGACTGAGCAGACTTACCCTAGAGAGGTTTCAAGGAAAAACTGGTTTTTAAGGCAAATTTGTGCAACTGAATGTGCAAGTTTCACCTTAATCTGGTGATAGCATGGAAACAAGGCATGGCAGCTTTTTCTGTACCTTCCCTAATACTTACTTAGGTTTGATACTTAGTTTCGGTGAAGAGGAGTACTTACTGTAAATACAAGTAGCATATCTATTCAAAACTTAGCCTAAGTAAGAAATCAGCAAAATCAACTTCTAAATTGGTCAATGTAGCAATAAAATACTTATTCATAGAGTAAAATCCATGCTCTTTACTTAAGAAGAGGTTGTTATTTCTTTTTCTGGCTCTTGTCAGTTTTTGCTTTGTATAATCTTAATGCATTTCATAATTTATACTAGATTAGCAACAGCAAATTCCAAAGAGGAAGTAGGTACACTGACAGGAAAAAAGTGACAATGGAAAAGTCGCAAGAAAAGACAGAAAAATAGAAAGCAGCTCAAGAATTTTCACCAGAGCAATAAGCAATCAGTTAACATGGGAGCAAAAAATGAAATTCAGTAGGCCATGAGGACAACACAACAATGCAATATATACAATGATTACCTGAGGCTTGTTTAAACAGAGCAAAGCAGTGTAAAAAAAAAATTCTGATTTTTTACGCTTAACCAAAAAAAGAAAAAAAAGCCAAACCCACTACCATCAAGTTGATTCTGACTCATAGCAACCCTATAGGGCAGAGCAGTACTGTCCCACAGAATTTCTAAAGAGTCCTGATGGATTTGAACTGCTGACCTTTTTTGGAAAGCAGCCGTAGCACTTATCCACTATGCCACCAGAGATTCCTTCTTATACTTAGGGGAAAAAAATTGATTTATTCAGGAAGTGGCTATTTAAAATGACTCATTCCTCGAGAATTCTGAATGATTAACTTAATACATATTGCTATAAAGAATAGATCTACATATCAACACAAGAGTTTGAGCTACAACTAAATCTGGAGGAATTAATATACTTATCCTTTTCACTTTAGATACTGAGTAACAGTAACAATAAAAGCACAGTTAAGCCTGTAGTTTTTTGTTTTTAAGCAGCATAACACAATTTGGTAGTGAACTGGAAACTTTGGGAAACAGTCATAATTCTTTGAGTTTAAAAAAATCCTTTGCAGTTCAGCAGAGCATCAGAACATGAAATAAATACAAGTAAATTAGTAGGATTCCTTTATACCAAGAAAGAGATCATTAAAGAAGAAATCACCAAATCAATAATATTTACTATAACCCCCAAGAAAATAAAATACCTAGGAAATACCTAAATCTAACTAGAGAAATAAGAGACCTATACAAAGAGAACTACAAGACCTTACTGCAAGAAATCAAAAGAGACTTATATAAATGGAGAAACCTACCCTGCTCATGGATAGGAAGACTTAACATTGTGAAAATGTTTATTTTTACCTAAAGCAATCTACATATACAATGCAATCCCAGGAAAAGTTCCAGTGACATTTTTTCATGAGATGGAGAAACACATCACCAACTTTGTTTGGAAGAGGAAGAAATCTCAGATAAGCAAAGCACTACTTAAGAAGAAGAACACAATGAGAGGCCTCTCACTAACTGACTTTAGAACCTATTACACTGCTACAGTAGTCAAAACCACCGGGTACTGGTACAAAAACAGACATATAGACCAATGGAACAGAGTGGAGATCCCAGAGATGCCACCATCCTCCTATGAACAGTTGCTATTCGACAGAGGCCCTAAGATTGTAAATTGGGGTAAAAAGAGGCTCTTTAACAAACAGTGCTGACAAAATTGGAAATCCATCTGCAAAAAATTGAACCAAGACCCGTATCTCACACCTTATACAAAAACCAACTCAAATTGGATAAGACCTAAATATCAAACCTAAAACAACAAAGGTCATGCAAGAAAAAATAGGATCAATAATAGAAGTTTTAACACACAACTTAGACAGACTTCAAAATCTGACAAAGCATGATTAACAGAAAAGAAAATAGGTAAATGGGAACTACTAAGAATCAAACACTTTTGCTCATCCAAAGACTTTATCAAAAGAATTAAAAGACCACCTACAGAATAGGAAAAAATATTTGGCAACTATATGTCAGACCAACATCTGATCTCCATAATCTACAAGGCACTACAAAATATCAACAAGAAAAGCATAAATAATCCAATGAAGAGATGGGAGAAGGAGATGGACAGACACGTCACTAAAGAGGATATCCAGGCAGTCAAAAGACACATGAGGAAATGCTCACTACCATTAGCTATTAAAGAAATGCAAATCAAAACTACCATGAGATATCATCTCACCCCAAGGTTGGCTATGATTCAAAAAGTACAAAACAAGTAACGTTGGAGAAGAGAAATTGGAACTCTCCTACACTGCTGGTGCGATTGCAAAATGGTACAACCTGTTTGGAAAGCAATCTGGCATTTCCATGAAAAGCTGGAAATAGATATGCCATTTGACCCAGTAATCCCATTGCTTGGAATATATCTACAGAATCAAGGGCAGTCACACGAACAAATACATGCACAAGAATGTTTATTGAAGCACAGTCCACAATAGCAAAAAGATGGAATCAACCCAGATGCCCAACAATAGAGGAATGAATAAACTACCTATGGCATGTATACTCAATGGAACAGTAGGCAATGATAAAGAACAATGATGATTTTAGGAAGCATCTTATAACCTGGTTTTAATCAGAAGACATTATGTTGAGTGAAATTAGTCAGTGGTACAAGGACAAACACTGTATCAGTCCCCTACTATAAGGGCTTAAAAACAGACTCATGTACTGAAGAAAAGACTCCTTCATGGATGAAATGGAGGGGAGGGAGGAAGGGAGAGGGTTGCTTATAGATTAGATAGCTGATAGAAACCAGGTTGGATAAAATCAGTGACTCCACACATAAGAAGATCAATTTTAACTGGACTTCAACACAACCTGAAAACTCTTCCAGTCTTAAGCCAATACTGCAAGGATAGAGTAGCAGCGGTGGGGGTCTGGGGACCATGCTCTCAGGGGACATCAAGGCCAAGTGGCATAACTAGCCTATTACTAAGTTTTCCTCACCCTATATTGGTGAGTGGTGTCTGGGGTCTTAAAAGCTAGCAAGCTGCCATCTGAGGTATACCAAATTGTCCCAACTCAGCGAGAACAGCAATGGAATGAGGGAAAAAAGAGGGAAAAAGACCTCAGAAGACAGAAAGACACATGCAAATGGGTGACTATATTAACATGTGACCAGAAGAACCAGATGGTGCCTGGCCAACACCAATGACAGCCATGATGAGGCTTACAATGCTGAGTCCCAGTGGCAACATGAGAAAAAAACAGGGATGCACCCTGACAACTCCACTAAAAGATCACAAGTGATGGTCCAAAGGTCTAGGAGTTCCCCTGGGAGCATGGGCCCTAGACCTGATGCTGCCCCTGATCATAAATCATTACTTAGGTCAACTCTTCGGAGAGGTATAAATTGGACTTGGGGACACAGAGTGACCATTATCATGTGTGCACTTTATGGTTCTATGCATCTGGAGGATGTTGTCCTCTGGCCTCTTACTAACAAGGAGTGAGAGGGTGGAGAGGAAGAGACAAGAGATTGTTAGGAGGATATGACATGTACAGAACAGAAAGGAGGCATGTGCTGTCACCCAGCAAGAAGAGTAAAAGGAGCTGCAAATAGGCAGGCATGCAAATTTAAATTGGACTGTACATTTTCACTCAATCACAATAAAAAAATTTTAAAAAAAAAAAGGCTTTGCCATCAAGCGGATTCCAACTCAGAAGGTGCCTATGACAGAGCTGACCTGCCCCGTAAGATTTCCAAAAAGCAGCTGGCGAATTTGAACTACCAATGTTTTGGCTACCACATGAGCTCTTAATTGTACTGTTACCAGGGCTTCTCTTTGAGATAACTAGGGAATTAACTTTAAAAAGAAAAAAAAAAAAAACCTGCTGTCAAGTTGATACAGACTCATAGTAACCCCACAGGACTGAGCAGAACTGCCCCAAAGAGTTTCCAAGGAGCAACTTGTAGATTTGAACTACTGACCTTTTGGTTAGCAGCCTTAGCATTTATCCACTATACCACCAGGATTTCCAGGGATTAATTTAGGACACTGAATTAAGCAGCTTACTCTGAAGAAAGAGATCATTTGAATTAGTTGAAGACAAAGAACATAAGCTTACAGGTGCAAAAATCTGAGGATGACCTTGTTATTCAAAAATGAACACAACTGAATACATGATGCTTCGAAGCACCAAGGCATTCCCAATAAAATGTCAGACTTAAATAAAAACTTGTATTAATTCTTAAGAGAGTATGTTCTAGGAATATTTTAAATTATATTACTTTAAATTCACATTCAATTTTGCCTGTTACACTTTCATTTAATATTCTTGAGGGGGGAATTAAAAAACACAGAGGTATTGATCTCTTCTCAATTTATTTATAATTTAATCACAAGCCTAATTGAAGTATATTGCAGTGATAGTTTTATGTTGAGCAGAATAACATTACCTTTACAAGAAAAGTAGTATAGCTCAGAGGACAGATTTGGTTTTATTCTCACACACTGCATGATGGGAGCATAATGATACAAATTTTTAGGACTCCAATTAGACAGTAGATGCCATGGATGGAATTGCGTCCTCCCCCCTGAAATGTGCATACCAATTTGGCTGGGCCATGATTGCCAGTATTGTGTGACTGTTTTCTATTTTGTGATTGATTTTCCTATTCCGTAAATCCTAATCTCTGCCTGTGGCTGATAGGATGATTATGTAAACAGAGGATTAGGGTAGGACTGCAACACACTTACTAAGGGAGTTTCCCTGGAATGTGGCTTGCATACCTTTCATCCTACAAGAGATAAAAGGGGAGCAAGCGGGTAATTGGGAACCTCATACTATCAAGAAAGCAGTGCCAGAGCAGAGTGCATCTTTTAGACTTGATGTTCCTCAGCCAAGACGTTCCCTGACCAGAGACTAATGCAATACAAGGACTTTCCTCCAGATCCAACAAAGAAGGAAGGCCTTCCCCTGGAGCAGATACCCTGAGTTCAGACTTGTAGCCTAACAAATTGTGTACAAATAAATTTTCTTTGTTAAAGCCATCTACTTGTGGCATTTCTATTAGAGCAGTACCAGATGACTACAACAGCAGATATCCAACATTTGAAATCCACCATAACCCAGTAAGGCTAAGGTAGAAATGATCAAAGATGACTATAAAATAACGTTCATGTTGTAATACCTGGCTTATAGCAAACAAGAAAAGGCAGGAAAGAATGGGAAAACCAGACTGATGGACATGGAGAGCCCAAGGAGCAAAGGGAAAGGGAGAGAGTGCTGATATATTATGTGGATTGTGATGTATGTCATAAAACAATTCGTGTAAAACTTTTTGAATAAGAAATTAATTTACATTGAAAATTTTTATCTAAAACACAATAAAATTTGTTTAGTAAAAATGAAGGGGGATAGGGAACCCCAAACTTACAGCTAGTATCCTAAAGGCATAGAGAGAGTCTCCAAATTTGAAGCCAGCAGGTCAGAAAAGGGGACTGGAAACTCCCCAGCCTGCAGCTGGGGCCTGAAATCTTGGGCAGACATGGAAGTCTAGAAGACTATGACCCATGGCTTGTGAGCTGACCTAACTTGCAGTGGTTAGGGTCGGAGGAAAAAGGGTTGTAGGTGCATCTCATGTCAGAACAGAAGTAGAAGCCAGGAAACAAAATTCAAAATGGATTAATTTGAGACTGATTGCAGTTGATCCTTACACTACAATAAATGTTACCTCAACCAAAATAAATGAATAATATTAGCAATTGTTTCAAGAGAAAACAAAAATTGAAAGCATAACAGAAGAGGGGAATTTATTCCAAAAAATTGGGGCACATCCATACATTAGAATATTATACAATTATTTTGAATATTTATGTATGCATGCTTTCAAAAAGCATTTTGTGGTAAATTATGCTACAAAAAAGGGTAAAAAGTCATACACATGTATATGATATCATGATGTGTATGGTATCATTCCATTTTTAAAGGGTGTTTGGGTATTTACAAAGATTTTAGAAACATGTACAAAATGGTTATTGTGATTATGCCTAGATGACTTTTGTAACTTTTTATTAATTACAGTAAAAGAATAAAATTTCTAACATCTATTAATTATCTCATCCATGATAAACCCTCAGCCCCCCATCCACCCATGTAGCCAACACAGTCACTTTCTTCTGTGAATAATTCTGTTAAGTCCTTACAACAGGGGTCTTATACAAAATTTGTCCTTTTGACACTGATTGATTTCACTCAGCATGATCTCTGCCCCAAGATTTTAAACTGGGGTAAGGATGGTCTCTTTAACAAATGGTGCTGACGTTTTCTTTATATTTGCATATGAGGTCCCACAGTTAAGTCTGCAAACTTAATTGTTCTTAAGTGCTACATACCTCATTGCTGAATATCACTACAGTTACCTTCAAAGTACTCCCCCTTAGAAAGTTATGCACTGATGGCCAGCACCTAGTCCACCCTTCAAAGCAATTTTGGAACTCTTTCTGGAATGGCCATTGCACACAGTGGTACTTAATTATATAGTTGTCTATGAGGGAGTTTTTAGCCAGTGTTTTAGTCAGCTAGTGCTGCTCTAACAGAAATACCATGAAAGGATAGCTTTTACAAAGGAAAGTGTACTCTTACACAGTCCAGGAAGCTGTGAGTCCAAATTCAGGATGTCTGCTGCAGGGATAGGGTTTCCCTCTTGGTTGGCTCTGGAGGAAGGTCCTTGTGTTGCATCAGTCTTTGTTAAGGGAGCATCTTGGCACAGGGGCCTCAGGTCTGAAGGATATGCTCTTCTCCTGGTGCTGCTTTCTTGATGGTGTGAGGTTCCCAACTCTCTGTGCTCACTTCTGTCTTTGACATCCTACAAGCTTGTAGCTTGAGCCCTTCCTCACCAACACAACATTCTCCCTCATCAGCATCATAAAGGCAGGACTCATAACACATGGGAAAAGTGACTCAATCCTGGGACTCATGGCCCAGCCAAACTGATACACACATTTTTGGGGGAGACACTATTCAATCCATGATAGCCAGTAAACAAATGACCATACTGAATCGCCCTACCTACTCAGCTGATCTAGCCCCTAATAACTTTTTTCTTTACCCAAAGATAAAGGAAATATCAAAAGGAAGACATTTTGATGATCTTCAGTACATCAAGAGTAATACCACTACAGCTCTGATGGGTGAGAAAGAGTTCCAAACCTGCTTCGAAGGGTGCACTAAGCACTGGCTTCGGTATACAGCTTCGCAAAGGGAGTACTTTGAAGGTAACTGTAGTGATAGTCAGCAATGAGGTATGTAGTGCTTTTTCTAGAATGAGTTTGTGACCTTGGTTGTCAGACTTCATATATTTCCACAATTTTTTAAGAAAATGTGTATCTTTATTACAGTAGAGAAATAAAAGTAATTCAAAACTTTGTTGTTAAATATGCAAGGAACTATTATTTAAGCTTAATGCAAAGGTATCTAATGGTTAATCAAGATTTTTTTGTTCGTTTCATAAAAGTGCTATGTCTAAAAATGTAGCTTATACCACATTTGTTGATTTTACTAAGGCTAATGCCATCTCCTACAGGTTGCTCAGTCGTTCCAGCTGTTAACTGAAAGTTTGGCAGTCCAAACCCACCAGCTGCTCTGCAGGACAAAGGAATGGCAGCGTGCCCCATACAAATGTAAAGCATCGAAATCCTGTGGTGTTGTTGTGTTCTGTCTTATAGGGTTACTGTGAGCCAAAATGCACGTGACAGCAGCTGACAACAATAACATTACTCAAGGTATCTAAAATTTCTATGATATCACTAGTTATTTACTAAAGACATATTAGTGGGATGTGTATTGGTAGGCAGAGGGAAAGTGAAAGACACAATGAAGAATAACGTACAATTTCTGGCTGGTATGTCCTTTTGATTTTGTCCTCTCCAAAGAGAACTTCATCTCCCTTTCTATGAGCCCAGGTGACTCTGTGTTAACTGCTCAGCTGCTAACCACAGTGTTGATAATTCAAATCCACCTGCCTCTTCTCAGGAGAAAGATGTGGCAGTCTGCTTCCAGAAAAATTGTTTTCTTTGAAACCCTAGAGCTATTCTACTGTGCTCTGTCCAGTTATTATAGGTAGGAATTCACTCAGCAGCAATAGGTTTTTGCTTTTAACCCTTCTAATTTGGAAACTTTGGTAGTGTATTGGTTAATGACACAGCTGCTAACCAAAAGGTCAGCAGTTAAAATCCACCAGGTGCTTCTTGGAAACACTCTAGAGTGGTTCCACTATAAGTCAGAATCACCTTGATGGCATTGGGATTTTTATAGTCAGAATCAACTTGATAGCAGTGGATCTGGTTTAATTTTGGTAATCGGTGATAAGGATTGGAGGAATACAGATCAAACTATGATTTGCCAATTTTGCCTTTAAAAGATGTTAGAAGTCCTTTTCAGAAACGTTTGCCAAGTGGATGGTCCAGCATTGAATCTTAGACTGGATAGTGACTGCTTTCTTTTGAATATCAGCCAGATTTCATTAATCTGCTATTTACTTTGTGCTTGGTTCCATCTTAGTGCTTTAAAAAACCCTCGGTAAAATATGGCTTGTTTTCAAGAGTAGTTATAAAAAAAAAAAAAAAAAGGCACTTTTCTTTGCCACCCTCTATAACTTAAAGTAATTCAATATTTTCTCTAGCTTCTGAGAAAAATCTCACTTGTCAGATTTCTACCTTTTAATAATGTTTTGCCAGCCTTGGAGTTATTACAATTACTTGATTACTGTGAACATAGTAGAAAGTAAGAAAACTCCTTATTTTACTTTACATCGTTGGTAGCAATTCTCAGATATCTGACTAAGAGTGTCTAAATATCTGTATGCAGTCTTACACAGAAAATTCAAAGGTATTTTTAATTCCATTCCACCTTTTTTTTTTGGTGCTCACTCAACTGTATGATTTCATCTACCTCCTTTCACCTGCAATTTAATCAAAAGAATGAGCAAACTCAGGTTAAATAAGAATTAACATAGTTTCTTTTCATCCTTTCTCTCACTAACAGTACCCTTTGCATTGATTTCAAAAGGATCATTTGATTCAGACCAGCTCTGCAGGGTAGAGAGCAAGACAAGAAACAAGTGACTCATTAACAGCATGAATCTATTTCTTTCATAAAATGCCTGTGGTGAATCCCATTTACCTGCCCTCTTCAGGTAAAGCCAACTCCCTACAGTAGCTGTGGACCTGAATCATGTGCACCTGTTGCAAACAGGAGACTAACTCATCCTCCACACTTTCCATTTGAGAAAATGCCACTAAACAAGTGGTCTTCAACCTCAACACTAGTGCTACCTTGAGTTAGACAATTTTTTGTTGTGGGAGAACAAAGAGGGTATCCTCTGCTTTGTAAGATAGTCGGCATCAACCTTGGCCTCTGTCAAGATGTCAGTAGCACCCCATACCCGACCTGTGACAATCAGCAGTGTCTCAAGCCTGGCCAAATGTCCTCTGAGGAAAGAAATCACACCCAGTTTAAAACCACTGCACTAAATAAATGGTTCTCAAAGTGTGATCCTTGAATTAGCAGCACTACCTAGGAACTTGTTAGAAATCAGATTGGTGGGCCACTCTAGACCTTCTGAACCAGAACTCTCAGGATGAGACCAAACAATCTGTTGCACTGTCATGGTTGGAATTGTGTCCCCCCAAAAATGTGTGCAGCCACGTGGCTGGGATATGGTTCCCAGTATCTTGGCACTGTCCTCCATTGTGTGGTTTTGCTAACCTGTATGTTAAAGGATTAGGGTGGGGCTGTAAATTCCTGCTATAGGGGGAGTTTCTCTGGAGTATGGCTTGTCCCACCCTTAATGCTTTTAGCTTGCAAGGAATAAAAGGAAAAAGAAACAAAGGACAATTTGAGAACCTCGCTACCATCAAGAGAGCAGCACCGGGAGCGGAGCGCGTCCTTCAGACCAGAGGTTCTTGCGTCAGGACACTCCCTGGACAAAGAATGATGCAATACCAGACTTTCCTCCAGAGCCAACAAGGGGAAAGCCTTCCCCTGGAGCGGACACCCTGAATATGGACTTGCAACCTACCGGACTGTGTAAGAATAAATCTTTCTTTGTTAAAGCCATCTACTCTGTGGTATTTCTGTTACAGCAGCCCTAGCTGACTAAAACAGAATTGGTACCGTGGGAGTGGGGTGCTGCTCTAGCAAATACCTAAAATGTGGAAGCCACTTTGAAACTGCAAATGGATAGAAGATTCAGAAGGAACGAAGAAGGCGCAGATGGTGAGAAACAACAGAGGACTGGCAGCAGCGGCAGCGGCAGCAGCAGAACCAGAGGCAGTGCTGGAGCCGACCCGTGGAGTGAGAAAGGTCAGTGCCTGCGCAGAGTTTTCCTCGTGGAACAGGGTGCCTCTGGGCACTTGAATTGGTGGAGCTGGCCTTGCTGACCCACAGAATGAGAGAGTTGAGTGCCTTCGGGCAGGACGCTTTTCAGCAAGAGTGGGGTGCCTCCGGGCACTTAAACCAGTGGAGCTACAGAGCTTTGGAACACTTGCCCAGCAGGGCAGATGTGGGCCTGAGGCCCGGGCCATGCGGCCATAGGACGCTGACGCTGAAGAGACAAATAGCGTGAGAAGCTGAGCTGCCTCAGTCTCAAGAGGTATGGCCATGACCTCAGGGGTTTGAAAGGGTGGAACCATGGAGTGCTGTGTTCGTGAGGGTGGGATTGCCACTCAGTTGGGCTTAGGGTGCTCCTAAAGCTGATGGGACAGAGTTTCTGTCCAAGTGGGCCTTGAAGGCAGAGTTGTAGCATGGGGCTGGAGGTCTCCACTCAGAAACCAGAGAGTGTGGCCGATACCTAGAGTCTGGAGAGCATTGCTGTTGTGTAGAATGTCTCAGAAAATGTAAGAGTATTTCCAAAGCTTTGAGGACTAACGTAATGTGCCCTGTTGACTTGCCTGTTGCCTGTTAATGCCTTCTAAGTTTCACAGATGTAGAAGAGTTTTTGTATTTTGGACTTGGAACTGATTTAAGACTTCTGTTATATGCATGGACATAATTTTGCTATGGTGAGATGAATGTGTTAAATGTTTTTGTGATGTGATTTTTGGGCTGTCAAAGGGTGGGATGTCATGGCTGGAATTGTGTCCTCCCAAAAATGTGTGCAGTCACGTGGCTGGGATATGGCTCCCAGTATCTTGGCACTGTCCTCCATTGTGTGGTTTTGCTAACCTATATGTTAAAGGATTAGGGTGGAGCTGTAAATTCCTGCTGTAGGGGGAGTTTCTCTGGCGTATGGCTTGCCCCACCCTTAATGCTTTTAGCTTGCAAGGAATAAAAGGAAAAAGAAACAAAGGAGAACCTCGCTACCATCAAGAAAGCAGCACTGGGAGCAGAGCGTGTCCTTCAGACCAGAGGTTCTTGCGTCAGGACGCTCCCTGGACAAAGAATGATGCAATACCGGACTTTCCTCCAGAGCTGACAATGGGAAAGCCTTCCCCTGGAGCGGACACCCTGAATATGGACTTGCAACCTACCGGACTGTATAAGAATAAATCTTTCTTTGTTAAAGCCATCCACTCTGTGGTATTTCTGTTAGAGCAGCCCCAGCTGACTAAAACATGCACCAAGCCATCCAAGGATTTTGATGCACGTTGTAGTTGGAGAAGCTTGGCACTAAACCAGTGTCAAAGAGGGCTGACTGAAAGATCCATCTTTCTGAAATTACCTAGGATCTTCTTAAATATATATCCCCTAAAGCACTTATTGCTCCTGAGTTCAATTCGGAATGGAGCTGAACTACCTCACAGGCAGTTCTTTACGAAAGCAGACTGCAACGTCTTTCTTCTGCAGTGTAGCTGGTGGGTTTGAATCACTGACATTTTGGTTAGCGGCACAGCACTTAACCACTGCACCACCAGGGTTCCTTTCCTAATCAAGCCAACCAACCAAACACACCGCTGTTAAGTCTGACTCATAGCCACTCTAGAGAGCAGAACTGCCCCATAGACTTTCCAAGCAGTGCCTGATGGATTTGAACAGCATCATTTTGGTTAGCAGCTGTAGCACTAACTCACTACGCCACCAGGGTTTCCTTCCTAAACAAACACTCCTTAAAACCACCTAAACTTCAATTCACAGTCTGAGGATGTGACTTAGTAAACAACTTTTTAAACAAGCATTCATATTTATTCTTGAGCATTTAAACTTTGAGAACTACTAACCTCAGCCTGTAACTCTACCCTCCAATTGCTGAATTCTCCAGACAAACTTGTCCACAGTGGCATCAGTCAACAATGCTGCTTCCAAATTCAGTCACTATAACCAAAGGTGAGAGTAAGAGATATGCCCTTAGATATATTATCACTGTTGATCTTCAAAAAGTTCCTAAAAGGCGACAGAGCTGGTATGACTCTCATTTTATAAGTAACAAGGGAGCTAGAAACACTAACTAAAGCCAAGTGCTTTTCCTCTTCCCCAATGAAGTTACTAACTAAAGATATTTCATTTGAGGTGAAAATCTCTGTACTAATACAGACCATATAATTAACATTTTAAGCACCATCATATACTAGCTACTATAATTTATCTACATTATTCTTAAAGTTCACTATACATCTTTTTCCATTCATAGAGTAGAAAAACCTCAGGCTCCTAAAAACTTAACCTTTCTAAATCACTTGTAGAAATCCTGGTGGCACAGTGGGTAAGTGTTGTGGCTGCTAACCAATAGGTCAGAAGTTCAAATCTACCAGGAACTCCTTGGAAACCTGATGAGGCAGTTCTACTCTGTCCTACCAAGTTACTATTGATCAGAATTGACTGTACAGAAACAGGAGGTTGTTAAGTCGCTTACAGCGGTATGTCCAGGTGTGTCAGATGACTATGTTGTAAACAGCAAAATAAAACTCAAAAAAAAAAAAAAAAATCCAAGAATTTATTGCCACTTTTATCTACAAAGTCTGTAGTACGTCTGGCCTCAGACACTTTCTGATTTGAGACTTAAATTGTATAATCATGTCTTGGCTTTGCATCTCCCAGGAATTTTAACCGGGTGGAAGGCTGCTACCCCAGTGAGTAGCAGGAGAGCTATAGCAGTCTCCAGCCTTACTTCCCCCTTTGTCCAATCTAGAGGAAGTGTATTTGCTCCTTTGGGCATATCCACCTCTTTAGTAGCCCACTTTCTCTCTGCATCAGTAAACTGTTGTTAACCAAGTTTGGGATTTCTTGGGCAACAGGAGTAACTCTTAAAAATATAGAGCCAGGTTACATGCTTCTGGTCAGGCCCATGCACTTATAACAAAAGCCAGAAATTTGCTAATACATGGTCTAGAAAATAGATGTTCTTCCTTAACAATAGACTTCCAGTGTGCTTCCCATTCTCCTAGACCTCAGTTTCTTGTCTCCATCTTGTCCTCAGACTTGGGGAAGTATGAGACATTAGAATGAGACAGGAAGATTCTATAATCTATCTAATCCACTATGTGCCTCCTCAATGGCAGTGGCTGTTCTGCTTATTCAAAATGCCCACTGGGGTTTTCCAAAGCTCTAATCTTGCCTGCCTTGCCTTCACTAGTACTAACCTTGGTAAAACCTGTTGCCTTCGTGATGATTCCAACTCACAGTGATGCTATAGGAAAGAGCAGAACTGGTCCACAGGGTTTCCAAGGAGTGGCTAATGGATTTGAACTGTCGTATTTATGGTTAACAGCCAAGCTGTTCTTCACTGTGGCACTAAGGTGGACGATTTAGCTTTTACACTGTTAGATATTCCAGTCTCTGTGTAATCCATCTTTCAGTCTTTTGAATTACAGGCCCCAAGAAGAAAAGAGCTTTCCTTAGAAAAATGATGTTTTCCTCCTCTTAGCTAATCTCTATCCCACAGACCCTACTGAAGACTTCAAAAACTCATCAAAATACTACAACATCCTGAAATTTTCCCCCCGTTGTTACATCCACTGTAGACAGACCTGATCTCTAAGGACCAAAAAGCATTGGTTTAATTATTTCATGAAGGATCAGCAACATTCATGCCACAAAGAAATGCGTTGTTAAGTGCCATTAAGTGCCCCTATGTACAACAGAATAAGATACTGCCCAGTCTTGTACCATCCTCACAATAACTGCTGTGTTTAAGCCAACTGTTGTAACCATTGTGTTAATCCATCTCATTGAGGGTCTTCCTCTTTTTCATTGACCCCCTACTTTACCATGCATGGTGTCCTTCTCCAGGAAATGATCCCTCCAGACAATGGGTCCAAAGTAAGTAAGACACAGTCTCACCATCCACACTTCTAAAAAGAATTCTGGTTGTACTTTCTCCAAGACAGGTCTGTTCACTCTTTTGGCAGACCATAAGCCAAGCCAAGTGCCGCCGAGTCAGATCCGACTCATGGTATTCCTCACCAACAGCACAATTCACGTAAGTCAGTCCTTCAGTCTTCCTTTTCATAACATCCAGCTTTCATATGCATAGGAAGTGAGTGAAAACATCATGACCTGGGTCAGGCACACCTTAGTCCTTACAGTGACATCTTTGCTTTTCTATACTTTAAAGATGTCTTTTGTAGCAGATTTGCTCAATGCAATGCATCTATTGATTTCTTGTCCACTGCTTCAATGGGTGTTGACTGTGGATCCAACTAAAACGAAATCTTTGACAACTTCAATCTTTTTCCATTTATCATGATGTTGCTTATTGATCCATTTGTGAGAAATTTTGTTTTATGTTGAAGTATAATCCAGATGGAAGGCTGTGGTCTTTCATTTTCATCAATAAGTGCTTCTGGTTCTCTTCACTTTCAGCAAGCAAGACTGTCTTATCTGCAGGTTGTTAATGAGTCTTCCTCTCATCCTGATGCCCCATTCTCCTTCACATAATCTAGCTTCTCAGATTATCTGCTCAGTATACAGACTAAATAGATAGGTATAGTGAAAGGATACAACTCTGATGCATACCTTTTCCTGACTTTAAACCACACAGTATCCCATTGTTCTGTTCAAGCAACTGCCTTTTGATCTACTTGTTTATAAGTTCTTCATGAGCACAATTAAGTGTCCTGGAATTCACATTCTTCACAATTTTATTAATAATTTGTTATGATCTATGGCATTAAATGCCTTTGCATAGTCAACAAAACATAAGTAAATATCTCTCTACTATTCTCTGCTTTCAGTCAAGATTCATTTGACATCAGCAATGATATTTCTCGTTTAGTGACCGCTTCTGAATCTGGTTTGAATTTCTGGTAGTTCCCTATTGATATACTGCTGCAGCTGCTTTTGAATGGTCTTCAGCAAAAGTTTACTTTCATGTGATATGAAAGCCAATCTCATTCAAATCACTTGGTGGTGAACGGGAATCATTCTTGTCATGGATTGAATTGTGTCCCTCCAAAAATATGTGTAGTAATTTGGTTGGGCCAGGATTCCCTGTATTCTGTGGTTGCCTGCCATTTTGTGGTTTTCTTCTGCTGTAAATCCTAATCTCGGCCTGTGGTTAACAGAGCGGATTATGTTAGACAGGATTAGGGTGGGACTGTAAATCCTTTCATAAAATCACTTCCCTGCTCCACTGTAAAGGGACTTTCCCTAGATTGTGGCTTGCACCACCCTTTATCCTTCTATCCTACAAGATATAAGAGGAAAGGGAAGGCAGCAAAGAATGGGGAACCTCATACCACCAAGTAAGCAGCACTAGGAGTGTGTCCTTCAGACCTGAGGTTCCAATGCCAAGATGCTCCTTGATCAAAGATTGATGCAACACAAGGTCTTTCCTTCAGAACAGACAAGAGGAAGAGCCTTCACCTGAAGCAGACATCTTGAATTTGGACTACTGGACTGTAAAAATAAACCTTACTTTATCAAACCCATCCACTTTGTGGTGCCTCTGTTAGAGCAGCACTATTGTTGTTAGGTGCTTTCAAGTCAGTTCCAACTCACAGTGACTCTATCAACAACAGAATGAAACACTGCCTAGTCTTGTGCCATGTCCACATTTTTTTTTTTTTTATTCTTAAGCCCACTGCTGCAATCACTGTGTCAATCCACCTCATTAAGGGTCTTCCTCTTCTTTGCTGACCCTCCACTCTACCAAGCATGATGTCCTTCACCAGGGACTGATCCTTCCTGACAACATGTCCAAAGTATGTAAGACACAGTCTTGCAATCTTTGCTTCCAAGGAGCACTCTGGTTGGACTTCTTCCAGAACAGGTCTGTTTGTTCTTTTGGTAGTCCATCATACATTCAACATTCTTCTCTGGCACCACAGTTCAAAGACATCAATTCTTCCTCTGTCTTCTTTGTTCATTGTCCAGCTTTAGCATGCACATGATGTTACTGAAAATACCATGGCTTGGTTCAGGAGCACTTTAGTCTTCAAGGTGACATCTTTACTGTTCAACACTTTAAAGAGGTCCTTTGCATCAGATTTTCCCAATGCGCTGCATCTTTTGATTTCTTGACTGATGCTTCCATAGTCATTGATTGTGGACTCAAGTAAAATGAAATCCTTGACAACCTCAATCCTTTCTCCCTTTATGGCAATGTGGCTTATTAGTCCAGTTGTGAGGATTTCTGTTTTCCTGATGTTGAGGTGCCATTCATACTGAAGGCTACGGTCCTTGATCTTCTTCAGTAAATGTCTCAAATCTTTTTCACTTCCAGTAAGTAAGGTGGTGTTGTCTGAGTAACGCAGGTTGTTAATGAGTTGTCCTCCAATCCCGATGCCTTGTTCTTCCTTCATAGAATCCAGCTTCTTGGATTATTTGCTCAGCATACACATTAAAAAGGTATGGGGAAAGGATATAACCCTGACACACCCTTCCTGACTTTAAACCATGCAGTGTCCCCTTGTTCTGTTCACACAACTGCCTCTTGATCCATATACACATTCCTTAAGGGCACAATTAGGTGTTCTGGAATTCTAGTTCCCTGCAACATTAGCCATAATTTAGTATGATTTACACAGTTGAATGCTTTTGCATAGTCAATGAAACACAAGCAAACATATCTCTGGTATTTGCGTTCAGCCAAAGTCCATCTGACATCAGTGATGATATCCCTGGTTCCATGTCCTCTTCTGAGTAGCATTAGATGACTAAAACAATTGTATTCACCCCCAAAATACAGAATATTTTACATGGTGGTAGAACAGGTACCTAGAATCAAATAAAGAGGTGCTTCACTAGGATAAAAGGAAGGAAGGCCAGAAGGGAGGGAGGGAGGAATCACTGCCACCGAGTCTATTCCAAGTAAAAGCAAATCCTATGCGACTGAGGAGAGATGCCCATAGGGTTTCCAAGACGCAGCTGGTGGATTCAAACTATTGGCCTCTTGATTTGCAGACAATCCCTTAACTACCGTGCCACTAGTGCTCCCTCTACTTAGGATAGTGCTGACCTACTCAACGCTTATATTACTTACTATATAACCCAAAGTTCACCTTCACCAGAATGATCTGTGTAACTCATTAAAATTTATATTGCTAGGGCCCAACCAGACCTGCTAAGTCAAAATCTCTGCTACAGGGCGCAAGAATCTGCAGTTTGATAATCTCTCAAGTGATTCTTATGTCCACTAAAATTTAAAAACCAGTATTCAACAATTTGCTATTTATTCTTGGGAATTAAAAGTAACTAAAAATAATGCTAATTACGATAAATTATGTTAACATTGTACAGTGGGGAGTAAAAGTATTCTGATGATCGGAAAAATTCCTCTTTAGGCCTAGAACAGTTTTTATCTAACATAACATCTTGCTGGGCCACTTTGCGGCAAATCACATCCCACAGGGCATAACTAGATAGCCTAGAATTAAATCAGACAGAGAATTAAAGACAATATAGACATTTGGGGATTTAAAGAAACAAAAAATTAGGGAAGTGTGTGATGGAGTCTGAAGGAGAAACAAAACTGAGAACAGCAATATAAAAAAACACGAGCCCTCCACCCCATATAAAAGCAACAACCAATAAAATTCCTTAGAACCAGAAATGGCTGAAAGATTTTTAAGAAAAAGACTATTGATACACAATTTTAAGTTGTTTGCTTAATTACAAAACTTAAAATTAGCTACAACTGATGATATTTTTGATGGCAAAGGTATACAGACATTCTCAAGTGGAGCATTGCAAAGCAGAAAGGAGGTTGAAAGTAAAAGGCAAAATTGGGAGGCAAAAACTGAGAATTTAGGAAACAGGAAATAAGAGCCATGAAAATTTCTAGTCATTAACCTCACCTTCAAAGAAGACTTCAAAATGTCAAAAAAATTATTAGATAATATATTGGGGGAGATATACTTAGATACTCTATGACAAAGTGCGCTAACACGTGGAGTCATCAGAGATGAAGAAGTATATTACACATGAGAAGTAACAATATTTTTGAGCCATACTGCTGTCAGGCCATGTTATGCCACTGAGTGGGTTCCAACTTAAAGTGATCCCATATAAAATAGAAGGAAAACCACCTGTAACGGTTCTATCCTTACAATCTTTGTTATGCTTGATTCAGATGTAGCCACTTTGTTAATCCATCTCTTCAAATGTTGTCTTACTCTGGGTTCTCTAGGGGAACAAAACCAGTAAAGTATAAAAATATATAAAAAGAGGTCAACACAATGGAAACAGTTCCTGCAATTGTGGAGGCTGAAACATTCCAAGTCCTGGATCGGAATATAATCTGTATGCAGACATGGAAGCTGGCTAACTGAAGGTCAACAGGTAACAGAGCAAGGTTCCTGGTCATGAAGATGAGCAAATCCCAAGATGGCAGATGAGACTGCAAGGTTTCTCTTCATTCATGTCACTGCAGGAGCTGGTGAACCCAGGATCAGCAGGTCAGGGAACAGGACTCTTAGAGTAAGTCTGTGAAGATCAGTGAATTCTAAGAGCTGCTAGCTCAAGTCCCAAGAACGGGACAACAGAAGACAAGGGTCCAGCAGCTGCTGTATCCACGACAAGGCAAAAACTTGGCAAGGTAAGCAGGCAGGAAGTAGGCAGCAGAAAGTAGACAGATGAAGGCTGAGAGAGCTGTTAGCCACCATCTGCTGGTACCACAACACATTCCATAACGATAGTGGCCATAACATTGTACAACTACCAAAACATTGAGAATCATGGCCCACGTAAGCTGGCATAGAATCTTAACTATCACAAGAGTCTTCCTCCTTTTCCATGACACTCTAATTTACCAAGCATGATGCCCTTCTCCAGTGACCAGTCTCTCCTGATAACATATCCAAAGTATGTGAGATGAAGTCTTGCCATCCTTGCTTCTAAGGAGCATTCTGGCTGTACTTCTGCAAAGACGGATTTGTTTATTCTTCAGCAGTCCATGGTATACTCAATATTCTTTGCCAACACCATAATTTGAAGGCATCAGTTCTTCAGTCTTTCTACTCATTGTCCAGCTTTACGTGCTTAAGAGACAACTGAAAACACGATGGCTTGCATCACGTACACCTTGGTTCTTAAACTGACACCTTTGCTTTTTTGACATTTTAAAGAGGTCTTATGCCACAGAGTTCCCCAAAGCAATGTGTCATTTGATTTCTCAATTGTTGCTTCCATAGGTACTGACTGCAAATTCAAGTAAAATGAAATTCTTGGCAACTTCAACCTTTTCTTCATTTATCATGATGTTGCTTATTGGTCCAGTTGCAAGGAACTTTGCTTATGCTTATGTGTAATGAATTCTTAAGGCTGAGGTTTTTGATCTTCATCAGTAAATGCTTCAAGTCCTCTTCACATTTAGCAAGCCAGGCTGTGTCATCTGTGTACTGCAGGTTGAGCCATATGAAGATCTTTATGAACATTAAAAGGCTTGCTGGTGTCAAGCTACTTCTAATTCATAGTGACACCATATATGCCAGAGCAGAACTGGGCTCCATAAGGTTTTTTATTGCCGGAGTCTTACAGAAGTAGATCACCAAGCCTTTCTTTCCTCCATCAAGCAGCTGGGTGGATTCAAGCAACTAATTTGTCAGATAGTAGCGAAGAGCAAACCATTTGTGCCATCCAATATAATTCCAATATAATTTATAAACATTATATAACACACAACTGGACCAGTAAGCAACATTGTCATAAGTGGAGAAAAGACAGAGATTGTCAAGGGTTTCATTTTACTTGGGTCCACAATCAAACCCCATGGAAGCAGCAGTCAAGAAAACAAAAGATGCATTGCATTGGGAAAACGTGCTGCAAAGGACCTCTTTAAAGTATTCAAAAGCAGATGTCACCTTGAAGACTAAAATGTGCCTGACCCAAGCCATGGTACGTTCAATCACATCATATGCATGCTAAAGCTGGACAACAAACAAAGAAGACAGAAGAAGAATTGATGCTTTTGAATTGTGGTGGTGGAGAAGAGTGTTGAATGTACCATGGGCTGCCAAAAGAACAAATAGATCTGTTCTGGAAGAAGTACAACCAGAGTGCTCCTTGGAAACAAAGATGACAAGACTGCACCTTACATACTTTGGACATGTTGTCAGGAAGGATCAGCCCCTGGAGAAGGACATCATGCTTGATAGAGTGGAGGTCAGCAAAAAAGAGGACGACCCTTGACAAGACAGATTCACACAGTGGCCACAACAATGGGCTTAAGCATAAAAATGACTGTGGACAAATGGCACAAGACCGGGCAGTGTTTCATTCTGTTGTTCATAGGGTTGCTATGAGTCAGAATTGACTTGATGGCAGCTAACAACAACAACAACCTAATTCGAATGGCAATCTAGTGGATTTGTAATTCTCTGTTATATATGAGAAAACATTCTGGGAGCAGCCTACACATGCCACACAGCTTGTAGCACAGCCAGGACTTCAACCTACCCAGGAATATTTGCTTTCACCAGGGTTCTGAACCAGTTTCTTTTGGTTTAAACCTCTGCTAAGAAATTGCATTTATTTTTCTTGTCTTTTTTTTTTTGAATTGTACTTCACTTGAAAGTTTACAGAACTAGCTTCTCATTAAACTATTAGTGTACATATTGTTATGTGACATTGGTTACCAACCCCACGACATGTCAACACTCTTTTCCCCTTGACCTGGACTCTCCATTCCCAGTTTTCCTGTCCCCTCCTGCCTTCTAGTTCTTGCCCCTGGGGGCTGATGTGCCCCTTTGGTATCTTTGTTTTAGTGCTTGTCTAATCTTTGGGAGTCACTTCATTACTGAGCTAGAAGGGTGTGCAGGGGCCTTACTCTCAAGGTTCCTCTAGTCTGTCAGGCCAGAAAGTCTGATCTTTTTTGTGTGAGTTAGAATTTTTGTTCTACATTTTTCTCCAGGTTTGTCCAGGACCCTCAATTGTGATCCTTGCAAGAGCAGTTGGTGGTAGTAGCCAGGCACCACCTAGCCAAGTGCCGTCGAGTCAGATCCGACTCATGGCGACAGGCACCATCTAGTTGTGCCGAATTCAGTCTGGATTTTGTTTCACTTTTCCTTTCATACTAACCTGCCTAATGAAATTGGTATTTGCCAGATTCCAGAATGTTTGGCAATTAGAAAACAGGGTCAATGAAAGTAGACCCTAACCAGTACTTTTGCAGTTTTACTTTTCATTTACATAGCCCATGTTACCTACTGGTCACAATTTTTATAGAACTGTGTATAATGTATTGAGAAATAGCAGGGAAAGGGGCACACCGTCATTTCCTTTCTCAACCCAACTATATCTAAAAGTAGAAGTCATGCCTATCTTGCTTTTTTTCATATAAAACACCAAATAGGGCTCACAGCACTACGGCATGATAATTACATAGTTGACTTTTCTAATATGTCCTAAAAAATATAAATATTATCCTGGCAATTCATAAAGATGTTTCAAGTATTTGCATTCCAATAGCTTATTTTATTGCAGAGCCAGACCACCAGTGGTCTCCACAAACAGTCCAATATACAGCTCCTTCAAAATGTACTATAATGTGAGGCTATAGAAATTTCTCTTGATATTAGACCTGGAATTTTGTGCATCTGAACAAGTGACAGGAAGTAATGATAGTTGGGAGCTGCAAGATGAAAGCAAATGAAAGAAGTCACTTTAACCTGAGGCAAATAAGCCCGAATTTGTTTTACGTATGGTTATCTGATTGTTATCTTAATATTGCCCATTAACAACAGCACTTGAAGTAAAAGGCATTCTTTAAGAAAATAACAGAAAGGACTGAGATCTCAAGGCCATTAACCTTAGTTACATATTAGCCCCTAGAATAGAACTGATTGATACTGAGTATTTGATAATCTTAGTAAGAGAACCAAATTTATTTTACATGTTGAACATGAGCTTATATCTGTGATTCTGTTCTACTTATCTTCACTGCTCTTGCCCTCTCTAGTACACCCTAGTCCATGGGCGATCACGTTAACATTAGTCACAATTATCACAAATAACGTGTTAGGCAAGGCTCTAATTTTTGTGCTACTATTTTAGGTTTTTCCTTCCATTGAGGGCTCTTTAAAAATTACTATCTCTAGTGGTTTTTTCTGCATTTCCATACATATATGTATCACCATCAGCATTACATAGTGCATGAATATTTATATTACAATTACACATTACTTACAACCTGTACGATTTGTCTGAAGTTAAAATAATTTGACTACATTTCATGGTACAGTAACACCAAGTCAATTATGCACCACAGTGTCACCTCACACAAATATATGCTCACTATACCTTGTATTTCTTATATAATTTTCTCTCTTTCTTTGGCAATTATATTACTACTTCAAGAAAACTTACAATGGGAAAAAACTTGTCTGTCCTGTCTTCTCTTTGGATACAAATATCTCTGAGGATGTTTTCCACATAAATTAAGGTACACGACAAATTACATTTGTAATTTAAATATACCATATGTTTTTCAAGGAATCCAATTTGACTTAGATTTCTGCAGACTGGTCAAATATTGAAAATTTGATAATAATGTCTCATAAGAAGATTAAAATAAAATGAATTCATTTTTTAAATTACAGTGCATGGCACAGTTAGCTAATAGAGACAATGTTAAAGCTTTCATAACTGGAAATATTAAAAAGAAAACATAATGCCATTACATAAATTATGGTATTCTTCCACCTTTCAGTTAAGGTCAGCTTTCTTGGAAAGAAAAGTGTCATGGATTGAATTGTGTCCCCCCAAAAACGTATGTGTTGATTTGACTTGGAGTTCCAATGTGGTGCCCTTCCTCCCATGTGTTGTGAATCCTGCCTCTACGATATCAATGATGGAGAATGGTTTGCAGTTGTCTTAGTGAGGCAGGACTCAAGCTTGTGGAATATAAGGGAGAGAAGTGAGCTGAGGAAGTTGGGAATCTCATACCACCAAGAAAGAAGCACCAAGAGCAGAGCACGTCCTTTGGACCCGAGGCTCCTGTGCTGAGATGCTCTCACTGGATGTGGACTCAGCCTACCAGACTGTGATGATTTTTCATATTGAATGGACTTGTAGCTTAGGAATGGATTTGTGGCTTACCAGACTGTGACAACAAAAGCTTCTCCTCACGAAACCTTCCACTCATGGTATTCTATGTTAGAGCAGTACCTGGTGACTAGGACAAAAAGCTAGGAAAATTTTCTAAGAATATATCAAAACAGACATTGAAAATTATTCAAGACATGGAGTGTTTATGTGCAGAAAAGGTTTAAGGAAAAAGTAGAGTGTTTGGTGAAGCTACTCTTATTATGTGCATGAAACTCAAATCTGTACACCTCTGGCCTCTGTTTTTCTGCTTCTGTTCCAGAAAATTCTCAGATGCTTTCCTGCTATCTCAATGGAGTGAAAATCTTGCCAGTCAACAACATTCATTAAGCATCCCTGCGTGCTTAGTGTTTCTGATCATTATGACAGGTGTTCTAGAGACACACAATAGAAACTGAAGATACGACATCAAGAAACTTTCAATGGAACTGATTATCAATACTATACAAATCAGATTTCCAAAGAAATATATAAATTAATACAAGTTAAAATAGTACAAACGATATATGCATGCTACAGTAGTTCAATGGGTGATGTGAAGGGGGCAGGCATTCAGAATGTTTTGAATGATGTATTAAAGAATCAAAAAGAGGTGGAAACAATGAACAAATGAAAGAGACTTTTCAGAGCCTAGAAGGGCCTACACAAGAGATGGGGTCGAACTATATCCTAAAGCACTGTGGGTGTGATTATAATGTAGAGCAGGCTTTTGGTCTGACTTGACTCATCTATCTCTTTTTTAAAATATCACTTACTAATTTTTCATCTTGTTGGAATAATCTGGAGCAGAAGTTTTCAAGCTTTTGCTTTCATTGATCCCTTTCATGAGGAGGAATATCCTTCACCATATCACACCTTTCTCAGTAAGTTTCTGACACCACTATCTATTACCATGAAACTAATTTAAAAAGGTGTTACTTTTAGTTAACTTCCATCTGACCTCAATGAAATGTCATAAATAAGTCTTCGAACTCAAAAAAGTGAGCCAGTGAAGGCAGTGTTATTTTATTAATATTATGAAATAAAGACCACACGGTGGACTGCCACATAGACCTTTATAGTCCCCTCTTCTCCTCTGACTACACACAGAATTAAAAAAAAAAAAAAAAAAAAAACCATTGTCATCAAGTCAATTCCAACTCACAGCAACTCTACAGGACAGAGTAGAACTGCGCCACAGCACACCTGGTAAATTTGCATGCTGACCTTTTGGTTAGCAGCCATAGCTCTGATCTACCAGGGTTTCCACTTACAGAATGGGAGCCCTGAAATAAGAGTCAAGAAATGTAACTCCATTTTAGATGTACCAAAACTGCACTGCATGCTGTTGTCTTTATAATAGCAGTAACAGTAGTAGTAGTTTTGTTGTTACTGTTAGGTGCTACTGAATCGATTTCAACTCATAGAAACGCTCTGTGACACAGGAGAACCAGCCCCCTAGGGTTTTCTTGGCTGTATCCTTTATAGGAGCAGATCACCATATCTTTCTCCCACACAGCGGCAGAGTGGATTCCAACAGTCAACCCTTGGTTAGCAGCTGAGCATTTAACCACTGCATCACCAGGGTTCTATATTAACTAGGTTTACTCTGTGGCAGACACCATTAGAAGCATCATACATAACTCAGTCCTTAAAACCCACTAAAAACATTACTTTCATTTTATAGGTAAAGAAAATAAAACCAAAAACAGGCAACTGATCCATGGACACACAACTGGTAGGCAATGCTGTGGAGATCTAAACATAACCCTGCAACCACAGAACACAACTCAGCCTTAACATTTCACTTCTTCCGCGCACATTATGAAAACTCTGGTGGTGCACTGGGTTAAGTGCTACATCTGCTAAACAAAGCTTGGCAGTTCAAATCGGCCAAGTGTTCCTTGGAAATTCTATGGGGCAGTTCTCTGACCTCTAGGATTGCTATGAGTTGGACCTGACTTGATGGCAGTAGGTTTTTTTAAAAAATAAACAAATAAGAGGGGCGGAGTCAAGATGGCAGACTAAGCCCACGTCTCCTTCTATCCCTCTGGAAACCAAGACCTGAATTGACAATCAAACAGAGCTTTCTGATCACCTAATCAGCCTCAGGACATGGCACAGAGCTGTCAATTGGGACTTCATACCACTCAGCGAAAAACCTCCTCTCTTTCGCTGACTCCCGCTCCCGGCTAGCCCCGGCTCTCACGGACGGAAGGTAAACGCACCATTTTGACCTTATTTTTCCTCTGTCTCAGCCGGCAGGTGGAGCTGGGTCTTGCCTGGCGGCTGGACTCAGACGCGCTGCTGGGGGGATAGGCAGGCAAAATTCCCATATTCTGAGAGCCAGGCTTGGGACTCTGTTAATCTAGCCACTTTGAGCCTTTCCTTTTGTAGCTGCCTCAGCGGGGTTTGTGCGGAGCTCCGTGGTCAGGGTGCGGGACGCCATGTTGGTACCGAGATTTTAGCAGGACCTTGTTCTTAGCCTGGGAGCCAGTACCTGCAAATGGGACAGCGCTTCTCCAACAGAAAAGTAGTGATTTTGCACAGTGCTGCCTACGTTGGGGGCCCTGCAACAGAAGCAGAGGAATCACTACCTCTCAGCACTCTGTCTGCTGCCTCTGTGGAGGACACCATCTTGGATACAGTGGCTGCAGCTGGAACTAATTCTTAGCTTGGGAGCCAGAGCCTGCCCACAGGAGAGCACTTTTCTATCACAAAACCAGTACTCGACGCAGTGTTGGATAAGGCTAGGCCCTGTCAGCAGAGGCAAACAGGGCAGAGCATTGCTGTATTCTGAACTAGTTTGTTATCAGCTGGGGTTGGATATAGTGGTGCTTACTTTGTCAGATGAGAAGAGGGACCTCTACACCGGAAAACCTAACTGACTTGTAAAGTGGTCAGATACCTTTTCCTTTACATTTGAAGACAGCATAGAGAAACATTTGCAATTCATCCTCACAGAACCTCTTCCAGCCTCTACATACTCACATGGGACCCAAAAAGCAACAGACACTTGTGGCATACAAGAAATCAGCCATGGCTTCAGAAGGCTACCAAACAAAGCAATCAAGGCGTTTTCCAGATGAAGAAACTTTTATGAAAGCATCAGGAAGTGAATACAAATTGATTATATACAGAGCCCTTCTAGACCTTATACAAAATGCAGCAGAACAAAATGAAAAATTAAGCAAGTTGTTCAATCTGATGGAACACTAGTACTCTGAAATTCAACAGATCAAGAAGAAAATCAAAGACATAGAAACTTCCATGCAAAGCCAAGAAAACAGAATGGAACAAATAGAAAAAAGAATTTCTGACTTGGAAGACAGAGCTACTGAGGCGAGCGTCTATGAGCTAAAATCAGAAAAAAGAAACAAGAAAAATGAAGAAACATTAAGAAGCATGTGGGACTCTATTAAGAGAAACAACCTTCGATTAATTGGAGTCCCTGAACAGGGCGAGACATCTGAGAACACAGAGAGTATGGTTGCTGAGCTGCTGAAAGAAAACTTCCCAGAAATCATGAAGGAAGAGAATATAGACATCTCAGATACTTATCGTACGCCACCCAATATAGATCTCAAAAGAAATACTCCAAGACATATTATAATCAACCTCAACAAAATGAAACATAAGCAGCAACTCTTAAAGGCAGCAAGACTCAAGGCAAAGCTAACATTCAGAGGGAAACCCTGTAGGCTCTTGTCACATTTCTCAGCAGAAACCATGCTGGCACGGACACAGTGGCACGACACATTCAAAGTCTTGAAAGAGAAGAACTTCCAACCAAGAATTATATATCCTGCAAAACTATCTTTCAAATACGAAAATGAAATTAAGACATTCCCAGATAAACAGAAACTCAGAGACTTTGTAAAAACCAAACCCAAACTACAAGAAATACTGAAAGAACTTGGCTTTGGCTTAGAAGAACGAAACCACTAACTTTATATTTTAGAACGACACACTACTCAATACTCTACTCATTTAGGGAAGGCTCCAAAGTAAATCACAGCTTTGATATGGAAAGAAGCAATCCAGTGATCATCATGAAAACTATGGTGTCATCATAATAAAAAGAGGGATGTACTACAGTCGTTATAGTCCTTCCAGATGGAGAGGAAGATGACAAGAGTGGTAGCAATTAAAATTGGGTTTATAAATAGTTTATTAAGGGGGTTGATAGGGGCAGCTCTAAAGCACAACAAAGACGTAAACACATGAGTCTCAACAACTATAAAACCAGCTCTGAAAAAGGTGAAAAATCAACTCACAAAAAAAAGTGTCCCAGAACAGATTAATAAGAACAGAGAAAACATCAACATGAAAATAAACCTATCACAACGGCAGCAGTGAACACATACCTATCAATAATTACATTGAATATAAATGGACTGAATGCTCCAGTAAAGAGACACCGAATGACATCTTGGATCAAAAGACACGACCCATCCATATGTTGTCTACAAGAAACTCACTTGAGAACTAAAGACAGGAACAAACTGAAAATTAAAGATTGGAAGACTATATATCAAGCTAACAATGAACAAAGAAGAGCAGGGGTGGCAATTCTAATCTCAGACAAAATCAATTTTAATGTCAAATCCACCATCGTGGACAAAGATGGACACTATTTATTGCTGAGAGGTTCAGTACACAAGCAAGACTTAATTATATTAAATATTTATGCACCTAATGTCAGAGCACTAAAATGTGTCAAAGAAACACTGACTACGCTCAAAAGAGAGTTAGATGATTCCACAATAATAGTGGGAGACTTTAACACTCCACTCTCCTTACTAGACAGATCATCTAGAAAAAAGCTCAGAAAAGATACAGAAGACCTCACTGACACAATTAACCAACTAAACCTCATTGATATATACAGAACTTTCCACCCATCAGCAGACGACTACATCTTCTTCTCCAGTGCACATGAAACATTCTCCAGAATTAACCACGTGATAGGCCATAATGCAATGCTCAACAAAATCCATATCACTGAATTACTGCAAAGCATCTTCTCAGATCATAAAGCCATCAAAGTTGAAATCAATAGCAGAAAAAACATAGATAGAAAGTGGAACTCTTGGAAACTGAACAACATCTTGCTCAAAAAAACATCGGTTATAGAGGAAATCAAGGATGAATTAGAGAAATTCATGGATTCCAATGAGAACAAAAACACTTCCTACCAGAACCTATGGGATACAGCCAAAGCAGTGCTCAGAGGTCTGTTGATCTCCATAAATGCACACATCTGGAAGGAAGAAAGAAACCAAATCAAGGAACTAACCCTACAGCTTGAACAAGTAGAAAGAGAACAACAGAGGAACCCCTCGGGCACCAGAAGAAATGAGATCATAAAGATTAGAGCAGAGCTAAATAAATTAGAGAATAGAAAAACAACTGAAAAAACTGAAAAGACCAAAAGCGGGTTTTTTGAAAAGACCAACAAAATTGATAAACCACTGGGTAAACTTACTAAAGAAAAGCAGGAAAGGAAACAAATAACCCAAATTAGAAATGAGAGGGGAGTTGTCACCACATATGCAACAGAAATCAAAAATATCATAACAGAATACTATGAAAGACTATACTCTAACAAATTGGAAAACCTAGGGGAAATGGACAAATTCCTTGACTCATACCACCTACCCAAATTATCACAACGTGAGGCAGAACAACTTAATAAACCCATCACAAAGGAAGAGATTGAAAAGGTCATCAAAACACTGCCAACCAAAAAAAGTCCAGGTCCAGATGGCTTCACTGCAGAATTCTACCAAGCATTTAGAGAAGAGCTATCCCCAATACTACTGAGACTGTTTCACAGTATAGAAAGGGATGGAGTACTCCCAAACTCATTCTATGAAGCCAGCATAACCCTGATACCTAAGCCAGGGAAAGATCCAACAAAGACAGAGAACTACAGGCCAATATCACTCATGAATCTAGATGCAAAAATCTTCAACAAAATTCTTGCCAACAGAATACAACAGCATATCAAGAAAATAATCCATCATGACCAAATGGGATTCATACCAGGGATGCAAGGCTGGTTCAACATCAGGAAAACAATTAATGTGATTAACCACATAAATAACACAAAAGACAAGGATCACCTGATTTTGTCCACTGATGCAGAAAAGGCATTTGATAAAGTCCAACACCCATTCATGCTGCAAACTCTTAGAAAAATGGGCATAGACGGCAAATTCCTCAACACAATAAGGGTCATTTATACAAAGCCAATTGCCCATATCATTCTGAATGGAGAGAGAGTGAAAGACTTTCCCTTGAGATCACGAACTAGACAAGAATGCCCACTGTCACCGCTCCTATTCAACATTGTGCTAGAAGTTTTAGCCAGAGCAATTAGACAAGACCAAGAAATAAAGGGCATCCGCATCGGCAAAGAGGAAGTTAAAAATCTCCCTGTTCGCAGATGATATGATTGTATATGCATAGAACCCCAAGGAATCTATAAGTAAGCTACCCAAACTGATAGAAGAGTTCAGCAAAGTCTCAGGATATAAGATAAACATAAGTAAATCAGTAGGATTCCTTTACACCAACAATGAGACTGTTAAGGAGGAAATTATTAAATCAATACCATTTACGATAGCCCCTAAGAAGATAAAGTACCTAGGAATTAATCTAACCAGAGAAACAACAGACCTTTACAAAGAGAACTACAAGCCCTTACTACAAGAAACTAAGAGAGACTTAGATAAATGGAAAAACCTGCCCTGCTCAAGGATAGGAAGCCTTAACATTGTGAAAATGTCTATTTTACCCAAAGCAATTTATTTATATAATACAATCCCAATACAAGTTCCAGCATCATTTTTTAATGAGATGGAGAAACAAATCACCAATTTTGTTTGGAAAGGGAAGAAGCCCCGGATAAGTAAGGTACTACTAAAGAAGAAAAACACACTGGGAGGCCTCTCATTACCCGACCTTAGAACATACTACACTGCCTCAGTGGTCAAAACAGCCAGTGGTACAAGAACAGACAGATGGATCAATGGAACAGAATTGAGACCCCAGAGATGACACCATCTGCCTATGAACAGTTGATATTTGACAAAGGCCCTAAGACATTAAACTGGGGTAAAAACAGTCTCTTCAACAAATTGTGCTGGCAAAATTGGTTATCCATCTGCAATAAACTGAATCAAGATCCATATCTTGCACCTTATACAAAAACCAACTCCAACTGGATAAAAGACCTAAATGTTAAACCTAAAACGATAAAGCTCGTCCAAGAAAAGGTAGGAACAACAATGAAAGTTTTAATACACAATGAGGACAGACTCCAAAATCTGTCAAACAAACCTCAATCAACAGAAGAGAAAATAGATAAATGGGAACTATTACGAATCAAACACTTTTGCTCATCCAAAGACTTTATTAATAGAATTAAAAGAACACCTACAGAATGGGAAAAATTATTTGGGAACTCTATGTCAGACCGACGCCTGATCTCCATAATCTATAAGATACTACAAAATATCAATAAGAAGAAGATAAACTATCCAATTAAGCGATGGGCAAAGGAGATGGACAGACACTTCACTAAAGAGGAGATTCAGGCAGCCAAAAAACACATGCGGACATGTTCACGATCTTTAGTTATTAAAGAAATTCACATCAAGACAACAATGAGATACCATCTCACCCCAACAAGATTGGCCATGATCCAGAAAACACAAAACAACAAATGCTGGAGAGGCTGTGGAGAAAGTGGAACCCTCCTACACTGTTGGTGGGGTTGCAAAATTGTCCAGCCTCTTTGGAAGGCAATCTGGCGCTTCCTTAAAAACATGGATATCGATATATCATTTGACCCAGTAATTCTACTACTTGGAATATATCCTACAGAATCAAGGCCTTTCACACCAACGAACACATACACCAGAATGTTTACCGCAGCACAGTCCACGATAGCAAAAAGATGGAATCAACCCAGATGCCCAACAACAGAAGAATGGATAGGTAAACTACGGTACATATACTCAATGGAGCACTACGCAATGATAAAGAATAACGATGATTCCAGGAAACATCTCCTAACCTGGTTTAAACTGGAAGACATTATGTTGAGTGAAAGTATTCAGCAACAAAGGGACAAATACTGTATGAGACCTCTACAATAAGATCTCAAAAACAGACTTGTATATAGAAGAAAAGACTCTTTGACAGCTGCAAGGGAGAGGAGGGAGGGAGGGTGAGGGGGGGAGGGTTTAGTTTAGATAGTTACTAGAAATCTACTTGGGAGAAAGCGGTGATAGCATACATTAGAAACAAGAACAACATTAAGTGGACTTCAGCATAACTTGAGTACTCCTTCCATCTTAACTCAATACTGTAAGGATAGAGTAGCTGGGGCGGGGGGCGGGGGACCACGCTCTTCGGCAAATTCCAGGCCAATTGGCACAACTAGCGTTTTGCTAAGAGAGCTCTCTGCACCCCACATTGGTGAGTGGCATCTGGGGTCTTAAAAGCTGCCAAGCTGCCATCTGAGGACACAGCAGATGGTCCCAACTCAGCAGGAATGGATGCTCACCGAGGACCAAAATGACACGCGGTAAAGATAACCGAGAAGACAGACAGACCCACAAGAGTGGGTGCCTACATCAACTTGGGACTGGAAGAACTGGATGGTGCCTGGCCACCACCAGTGATAGCCACAATGGAGCTCACAGGGAGGAGTCTCACTGGCAACACAAGAATAAAAAGGGGTGCATCATGAGATCTCCACTAAAAGACCTCAATTCATGGTCCAGCGGTTTTGGGGTTCCTCTGAGAGCATGGCCCCCTGCCCTGATGCTGCCCTTTCCCATAAATTATAACAAAGGTCCACTCTTTGGACAGGAATGGATTGGACTTGGCAATGCAGAGTGACCATATATTGGAAGCACTCTGTGGTTCTATACATCTACAGGATATCATCTTGCTGACCTCTGGCTGGAGGAAGGGGAGTGGGTGGAATGGAGGGGAAAGGAGGCTGTTGGGAGGATGAGACATGTATGGGGCAGAGAGAAATAGTGTGCAGTCACTGGACAGAGAGAGCAGTGGAAGCTGCATATAGGTGGGCACGTGAATTTATATGTGACTGTACATTTTCACTCAGTTATGTTAAATAAAAATAAAAAAATTAAAAATAAAAAAAAACACGTGTCTTGGTGCCTCCCCCGTAAATACCAGTCCTCAATTTTTAAGTGAAAATATTAACTCTTAAAAATTTAATAAGGATTAATTTGATGTCTGTAAAGTGTTCTGACCTCCTCATAAATACACCCATATGATTAGAACTCGTTAATTTCTGTCTCCTCTTCTGCCATGTCTTTAATTATAGTATCTCATAGGTATGCAATCTTAAAACCAATTGACTTTCCTTCTCTCAATCCACATACAGGTTGTAATCAATTGCTATTTTACCTAAAAACATGATGCCTAAAATTCACTTGCTTTATTCTAATTTTTGATGCTTAAATCATCATTAGTCTCACTTATTGTAATCTCAGAGTACTGCATTTTACCTTGTGAAGAGGAATTTTAATGGAAATTGGGTACTAATACCCATCAGGGGGCAAAGAAAAAAATTCAAGTGTTAATCAAGAAACAAATAAGCTCATTCAAATATGTGCATTTTTAAGTTACTCTCAGCTATGAAATCTGTCATATGTCTAACCACTGGGTACCTACTGAGATAGCTTCTCTATATTCTATTTCCACAATTTCACCTGTAATAATTTCTTAAATAGAGTTTTAAAGCCAAAAAGGAATTAAAGATAGTCTAAGGCAAACCCTATCTGAGCAATGAAAAAACTGAGGATCACAGATGGTAGATTGTTTGCCCCCAGCCCCTCAATGAAACAGTGATACAGCTAGAGCTAACCCTACGTAATCTGATCTCAGATATATACTATTTAATGTACTTCATAAACTTCTACTATTATGGATTAAATTGTGCCCCCCAAACACATTTTGTAAATCCTGACGGCACTTGGCCTTGACTAACCCCTATACTGGTGTTTGCAATCTTCTTTTGGAATGGAGTTTCTTTATTATGCTAAGACAGTATTATATCCTTTTCAAGACTGAAAGAAGCAGGTTAAGCAAAGCAGCAGAAATGAGAAAGGCAGATATCAAACTACATGATGATCACCCAGAAGCAAAAGCTGAAGGAGGCAAGGACCTTCCTGCAGGGTCATCCAAGAAAGAAAGCCTTTCCTGAACCAGCACCCTAGATTCTGACTTCTAGCCTCCCTAACAGTAAGAAAATAAAGTTACATTTGTTAAAGCCGTCCACTCCCAGTATTTCTGTTATGTCAGCACTAGGTCATTAGAACATTCACCCTATGGCTTTAAAAAGACTTCCGTACAAAGTTTTCCAAATCTTGTTCTCTTACAAGTTCCAGTCCTGCATTTTCAACTGCTTACTGAAATTTTAGTAAGATGTTAATATTGATAACTAATTGTTACCTCTCTACCAAAAACTCTTTCTCTCTACTCATTGTTCTTCTATCTCTCAATCCCACTGCAAGTACTGGATATAGTAGACCTACAATGGGCCCCAGAAGGAAGAAGACTTGAAAGAGATGATTTGGCTTAGCTCTGTCTCCAACCAGAAAAACTGAATTATATTCTATTTAGAAACTTCTTTTTCTAAAATTGATTATAAGACCCAAGAAATCATATTAGCAAATAGGCCTAATTAAAGCTAAAAGAAAATGTCTTTTGACAAACTATGTATGGTCCAAACTGACTAAACAAATTTGAGATCCAAGCCCCAGCTAGGAAAAATGTGCACAGAACATCTGCCTCAAGTATTTCTTCTACGCTTATGTATCTTAGTAAACTATGCAGTAGAGGGGGTTACAGGAATATTTATGCATCTAGGATCACAGATAATTCTTCCTCCACTAGAAATGCTCTAAACAAACCAACCTAGTGCCATCGAGCTGATGCTCTAGTACGACAATAATTTTTTAGTGGAAGGGTAATTAGGAAACAAGTTTAAAATCATGCATCTATGATACTCTAAATTCTCAGCAGACGCCAGGCTGATGTAGTAGATAAACTGTAGGAGTAACCAGAGACTGAAGGGAGAGTTTTGGAGTCAGTAAAGGCCCTGAAGTAGTAGCTACAAATGGAGGGGGCCCTACATTGTATAAAATGTGCATAAATTTGGCCCAGAAGGAGATAGGAATTCATTCTAGGACCCAGAAGAAATTAGCTTCCAATAGGTTGAACACTGAAGACAGTCCAGGTTTTTGGATCAACAGGTAGCTGGATTTCATTATTCTGACACTTCTCTCTCTTTAGCTCACTCTTAATCTTGTTTCTTAAGAGGAACAAGTTTATCTTACTAAGACTTAATCATTGTCATTAATTTTGAGAATCCAGAGTGTAAGTTTATCCACTGAAAAATTCAACAAGGAATGAAGAAATAGGAAAAGGGCCCTAGAGCAAATAGGGGTGTGTTATCTTCTTGGACCAAAGAAAAGGAAAGATACAGTATTTTCAGACCTGGAAGGTATTTTAGTGCTTGTACCTGGAACACTGGTTCTGAGGAATCAGAAAGCCACAGTAAATTAATTAAAACACACACACAACAAAATTTATTATTGAATATGTAATTAGAAACAATTGCTAGGGCTTTAGAAGGAAAGAGAAACTAGCACGAGCACAACTTAAAAACTAGGTTTAAAAAAACCTAGCCTTTTTTAAAAAAAAAAAATGTTATGTTGGAACGTGGAAGAGAGGGTGAAAAGAAAAGGAAGCTCATATCTAGCAGATCCCTAGATCTGAGCAAGTAGAAGAGAAATGGGTACCAGCAGCTGGCTTTGTAAAATCCTAGATAAAAGGATACAAGAAACGCCCAATGGAGGTGGAAACAGAGTACAGTCTTGCCTCTGAAAGGAAAGGAGGTGTTTCCTCAGAAGTAGTGAAGTAACCCAGAGTCTAGTGAATTCAAAAGGTAACATTGAAAACGAGATTTAGGGAGCAGCACCTGTCAAAGACTTAGTAGGGCTCACTAGGTTACTGACAGCATGTACCTGGGAATTAGCAGACCAGCAGCTCTGCCTCTGAAGTCTTCTGAGCAGAATTTCAGCAACTCGCTGAAGCCAGTGTGTTCAGATGTGGAGGGACAGGGAGTGGTTTTTGAGAGAGAGTAGGAACTGTTACAAGACAAAGGACCTCACTGGACGTCTGCCTTAGCATCAAATATCAAGTTTAGAATGCAAGGGCAGGCCTTAGACTGTTCAGGATCTTGGACAGGAGAAAAATCAAGGCAAACAGAACATTAACAATATGAGAAAGAGAAAACAAAGCAGAAAAAAGAAAATACAATAAAATCTTCAACATTCTGGTCAAAACATTTTTTTTCCTGATTTTTATCTTGAAACAATGTTCAAGATATAATGGAGGCTAAGTAATAACCTGGGGAGGAGTAAATAATTATTCTATATTCCTTATGAGGCTGAAAAGAGTTCAAATGACTTCCCCAAAGCAGGCTTGTCCTGCTGTCTACAATGGCACTTCATAAACACCTGTAACAGGTATCAGAGGAGCAATAACAGATGATGAGAGCAGCAACACGCCATTGTACATGGTCAACATATTACCATTTATAATCTGTATACTCAAGTATATTCCCACTTGCTTGATTCTGGGAATAATAAGGCAAAAACAATGATAACAGAGATAATAAATGGACACAATAGCTGAAATAAGAGTATCAAGTTTCTTCCAGTAATTGTAAGCAGTGCCCCAAAGAGCAACCAAAAGAATAAAGACTTCTGGAAAGAAAAAAAGTAAATAAAAACATAATGTTATTTATAATGCAAAGGACAGCAAATCTAAATGGATGACTGTGTGAGCCAAGAGAAATTACAATCTGTAAAGTAAATGGAAAATTTTATCAATCAAATCCAGCTTTAGTCTCTGTATACGATATCTGGAAATCACAAGGTTTTTATGCAGAAAGCATCCTAATTTCATACATTTTATGTGTTATTTTATTCTTTATTAATTATATCACTAACTACATGTGTTATATTTATGTAAGTTATATGTCTCACAAAAATAGAAAACAGGGATAAATATTTCTAACTAAAAAATCAAGGTAATATAGCTTTAGTAACTCAGAAAGTAGTGTTTTCCAAAGACAAGGGAAAATAAATATTTTATTCATCTTAATTTTTTTATTTTATATAATTACAGGTTCATAGAAAGTTACAAAAAGCATATATAGGAAAGTTCCATGTACCCTTCACCCAACTTCTCCCAGTGGTAACATCTTGCATAACCACAGTACAATATTACACTGAAACCAACATTGGTATAATTCCTGTCGGTACAACATGAGATCTCATTTACATCTCACCAGCTTTATATTAACACATTTATGTATGTGTTAGTCCATGTGCATGTATTTTTAAAATACATAAGTGCTGTTGTACTACACATCACTGCATTTTTGCACTCACTGTTTACAGGATTTCTCCATGTTGCTGGATGTACAGCTAGTTCACTCCCGTAGTGTGCATCTTTTCTTTTTAAAGAAATCTTAAAACAACTAAATATTCAAAAAATAACTCTCTGAAAATATTTGTTTTATATTGTACTGGACAATGTGGTACCACTTCTTTTTGTACTGGTGCTCACATCATCCAGCTGCAGGGAGGGTTAGCTGGTAATAGCTAATAGCTGCCTCTATTCTCCTAACTGAGAATCACCAAAGAGAGTCACCCAACTCGCGAAGGTTTTGTCCTCCAATACCACCACCTTCAAAATCTTAAGCAAAGATCAATTGCCCCAAGAGTAAAAAGGCTGCCCCTTTGACTCCAGATGGAACTAGCTCTTTAGTGCAATTCTTATTCCAAAGCTTATTCCAAAGCTGAGAACAGTACAGGAGAAACCCCACCCCTGTTTAGCTTTATCCCTTGCCTTATTCTGCATCCTTCAGTCTCCACCACCTGAGAAAACTGCCCCTTCTAGAGCAGTCAATACGTAATAAGGAGACAAGTTTAAAAAAGGTGAAAATCATACACCTTTCATCTATCATTGCTCACTTCAGCCTAAACTTTCCTTCTACTTTCATGAAGACTTTCATCTTATCTTTTTTTTTTTTTTTATAATGCTTCCCTGTTGATATAAAGCTGAGGAGAGCCGCATGTACCTAACAAACCTCTTGAAGCTTTGGCACTAAAAAAAGTGATCTGCAGCAGGGATGTGTTCTTTTAAAACAGAAATATTTACCGTTGCTTTATTCTGCAAATCATGTAAACCCAAAGGAACAAATGAATTCTACCTAATTTCTACTTGTCTTTTCTCAAACTTCTACTTATTTTCTGACCCAGAAATTATTCCACATAAGATAAAATCATTGTAATCAACATCTTCCTCCATGGTTGTTCTGTTTCCTCCATCTCTCAGAATAAGCCAATTTACATTGGGTAACTCCCATTGCTATTTTCTTCCAATTCACCAAGTCCAAATATGAAGCAATTTTTATTTAAATTGAGGAACAATATATTGTCTTAAGCTTGGTTCTCTAGAGAAGCAAAACCAGTGAAGCCTCTACATAGAGACAGAGAGAGAGAAAGACAGGGACAGAGAGAGATTATATCAGATGGTTCATATGGCTGTACAGGCTGGAAAGCCCCAAGTTCACAGGTCAGGCTGGAGGCTTCTCCTGCCTCATATAGCTTCAGGGGTTGGTGAATCCAAGATCCAGAATGCAGAGACTGACAAATCCCAAGATTTTGATTATGAAGTCTGATGAATTCCAAGATCAGCAGGCAAGCTGCTAGATCAAGTCTCAAGAACCAGAGGTCAAATGAACAGGAGCCGGATGCAGAATCCAGAATGAGTAACAGCTCTCAAGCCTAGCCAGAAGTCCACCTATATTAGATGAAGACCACACCCCCAAGGAAACGCCCCATCTGTTGACTGGGTATTCACAGCTGATCTCATCATGAAGGTAATCACATTATATCAGATCTCATCATGAGGACAACTTTATCATAACTGCCAGCTGAGATCATTGCCCAGCCAAGGTGACACACAACTTTAACAATCACATGTACATGCTATAAAAATACACAGATATTAACTGTAGAGTTCTATTAATTTTGACAATTATAATCATTCAAATTTTCATTATGCCAAAAAGTTCCCTACTTTTCCTCTCCAGTCAACTCTTACCCTTCACTTACAGACAACCACCGCTGTGGTTTCTATCACCATACATTAGCTTTGTCTTGTCTTTGGTTTCTCTGCAACAGCATCACTGAAGTGTTAGGGAGAGAGAGAGACAGACACAAAGTAAGTAACCCTAGGAAGTGCAAGTGGATTGTGACCAGTTGCTAACCTAAAAGTTGGCAATTCAAACCACAGCTTCAAACCAGTTCATTCTCGTTCAAACCCCTACTGAGAACTCGTATTTCTAATGAGTTCCCTGCTGATAATTTGTATATTCACCCTTGGATATACTGAATCAGAATATACATTTTAACAAGACCCTCACTTGATTCTTTCTGTAACTTCCTAAGGGCTTGTTAGAAATACAAATTCTCACTAAAAAACTTGTCAGAAATGCAAATTCTTGGAAGGAGGTTGAACTGGAAAGAGCCAGTAGGAACCCCTGGTTGGAACCCACCCAGCAGCTCCACAGAAGAAAAGCCTGGTGATTTGCTTCCATAAATATTACAGCCAAGAAAATTCTATGGACCAGTTCTATTCAATCACACAGGGCATTGCTATGAGTTGGGAGAAAAAGTTGTCTAACAACTACACATATTTATATAGTTTTATAACTATATCTACACACACACACACGGACAACTTAACAATATTGAGTTCCAGTCTATGAGTGTGATATATATCTCCATTCATTTTGCTTTTCTCTTGCAGTTACTTTGTCTTGACTCTCCATAAATGAGTTTATGAAAAACACTACTTTCATTACTAATGACAAACCAAATTGTTTCGTTAAAAGAGTTTTTCTTGTTGGAAAAATGATTACACTAATTTGGGAAAAAAAATCATAAACTTTTAAAACTTAGGAAAACTTAGGGATCCTTTGATCTGATACTTTAGTCTCTTGAGAATTAGAAGTTGTTAAGTAAAGATATGCATTGATTTGACATTATATTGGTATTGGTTTTCATCATTCTGTCCTTAATAACAAAATGAGAGTACTGCTGGAAATTACTCTCCTCAGGATAAGAGTGGCTTTGGGGGGACACCATGTATACTGTAAAACATACACAAACTCACCCTAGAAAAATTGCTATATACCTCACTGCTGAATATCACTATGGTCAGCTTTAAAGTAGTCCCCTTGGGAAGCTATGCACTGATGCCAGCCCCTAGTCCACCCCTCAAAGCATTTTTGGAACATTTTTTCTGGAATGGCCATCAGAGCAGTCATCAATATTTCTTCCTTTGAACATTTTCTTTATCTTCAGATAAAGAAAAAAAGTTTTGGAGGGCCAGATCAAACGAGTAGGGCTGGTGTTCCACTACAGTTATTTGTTTACTGGCTAAAAACTCCCTCACAGACAACTATATACTTAACTTCATGAACTTGCCATCGTGCCACTGCATACAATGGCCATTCCAGGAAGAGTTCCACCCTTCGAAGGGTGGAGTAGGCACCTGCATCAGTGTATAGTTTGCCAAGGGGAGCATTTCAAAGGTGACTGTAGTGATATTCAGCAATAACGTATGTAGCACTTAGAATAACTAAGTTCACAGACTTAATTGTAGGACTTTATATGCTAACTTTTCTGTTTCAAGTTATTGGTTAGTTATTCAAGAAGCACTGATGTCACTTTACAACATACCAGGCTTTTTTGTTTGTTTTGGGGGAGGGTATATTTTTTATTAATCTTTATTTAAGATTGAATGAAAATGTACATTCCTATATAAATTTGCATGCCCACCTATACGCAGCTTCCACTGCTCTCCCTGCCAGGTGACAGCACACTCTTCCTCTCTGCTCCATACATGTCCCATCCTCCCAACAGTCTCCTTTCCCCTCCTCTCCAACCACTCCCCTTCCTCCAGTAAGAGGTCAGTAGGATATCCTATAGATGTATAGAACCATAAAGTGCACCCAAAATATTTTTTTGTCTCTTTAATCAATGTGTGTTATATACCTATATACTGTATATCCTAGGATTTTACACATAGATAGGTATAAGAACCTAAAAGATTTCTTGTATCTTATTTAAGCTGATAGCTGAAGACTCCAGTTTTCATACATACTAGGAAGAAATACAAATGGGAAAGACATAATTAAAATACACAGCAACATAGCGTTTCTTGGGGGATAAGGTACAGCTCAAACTTTATGATTAATATCTAGATCAAAGATCAGCCATCTTCTTCTGCAAAGGGCATGGCTTTGCAAGCCATGCTTAATGTCCATTATAATTTGAAAATAACCATAAATAGTACGTAAATAAGTGAATACTGTTCCAATAAAACTTTATTTATAAAAACAGGTAGTAGACTGGATTTAGTTCAGAGGCAATAAATCTGCCAACCCTTGATCCAGATTAAATCTCACATGGTCATACATAAAATACTATAGTATAGCCTTCAGGAAATTGAAAGTGAGAATATACTATATTTTTTACTCAAATAATGTATATCTTCTACATTGTTTGTTAACCACAACCTTCCCTCATATGATAGATACATAAAAAGAACACTATACTAACTTTTATAAGTAACATGTAAAAATAATTGGCATTAGGTGCTTATGAAAATACCTTGAAGGGGAGGGAGGGTGTGGGTGACAAAGAAACAAAGAATGAGTATATTATTTCTATAAAATCATAGTGACCTAAATCATGGGAATTTTGCCCTTGCTCTCATTTTCTATTGCATGGTTAGTGATGAAGTCATATGAACCCTATCAAACATAATACATTTATTCTTAGTGGATATTTTATTATCTTTCAAACAATGGGATAACAGTACCTTATACTCATTTTTATGCTTACAAATCAGATACAGTACTTTATAAATATTCATAGAAGCAAAGTATTCCCTACAGAATTATCTCCAAAACAATAATTATGCAAATTACTGATTGTCCAAAGCCCTTAATTTCTTAGCAATATGCAATCTGAGTTAGCCTAAAGACAAGTTAATAAACAGTCTTTAAAATAAATGATAGAAGTCTTTAAAATAAATGATAGAAATAAATGATAAAGTGCATAACCAGTAATGCACTTTAGAAAACAGAATGAACAGTCTTTGACACAGTTTTTAATATGGTAAATGTACACCAAAACTCTTACTTCAACAAAATACATGAGATATTATGAATACTGCAAATAAATTCAGCATATGACAAATACTATGGTATAATATCTCTTTTAATTATAATCCAAGAGTAATTTTCTGTTACCTCTTCTTGAAAGAGCATTGTTTACCTATTTATGCATGTATATGCAATAGAATCTTAACCCCACTAAGATCTTAAAACATTTACTTGTGTGTTTTTTCTTAATTAAAAGATTTTCTAATTGAAGAATGATTCTAGCATCTTTTCAGATCTTTTTTTTTGTTTGTTTGTAGGAACCCTGGAAAGTTTCAGATATATATCAACTGTAAAGGTCAGTTCATTTACCACGATAATATACATAACTGTCTTTATACGGAAGAGAACTGACTGAAAATCTAGTCACAAAACATGTAAACTACATTTTAGAGAATGGTTTCAAGACATTTCTTCTACCAAGTTTTTTATAGAGTTATGAGGATCATTCCTGGGAAGCACAAGTGGTTAGTACTAGAACACTAGCCTAAAGGTTAGCGGTTCAAACCCTCCCAGCAGGACAGTGGAAGACAGACCTGACAACTTGGTTCCATAACCATTACAACCAAGAAAACTCTATAAAGTAGTTCTACTCTGACACACATGGGGTCAACATGAGTTGTAATCCACTTGCTGACAATGAGTTTTATCATGATCATTATTAAGATATTATTGATTTGACTTTTTTTATCCTTGTTTCTTAACTTCACTTGCAATGAAAACACTACTCAATCACTCTACTCAACACCATAAATGATCCAAAGGACAAGTAGACGTGACTCCTATCCAGGTAGCTTGTGATCTAATTGGCAAGGCAAAATATACAAAAAACAAAAACAAATAACAAATAACAGAAGATTTGAAAAACATTTCAGGGTAATAGGAAGCTAGCACATAATTTAAAAATCAAGAGAAACAGTTGTTAAAATAGATTCTTCTTATGATTCAACATCTAGATTTCCTGGTTACACGGCAACTGATTTGTAATTTTTTAAATTTGATTTAGAGACATCCCTAAATAAACTAAGTTTACAAATGAAAAAGTAACCATATGCCAAAATAAAAGAAAATGGAGAACCAATTTGGGCACAAACTGTGAGACTTGTACTATATAAGATAGTTCCACAATTAGGTAGTCAAAACTATTTAATAGGTTTTTATTTGACAGTATTATTTACTTGGTAAACAGTGCCTGTTTTTAAAGAGCTTGGAAAGAAGAAAATGATTAACATATAAATAAATTTGCCACTTGCTTTAGAGGAAACCCCGGTAGCACAGTGGTTCAGTGTTACAGCTGTTAATCAAAAAGTCAGTACTTCAAATTCACTAGGTACTCCTTGGAAACTTTATGGGGTAGTTTTACTCTGTCCTAGGGGGTGACTATGAATTGGAATCAATTCAACAGCAATGAGTTTGGTTTTGGTTGGTATAGAGTAGCTAAAGTAAATGGAGGAAATGATGTAGTAAAAGAACTGAGCAAAAGACTTCAAAGGGTGGCTCAACAAATAAAGGTATTATAATTAAATAGCCCAAGATCTGGACTCAGAGGGCCAAAAGAGAAAAACATACCCAGCATTTCTCAAACTGGAAGAACTGAAACAAGAATTAAAGCCTCAAGTTGCAAAAGTGAAGGATTCTGTGGGTAAAACACTCAACAACCCAAGAAGCATCAAAAGACGGAAGGACTACACAGTTACTGTACCAAAAAGAATTAGCTGATGTTTGTTCAGCACGTAGAAGGCAGCATATGATCCAGGACTGATAATACTGTAGGAAGAAGTTCCAGCAGAACTGAAGGCACCAGAAAAACACAAGGTTCCTAAAATTGATGGAATACCAACTAAGATCTTTCAACAAACCAGTGTGACACTGGAAGTGCTCAGTTGTCAATGCCAAGAAATCTGGAAGACAGCTACCTGTCCAATGAATTGGAGAAGATCCACATAACAAAAAAAGATGATCCAACAGACTGCAGAAATTTTTGAACAATATCATTAATATCACACGCAAGTAAAATTTTCCTGAAGATCATTGAAAAAACGGTTGTAGTACACATTGAAAGGTTACTGCCAGAAATTCAAGGTAGATTCAGGACATGGAATGAGGGATATCATTGCTGATGTTAGATGGAATCCTGGCTGAAAGCAGAGAATATCAGAAAAATGTTTACCTGTATTTTGTAAACAATGCAAAGGCATTTGATTGCGTGGATCATAACGAATTATAGGTAACATTGTGAAGAATGGGAATTCCTGACCACTCAACTGTATTCATGCAGAACCTGTAAACAGATCAACAGACAGTTGCTCAAACAATACAAGGACTATTGTATGGTTTGAAATCAGAAAAGGTTTGTGTCAGGGTAGCATCCTTTTGTCATACTTATTCAATCAGTATGCTAAGCAAATAATCTGAGAAACTGGACTATATGGAGAAAAATATGGCAACAGGTTGGAAGAATACTCATTAACAATTTGTGGCATGCTGATAACACAGCATTGCTTGCTTAAACTCAGTAGGGCTTGAAGCACTTAGTTTTCAAGATTAAAGACTACAGCCTTCAGTACGATTTACAATTGAACATAAAGAAAACAAAAAGTCCTCACAATTGGACGAATAAGTAACGTCATGATAAAATGAGAAATTCTTGAAGTTTGTCAAAGATGTCATTACACTGAGATCCACAATCAAAACCCACGAAAGCAGCAGTCAAAAAACTAAATGACATATTGTACTGAGCAAATCTTCACAAATGGTCTCTTTCAAGTGTTTAAAAAAAAAAAAAAGGAAAGAAGCCACCTTCTGAACTAAGGTGCACTTGACCCAAGCCATGGTGTTTTCAATCACCTCAAATGCATGCAAAGTTAGACAGCAAATAAGGAAGACTGAAGAACTGATACATTTGAATTACGGTGCTGATGAAGAATACTGTATTTAGCATGGCCTTCCAGAAGAATAAACAAATCTGTTTTGGAAGAAGTAAAATTAGAACGCTCTTTAAAAGGAAGGATGGTAAGATTTCACCTCACTTTTTTTTTTAATTTTGTATTTAATATAACTGAGTGAAACTGTACATTCCCGTATAAATTTACATACCCACCTATATGCAGCTTCCACTGCTCTCCCTGCCCGATGACAGCACACTATTCCTCTCTACTACATACATGTCTCATTCTCCCAATAGTCTCTTTTTTCCCTCCTCTTCACCCACTCTCCTTCTCTAGCCAGAGGTCAGCAGGATGACATCCTATAGATGTATAGAAACATAAAGTGCATCCAATATATGGTCACTCTGCATCGCCAAGTCTAATACATTCCTGTCTGAAGCGTGGACCTTCGTTATGATTTATGTTAAAGGGCAGCATCAGGGCAAGGGGCCATGCTCCCAGGGGAACCCTGAAACCAGTGGACCATCAATAGAGGTCTTTTAGTGGGGATCTCAGGGTGTAACCCATTTTATTCTTGTGTTGTCAGCAAGACTCAACTTAGTGAGCTCCATTGTCGCTGTCACTAGTGGTGGCCGGGCACCATCCGGTTCTTCCGGTCCCAAGTTAATGTAGGTACTCACTGCTGTGGGTCTCTTTGTCTTCTGGGTTGTCTTTCCCCCATGTCCTTTTGGTCCTCGGTGAGCATCCGTTCCTGCTGAGTTGGGACCATTTGCTGTGCCCTCAGATGGCAGCTTGGCAGCTTTTAAGACCCCAGAAGCCACTCACCAATGTGGGGTGCAGAAAGCCCTCTTAGCAAAATGTTAGTTGTGCCAATTGGCCTCGCTTTCGCCTAAGAGCATGGTCCCCCGCCCCCCCACCACAGCTTCTCTATCCTAGCAAGATTGGGTTAAGATGGAAGGAGTACTCAGGTTATGTTTAAGTCCACTTAATATTGTTCTTGTTTCTAATGTGTACTGTCACCGATTTCACACAACCAGATACCTAGCAACTATGTAATCTAAACCCTCCACCCTCCGTCCCTCCCTCCCCTCCCTTGAAGCTCTCAAAGAATCTTTTCTTCTACACACAAGTCTGTTTTTGATATCTTATCATAGAGGTCTCATACAATATTTGTCTTTTTCTTGCTGACTGCTTTCACTCAACATAATGTCTTCCAGTTGAAACCAGGTCATGAGATGTTTCCTGAAGTCATCGTTGTTCTTTATCATTGCGTAGTGCTCCATTGAGTACATATACCATATTTTACCTATCCATTCTTCTGTTGTTGGGCATCTGGGTTGATTCCATCTTCTTGCTATCGTGGACTGTGCTGCGGTAAACATTCTGGTGCATGTGTCCGTTAGTGTGAAAGGCCTTGATTCTGTAGGATATATTCCAAGTAGTGGAATGACTGGGTCAAATGGTATATCAATATCCATTTTTTAAGGAAGCTCCAGATTGCGTTCCAAAGAGGCTGGACCATTTTGCAACCAACCCCACCAACAGTGTAGGAGGGTTCCACTTTCTCCACAGCCTCTCCAGCATTTGTTGTTTTGTGTTTTTTGGATCACAGCCAACCTTGTTGGGGTGAGATGGTATCTCATTGTTGTTTCGACTTGAATTTCTTTAATAACTAAAGATCGTGAACATGTCCACATGTGTTTTTTGGCTGCCTGGATCTCTTCTTTAGTGAAATGTCTGTCCATCTCCTTTGCCTATTGCTTAATTGGATGATTTGTCTTCTTCTTGTTGATATTTTGTAGTATCTCATAGATTATGGAGATCAGGCATCGATCTGACAGAGTTCCCAAATATTTTTTCCCATTCTGTAGGTGTTCTTTTAATTCTATTAATAAAGTCTTTGGATGAGCAAAAGTGTTTGATTCTTAATAGTTCCCATTTATCTATTTTCTCTTCTGATGATTGTGGTTTGTTTGACAGATTTTGGAGTCTGTCCACATTGTGTATTAAAACTTCCATTGTTCTTTCTACCTTTTCTTGGATGAGCTTTATTGTTTTAGGTTTGATATTTAGGTCTTTTATCCAGTTGGAGTTGGTTTTTGTACAAGGTGTAAGGTATGGATCTTGTTTCATTTTCTTGCAGATGGATACCCAATTATGCTAGCACCAGTTGTTGAAGATACTGTTTTTACCCCAGTTTAATGTCTTAGGGCCTTTGTCGAATATCAACTGTTCATAGGCAGATGGTGTCATCTCTGGGGTCTCAGTTCTGTTCCACTGATCGATCTGTCTGTTCTTACACCAGTACCAGGCTGTTTTTACCACTGTGGCAGTGTAAAATGTTCTAAAGTCGGGTAGTGAGAGGCCTCCCAGTGTGTTCTTCTTCTTTAGTAGTACCTTGCTTAACTGGTGATTTGTTTCTCCATCTCATTAAAAAATGTTTCTTGAACTTGTATTGGGATTGTATTATATAAATAAATTGCTTTGGGTAAAATAGACATTTTCACAATGTTAAGTCTTCCTATCCATGAGCAGGGTAGGTTTTTCCATTTATCTAAGTCTCTCTTAGTTTCTTGTAGTAAGGGCTTGTAGTTCTCTTTGTAAAGGTCTGTTATGTCTCTGGTTAGATTAATTCGTAGGTACTTTATCTTTTAGGGGCTATAGTAAATGGTATTGATTTGATAATTTCTTCCTTAACAGTCTCATTGTTGGTATAAAGGAATCCTACTGATTTACTTATGTTTATCTTGTATCCGGAGCCTTTGTTGAACTCTTCTAACAGTTAGAGTAGTTTACTTATAGATTCCTTGGGATTCCCTGCATATACAATCATAACATCAGCAAACAGGGAGATTTTAACTTCCTCTTTGCCAATGCAGATGCCCTTTATTTCTTGGTCTTGTCTAATTGCTCTGGCTAAAACTTCTAGCACAATGTTGAATAGAAGAGGTGAGAGTGGGCATCCTTGTCCACTTTCTGATCTCAAGGGAAAGACTTTCAGTCTCTCTCCATTCAGTATGACGTGGGTAATTGGCTTTGTATAAATGGCCCTTATTGTGTTCAGGAATTTCCCATCTATGCCCATTTTACTAAGCGTTTTTAGCATCAATGGGTGTTGGACTTTATCAAGTCCCTTTTCTGCATCAATGGACAAAATCAGGTGATCCTTGTCTTTTGTGTTATTTATGTGGTTAATCACATTAATTGTTTTCCTGATGTCGAACCAGCCTTGCATCCCTGGTATGAATCCCATTTGGTCATGATGGATTATTTTCTTGATATGTTGTTGTATTCTGTTGGCAAGAATTTTGTTGAAGATTTTTGCATCTAGATTCATGAGTGATATCGGTCTGTAGTTCTCCTTCTTTGTTGGGTCTTTCCCTGGCGTAGGTATCAGGGTTATGCTGGCTTCATAGTATGAGTTTGGGAGTACTCCATCCCTTTCTATACTGTGAAATAGTCTCAGTAGTATTGGGGATAGCTCTTCTCTAAATGCTTGGTAGAATTCTGCAGTGAAGCTGTCTGGACCCAGACCTTTTTGGTTGGCAGTGTTTTGATGACTTTTTCAAACTCTTCCTTTGTGATGGATTTACTAAGTTGTTCCGCTTCATGTTGTGATAATTTGGGTAGGTGGTATGAGTCAAGGAATTGGTCCATTTCCCCTAGGTTTTCCAATTTGTTAGAGTACAGTCTTTCATAGTATTCTGTCATGATATTTTTGATTTCTGTTGCATCTGTGGTGACAACTCCCCTCTCATTTCTAATTTGGGTTATTTGTTTCCTTTCCTGCTTTTCTTTAGTAAGTTTGGCCAGAGGCTTGTCAATTTTGTTGGTCTTTTCAAAAAACCAGCCTTTGGTCTTTTCAACTTTTTGTCTATTCTCTAATTCATTTAGCTCTGCTCCAATCTTTATGATTTCATTTCTTGTGGTGCGTGAGGCGTTCCTCTGTTGTTCTCTACTTGTTCAAGCTGTAGGGTTAGTTCCTTGATTTGGTTTCTTTCCTCCTTCCAGATGTGTGCATTTATGGAGATCAACAGACCTCTGAGCACTGCTTTGGCTGTATCCCATAGATTCTGGTAGGAAGTGTTTTCGTTCTCATTGGAATCCATGAATTTCTTTAATTCATCCTTGATTTCCTCTATAACCCATGTTTTATTGAGCAAGATATTGCTCAGTTTCCAAGAGTTCCACTTTCCATCTATGTTTTTTCTGCTATTGATTTCAACTTTCATGGCTTTATGATCTGAGAAAATGCTTTACAGTAATTCAATGGTATGGATTTTGTTGAGCATTGCATTATGGCCTATCACATGGTCAATTCTGGAGAACGTTCCATGTGCACTGGAAAAGAAGGTGTAATTGTCTGCTGATGGGTGGAAAGTTCTGTATATATCAATGAGGTTTAGTTGGTTAATTGTGTCAATGAGGTCTTCTGTATCTTTACTGAGCTTTTTTCTAGGTGATCTGTCTAGTATTGAGAGTGGAGTGTTGAAGTCTCCCACTATTATGATGGAGTCATCTAACTCTCTTGAGTGTAGTCAGTGTTTCTTCGACGTATTTAGGTGCTCTGATATTAGGTGCATATTTAATATAGTTAAGTCTTGCTTGTGTACTGAACCTTTCAGCAATAAATTAGTGTCCATCTTTGTCCACGATGGTGGATTTGACATTAAAATTGATTTTGTCTGAGATTAGAATTGCCACCCCTGCTCTTCTTTGTTCATTGTTAGCTTGATATATAGTCTTCCAACCTTTAATTTTCAGTTTGTTCCTATCTTTAGGTCTCAAGTGAGTTTCTTGTAGACAACATATGGACGGGTCATGTCTTTTGATCCAAGATGTGACTCGATGTCTCTTTACTGGAGCATTCAGTCCATTCACATAGAATGTAATTATTGATAGGTATGTGTTCACTGCTGCCATTGTGATGTGTTTATTTTTATGTTGATGTTTTCTCTGTTGTTCTTATTAGTCTGTTCTGGGACACTCTTTTTTGTGAGTTGATTTTTCACCTTTTTCAGAGCTGGTTTTGTGGTTGTTGAGATTCCTATGTTACATTTCTTGAAATGATATGATACATCTTTGTTGTGCTTTACAGCTGCCCCTATGATCCCCCTTAGTAAACTATATATAAGCCCAATTTTAATTACTACCAGTCTTGTCATCTTCCTCTCCATCTAGAAGGAATATAACAACTGTAGTACATCCCTCTTTTTAATATGATGACACCATAGTTTTCATGATGATCACTGGATTGCTTCTTTCCTTATTAAAGCTGTGATTGGCTTTGGAGCCTTCCCTAACTGAGTAGAGTTTTGAGCAGTAAAGTCATTCTAAAATATAAAGTTAGTGGTTTTGTTCTTCTAAGTCAGAGCCAAGAACTTCTTTCACTATTTCTTGTAGTTTGGGTTTGGTTTTTACAAAGTCTCTGAGTTTCTGTTTATCTGGGAATGTCTTAATTTCATTTTCGTATTTGAAAGATAGTTTTGTAGGATACAATTCTTGGTTGGAAGTTCTTCTCCTTCAAGGCTTTGAATGTGTCATGCCACAGTCTCTGTGTCAGCATGGTTTCTGCTGATAAATCTGAAGAGAGCCTACAGGGTTTCCCTCTGAATGTTAGCTTTGCTTTGAGTCTTGCTGTCTTTAGGAGTTGCTGCTTATGTTTCATTTTGTTGAGCTTGATTATAATATGTCTTGGAGTATTTCTTTTGAGATCTATATTGGGTGGCATACGATAAGCATCTGAGATGTCTATATTGTCTTCCTTCATGATTTCTGGGAAATTTTCTGTCAGCAGCTCAGCAATGATACTCTCTGTGTTCTCAGATGTCTTTCCCTGTTCAGGGACTCCAATTAATCGAAGGTTGTTCCTCTTAATAGAGTCCCACATGCTTCTTAATGTTTCTTCATTTTTCTTGTTTCTGATTTCTGCTCATAGATGCTGGCCTCAGTAGCTCTGTCTTCCAAGTCAGAAATTCTTTTTTCTATTTGTTCCATTCTGTTTTCTTGGCTTTGCATGGAAGTTTCTATGTCTTTGATTTTCTTCTTGATCTGTTGGATTTCAGAGCACTGGTGTTCCATCAGATCGAACATCTTGCTTAATTTTTCATTTGTTCTCCTGCATTTTGTACAAGGTCTAGAAGGGCTCGGTATAGAATCATTTTGTATTCACTTTCTGATGCTTTCATAAAAGTTTCTTCATCTGGAAAACACCTTGGTTGCCTTGCTTGGGAGCCTTCTGAAGCCATGGCTGATTTCTTGTATGCCACAAGTGTCTGTTGCTTTTTGGGACCCATGTGAGTATGTAGAGGCTGGAAGAGGTGCTGTGAGGATGGACTGCAGATGTTTCTCTAGGCTGTCTTCAAATGTAAACCAAAGATTTCTGACTACTTCACAAGTCAGTTACATTTTAAGGTGTAGAGGTCTCACTTCTCAACTGGCAAAGTAAGTGACGCTATATTCAACCCCAGATGATATAAACTAGTTCAGAATACAGCAACGCTACTGCCCTGTTGGCCTCTGCTGACAGGGCCAACGACACTGCGTAGAGAACTGCTTTTCTGACAGAAAAGCGCTCTCCTGTGGGCAGGCTCTGGCTCCCAAGCTAAGAATTAGGTCCAGCTGTGGCCACCGTATTCAAGATGGCGTCCTCCACACAGGCAGCAGATAGAGGGGCTAAAGATGCCGAGAGGTAGTGATTCCTGTGATTCTGTTGCAGGACCCCCAAAGCACGTGGCACTGGGTAAATTACTGCTTTTCTGTTGGAGAAGCGCTGTCCTGTTTGCAGTCACTAGCTCACAGGCTAAGACTGAGGTCCCGCTAGAATTTCCATACCCAGCATGGCATCCCGCACACTGACTGTGAAACTCCGTACAAACCCCGCGGAATCAGATATAAAACAAAAGGCTCAAAGCAGCTAGATTAACAGAGTCCAAGCCTGGCTCTCAAAATATGGGAATTTCACCTGCCTGTCCCCCCAGCAGCGTGTCTGAGTCTAGCCGCTAGGCAAGACCCTACTCCAGCCAGCCAAGACAGAGGAAAAAAAAGTCAAAATGGTCCGTTTACCTTCAGTCCATGAGAGCCAGGGCTAGCCAGGCACCAGAGTCAGTGAAAGAGAGGAGGTTTTTCGCTCAGTGGTATGAAGTCCAAAGTAACAGTCCTGTGCCGTGTCCTGGGGCTGATTAGGTGACCAGAAGGCTCTGTTTGATTATCAATTCAGGTCTTGGTTGCCATCTTGACTCCGCCCCCCATCTCACTTACTTTGAACATGGTATTAGGAGAGCTTAGCTCCTGGAGAAGAACATCATGCCTGGTAAAATACAGGGTCAGTGAAAAAGACCACTATGAGATGGTTGCAACAATGGGATCAAACATAGCAACAATTCTGAGAGTGGCATGTGACCAGGCAGTGCTTTATTCTCTTGTGAACAGGATTACTATATTTTAGCTAATGGTGATCAAAGGAGTGCTCTCTGAGAACACATTTGCACCAAGACTTCAAAGATGGAAAAAGTAGAAGCCATGCAAATATCTGGAAAAAGATCTTTCAAAGAACTGGGGCAGGGCACTCAGCAAATGAAAGTCTTCAAGATAAGGATGAACTTGGCATACTGATGCAGGAGATATAGAAAGACAGCGTTTAGGATGAGAATATCTTAGAAGGGGAGGAAGTACATAGATGTGCCCTGTTAAGGAATCTGGAGTCAGATTTTATTCTAAATATTAAAAAAAAAGAGTCATGGAAGAGATTTACAGGAGGGTTGGGAAGATGGGGAATGGGAGATGGACAAAATGGGGAGGACATGAGATAAGCTTTTCTGTATTTGTGTACAGGCATAGCTCTGAAATTAAATCCCAAACACTAAACTACCTTCATCAAATGCAGAAATAACAGAATAAGTAGTAAGCTAATATAGGGAGGAAAATATTTTATTTACTTAGGCAACATATACTTATTTATTCTCTTCTTAAGATGCCTTACTAGATACGGAATTGTTTTAGTCAGCTAGAAATACCACAGAGTGGATGGCTTTAACAAAGGAAGGTTTATTTTTAAACAGTCTGGTAGGCTACAAGTCCAAATTCAGGATGTCTGCTCCAGGGTAAGGCTTTCCCACTTATCAGCTCTGGAGGAAAGTCCAGTATTGCATCAGTCTTTGTCCAGGGAGCATCTAGACACAAGAACCCCAGGTCTGAAGGACACGTTCTTCTCCCAGTGCTGCTTTCTTGATGGTGTGAGGTTCCCAATTCTCTGCTTGCTTCTCTTTCTTTTTATCTCTTGTAGGTCAAAAGGATTAAGGGTGGGGCACCACATACTCCAAGGAAACTCCCTTTAACGTGGAGCAGGGAGGTAATCCTATGAAGGGATTTACAGTTCCACCCTAATCCTTTAACATACAGCACAGGAAAGTCACAAAATGGAGGACAGTCACAAGATACTGGGGATCATGGCCCAGCCACATGGCTACACATATTTTTTGAGGACACACTTCAATCCATGACAGGGATCCCAATGTGGGATCACACACAAACAAGCAAATGATATAAACCCTGCCCTCAAGTTTGTCAAGTAAAAGATGTATAGGTACATAATCAATTATTACTATAAAAAGTTATTATAGTAGGTACATATCATTCAGAGTAACAGAGGCATGCTCAGAAAAAGAGACCTTTACTTGCTTAGAGGTTATCACAGAACACTTTGAAGGAGAGTATAATCCTAGTGGAAGAACATTCTGACTGACCTGATACAGACTAATAAAAGTTGAGGAGAAGGAGAACACTCCAGGTAGAGTAAACTCACTCATTTATTCTTTTAATCATAAAATAAAAGGTGTTAATTGTCTACTATATAGGCAGGAAGAGCATGAACAAAGACATGGACATAAAGTAGCACGGGACATTTGGGAATTACAGGGACCTGCGTCTAGTTAAAGAAAATATATATGATGGAGAGAGCATATATTATCAAGAAGATGCTTATATGTCACACAGGTTATAGGGAATCACTGAAGGTTCATAGAAAGAAAGGATACCTTATCAGACTTACATCTGAAAAAGATGATTAGCACAGAACCTCAAGAGCAACTACAGCTAAATTTTTAGGTTGATGAAAACGATCAAGATAAATATACAAAAATTTTAAATGCTGATACCCACCCAGTGTCACTGAGTGGATTCTAACTCATAGCAATCTTATAGGCAGAGCAGAACTGTTCCACAGAGTTTCCAAGGAGCACCACACAGATACAAACTGTCAACCTTTCAGTTAGCCAAAGTAGCACTTAACCACCAAGAAATGGTGATATAGAGTAGTAATAATCAACTGGGGTGGTGGGGGGGAAGAGAAAGTACGAGAAAGAAAATTACACTGACAGCAGTAATAAAAATTACAAGGTAATCTCATGAAGACTTTCTTAAAAATAAATTTAGAGAATGTAAGAAATCCTAAAGAACTGGAGGAGTATACCACACAATTAGACTGGGGAACTTAACAATATGAGAAGTCATTTTTTTTGCTCTCCAAAATAACTTAGAAACTTAAAGAAATGTCAATCAATAGCTTAGCAGAGTTTTGCAAAGAGTTTACCAATTGATTCTAAAATTCATACCATGAATACACAGAACATTTTAAAGAAGAGTAAGATACAGGGCAAAGGTAGGGATGGTGTAGAGGATACTTAGCTTACTAGACTCATGACATTGTAAAATTTTAGCAAACAAGATAGTCTGGTGTTGGCTCAGGGAAAAACAGAAAAAAAAAAACTTAACTTATACAAGCATAAAGAAGAGATGGATGATAGGTAAGACTAGACAGATTGAGAACAAATAATAATGGAGACAACAAAGGCAGTGTCCTGAGCTAGGAAATGACAGTGAGGCATCGTCAGAAGAGGGATACATGGACTGTGGATTCAGGCCTCACCTGTGTTTTTAACCGAACCTGTGAAGCCAGGTAACGGCTGTTAAAGAACAGCAGTTTTCAGATGCATAATACAGGAAAAAATTACTGCAGACCCTCGGCGCTGGCCTAGATGATGTTCTGTGGTTGCTTGTAGCTCTTATCCAGCTATACAAGCAAAGGAAATTTTCAAAATAAAGTCAGTCAAAACTTTAAAATTAAATTCCTGCTCACAGTGTGAATACAGATGGACAGCTATCAAGGTTGTTTTGAACTTTGCTTGCTTATTCACCTATATATCTAAATGAGGACATAGTTTCCACATACCTTTATTTATTTAAATTATCACAAAAATTTCATTCAAATTGCACTGAGTCGTAGGATCTTCAATTGCCCAGGTTATTTATTTATTGTTTCCCTTTAGTTCCTTTCTCATTAGCCTAAGATGTGAAAGTAGTTGTACTTGATGTCAGAATACACTAAAACTCCAGCACCAACACTGTGTGGCAGTAACACACAGTTAATACAGTGATCATCTGTGGAATTCAGAATATATTTATACTCTTTTTGTAGGTTGTTAGCTAATAAAACATGTTTTTAATTCTCAAAGAAAATTTCGATTTCCTAGAACATGTCTATAGGCCCCAAGGGACCAGTGAGGCAAAGGGACATTAGCCAGCCAAGAAAATGATCAAGTGGTCACAGTCATCAAAAAAGAACCAGATAAGAGACATGCCAGGGAAGGTAAAAGTTTGACTGATGATGATGAGATTTAGAACCAACATTCTAGAGAATCCAAATCTGAGGACAAACATAAAACTGCCATGGGTTCAGCAGTCAATAGAAGATGAGGACAGTGAATTTTATAAAATATTTAATGATCAATTGTATTCTTGCAAATGAGAAAGAGATAAAGGTCATACCATACACACTGAGCTGGGTTGCTACCTCTTTATCATTAATGCTAGATGTGATGCAATTACATCAATTCTCTGATGGAGAACAGCAAACTCAAAGTTGTATCATCCCTAAGTAGAAAGCACAGATACTAGGGAAATGGTATAAAATGCCTGAGCCACCATGATGTAAGACAAAGGAGGCCAGTCTAGAAATGACTTGTAAGGCTTTCCCAAGTTTCTCAGGAATTTACAGTGTCCCACCAGTGAGTAGTCCCATTCTCATTAGGATCAAACTGCTGATCTCCCAGAACATATTCCATATTTCGTCTCTATTTGATTACAACAGAGATGCCGCCCTACTACCGAATCTTCAGTTGCAGGAGTTCCTTCTAGTCAAATACTTTGAAAATGACCACACCTGAAATATTTCACCCAGGAAATAACAATTAGGGATTTGCATTATTGCAAATGAATTAAAACTCATATGGACACCAAATATTGTAACACAAATAAATAACATCTTACTCCTAGTCAAGCCAAGTGCCGTTGAGTCAGACAAACGTGATTATTTTTTGTGTTGATGCTGTTGTAATTAGTTATAATACAAGTGCATTTAACAACGTGTGACTGAAGCTTCAGACTCACTGTCAGCACTATTAGGAATCTCCAATCCAGTTGTTTGACCTAGATATGTTTTCAGTTTCTGACCCTTAAAATTCAGGTGATTTTTCAGTTCTTCCAGCTGCAGGGCTTTGGTATAGTCTAACTTACCAAGTAAATTTGGTTGGAAAGAAGCAGGTACTCCCTTGAGCACCTTCTTTTAAAAACACTTTCAACAATTTTTCTAGCCAATATGAATCATGTTAAGTAGACAACAAAAAGTTATGAAAACAACCAGCCTGAAGACTTCCATTTCCAAGCAAGCTAGAGCAATAGGTTCAAGATTTACTCACATACCTAAAGCAAACAGGTTCAATATTAAAGAGACAAACCAACAGCATACAATTCAGGTTGTTATTGCTGTTAGTTTTCATTAATTTTTAATTATTTAGGTATATTTGAATTTTTGAAAACCCTATCAATCATAATTGAGATTTCTCCAAATAATTCAAAATCAACCAACGTGACACTTGCTCTGACTTTCAACATTAATATGTTGAAATCATTCTCTACAAATACCTTTACCCCCACACTTAAATTAATCAAAGAACTTAAGAAATTATGAACATTCTAAAATGGTAAACTTTTTCTTAGATATCATAGATGAATTTCTATAAAATAAGTGCATTTATCATATAGAAATGCATCTACATTCAATATTAAGTAACATGCAGCTTTCTTCTGGTTGAAGTCTATCAGTTTGGGTTAATGAATGTGAGCAGGCATTCACCCTTTCTTTTTTTCTGTATGTCTCTGTCTTAGGCTGGGTGTTCTAGGGAAGCAAAACCAGTAACACATGTAGGTACAAGGAAAGATTTGTAATATATAGATAGACAGATAGATACAAATATAGGAAACAGCTCACGTAATCACAGAAGCTGAATGTCCCAAGCTCTGGCACAAGCCTCACATGGCCACGGAAGCTGAGGAACCCAAAGTCAGCAAGTCAGAGACCAGAGTTCTAGATCACTGGTTGTGTAGGTCAGTGGATCCCAAGCTGGTGGCAAGATGAAACGACAGAGGCTGGCAAAACCAAGATCAGCAGGTCAGGGAGCAAGAGCAGGCAGAGGCTGGCGAACCCAGGATCGGCAGGTCAGGGAGCAGGAGCAGGCAGAGGCTGGCGAACCCAGGATCGGCAGGTCAGGGAGCAGGAGCAGGCAGAGGCTGGCGAACCCAGGATCGGCAGGTCAGGGAGCAGGAGCCAGTCCTGGAACCAGACGCTGGAACCAGAGAGCAGGAGCTCCCAGCCACATGAATGACCAGCAGCTGTAGTAAAAGGTTGCGAGATGGGAGCCAAGGGGCAGGGAGCCACCACAAACCCCACCGTGCCACTTAATACAGCAGCCAAATATGTAGTAGACAAGTTGACATAATCCTGACCACCACAGTCCACCCCTTGTCAACTTGGCATCCGCACACATCTCACCTTACCATGCACAGTCTCTGAAGAAGTACAGTTACAAAGTCATACTTATGTCAACATGATATAACTAACACATGTACAACTGAAAATGCATTAACCCATTTACATCTTATGTTTCATAAGTAAACAAAATATCCAATACACACATACAAAGCAGGAATATTCATAGCAATTACAGTCCTTGTTTCTGCAACTGGTTGCGGGGCCGTAACTGATATATAGAACTATCTTCTTCTACAACCCATTCTGTATTCCCTTTGCCCTCAGTAAGCACCTCAGCTGGTCATGGTTCCTTGCCTGGTGAGGTGACCCAAACCTTCATTCCTGAAGGGTCTGGGCTATTATCAGTCATTTTGGAGTTGGGTTGCTGTAGTTTTCCATTGACCTTAATCACAGGACATGGTAGTACTAGGAGGCGTCCTAAGGGATCTCCTGCATTCCAAACATACTCTTCTTTACTTCCGTTATGTAATGTCAATCCAATTTCATCTTCATAGTCAGGATCAATCACACCAGCCAGTATTGTAACTCCCTTCTTTGTCTGTTGATCCAGAGGTACAAGGAGCCCAAAATGGCCTGGTGGCAATTTTAGCTTCCAGTTCAGTGGAATCGTTGATGTGTCTCCAGGTGGCAGCATTCTTCCCTGCGGAACTAAGACATTTAATCCTGCAGAGCATAAGGTCGTGGGGACACAAAGCAAAAATCTTGCAAGGGGTCACTAGGGGTAACAGTGAGTGGTGCCACTCCCATTTCCACCCCTTGATTCCTGGACCCATGAATCCTGGCTATAGGAGAAACAGCACCATATATTGGACACTGGTTTAGAGCATACACAGCCTCCTGGAGAACACTTCCCCAACCCTGCAAGGTAGTGCCACCTAGCTGGTAGCGTAATTGTGTCTTCAGGAGACCATTCCATCATTCTATCAAGCCAGCTGCTTCAGGATGATGGGGAACATGGTAAAACCAGTGAATTCCGTGAGCATGGGTCCACTGCCGTACTTCATTTGCTGTGAAGTGAGTCCCTTGATCAGAAGCAATGCTGTGTGGGATTCCATGATGGTAGATGAGGCATTCTGTAAGTCCACAGATGGTAGTTTTGGCAGAAGCATGTCGTGCCAGGTAGGCAAATCCATATCCAAAGTATCTATCCCAGCAAGTACAAAATGCTTTCTTTTCCATGATGGAAGCGGTCCATTGTAATCAACTTGCTACCAGGTTGCTGGCTGATCACCTCGAGGAACAGTGCCATATCGCGGACTCAGTGTTGGTCTCTGTTGCTGGCAGATTGGGCACTCAGCAGTGGCTGTAGCCAAGTCAGCCTTGGTGAGCCGGAGTCCGTGTTGCTGGGCCCATGCATAACCACTGTCCCTGCCACCATGACCACTTGTTCATGGGCCCACTGAGCAATGACAGAGGTAGCCGGAGAAAGAGGATGATTGGTTCCCACAGAGCGGGTCATCCTATCCACTTGATTATTAAACTCATCCTCTGCTGAGGTTACTCTTTGATGAGCATTCACATGAGACACAAATATCTTCACTTCTTTGGCCCATTCAGAGAGGTCTATCCACATACCTCTCCCCCATAAATCCTTGTCTCCAATCTTCCAATCATGTTCCTTCCAAGTCCCTGACCAACTGGTCAAGCCATTGGCCACAGCCCATGAATCAGTATACAGCCACACATCTGGCCATCTCTCCTTCCAAGCAAAGTGAACAACCATATGCACTGCTCGAAGTTCTGCTCACTGGGAGGATTTGCTTTCACCACCGTCCTTCAGGGAGGTCCCAGAAAGGAGCTGTAGTGCTGCTGCTGTCCACTTTTGAGTGGTGCTGGCATATCGTGCAGAACCATCTGTAAACTAAGCACCAGTTTTCTCTGCCTCGGTCAGCTGGTCATAAGGAATTCCCCATGAGGCCATAGGTGCAAACTGGGAGACAGGAGGTAATGTTACAGGAGTGGAGACCATGGGCATTTGGGCCACTTCCTCATGCAATTTACTTGTGCCTTCAGGTCCTGCACGGGCCTGATCTCATATATACCACTTCCATTTAACGATGGAGTGCTGCTGTGCTCGTCCAACTTTATGACTCTGTGGGTCAGACAATACCCAGTTCATGATAGGCAGCTCAGGATGCATGGTGACCTGGTGTCCCATAGTTAAGCGTTCAGTCTCTACTAAGGCCCAGTAACAAGCTAAAAGTTGTTTTTCAAAAGGAGAGTAGTTATCTGCAGAGGACGGCAGAGCTTTGCTCCAAAATCCTAAAGGTCTGCCTTTAGGTCGCCTAAAGGTCGCCAATAGGGGCCTGCCAAAGACTCCAAACAGCATCTCTATCTGCCACTGACACCTCAAGCACCATTGGATCAGCTGGATTGTATGGTCCAAGTGGCAGGGCAGCCTGCACAGCAGCCTGAACCTGTTGCAGAGCCTTCTCCTGTTCTGGGCCCTACTCAAAAGTAGCAGCCTTTCTAGTCACATGATAAATAGGCTGAAGTAGCACACCCAAATGAGGAATATGTTGCCTCCAAAATCCAAAGAGACCCACTAGGCACTGTACCTCTTTTTTAGTTGTTGGAGCAACCAGGTGCAATAACTTATCCTTCACTTTAGAAGGGATGTCGGAACATGCCCCACACCACTGGACCCCTAGGAATTTCACTGAGTTGGAAGGTGCCTGAATTTTTGTGGGATTAATTTCCCACCCTCTAGCACGCAAATGTTTAACTAATAAGTCCAGAGTCACTGATATTTCTTCCTTACTGGATCCAATCAGCATAATGTCATCTATATAATGGACCAGTGTCACATCTTGTGGAAGAGAGAAGCAATCAAGGTCCCTGCGGACTAAATTATGACATAGGGCTGGAGAGTAAATGTAGCCCTGAGGCAGGCAAGTGAAAGTGTATTGTTGGCCTTGCCAGCTGAATGCAAAACTGCTTCTGGTGGTCCTTGGAAACAGGTATGGAGAAGAAAGCATTAACCAGATCAATAGCTGCATACCAAGTACCAGGAGATGTATTAATTTACTCAAACAGTGAAACTACATCTGGAACAGCAGCTGCAATGGGGGTTACCACCTCGTTAAGTTTGCGATAATCTACTGTCATTATCCAAGATCCATCCGTTTTTCGCACAGGCCAAATAGGTGAATTGAATGGGGATGTGGTGGGAATCACCACCCCTGTGTCCTTCAAGTCCTTAATGGTGGCAGTAACTTCAGCAATCCCTCCAGGAATACGGTATTGCTTTTGGTTCACTATTTTCCTAGGCAGTGGCAGTTCTAGTGGCTTCCATTTGGCTCTTCCCATCATAATAGCTCTCACTACACTTGTCAGGGATCCAATGTGAGAGTTCTGCCAATAGCTGAGTATATCTATTCCAATTATGCATTCTGGAACTGGGGAAATCATTACAGGATGGTTTCGCGGACCCACTGGACCCACTGTGAGATGAACATGAGTCAAGACTCCATCAATAACCTGACCTCCATATGCCCCCACTCTGACTGGTGAGGCACAGTGACATTTTGGGTCTCCTGGAATTAGTGTCAGTTCAGAGCCAGTATCCAGTAGTACCCCAAAAGTCTGATTATTTCTTTTTCCCCAGTGAACAGTCACTCTCGTAAAAGGTCGTAGATCCCTTTGGGGAAGGGCAGGAGAAAGATTAATAGTATAAATTTTTGGCAGGGTATCAGAATTCTTCCTCAAAGGGACCTGGCCTCCCCTTCATTCAAGGGGTTGTGGGTCCTTAAACTCGCTCAAGTCTGGGAATTGATTGAGGGATCGTGACTCTCTCTTCTGGCGATATGAGTTAGGCTGCTGTTCACCTGACCTAGAATTCATTCTTTCATACATATCAAGTAAATACTTAGTAGGCTGATCATCTATTGCACTGCTAGGGACACCATGACTAAGGAGCCAGTTTCACATGTCCACACAAGTCAGATTATTACAATTACTATTTTGCCTCTGCTGTCCATTACTGTAAGCATGCCCACCTCGTCTTCGTCGACTGAGTACAGCCACTTGACCCCTACCACCACGGGATCCAGTCAGCCCCATTGTAGTTAGGTGTCTTAATTCAGCTAGGGCAGCTCCCACTGTCATATCTGACTTACATAAAATGGCAATCACAGCAGTCTTCAAGGATCCCGGAGCTCCCTTCACAAATTTGTTTCTCACAGTTGTGGTGAAAGTTGTGTCCTCTGGACATGCTATGTGTGGATTTGAAGGCCTAACCGAATAAATCCACTCTAGCATGCCAATTTCTCTAAGCCTTTGGATACCCTCTTCTATAGTACCCCAAGACAAGTCTGGCAATTCAACTTGATTTAGTGTGGGCCACCGCATCAGCCATGCTTCAGCAATCCAGTCAAACAAACTATTAGGTCCTCTCCTAACTTCTTGAGCGGAAACATTGAATGAAGAGTCTGTGCTCAGTGGACCCAGGTCAAGAAATTCAAACTGATCCAGCTTTATGTTCCTTGCACCATTATCCCACACCCTTAACAGCCATTCCCAAGCATATTCTCCAGGTTTCTGTTTGTATGTGTTAGAAAAGTCATAGTTCCTTTGGAGTATAGCGTATCTCCTCCTGGGTCACACTTTGTACTTCACCTTTTGGAGCTTGCTTGGACTTAAGTCTAGTTACAGGTCTAGAAGCCAAAATCGGCAGTGCCGAAGTGTTTTTAGAATCTTCAGCATGCTCTGGTAAAGCATCTGCCTTAGGCCGTGCCCCAGGCAATGACGCTGGCAGGCGCTCTTCAGAGGCAGGGGGCTACAGCTAATCTCATCAAGTTGGCTTTACTGGGTGGGGCGGTTTCACAAACAAAGGCACACCCTTCACATGGGTGTGGTTCAGCTGGCAGGAGTGATTTACTGGAAGTGAGGGGCTCAGCGTCCCCAGCTTCCATATCATCCTCCCATATGTCTCCATTCCAAGTTTCAGGGTCCCATTTTTTCCTATCAATGCCGTCACTTTAATTTCAGATACTTCTCTAGATTGGCAATTGAGCTGGTGTTGCAATTCCGCGACTCTAACGATAAGCATCTGGGTTTGGCTTTCAGCAGTTTAGGCTCTGCTATTATAGGTAATGAGGTTTTCTTTTAAAGCACAAGCAGAAGCTTTGAGGTCTTTCACACAACATGAGAGCTTTGATTCCACGGCCCTGAGCTAATCTTTTTCCTTCACCAGCTTATCTAACACTCAAGTAGGACCAGCCAACCAACTTCTTTATACTGCTCATCCGCACAAAATTTCGAAAAGTTATCACACATGTTTTCACCCTGAGGGTCACCTTTCACCAATATCTGATCTATTGGTGGGGCTATTTTGCGGATGTGTACCTCTACCTCAGCCCACGGACTAGCAGGGCACTTGTTACCGGTAGGAGCAGAGTTAGCAACAGTGTAACTATTAGCCAGAGTCAAGAACCACTTGAAAGGATTCACTTTTACAGTTTTGTTTCCCTAGAACCACTTCCGGTACCAAATTGTCTTAGGCTGGGTTTTCTAGGGAAGCAAAACCAGTAACACGTGTAGGTACAAGGAAAGATTTATAATACATAGCTAGATAGATACAAATATAGGAAACAGCTCACGTAATCACAGAAGCTGAATGTCCCAAGCTCTGGCACAAGCCTCACATGGCCACGGAAGCTGAGGAACCCAAAGTTAGCAAGTCAGAGACCAGAGTTCTAGATCACTGGTTGTGTAGGTCAGTGGATCCCAAGCTGGTGGCGAGACGAAGCGACAGGGGCTGGCAAAATCAGGATCAGCAGGTCAGGGAGCAGGAGCAGGCAGAGGCTGGCAAACCCAGGATCGGCAGGTCAGGGAGCAGGACTCTCAGGTGCTTACTGTAAGGCCTGATGAGTCCAACAGCTGCTAGTTAAGTCCCGGAACCAGACGCTAGAACCAGAGAGCAGGAGCTCCTGGCCACGTGAGTGACCAGCAGCCGTGGTAAAAGGTCACGAGATGAGAGCCAAGGGGCAGGGAGCCACCACAAACTCTGCCCTGCCACTTAGTACAGCAGCCAAATATGTAGTAGACAAGTTGACAATCCTGACCACCACAGTCTCTTTTTGTTATTTTCATTCTCAAATCCCATTTAAAACTGTCAGGAAGCACCCATGCCTGCTCCCTTATAAAACCTTCTAGGACATAACTCACTGCTGGATGTTTTCTATGACAGTTTTGTCACTATCAGTAGACTGAAATTTCCCACTGTAAGGACTGTTTCACATTTTTTAAATTTTCTACAGTACCTAACACGATGTTTGATTCATCATGCACACTCCATAATTATTATTATACTAGGGGTAGCAAGGCAGCATCTCAACTCAGCAAAGAAAAGATGGATTATTCGATAAATGTCATTAGATAGCCATCTAGGAAAAAATAACATTATAGCTATACCTCATGTTCTACATCAGGATACATTCCAAATGGATCAAAGATTTAACTGTAAAAGTGAAAGCATAAAATTATTAGAAGAAACCTGGGACACATGTTTTATAATCTTGGTGTAGAAGAGGCCTATTTAAATATGACACAGAAGCTATAAATCAAAAGACTGACAAATTCTATCACACTGAAACATTTTTAAATAATAATATTTATAGCAGAAACCACCATAAGCAAGGGCAAAAGAAAAATGACAAGATGGGATAAATACATGCAACTCATATCACAAACCAATAAACAATAAAGAACACCTACTATTAGATAATAAATGGCCTAATAGAAAAATAGGCAAACACTATGCACAGACAATTCATGGAAAATGAAACACGAATAACTCCTAAACACATAAATAAGAGAATAAGAAAGATGAAAATTAAAACTACACTAATGCACCATGCTTCACCTATCATATAAGCAAAAATACAAAAGATGAATCATACTGTCTGGCCAGGCAGTGGGAAACAGGCATTTTCTGCATACTGTTAGCCACAGCATACATCGGAACAACCTCCGTGGAGGGTAATTAGACAATATATATCAAAGTTACAGAAGCACATACCCTTTAATCCACTTCAAGGAATTTATCACAAAGACAGAGTTGTTTACGACTGAAAAGACCTGTATGTAACATTATTCACTATAAGACCATAACAGCAAGATTGGAAACAATCTAAATGTCCCTAACAAATAACCAAGTAAACTATCCACAAAAGGAAATATTTTGTAGGTGTTTAAAAAACAAGAGAATGAGCAAACTTTTTACATGGGCCATGACATGATATCCAAGGTACGCCCTTGAAAAACAAGATTTAGATCTGTATGTAGGATATGCGTATAAACTGTATACAAGCTGGATTATGGGACAGGGATAACAGAAGTAGCAAATAACCTTTCCTGTGCTGGTATATGCATAAAATATCTTTGTAAAGGTACATAAGAAACACAGCACTTGTTAATTCTTGAGAAGCAAACAAGGGTGTAGCAATACATTTCATTGCATTTTTAGTGCATACTGTTTTGTACTATTAAAATTATGAACTATTTATTTAAAATAAAAATATTCAAAATAATTTTATATATATTCTAAAGCACCTAACAATGCTTGATCTGCATTATATGCCTGCTAAATTTATAACTTACACAGAAATGATCATAAAGCAGTTGTCTCTCCCCCAACTCACATCTGCCTTTAGAATATGGTTGTTTCTAAACAAAGTATAAATTTTTAATCATCCATGCAAACATCATTCTTTTTCACTCAAACTCCAGTTTATAAAGTCTCTAAAAATGTCACCAACACAACTTTTAATAGCACCAGAATTTCAATAAATGGCTTCTATGTCAGTGGAATGAATTCTAGATAAAAGGCCTAGAATTATGTTCTCAGAGGTCTGTGGCTTAGAACCAAAAATACATTATCATGAGAACAACTACAAAAGCTCTGCCCCCCAGTTTGTTAATTAACCATAAACATAGCACAGGCTTAACTTCTTTCAGTCAACATAACTTCAAAATAACAATGATTCTAGATATAATCATTTCTAATAGGGGCCAGGTAGTGATGCCGTCAAGTGATGCAGACTGCAGTAACTGAGAGCTCAAACTCCGTTTTACACAGGGAACCACAGTTACTTTCTCCCAATCCTTGTTTCAGAACTTCCAAAGAAACCACAAATTTGGATTATAAGTGAAACTTTGTAATTCTAAACATGAGAATTAATTCAAAGTGTACATATGTAATGCTATAAGCATCCCTGTGTAAGACTACCTTGGTATCCTGCAAGCACATAACACCATGAGGAAATGATGGGTTTGGGAGCCTGGGGGACCAGCATTTGAATCTCAGCTCCACCATTTAGCAATTGTGCACTCATTAGCCAAATGTAACAACGAGGTGCTCTCCATTTCAGTTACTTTATTTGCAAAATGAGGGTTATATCGATGGCTTTTTAAAAAAAAAAAACTGTAAATAAAAAACAAATGTCTAAGCAATAATAAATATTGTGTTTATTACTTTAGTAAATTAAATAATGGTGTCTTTTAAGGAAAATTTACACTTGATCTTAAAATCTGGATTTCATTGAGACAATAACACCATTCATCACAATTATCAATCATTATGAATGTGGTTGATAGAAATCATAGACTGTCAGGATACCAAGTAGTTGGCAGTCACTGTTAAACACAGGGGCAGTGCAATGTGATTGATTATTAATTGATTACTTTTATGTGACCTTCCTAGCCATGGCCATGTAACTCCCACCTAGGTGATAAGGTGAAACTTACTGTAACAGGGATTTTGGTCAGTTTTGCCTTGAAACTGAGCCAATTCCAGAGCAGAAGAGAGAGACCACCACTACCAAAGATGGAGAGACCAGCCAAAAAGATGAAGCAGGAGGAGATGGTACAGTGGGCTTCCCAGCCCACAGAGAGAGAAAGCTGAGTGCCTTTGTGCAGGGGCTGAGGGCCAAGGAGAGGTATGCCTGTGAGCACAGCTGAGGATAAGCTAACCTGATGGAAGAGCTGTATCCTGAGCGTCACTGAGCTTGCATGGTAACTGCTGGTTCCTTAATAAACCCAGAGATATGTATATGGTCTTTAAGTTCCCTGCATCCATTGCAATGAATTATCAAACCCAGTAGAGGTCTGTGAGAGGGGCAGCTGGTGCTGGAACTAGCAGAGAGGCCAAGAGAGCAGGTTTGTCTAGCTCCCACCTCATGGGACTCAGCCTTGTGCTGCTGATCTTGGTTCTCCTTCCCCCCTGTGGAGTTAGAGGAGGTCATACACCTACCCCAGGCCATTCTTACAGACAGTAAACTGATTATTTCCAGTTGTCACTACCTCCAGTTCACCCAATGAATCTTGTCTCCCTAAGATATTCACTTGTTTATCCTTTATATTCAAATTTATATTAGTGTTACAGAATATACAATATACATATTATATATAATTATATTTACATTGTATATAAAATATTTTTATTGGGTGTGAAGATGAAGGTAAAGTGAAATAAAGGCAATTATTTTTATATAGCCAGTAGGATAGAGTAGAACTACCCTATATATAGGGTTTCCAAGGAGCAATTGGTGGATTTGAACTGCTGGGATAGCAGCCAAATTCTTAACCACTATGCAATCAGGGGCCTGAGAAAGATTACATGACTTGATCAATGGCATTTGGAAAGGAGATGATGAAGCTGAGTCAGAATACACATCTTTCCTACACTGAATCCAAGTTTTAGTTTTCATCACATAGAATGATCTAAGGTTTCCCCCTTTTGTGCTAAAAAGGACTGTAACATCTGTATTCCAAGTTTCTCAGTGTAAACCCTGTAGACAGTAGAGTGAACAGTTTTAACTAGCCCATGTTTAAATCACTGTTGCCGAGTACAGGAAGATAGGCAATTTGGTGACAAAAATTGTTTCCTTTCTCTTTGCCAATTATGTATTGAATTCTGCATCCTCACTATGCTGAAAACCAAAACCAAATGCATTGCTGACAAATTGATTCTCACTCATAAGGACCACATAGGACAGAGCAGAACTACCCTCTCAGGGTTTGGTGGATCAAACTGCCAAACTGCCAACCTTTTGGTTAGCAGTCAAGCTCTTAACCACCACACCACCAGGGTTTTCATAATTAAAATTATCTGTAAGACAGAAAAATAGGAGTTCTTCTCTACTGGGCTACACCTCCCATCTTCGGCCTCTGAATAAAATCTTACGGTAACCATTTGATTCAGCACAGCAGCAGTTCATCAAATTATAATTGCTATATTTGTTGCTATATTCATGAGACTAACACAGTGTCAAGTTTCTGTTAAAATAATTATTCTAATAATTATGATTAAGCCAACCAGGTAACTATTTTAATTTTTATGGAACAGTATAGCCAGGGAGTTAAATTACAGTGAATTGACTTTCCTTTAGAAAACCCAATGAGGTGACAAAGAGGAGGTCATTTTCATTAGTGACTGTACTACAAGTCAAAATGATATTTTCACTGAAGTAATTCCAGGAGTAACTTTTCAAATGAAAAAGGTTAACAGATACACTAGAAATTATATTTGCAAAAATATGTAATAAAGTGCTAATAGTTATCGGAACAGCTCACAGTATATAAGAAATAAAAACACTAACATTTTTATAAAATAGATACCTGTATGGGAGGTTGAGAAACCCTGGTGGCATAGTGCTTGAGAGTTCAGCTGCTAACCAAAAGGTCAGCAGTTCAAAAACACAGACAGTCTTTGGAAATCCTGTGAGACAGTTCTGTTCTATCCTGTAAGGTCACTACAAGTCAGAACAGACTCAAAGACAATGGTATTATTTTGTTGTTGTTTTGTTTTTCCTTTGAGTAAGAAGCTGTACTGGATCCACAGCCCTAACCTCCTAATGTGCTGGTAAACATGTGACAACCAACTCGCTGAGGTAAGGAGGAGGAAGAAAAAAATTTCAAATTTGCAACATTTGTCAGTTTCCGTGGTATAACCACTCTCACCGTAGCCAACTGCAAGAAACCTACATGAAGTCACCGAAAGTGGAGTTAGGAAGAGATGTTTACATTCCCCTCTGCCAAGCCAACACAGGTAGGTTCCAGCCCCTATGACCCAAACCCCAGACCTAACCCAAGTTTCCTGAGGTAGAAAAGCTTCCATAGTGACTTCGATATAGTCAGTCCATCGGCCAGTTTTTTGGAACTATTGGACTAGCTTTGGAAACCCTGATGGCCTAGTGGCTTAAGTGGTATGTCTGCCAACCAAAAGGTCAGCAGTTCAAACTCACCAGACGCTCTCTGGAAACTCTACTGGGAAGTTCTGCTCTGACCTCTAGGGTAGCTATGAGTCAGTCCAGACTCAACGGCAATGGATTTATTCTTTGTTAGTTTGTTTTTTTCAGAGATTAGCTTAAAAAAAAGTCATTATCATCAAGTCAATTCCAACCTATAACAATCCTATAGGATGAAAATATCTGTGTCACAGAGTTTCCAAGGCTGTAATTTTGTTTTATTGTGATTGAGTGGAAGTATACAATCCAGTTTAAATTTGGATGCTTGCCTATCTGTAGCTCCTTCTGCTCTCCTTGCCCAGTGATAACCCCTTCTCCACTCCCCTCTAGTAAGAGGTCAGTAGGACAACATCCTACAGATGCACAGAACCATAAAGTGCACACACAATATGGTCACTCTGTATCCCTGAGTCCATTGCACTCCTGTCCAAAGAGCTGACCTCAATAATGATTTATGATCAGGGGCAGCATTAGGTCCAGGGGCCATGCTCCCAGGGGAACCCCCAGGCCTTCAGACCATCAATTGAAGCCTTTTTGTGGGGTTCTCAGGGTGCACACCATTTTTTCTCTTGTTGCCACTGGGACTCAACATTGTAAGCCACACCACAGCTGTCACAGATGGTGGCCAGGCATCATCTGGTTCTTCTGGTCACATGTTGATGTAGTCACCCATTCACGTGGGTCTTTCTGTATTCTGAGTTCTCTTTCCCCACTTCATTGTCCAGCTGAGTTGGCACCATTTGGTGTACCTCAGATGGCAGCTTGCTAGCTTTTAAGACCCCAGATGCCACTTACCAATATGGGGTGCAGAAGCCTCTCTTAGCAATAGGCTTGTTCTACAAAAGCAGATTGCTACAGCTTTCTCCCTCATAGAGGCTAGTGTGTCTGAACTGCCAACCTGCTGATTAGGAGCTGACAGCTTTAACCACTGTGCCACAAGGCCTGGCAGCGTGGAGCTCTAATGGTCCAGCAGTTAAGAATTTGCCTGCTAACAAAAAAGTCAGCAGTTTGAATCTACCAAAAACTCGTTGGAAACCCTGTGGGAAAGTTCTCTGTCCTGTAGGATCACTTGAGGCAGAATCAACTCAATGGCAACATATTTTTTTTAACCCCTGGACTAGCTTATCATACAAACACAAGAGTTTTGAGACTAAGAAGGACAACACTGTGTAATACAAAGCCAGGTAGAGGTCATATTGCCATCATTGTTACTACAAAAAAAATCTCCGAACTGTGTTAAAAATATCTGTTAAATTAATACAAACTAAAAGGCATCCCTTTGGTATATAGCTACTTATGGGGCCAGATAAGCACCAAGCCTTTCTGATACCTTCCTGAGCCAAAAACAACCTCTTTCATAAAAAGTCAGTAAAGTACTCAAATATGTTATCTAGTCCAGTTTCCTACCTCTAGAGATGGCAACTTGGTGGTATTTCAGCTTCTGCTACCCACTTTCATAAACCACAGATGTCAAATTATTCAACAGAAACAAAAAAACTCCAGCATTTACCCCCTTCGTATATCTCTATTTTCACATTGTCTTATAACATTGAATCTTTAGGTTTGCACTTATCTTTGAGAAACAGGAAAGGACAAAGATTGATATTGGTAAGTGTCTTGACCTAGGTTCCCTTGAAAGCCTGACAAAAATGGCTTAGAGTTAGCTAATTTATTTAGGAAGTGATCTCACGAAGCAGGATAGTTTGATAAAAAGTCAGTATATAGCTGATTGAGTTGGCAATCTCTATGTGCACGAATTACTCAGTTGCTAGGATGTTCTAAGAATCCCTGGGAGGTGCGAACACCTAATACATTCAGCTGCTAACCAAAAGGTTGCAGGTTTCAAACCACCCAGAAGTGCCTTAAAAGAAAGGCCTGACAACTTACTTCCCCAAATCAGTCACTGAAAACCCTAGGGAACACAGTTCTACTCTGACTCACAAGGGGTCTCTGTGAGTTAACTGTGACTCAAAGCAACTTGTTTTCCTATTGTAAGAAGCTTTATCACATGCATCTCAGAAGTGACTAGCTGGCAGCATTTATCTACCAGTTCTATTCTTTATTGGTCAAGAATACCCGTAGTTTTGGCTGAACATGCATGAGAGCCCTTAATTTACAAGGAAGTTAGGGAAGTCTTAGGGCAGGAAGCAAGAAGAAAATGGCCCATACTGAAGACCAGGCTGAGATACTGGCAGGTCCCACATTTGTGAAACTATTCAGTCTGTGTAGACCTGGTAACCACAGCAGTAGTTACAGTAAGCAGTAGGGCCAAAATGATGTTAAATGTTGTACAAGAACGGTCCAGTCTAATACTAATGATCCAGCACTTCTACTTTGTGACTGTTGTCTAGTTCCAAAATCTAAGGGATTGCCAAGGAAGCATCAGATCAATCCTTAGACTTTTCTATACTTAGAAATGGCAAGAATTGAGTCAGAGAAAAGACATTACTGCTTATAGGGGAATAGATCTTTTTCTTTCTTTTATAACTTGCCCCTATAAACCACATGACATAAAAATATTCCTGGAGCCTGTCTTTAAGGGCAATAAAACCCCAAAGCCAGACCATGAATATCATGGAGGGTAGGAGGTAAGGAAGGAAGAGATTGTTGTTAGGGGCTGTCAAGTTGATTTTGATCCATACCAACTTATGTGATGGAGCAGAGTTGTCTCATAAGGTTTTCTAGGCTGTAATCTTTTCAGGAGCCAGGTCTTCTTCCCCTAGGACTGCTGAGTAGGTTAGAACTGCCAACCTGTCAGCTAGCAGCTGAACACATAAACACTGCACAACCGGTTTTACTTGCCAAACAACTCTATTTAAATTTTATAATTATTAGATTGATATGAAATATTTTTCAATATCTATAACTATCTGTACTAAAAAATAACACAGGTAATTTTATGTATTGTCAAGTTTGAGGTCAGTAGCAGCAGTTCTTAAGAGCACAGTGCTCTTGAAGAAGTCATTCACTCTGTAATCCATACATAAAGAGAAGCAGCACTAGAAGGGAAAATAAGAAGAGCCTTAGCTATAGTGCAGGCAGTAGAGCACAGTGGTTAGGGGATTGCAGTCTGGAGTAAAGATTGCTTTCGTTTAAACAGCAATGACCTTGAGCAAGCTCTTCAATATTTCTAATTCTTATTTTCTCATCTTAAAAATGAGGATAATCGTAGTTTCTACTTCATAGGTTTGCCATGAGAATGAAGCACTTCGCACAGTGCCAGCCATTTAGCAAGTTTTTAACGGATATTACTATTACCATAACCACATTAGTCCTCTAGAGAATTCTGAAAGGCATACATAACATATAATGGGTTTAGAAGGTAAAGAGAAATTTCTGAAGTGATACACACAAGTACAGCGTAATTGCTGATCTTTTATTCTCTCTCCTCCTATAAACAAATACAAAAAATACAAAGTTAGATGTGGTTAGAAAGAACACCTTCAAAGTTTTTTGAGATATTTGCCTCTCAGCTTTTTCCCACTTGTAGAATGACAATCATAATGCAGTGCTTAGGTCTAGGGATAGTGTGAGATAAGAAGAAACTATGTATTGTAAAACGCTCAACAGTGAGTACAGATAAAGCTTCCTTTCCCTAAGGAGCCAGGGACACATAAGTTGAGAGAAGCAACCTGAAAGCATTTTTCCCATGCTAGGAACTCTTCTTGAGACACAAAGGGCAAAATGTAGAAGCCTCACATCTGGACTTAGAAGAAAGTGAAAAACTTTACCTGTAGCTTTAGGTAGGTAGATAAGGATATTTTTAAAGATCAGTACACAGAGATCAAATGAAATAAATTTAGTTATTTATAATATGCAACATTATGAAATTAAAATTCTGAGAATATACTTTAGCCCAGATCATTATCAGGTTTCTACTACTGACTATTCTAATTGTATATGGGTTTCAGCATAAAACTCATTGCTGACATGGCACAAGACTGGGCAGTGTTTTGTTCTGTTGTGCACTGGGTCACTATGACTCAGAACTGACTCAACAGCACCTAACAACAGGACAACAACATGTCAGTATTCATCAATGATCACAAGGCAACAAATGAAATATTTTTTTAAAAAGAGCAATCCTGTTTTTAAAATGCTAAGTATTCTGAAACCTATGAATACCAAGATAGCACAATAAAGTTTAACTTAGTCATTGTAAAGATAAGAGACTATATTATTTTCCTATAAAAAGATATGTTATATTCTTATATTAGGCATATAAGAATGGAAAGAAGTACCATACAAGGTGGCAGTCCAGTGCCACAAATATTCAATATTCAAAGGAAGTATCTACTGATTGCGTGATCTTGTCCAAGTCACTTAAGCTCTTCTCCTAGTCTTTAAAAGAACAATAACAATTAAAAAGCTATCAGGAACAAACTGAAGATAAAAGAGATGGTAGAAGTGCTAAAAGCAACTTATTAATAGGTAAACCACTCAACCTTACTGTAATTCAGTTCATCTGTAAAATTAGGTATATGAGTTATTGCTAATTACATTTGAAATACTTAAATTCTATGATTCTAGGTTTAAAGTGAAAGCACCCAAGTAAAAGTTTAGAAAGACCTTCTCTTCCTGTGCAAAAGCTGGGCAATGGAAAAGGAAGGCAGAAGAAGAAATGAAGCTTTCAAATTGTGACCTAGGTACGGATTACTGAATATACCACGGATTACCAGAAGAACAAACAGATCAGTCTTAGAAGAAACACAACCAGAACACTCCTTAAAAGCAAGGACTTCAGCTCTCTCATTTTCGACATGTCAGTTAGGAAAGACCAACTTCTAGAACAGGACATCATGGCTGGTAAAGTGCAGTGAAAATAGGAAAACCCTCAATAAACTGGATCGACACAATAGCTGCAACAACTAACTCAAACATATGGAAAAATGTGCAGATAGAAGAGGACTGGGAAACTTTTAGTTCTGTTTTATATAAGGTCACCATGAGTCAGAGCCCACCCAAAGGCAATTAACAACAATAACCCTGGACTCATTCCTAGAAATAGACATTAACCCCTGTCATGGACTAAATTGTGTCCTCTCAAAATGTGTGTAGCAATTGACTGGGCCATGATTCCCATGATTGTGTGACGTTCCTCCAAGTTATGAATCTCGTCTCTGTGAGATTAATGAGGGAGGATGGGCAGCAGTGGTGTTGGTGGGGCAGGGCTTAATATGTAAAATTATACTGTGCCATGAGGCAATCTTTTCAGATATAAAGGAACAGGAAGCAAGCAAAGTGTTGGGGACCTCATACCATCAAGAAAGAAGCAGTGCTGGGAGCAGAGCACATCCTTTGGAAAGGTCCATGCACCTCAAAAGTTCCCAGTCCAGGGGAAGATCAATGACAAGCACCTTCCTCCAGAGCTAGCATAGAAAGTCTTCCCTTGGAGCTGACACCCTGAATTTGGATTTTTATCCTACTGGACTGTGACAGAGTAAAATTTCTCTTTGTCAAAGCCATCCATTTGTGATATTTCTGTTATAGCAGCACTAGATGACTAAGACAGAATTTGGCACTGGGAGTGAAGTATTGCACAAACAGAAACCTAAACTGTGGAAGAAGCTTTGGAACTATGAATACACAGAAGCATCCATCCAAGCATACCAAACATGGAGATGATGTGAAACATACAGCAGAAGACTGACCAGCAGCAGCCAAGGGGCAGCAGCAGAACTAGAAGAGCAGTGTGAGACAGCAGTAGAGCTGACCCATGGAGGGAGAAAGCTGAATGCCTCTCTGGAGGAGACTTCCTGACAGAGTGGAATGCTTCCGGGCACTTAAATTGGTGGAGCTACAGTGCTTTGTAACACTTGTCCCAGCAAGCCAGGTGGAAGCTTGGGGCCTGGTCTATGAGGCCACAGGAAACAGAAGTTGAAGAGACAGGAGAATGAGGAGTTCAGCTGCCTCAGTTTCAAAATGTATGGCTGTGACCTCTGGTGTTTCTCAGGGTGGAGCCATGGTCCCTGGTGTTTTTAAGGGTGGAGTTGCCACTCAGATGGACTAGAAAAATGGTGTACATGAAGCCAAGGGAGCAGAGTTGCTGTCCCAGTGGGCCTCAAAAGCAGAACTGCAGCCCAGGGCCAAAAGATCTCTACTCAGAATCTGGAGAGTGTAGCCAATACCAACAGTCTGGAATGCAGGGCAATTCCAAAAAATGTTTCAGTCTGGAAGATTATTTTCAGCCCTTGAGTGCTAATGTAACATATTCTGTTAATTTGCTTGGTTCCTGCAATGCCTTCTTTCTCTGCAATTTCTTCCATTTGTAATGCAAATCTCTAACTTGTGCCTGTTCTGCCATTGTACCTTTGGAAGCAGATAACTTGAGTAATTTGGACTTGGACTTAAGACTTTTGCTATGATGTGAATATGTTTGGCATGTTACAAGACTGTGACTTGGGGGCTGCCAAAGGGTGGAATGTCATGGATTGAATTGTGTCCTCCCCAAAATGTGTGTAGCAATTTGGCTAGGCCATGATTCCCAGTATTGTGTGATATTCTTCCAGGCTGTAAACCCTGCCTCTATGATGTTAATGAGGGAGAACTAGCAGCAGATGTGTTGGTGGGGCAGGCCTTAATGTGTAAAACTATAGTGTGCCATGGGCAACCTTTTCAGGTATAAAGGAAAGCAAAGCAAGCAGAAATCTGGGGACCTCATGCCATCAAGAAAGAAGTAGTGCTGGGAGGAGAGCACATCCTTTGGAAAGAACTCAGGGTCCCTGCACCTCAAAGGCTCCCAGTCCAGGGGAAGACTGATGACAAATACCTTCACCCACAGCCAGCAAAGAGCCTTTACTTGGAGCTGACACAATGAATTTAGACTTTAAGCCTATTGGACTGTGACAGAATAAAATTTCTCTCTGTTAAAGGCATCTACTTGCGGTATTTCTGTTATAGCAGCACTAGACAACTAAGATGACCCCCAAACCAAACCATGCTTAATAGACCTCCAAGTACAGCAGGAGGCACTGTTTAACTAACAGTACTACCTAAGGCAGCACACATCTCATAAACAGGCTGGACCTTCTTTTAAGGGAATGCTGAAAATTGCAAGCTTAATTGCAACTTAAAAATCCATTAAAATTCTGTACAAGTAAGAGAAAGACTTCAGGTTTATTCCAGTATTAGAATCTATAACTTTGTAATAAGAGCTACCGGTATGGATTTTATGTTTATATAAATAAATAAATAAACTTGAATGGATAAGACTATCTGTAACATTTAAATATTTATGCATAAATTTGCATTTTACTGAAAATCATAAAAGATTATCGGTTTCTTTAACAGGTAGTCAGTGTATTAAGTAAATTTTAAATTGAAGCAAGTAATTTAAAATGGCTAAGCATGCTTAATGAAAATTACCCCTTTTTAATATCTCTCGTCTAATTAATAAATGTTGTTCTAAAGTTTCAAAGAGCCAGCCAAAAAGCCAAGTTTCAAAGAAGCCAAACCAAAACTCACTGCCACTGAAATAGATTCTGACTCCTAGCAACTCTACAGGACAGAGCACAACTGCCCCATAAGGTTTCCGAGGCTGTAATTCTTGATGGAAGCAGCAGACTGCTGTGTCTTTCTCTTGTGGCATTCATACCACTAATCTTTTAGTTAGCAGCTGACTGCTTTAACTGCTGCATTATGAGGGCATTCAAAACACTGAAAAACAAACAAACAAACAAAAGACTCGGGGTCCCAGTCAAAAACTCCCAGTCCAGGGAAAGATTTATGACAAGGACCTTCCTCCAGACCCAGCAAGGAAAGCCTTCCCCTATGTCCCCAGAGTCTATAAATTGTTACATTACTCCCCTAATTGTTATATTACTCTGACATAGGTTTTAGGATTACAAGTAGTTATTCTAAATCACCTGTTAAATTCACAGCATCATAACTGCCAAGTAGTCAACCAATATGTGTTCAAACTAGAGAACTTATTGCCTTTCATTTTATCTTAGGAGAGCTTAGATTATCAGAATTCAACACCGCCCCCCCCCCATTCAGGCAAAGTCCAACCTAAATTTTTAACTTGGAAAATAAAACAAATGACCAAATAATTTAGGGAGCACTGTCTGTACTCGAAATTATACTTTAATAGGGCAAAACAGAATGTTAGTTTAATTCAATTATGACTTGAATTATGTAGCATTAGACAAACTCTACAACACAAGTGGGACACATTTCCATAATATCCCTTTTTTGCCCATCTACTGACAACTGGCTCTGTTTAACTGCAGGCCCTGAAGAATAACAACGATTGAGCTCAGACCTGTCTAAGCCAATGAGAATGGGGCCTGCTGACAGGATATCAGAGGCAAGGTTCCAGATGGCTGGAATTTGTCAGCCAGTCCATGTTTTCCATGGCCTCAGTGGTCACAAGCCCCAAGCTAAATGCTGTGCCACGTAATTCATACTCTGTTTCTCGGCATAAGGTATGGTTTCCAATTTATATTCAGGCTCACCACCCTGAACCCTAGTCCATTTGCCCAGAATCTCAATCTGCTTCCCTCTTGTCCACCACTTCTTTGTTTTGGAACTTGTCAGACAGATTTCTGTTCCTCAGCTACTAGCTGTGGCTGGGTCTTTTCTCATCCTTTTTAAGGATCTCTGCAATGTCAATAGTAGGTTGCCTCAAACATGAATTTCTTTCCCTTGGACAGTGGAATATTGACTTCAGACTATACAACATGGTAATCAACCTGATTGCCATGTTAATCTCCCTTAGGAGCCACATGATAATATTAAAAGGGTCCTGGCCCAGGCTAATATTCCAGGCCTTGTTGCTACCTGGTCTTGTCTTCGTCTAGTGTTGAGGTCCCAAAGTGCTTGGTGCTAAATCCTCTACCAGGCTATCAGGACAAATTTACAAGGGAAATTTGTTTAAAGATCTACAGAAAGTTGATTTAGACTTAAGTACCAGGATTAGAACCCATAGTTTAGTAAATATATATTCCCTGATTAAATATTCTGCATGAAAGCTTTGTAAAAGAAGACATTTATGGAGCTAAATGGGTTTAATCTAAGAGTTGACAAAGTGAAGCAACAAATTTCAAACTATATAGGGAGATTATATACATACATAAACCCACTGCCTTCAGGTCAATTCCAACTCAAAGTGACACTCGAAAACACGGAATATCCAAGGAGCACCTGGTGGACTTAACTGTCAATCTTTAGATTAGCAGCCATAGCACTTAGCCGCTAAGCCACCAGGAGGATATTGGCCAAGCCAAGTGCCGTAGATTAGGAAGCAGAAAATTCTTTCCATTGACCGTTAAATCACATCAGTCATTTCTGAGTGACTTAAACCAGGCACAGTCGTGTTCTTGTTTTCCTAACCCTACAAGGACATACTAATTTCTCCCATCTAGTCCCCTCATGTGCTACATATACATGGTACTTGAATGCATTCTGTCTTGTATTTTTTTCTTTCTTATGTGAGTTTGTCTTATCTTTATAAGCAGATTACAAACTGCATACCTTACCTTACCATACCAGGAATGCTTTCAGTAGAAAACAAATTCTTACTGAATTGAATCTAAAAGAAGTGAATACCTTGAGGGGAGGAGGGGTGACTTAATACAGCAGAGGAAGTACAAGGACTGCCAATTCAGTTTGTGAACTCATCCTAGAAAAAGTGCTACATACCTCATTACTGAATATCACTATGGTCACCTTTCAAATACTCCTCTTGAGAAGCTATGCACCTATGCCAGGGCCTACCCCACCATCCAAAGTAGTTTTGGAACTCTGTTTATGGAATGGCCATCAGAACTGTCTCCATATTACCCTTGATATACTGAATGTCATTAAAATGTCTTCTTTTCGATATTCCCTTTATCTTCAGATAAAGAAAAAAGTCATTGGGGGTCAGATCAAGTGAGTAGGGAGGGTGTTCCAATACTCTCTCACAGACAACTATACAACTAAGCTCACACGTTTGCTACCGTGCCACTGTCCACAACGGCCATTCCAGAAGGAGTTCTAAAATTGCTCTGAAGTGTGGACTAGGCACTGACATCAGTGCATAGCTTCCTAAGGGGAGTACTTTGAAGGTGACCACAGTAATGTTCAGCAATGAGGTATGTAGCACTTAGAACAACTAAATTTGTCAACTTAATTTTCAGACTTCATAGATGCTGACAAGGCTGTTGAGCCAGATGCCCAACTGGAGCTCTGAGATTGGGATAACTGGGTTTGAAGAGAAGCTAAAAATGCAAAATGAGACTGGACCACTTATGACTCAGGAAAAGACGTAAGTTATGGACTATGATAGCTGGGTGGAAGTTCTAGTCTGGTGATCTACTAGAATGGCCTGATGATCTACTTCTGAAAAATCTGTTCTTGAAACTGTGTGGAGCACAGTTCTACTCTGATACACATGGGATCATCATGATTTGGAGCTGACCCTACAGCAGTGGCAATAAAAACAAAGATTTCCACTTCCTAATTTTCAGAGCCTATAAATATATGCTACCTTACATGTCGAAAGGAACTTATCAGATGTGATTAAGGTTCAGAACTTTGCAATGGAGAAACTATCCTGGATTACCTGGGCTGACGCAATCTAATCACCTAAACCCTTAAAACTGGTAGAGGTAGAGGAATGGGTCAGAAAGATGAAAAGCAAAAACCAAACCCACTGCCATCAAGTCAACTCCAATTCACAGTAGCTCCACAAGACAAAGTAGAATTGTTCTCTAAAGTTTCCAAGCAGCATCTGCCAGGTTCAAACTACCAAACTTTTGGTTAGCAGCCATAGTGGCTTAATCACTGAGTATGACAGGACTCTGACTAGCGATTGCTGACTTTAAAGCTGGAAGAATGGGCCATGAGCCAAGGGATACAGGTAGCTTTTAGAAGCTGAAAATGGCCCTCAGCTGGCAGACAGCAAGAAAATGAGAATCTCTGTCCCACTAGGAACTAAATTCTGCCAAACACTCAAATGAGCAGGAAACTAATTCTCCCCTAGAGCCTCCAGAAAGGAATGCAGCTTACAAATACCTCCAGTTTTAGCCAATGAGAATGGTACAGAGCTATAAAGTGACAAATCTGTGTTCTTTTAATCCACTAAATTCGTAGTCATTTGTTACTATCACAACAATAGGAAACTAACAGGCAGAGAGAATGTCTACCTGACAGCCGAGCCGCAGAATCAGAATTACTGAGTTAGGTCCTTGTGCTTGATGGTTCAGAGTCCACTCACTAGCTATGCAGTGGGTAGGGACAGGGCTCCAACGCAGAGATCAGCAGCCACTTTGAGGCAAATTACCTACTGAATTTAGTTATCTTGTCATTTCCTCTAGCACTTTTTCTACATTGCCTCACTGTTTTCTGATTTTTCAACTTTCCTTTAGTAATTTATTGAACAAATCTCACAAGGCTTTGAAGATCCAAAAATATAATGTGTCTTGTGAGGGTAACAGATGCCCTGACAGTCTCCATTAATATAAACCAAAACCCACTGCTGTCGAGTCAATTCTAACTCATAGCAACCCTACAGGACAGAGAAGAACTGCCCCATAGAGCTTCCAAGGAGCACCTGGTAGATTCCAACTGCCAATCTTTTGGTTAGCAGCTCTAGCACTTAACAACTATGCCACCAGGGTTTCCTCCATGTGTATAGTACTGAAAATAAACAACAACAACAACAAAAATAATCCATTGCCGTCTAGTCAATTCTGACTAATGGCACCCTTTTAGTACTAGAGGCAACAAAATACTTTCACCTTCATTCTTATCTAACACTCACAGCAACAGAAGACTACATTCTATTTGTTTTTCTTATAATCTTTCTATACAGGATACTAGTTATATCCTGGACTACAAGAGGACATGGGGTTGGGGGAAGGATTGTAGTATATTCTAATTTCTCTCTCTCTGGCTCTGCTTTCCTCTTACAACGACTCTTGTGATTACATTAGACCCACTTGATAAGCCAGGACAATCTCTCCATCTCAAGAACCTTAACTAATCCTACATTGCTGCATAAAGTAATACATTCACAGATTACTGGGATTAGCGCATAGACATCATTGGGGCCCACTATCCTGCCTACCATATAAGTTTATGTAGGTTCACAGTCAGAGATTGCAGAGCCAAGTGAGCCAAGTACTAGGACATAGAGAACAGAAGTACAATTTATTGGGTCAACAATTGAGTACAATGCCCAGACACATTTGAAGATGGACACTATTGTTTCCAAACTATGCTGTCTAATGCAATATGTATACTTCCAAGAAGTGAAAATGAGATATACAGGTATGTAAATGAAGCCTAGTGAAGCAATACATCTACATTGTTACTTTAAAGAAGACACATGCAGAGGCAGCATCCAAAAAAAAAAAAAAAAACAGAGTCAAGGTTAATGGACTATGTAAAACTTGGACAAAAGCAGTACATTCAAGAGGCCTGAGCACTAACACTCTTATTGTTGCTCATTACTTCGTTTGAAGTTTCTCTTAGGCTACTGTAGAAGATTTTTCTCCAAAATAATTATTTTAAAAGCTCTAAGGAGCTCTTGAGGGAAGAAGCCTAGAACTAAGTATCTCAGCATCATAACTTAAGATAATCAAGAAACATGAGAATCATTGATGGCTCATAGAAGCTCTGAGTTCCCTGAATTCTCAAGGCCATGTTATATACACTGTCTAAATTGCAGGTCATTGCTATAAAATATCAGTATAATAAATAACCAAAATCAGTATCCCAGGCATAGGAGATTGAGCTAAGCTCCTGATGGCAGCCTGCAGAAAACATCCCTCCCATTCACCTGTACTCTACTGTCACTGGTACCTAATTGATCTCTTTGCTTTCAGTTTTGCCCCACTAAACTGATCCACAATAATGCTTCCAGGTTATGTTCATGAAACATATCCCATCATTTTCCATCTTAATCTCCGATAACTCTCATGGTCTGTAGGATAAAATGTGAACTCTTTGGTTTGACACATAAGATCATGAAAGAGGCTTTACCTTCCCTTACAATTTTATATCCAGCTCCTCCCTTCATGGGTTAAATATCTCACTATCTGATATCTGCCTCAATTTCAGCTCTTTGTTTTTGCATATACCAGTATTTTGGCTTGAAAGAGAAGACCTGTTCACTCATTGGTTATCTAATTCAAATGCCAGTCATTAAACACAGCCTGCCTGCAACCAGTGCAACAGTTTAAGGCCATGTTGTGGTCTCACTGTTAACACAGAAGCACAGAAAGAATGTTTGTAGTGAATGAAGTACTTGAACTCAAGCCTTGCCAACATCACTTTGGTCAACATTACCCTGCCAACATCAGGTCAGGGTGCAGCAGCAGGCCCCAATGCAATTGTTCTCAACTTGCACAGCCTATCCAAGTTAACAGTGAATATGTGATAAAGAAGAAAAAAGAAAACTTCCCAAACTCACCCTAAGATCACTAAATCAGAATATATATGGGAGTTGTGCTGAAAGGGCATTCAGGCTTAACAAACTTCATGTTGATTCTAACGCAGAAAAGCAAACAATGATCCTCAGTCAGGCTAATGCCACAGAAGAGGTTCTGTGTAAAAGAGTTTAATGCCAGTACCTAGGACTGTGGAATCAGCCCCATAGGAGAAGGTCTAAATGAGAGCTAAACAGGCATAGAGGGCTGCAGCAGTTCAGGCTGAGACTAAGGACCCATGGCCATTGAGTCTATTCTGGTTCATAGCTAACTTGTAGGATAGAGTAGAACTGTCCTATAGGATTTCCAAGGAGTGACCAATGGATTCAAACTGTCAGATCTTTTGGTTAGCAGCTGCATGCTTAACCACTGTACCATGGGGGTTCATGAGACTCAGGGCAACAGAAGGCAAAGTCAGGAAAACAAAGCAGTTCTTTCCAGACCAGGGAAAAACAGGATTGGGAAAAGACTACAGTAGAGTAAAGAGTCAGGTGTCCCACGTTACCCTAGATACACTGGGTACCAAGCTGGGAGAAGCAAAGTTAATTCTTGATCTCACCAATTGGAGGTACTCTCAAACAGCAACATTGCATCACCCGGAAAATTTTATTAGAAAATCATCTTGGGCTCCACTCATACCTACTGAATCAGAACCTGCATTTTCACCAAATTCAAAAGCACATTAAAGTTTAAGAAGCACCCAAGCCTGATTCTGGAAGCTGGTGATTTTGCTGATCAGTAACATATTACAAACAGTAAAGATCATGAGCTAGAAACGAACAGTAAGGAAGCAATTCAAGCACTGACAACTGGGCCAATGTTCGTTTGCTGCACCGTGGAAGAAACCTCCTTTGATCTACCTCCCCTCCACAGTTAGCATGGGGGTCTTGGCAATAGAATATAGTCTATAGGCTGACACCTGAGGACCTGGAAATAGTTCACTTCCAGCTCTACTACTGACCAGCTGTGTGGTGTTGGCAAGTTACTTAACTTCCTGGGCTTCAGTCTCTCATCTGGAATAGGGGCCATCTGCCTCATAGAAAATGAAGGGGATGCTACTTTTGTTATCTTTAAAGGTATTCCATAAATGTTAAAAAGGATAAATTATTTAACAGATTATTCATTTATTAACTATTTCTTGCATTTTTAACTTGTTTATTTAAAAATTCTAGTGCAGTCAGGGATTTGAATTTGGTTTGTATAATCTTTATGGAGAAGGATGGCTGAAATCTTAGTAACTGGCAGGCATTTCAACTATAAGACTTACTAGAGTATTAATAAGTAACTGTCTCTTATGTGACAAGTGAAAGCTCTGCCCAAAGTATGATACTGGTAATCTTTTTGGAGTGGTAATATCAAACTGATGGTTATAAGATGTCCAAGTGTTCTTATTCTCCTCCAAAAAACCGAAGAAGTAATTTTTCCCCCCATGGCTTATTATCATGAAGTTAAATTTAAATAGGTTTATCTGACAATATTTTAGCATTTTTGTATTATAGAATGTGGCAAATATGGATAAGAATCTCTGCTATAATGAATAATACAAGTTCAAAGAAACGTATTCAGTTTTGGGCTAATCCTCACTACTGCCTTAGTTAGGTCTAGCACTTTTTATTGTTCCAAAAACTTTCACATCTCCTAACTTATTTATCCCAATAACAACTCTCTATGGAGTCTAGAACATTTCCTTTATTCTTAACTCACAAATAAGTGGGAAGAACTGTAATCATTCAAGTCACTTAGTTTGTGGTAGAAGAGGGACTAAAACTCAAGATTGCTAATACCAACCATTTTTTCTTTCTACTCTCCCTGCTCTTTGACCCACCACCAGCACCACTGTCACCACTTGATTGCCCCATATTATCCATCCATGGATGCTAACCTGGATCCAAACCCAAGACAAACCCAGGCAACCTGTTTGGCTTCCTCATAGCCTAATACCTCCCCTTTCTCAAAACGCATATCCTAAGTAACTTCCTAAACATTAATGAAAACCTTTTTTATTTTGTCAAAGTAACTAGAAGTTAATCTAGTAACTTCTAGAAGATAGAAGTCAATTTTGAGAGGTGACTTTTTTTAATTTAGAATTTTTCAATATAGAATAGAAGTTTTATTTGACTTGTTTACTCTCTTCACTATACACATCCTTTGCCTGAATGTTTTTCAACTCAAGTTTCTTTTAAAAATATTACAAGCTGCAAGTGGCAGTTTTAAAAAGTGTTATTGTGCATTCCTATTTTGCATATCAATTTTTAACAGTTTAACATCTGAATTATAGAAATGAGCACAAATCTTAGATTGACAAAGCAATAACGTCTTATTTAAAAGACTAATATTTAAGTCCTTGAAAATACCTTATGTAGTCTACCAAGTAACATGTTCTTTTTAAAACATCACAGCTGTTAAAGACTCTGAGTTAAAACAATGTCTAAAAAAAATTGGGTATTAATTGTTTAATGAGGAACTAATTTACTCTGTAAATTTTCTTCTAAAATACCATAAAAAATCTGAGTTAGTCATTAAACTTTAAAAATAATAACACAAAACATTTTCCTTAAGTTACTATACATTTTAAAATAGTTTCCAATGGTTTTGAGTAGTCTATAAATAAAGTTATAGAATTTAGAGAAAAAAAAAATCTTAGTATCATTAAGAAAAACAGACAACTCCAAACAGACAAGTGTAGGAAACTCCAAAGTGGCATAGACAATTCAGCTGTACTTCCTTTCATGCCCAGATTCACTTAATATCTCATTTGATTTTCAAACCTTCCCTCAGAAGCAATTGGAACAAAACCATAAGCAAGCTCAATCTCCATTTGGGCATGTAACCCTTTTACAAACACAATTACAGCCAAACACTATTGTAACCTGATTTGCATTTGCACTAAGTTACAAAGCACATTGAGAACGCCTGCTATGAACACTACAGACTTGTTAGGAGAATGTATTGCAGGGCTTCTGTGAACACTAATTAAAAAAGTTTTATCTTTTCCCTCTGATCCACTGAAATTGTTCAAATGCCTTGCCTGCTACAAGTTTCTTCAAAAACAGTTTTCAAACATGTGATCAGAGCTAGGCAACTATTTCAGGTGGCATGATTCTGTTTCCAAGGTGGACAAGGCCTGAGAAACAAAGTTTCAGTCTTAACTTCAAGCTTCCTTCCCTTTGTTATTTTGTGTTACAACCTTAGCATTATTCAAGACTGTGGACTTTTATCTGTGAATATCTAAGTCCTGTCTTGTGGAAACTAATTACTGAACCACTGAGAGCTTCATAATGTCCTGCATTTAAGTCCTGAGCATCATACATAATGCATAGGCAGCAGTCTCTGCACTCTGATTACAGAACACTGTCATTAAGTGAGCAAATTAAAGATGTGAATAATTCACTGGCTGAGCTTATTGTCAGTGCTGCATTGTGAAATTAGAATTTCTAATAAGTACTGCAATTTTTTTAACCCAATTAACACAGAGAACATCTTGAGACTGATTAGTACAATAAAAATTATTACCTTATTCTTTTGCTTCACAACAGCCAAATTAAATACTGTACTTAATTATGCAGCATTCATCCCTTCTCTGCTCAAAGAAAAAAAAACTATCATTTTAATAACAGTTGTAATATTTGTATGTGAGCTAAAAATACAGCACATGCATTAGTAGCTCACTGTCTTTTCACAAAGTTTTTTTAAAAAAGTCTGAACATCAGTATTAACACCAATGGTGGATTACGATGACACTAGTCTATTCTTAAACCAAATATTTTTCCTAAAAAATAAATAGCATACACAGAATTGATGAAGTAACTGCCCTGCCCAGACTGAACTGACTATATTATGCCTTTGCTTTTCCTGGGCTCTCTAGATGCAGATTAACACCGATTTGCCCCCACTGTACTGTTTGTGATTGAGGCTGAAAACATACATTTAATAAAATTAATGGATTAGGGAAGAAAATCAAGTAACTGAGAGTGAGTCTTACCTCAGATGCTCATTTAGCACAGAGAGACCTGCCTTACTCCTGCCAGGCAAGTGGGAAAGTCCAGTTTATGCTCGGCATGATGATCCTTCGCAGACAGAGTGTCTGCTGCCATGTTAAATAAAGAAAATGATCATTTAAAACGGCTTTTGTCTCCCAATATTTCCTCCTGCTGTCCCTTTTGCATCAAAGCCCAGAGAGGCAGGCACATCTGGCGGCAGTCCCTGCCCCTGGCCGCAGCTGCCTCTGGAGAGCTCCCCCCTTTCTTTCCATCTCCTCTGCATCCCCTTCCTGGGCAACTTCAGCCCCCTAAAATGGGGGAGAGGAACGATGACATTGCAGGCAGAATATGAGATTGTTTGTTCAGCCTCTGCAGCCACCTCCTTTCTGTCTAGCTATTTTACAGAAAGAGAAGGAGAAGGGGAATTAGCGAAGGTGCTCTGAAAATCAGTCAGACACAATGCAATAGGGAGATAGAGAGGAGGGAAGGAGAACGAGAGAGAGACTGTGTGGGCTGGGGGGTGGCTGTCAGTGCAGATAAATCTGCATATGGAAATTAGGGTTATCCTGGGTGCAGTTTTATTTAACTATGATCTACTGTTTTTTTAATTAGGCCAGAATTTTAGCAAAGGAAAGGAAAAAAAGTGAGTCTTCAAACCAGAGAGCAACTTCTAATTCAACAGACTTAAAATTACACAGCAGCTGCAAATAACAGATTCAGAAGTTATAGGAAAAAGCAAAGACACAAAAAGAATATTGTGAATTTTTGTCCCATGTTTTGTTTAATAGGAAGAAAGAGAAAAAAAGAAGAAGAAATTGGGATAGGAGTGGAAAGGAATTGAAAAAAGAAAAAGAAAACCCTTTCATAATTTGGGTAGAACTTCCCCTTAAAATGGTACAGAATCATTTGGGATGAAGGATTTATCAAAGGTAGAAAACTGACACTTTATGTGGTGACCAGTAGAAATACCTTCTGGCATTACAATATCAGAGGTGTGCTATGCTTTTTCATTCCTTAAACAATACCTCTTTTGCAGAGCTAACCCATGGCAAAATGGAACCCATCACAATTAGCTTCAGGGCATGACTAACACCAAGAATCACTCCTTTCAGGGTACCCAGAGAAAAACAATGAGGTGCTACCACCGAAAGACTCCAGAGGTGCTGGTAGGATAGTGATTTGACAAGAAGGAAGCATGAGTTTATTTACATAAACAGAGATCTGTCAGATGAGAATTGGTGGAATAAGCTCATGTTCACTTGATATCAAACATTTTTTTTTAATAACTAAAATGTGGCAAGCACTGGCGTAGAAAAGAAATACATGCAAGACTTCCTTCCTACAGAACTTTCATTTAGAGGAAAAATGAAAATGGTTGTGATAATTATTTGGAATGGTCATGCCTTCAGCAATCTGGGTGCTTACTAGCACCCTCGAGGCCTCAGCTCACATGGCTGGCTGGAGCCTTCAAAATCAGCCCTAAGCAAATGTTTCCTTTTGAATCTTAATTTTTTCATCTGTCAAATGGCAGCAATACCTGCTAAGTTTGAGATTATATGAGGTAGCGAAAGTAAAACATTTATCATTTTTGTCTGGTTCATGGTAATTACTAAACAAACAGCAAATCGATTCCCAGTTCCAAAGGCACCTTCTTCATAAATCCTTCCCAAGTAGCAGCAAACAGCTTCAGCTTCAGAGACTACTTTTGTAATTCTCTGACTGCTCTAAACTATATTACCTTGTTGAAATTTTCAACAGGTCTGTCTCTATACTAGTAGTTCTCAACTAGGGGTGAGTTTGCCTTCCAGGGGTCACCTGACAGTGTCTGGAGAATTACTGATTCTCAAGACTGGGATGAGGGTTGAAACTAGTATCTAGTAGGTAGCAAAGAATTGTTGTTGCTGAGTCAGTTATCTGGTCCCAAATGTCAACTGTACAGCAATAAGCACACCTAATACCCAGATCTTGATTTCTAATAAAAGAAACTAGAGTTCCTTGGAGAAATGGCTGATTCTAAGACTGGTACAGGAACTATGTAAAATGATAATGAAGTATTATGTAGCACCAGAAATAAGGATGTGCTCAAGCAAACAATATCCCAGTGCCATAGTATACATCAAAGGGACACAGGAGTCACTTGAAAAGGGCTCCCAGTCACTACACTGGAAATGCTAAAGCAATAAAATATATAACGTAGTATTGGATAGCACAGAAGAAAGATGTGGCAGTCTTTTGCAAAGATGTATAGTTTGGAAAACCCATGGGGCTGTTCTGCTCTGTCCTATAGTGTTGCTAAGTCAGAATCAATGGCACCCAACAGTAACAATAGTTTTGGATTACAACTTAAAGTATAAAGTAAATATTCATGAGTCTATACTTACATAAATGGAAGACTACTTATATAATCTACCTTCCCCAAAAAGAAGAGCGTAACATCCCACTCCTGAACTGAGCTGTGCATTGTGACATCCTTCCTAAGATTACAGTATTTTAAAGGCAAGGGTGGGGAGAGAGTAACTCTACAGTGACAAAACCTGACAAACACTATCTCAGCCCAGTAGTGCTCAAGGTCAATATCAGTGATAGATCATGTTAATAGTATATATACCCCAATCTCAGTCTAATCATGAGACAAATCTCAATAGAGGTGCTTTCATTACTAATTCTAACACCAACTGTTGTTCCTCACACAGCATTCTATTTCTATGCTGGGTCTCATAATTCATTGCAACAGCCACACAGAACTCACTAACCATACTCACCCCATGGGGTCTATTACAGAAGTAACAGTTACAATTCAGGCTCAGCAATACTCGGGATACAACTCTCCCATCAGGACAGATTCTCCCCCCCTGTATTCACAGTCATGACTCTTCTGCCTGGCCCTAGGTATCTCCAAAGGTGCTCAGCTTTCCCTCTCCACAGACTGGGAAGCCCACTGTGCCATCTCCTGCTGCTGGGTCTCTGCTGACACTCCCTATCCACTTCTGGCTGTTCTTCCTTGGTAGTAGTGGAATTCTCCTCTCTGCTGTGGAATATTGGACCTCTTTTAAGGCAGTACTGACCTGTCATAATTACCCTGTCACAGTCACCTGGGTGGAAGTTGTAAGATCCATGGCTAGAAAGTCCACAAACATACGTAGTCAATCACACTGCAGTTGCACCCCCTTTATTTAAAAAGAAAAAAAATTCCTCTAAAAGTTTTCCAAGCTTGTGATATTTATTTCTCTTTTTCTCATCCCTCTTAAATCATTTGCCAGAACTTCTGTGCTTAGATTTTCATGTTGTTGAATCTATTAGCCCGTCTTCATTCTTTCAAGTGACAAGTAGCATTTGACAACATTGACCACTACTTCCTGAAACATTTTCTATTCTTGGATTCACAGATATCACATTAGTCTGGTTTTTCTTCTACTCTACTGGCTACTCTGCTCCTCTGTGTTCTCTGCTGAACCTTCTTCTCATTCTTGAGCTCTAAATGATGAAATGCTCATGACTTAGTCCTTGAACTTATTCTCTTCCCCTCTACACATTCTCCCTAAATAATTTCAAGCAGTCTCAAGGCTTCAAATACCACCAGTATGATAAATCACCCTAGAATACGTGTATGTGTATGTAGATTTGACCTCACACTGAACTGAAGACCTTTATATCCACCTGCCTACTTGGGAGCAATTAGTCCCAAGGCCAAACAGCAGCACAGCCTACATGACCTCAACACCAGAACTAGATGGTGCCTGACTACTGCTACTGGCCAGTCTGACCAAGATTACAACAGAGGATTCCAGAGAGAGCAGGAGAAAAAAAATGTAGAATAAAAATCAAATTCATTTAAAAAAATAAAAAAGATCAGACTTATTGGCCTCATAGAGACTGAAGAGACCTCCAAGACTTTGGCCCTATGACATCCTTCTGACTTGGAATTACAGCCATTCCTGGAAACTGCCTAACAACCAAACAACAAACAGCCTTCTAAAATACACAGTAATACCTGAAAGGACGTTGATCCACAGAACAAACAATTATATGCATCCCAAATGTCAGCATTTGCCCAAAAGTAAAAATGAGAAGGGAAGAAACCAAAAAAGAAATAGGGTAGGAAAAGCAGACAAAAGGAAACAGGGAGCTCAGGGCAGAAATGGGGAGAATAGAGACAGTATGGTGACTTGAACCAGTGTCAAAGAACTTTGTGTGCAATTTGCTGAATGGGAAACTAATTTGCTCTATAAACTTTTACCTAAAACATTCGACAGCACTTGGCTTGGCAAAACATGATAAAATATTTTCTAAAAATAAATAAATCACATCTTAGCATAGTGTCTGGTATCTTCCAAGTAGCATGCTGCTAGCTACAGATAAGAATCCCAAAACAAAATTTCTGCTCACTTGCAGCACAATACACAAATTAGGGCTCCTCATCTCAGTATGGCATCTGCAGGCACAAAGTTGCTTAGGCTCAAGCAAAATATAGGACTCTCTTTACATATAATTCACAAATGTCCCATGAGCAAATCCTGCCAGCACCACCTTCAAATACATCTCAGCTCCATCTCACAACTTTTACTTTGGTCTGAGCTACCAAATTCTCTGAACAGGCATATTTGAGAGCCTTCTAATTGTTCTACTCATGTCTAGACTCATTCCAGTATAACCTATTCTCCCCAGTGCAGTCAGAGTGATTTGGCGAAACGTGAGTTGTACTCCTCTGCTCAAAGCTGACCAATGGTTGGTCTCCCATTGCACTCAGAGTAAAAGCTAAAAGTCTTTAGAGAACACAGGATCTGGCAGCCCCTCAACTCCCAGTCTCATAACTGCTGATACCCATGCTCTCTTCTCCTTCCTTCACACTGGAAACCATGCTCTTGCTGCCATCTGCCACATATACTCACCAGATATCAGTCTGTCTTCTCTCTTCCTTCAGTCAGGTCTCTGCCCAAACATCACCTTACCATCAATTCTTCCCTGAGCCTCCCTATACAAAATAGCCTACCAGGCCAAGCATTTTCTAACCCTCAATCCTGCTTTTTTTTTTTTTTTTAATATAGCACTTATCTCAACACTTTTATGTTTATCATTATCTATGCCACCTCCCCAAACCCCCTCCCCACAACCTTCACCCCAGTCACTGGACTGTGAGTTTCCTGTGGGCAGGGCCTCATTTTATTTGCTGCTGTCCCCCTAGCAATGTTTAGCACTCAGTTGCTGCTTAAGAAGTATTTGTTGAATGAATGAATGTATGTATTTTTCATGGCAAAAGTTAATTTCAGAGTTCTTGGGCAGCTGTTTTCACTAACTAATCTACATGTTTCTACTCCCCATCCAAAATTACTCTTGCATTGATTTTTTTACACTGTACCACCCATTAAAGATATGCCCTGGTGGTGGTGTCAGCATATGGAATTATGCCTACTTAACTCACCAAACCCACTACCATTAAGTCAATCCTGACTCACATAACCCTAGAGGCCAGACTGCACCTGCTCTTGGAAAGCCAATGCTACAAATCTTCACCAAAATGGACTGCCACATTTTTTTCCCCACAGATTGGCTAGTTGGTTCAAACCACTGACTTTTCAGTTAGCAGCTAAACACTTAAGTACCTGCACCACCAGGGCTGCTTTTATGTCTACTTAGAGGCATATATACGGGGAAAACCTGGTTGGGTAGTAGCTAGCTACATCTGCTAACCAAAAGGTTGGCAGTTCAAATCTGCCAGGTGCTTCTTGGAAATTCTGTGGAGTAGTTCTACTCTGTTCTATAGGGTTGCTATGAGTAAGAATTGACTCAACAGTAGTGGATTTGGTTTTGGTTTAGAGGCATATATGTGCTTCATACATGTACAATCTCAACCATCTCTTCAAAATGATAAAAACAACTTTACAATTATCTAAGTCATAATTTTCCTGTGATGCTGATTTTCCATTCAGAGAGAGAAAGGTAATGGCTTACCTTAAATGGTTTTAAAAAATATGATAATTTATTAAAATAATACAAAATGGTCTCCTTAAATAAAAGGGTAAGAATATTAATAAGCCACAAAAAATACAAAAACTACCCACTGCCACTGAGTCCGTTCTGAGAGAGACCCTACAGGAGCAAGAATTGCACCTTAGGGTTTCCAAGGTGATCATCTTTACAGAAGCAGACTGCCACTGCTTTCTTTCATGGAGCAGCTGGTGGGATCAAACTACCAATTAACAAGCCATTAGGATCAACTCAGCTCTTGTTTCAGTTGACTTTTTTGGACAAGTTCTTGGTCTAACACTTTCCCCTCTCTCTAGCCACAGTCTTTCATTTGTACTTCCCTCTGCATTCTTCCCCTCCTGTTGCCAACTAGCTTTCTCTGGTTATTTCTGTTCACAGAAGAAAGCAGTTATCCTCCCATTTCTGAGTCAGCAGCACCTCAATTCAAGCACACAGATCAGAAAATCTAACCTTTTCAGTCCATATTACAAATTCTCAAGAGAGAGAATCCTTGGGTGGCCAGGAAGACAGAGTCTTTTGCTATATATCCGCCTGTCAAGAGCTTGGCCTTCTGGAAAGTGTGTTTAAAGAAAGAAGGTTGCAATGAGCTGAGTAGACATCTCGCCACCCCCAAAGATTTCTAGGGCAGCTAGAAATCAGATATAAATAATTTAAAATTCACGGATTCTGACACTGATTATAATCTTCAGAGTCAGGAAACATTCTCTGTTCTCTTAGGTTCGCTTGTTCATTTTTAACATAAAACCAACAACCAAGCCCATTGCTGTTCAGTGGATTCCAACTCATAGTGACCCTATAGTACAGAACAGAACTGCCCCACAGGGTGTCCAAAGAGCGGCAAGTAGATTCAAACTGCTGCCCTTTTGGTTACCAGCCGAACACTTAACCACTAAACATACAATGACATAGAAAAATGTTTATTTTTTAAATTCAAACAACACAAACACACATAGTATAAAATAAGCAGGGGAGTGCCCTCATTCTAATCTTCCATGATCTTAACTAGGCAGCACCTAGTAACAGTTCAGTGTGTAATCACTATGTAGCCTTCCACATACAATCTTTATTGGTATACATAAATGGGTTCATACCACACAAGTTAAGCTGCAGCCTAAAATACATTTTAAAGAAAAAGGGTAGGGTAGGATGATCTCCACTTGAGATTGTTTTAGTCAACTAGTGCTGCTCTAACAGAAATATCACAAAGAGAATGGCTTTAACAAAGGAAAGTTTATTCTTACACAGTCCGACAGGCTACAAGTCCAAATTCAAGATATCTGCTCTAGGGGAAGGCTTTCTCCCTTGTCAGCTCTGGAGGAAAGTCCTTGTGTTGCATCAGTCTTTGTTCAGGGAGTATCTTGGTGCAGCAATCTCAGGTCTTAAGGACATGTTCTTCTCTACACTCCTTTCTTCATGGTGTGAGGTTCCCAACTCTCTGCTTGCTTCCCTTTCCTTTTCCCTCTTGTAGGATTAAAGGACAAAGGGTGGTACAAGCCATACTCTATGGAAACTCCCTTCACAACAGAGAAGGGTGGTGACAGTCCCACCCTAATCCTATAACATACAATATAGGAAAATCACAAAATGGAGGATAATCATAAAATATTGGATATCAGAGCCCAGCCACATGGCTACACACATTTTTGGGGACACACAGTTCAATCCCTGACAGAGATGAAGAGGTAAAACCTAAATAGTAGGTTGTTTGCTTTGACAGCAGCCACTGTTCCTTTGATTGGACTTTTTCATCATCCTAACCACTGAAAATTGCATTTCATAGATTCCCCTATAGTCTAATACAGGCCAAAGTGGAGTAAGAGCACTATAATCCATTTCTCCCACTGATTCCAGCTAAATCTCTGGACAAATACAAAAACCAACTACTAATAATTCTGAGACTTAAAGAATTCCAAGAATATGTGGGAGAAAAGTTAAAACTTAAAGAAGAATCATTGGTGTCAATGAGGGTTCAATTGTTTCCCTCTATCTTCCAGCGCTGACCTAAGGGTGGAATGAATTGAGGAACTTCATTGTGGCATGGACAGAAAAAACTTCCAGAGAAGCCCACCTTTCTTGCTAGAGTACCAGGAAAAGAATCCCCTGTAAGCTGGAGCATGTATAGGGAAATCTATTTTGTTTTTCTCTTTTTGTTTCCCACTCCTAACCTAAAGACAACTCCAATCATAGGGCTGCATTGCTATGACGGTTGTGGAGTAAGGACCTAAAACTGACTAAAAACCCATTCTGTGAACGAACTAGGAAATGATGCCTAGGTCATGAAAATAGAGTGCATACGTGGGGCGAAGGGAAATCTCTTGTTATTTTTCCTCTCTTTACTTCCAGTACGTGGCCTAGGGACAGGATCTGATCAAATGGAATTACATGACAGTTTGGGGAAAATCTCATCTGAGAGAATCTTGTCTTTCTGTTCAGAGACCCGGGCGGGGGGGGGGGGGGGGGGATCACAAGTGGTAAGAGTCCCCAGAAGCCAGACAGTATGGGGAAATTCTAGTGAGGAAAATTCTAGAGAAGTGCCTTACCTAATTCTGTGTAAGAATCAATGTAAGTACAAGGTTAGAAAAAGCTTTAAGAAATGAACATATATATAAACTCCACCCAAGTTTCAAGTTAATTCCTAGTGTCATACACAAGGAGTGGACCCAGATGGTGCAGCAAATAATGAAACGTAAGGTGAAACAACTCTCTCAGTTTAAATGCATAACTCGTATTGCCTATTAAAACAAAACAAGAAAACAAAAACCCTTTGCTCTACACTAGAGGATTTTAACAAGATCCAGGGCCTTGCAACATCAAATTGAAAATGTAGAAAATATAATCCAAAATTATGGAGCATATTAAAAAACAGGAAAATCTGACCAACTCCCAAGTGAAAATATAATATTTTGCAAGCCCTGGAATGAAGCAGATGTTAGAGTTATTACATATGTTAAAATAGCTATAGTAACTATCCTCCAAGAGATAAATGTGAATACTCTTGTAAGGAGTAGAAAGTAGTTTTCAGCAAAAAAAAAAAAAAAAAAATACAAAATATAAAAAATAAAACAGAAATTTCAGAACTATTGAGCCCATCTTGGGCTCAACAGCAGAATGGAGATGACAGATGAAAGAATCAATGAACTTGAAGATTCATCAATTCATCAATAGATTACCCACTCTAAATAACAGAGAGAAAAAGTGCTGGGAGAAAAAAAGTAAATGGAGCCTCATGAATCTGGGGGACAATATTAAAAGACAAAATGTTCACAGTATTGGATTCCCAGAAGAGGAAGAGAAAAACATTTGTATATACAAAAGAGAAATCACAGCCAAGAGTGTTCCAAATTTGGTGAAAGACATAAATTTACAGACTTAAGAAGGTCAATAAACCCTAAATAGTACAAAATCAAAAGAAACCATAACAATCACAGCACAATCAAACTGCAGGCAACCAAAAATTAAAAGAAAAAAGCCTAAAGCCAGCAGAGAAAAATGATACATTACACATAAGGGAACAATTATTAAAGTGCTTACAGATTTCTCATCAGAAACCACAGAAGTCAGAAGACAGCAGAAGAGCATCTTTAACGTGCTGAAAGAAAGATGAAGAAAAAAAACCTGCCAATAATATACTCTGTAAACAAAGACATCCTCCATTATGGGTTGAATTGTATGCCACAGAAGATATGCTGAAGTCTTAACTCCTGGTACCCGAGAATATGAACTTGCTTAGTGATACAATCCTTGAAAATATTTTCATTTAGGTTAATAAGAAGTCATGCTGGAGTAAGACAGGTTAGAATCCTGAATGACTAGTATCCTTAGAAAAGAGGATAAGAAACACAGAAACAAGAGACAGTGGAAGGATTTTATATTACACTGCAGCTGCAAGCCAAGAAATGCCTAAAGCTCCCAGAATCTAGGAGAGAGAGATGGAACAGATTCTCTTTCAGAGTCTAAGAAGGAATCAACATGGCTGATGGCTTGACTTAGACTTCTAGCATTTAGAACTGTAAGATAAAAAACTCTCTTCTTATAAAAAACAATTGCTGTTGAGTAGATTCCAACTCACAATTACCCTACAGGATAGAGTAGAACTGCCTCATACAGTTTCCAAGGAGGGTGTGATGCATTTGAACAGCAGATCTTTTGGTTAGCAGCCATAGGACTTAACCACCATGCCACGAGGGTTTCCTCTGTTCTTATAAGCCACCCAAATTATGGTTATTTGTTAAGATAGCCCCTAAGAAGGAAATGGAAACTCTGGTAGCATAGTGGTTCAGTGCTACATCTGTTACCCCAAAGGTCAGCAGTCCGAATCTGCCAGGCACTCCTTGGAAACTCTACGCAGCAGTTCTACTCTGTGCCATAGGGTCACTCTTAGTGGGAATCAACTTGACAGCAGTTGATTTTGGAAAGAAGGAAATGCAGGAACATTAAGAATTTATAGCTGCCATAGTTACTCGAAAAGAAGTGCTAAAGGAAGTTCTACAGGTTGAAGGTAAATACCACAGTTGTTAGCTGCTGTCGAGTGAGCTCTGACTCATGATAACCTTACATATAACAGGATGAAACTTGCCCAGGCCTGTGACCTTTGATGTTTGAGCCTGATGTTGGGCTATTTTATCAATACATTTCATTAAGGATCTGAAATCAATATTTAATTCTCAAGCCAGTATATAAATCAATATTGTAAGCTACCATCTTAAAACCAGAAAAAGAAAAGCAAATTAATACTAAAACAAATAGAAGAAAACAAATAATAAAGAACAGAGCTGAATTGAATTGAAAGACAAAAACAATAGAAATCACAGACTAGGAGAAAATAATTACAAATCATGTATCTAATAAGGAACTTACATCCAGAATACATTTAAAAACATATGACTCAACATGAATACAAATAATTGAATTTAAAAATGGATAAAATATATAAACATTTCACCAAGTAACATATATAAATGTCCAATTGTTATTACTGTTGTTAGCTGCTGTTCCAAATCATAGCAACTCTATAAACAATAGAATAAAGCATTGCCCAGTCCAACACCATACTCGTGATCACTGTCATGTTCAAACCAGCTGCTGCAACCACTGTGTCAATCCACCTCATTAAGAGTCTTCCTCTTTTTCACTGACCCTCTACTTCAGACAGCACATTGTCCTTCTCCAGAGAATGGCCCCTCCTGAAAACATGTACAAAGTATGACAGACGAAGTCTTCCCATCCTCGCTTCTAATGAGCATCCTGGCTTCATTCCTTGGCAAAACATAGTATATTCAATATTCTTCACCAACACCATAATTCAAAGACATCAATTCTTCTACAGACTTTCTTATACAGTGAACAGTTTTCACATGCTTGTGCAGTGCCTGAAAATACCATGGTTTGGGTTAGGTACACCTTAGTCCCTAAAGTGACATCTGTACTTTTTAACATTTTTTTTAAAGAGGTCTTTTGTAGCAGATTTCCCCAATGAACTACATCATTGATTTCTCAAGTCTCGCTTCTATTGGCATTGACTGTAGATCCCAGTAAAATGAAATTCCTAAAAACATCAAAATTTTCTCCCTTTATCATAATGTTGCTTACTGGTCCAGCTGTGAAGTTTTTGTTTTCTTTATGTTGAGGTATAATCCATACTGAAGGCTGTAGTATTTGATCTTTATCAGTAAATTCTTCACATCCCCTGCACTCTTAGCAGCAATATTGTATCTTACATAATGTAGATTGTTCCTAAGTTTTCCTCCAGTCTTGATTCACTTTCTTCTTTGTATTGTCATTTTTCAAACTATTTGCTCAGCACACAGAGTGAATATGGTGAAAGGATACAACCCTGTCACACTTTAGACCATGCAGCATCTCTTGTCCTGTTCAGATGAGTGCCTCTTAAGTCTCTGTTTCCTTGTGAGCACAATTAAATACTCTGGAATTCTCGTTTTTCCCAGTGTTATTCATAGTTTGTTATGATCAACAGTACAACATTTTTGTGTAGTCAATGAAACACAGGTAAATATCTTTCTGGTATTCTCTGCTTTTATCCAGGATCCTTCTGACATCAGCAATGATATTCCTTGTTCCATATACTCTTCTGAATCTGGCTTAAATTTCTGGCAGTTCCCTGTCAATGCCCTGCTATAGCTACTTTTGAATGATCTTCAGTAAACTTTTACTTGTGTGTAATAGTAATGATACTGTTCTGTAATTTCCACATTCAGTTGGGTCATCTTTCTTGGGAATAAGCATAAATGTAGTCAGTCAGCCAAGCAGCTGTCCTCTAAATTTCTTGAGATAGATGAGTGAGCACTTTCAGTGCTGCATCTGTTTTTTGAAACATCTTAATTGAGATTCTGTCAATTCCTGAAGCCTCGTTTTCCACCAGTGACTTCAGTGCATTTTGTACTTCTTCCCTCATTACTACTGCTTCTTGATCATATGCTACCTTGTGAAGTGACTGAATACGGACTAAATTTTTTTCTTGGTATACTGACTCTGTATTCCTTTCATCTTCTTTTGAAGTTTCCTGCCTTGTTCAGCATTTTGTCCATAGAATCTTTTACTATTGCAACTTGACACTTGTTCTTCAGTTCTTTCACCTTGAAAAATGCTGAGCACATTCTTTCCTTCTGGTTTTCTATTTCCAGGTATTTGTACATGTCTTTATAATATTTTACTTTGTCTCCTCCAACTACCTTTGAAATCTTCAGTTCTTTTAATTGACCATTTCTTCCATTCAACACAGCTACTCGACATTTCAGAGCAACTTTCAGAGTCTCTTCTAACATCCACTTTGGCATTTTCTTTCTTTTTCATATTTCTCCTGCTTTATTCATGTATGACAGCCTTGATGTATTTCCATAGCTCATCTAGTCTACAGTTATTAGTGTTCAATGTGTCAATTCTATTCTTGAGATGGTCTCTAAATTCAGGTGGGTTATACTCAAGTTCATATTTTAGTTCTTGTGAGCTTGTTTTAATTTTCTTCAGCTTCAGTTTGAACTTGCATATGAGTAATTGTCTATTCCACATTTGACCAGAGGTCTTCTTCTGACTGATATCACACTACTCTATCATCTTTCTATAGACATAATCAATTTGATTCTTGTGTATTCCATTTGATAAGGTCCATGTGTACAGTTGCTACTTATATTGTTGAAAAAACTTCATTTGCACTGAAGAAGTCACTGGTCTTGCAACACTCTTTCATGTGATCTCTGGCATCATTTCTATCACTGAATCATATTCCAACAACCAATCCTTCTTTATTCCCAGCTTTCAATATTCCAATCACCAATAATTGTCAATGCATCCTGATTGCATATTCAGTCAATTTCAGACTGCAGAAGTGGTAAAAATCTTCAATTTCTTCATTTTTTACATTAGTGATTTATGAGTAAATTTGAATAATGGTCATATTTACTGTTCTTACTTGTAGACATATGAGTATTATTCTACCACTGATAATATTGTGCTACAGAATGAAACTTAAATACTCTTTTTCATGATAGTTGCAATGTCACTCCTCTTCAATCTGTTACTCCCAGTGAAGCAAATCATATAAATTTGATTCAAGAGGACCAATACTAGTCCATTTCAGACTACTAATGCCTAGGATATTGATCTTTATGGGGTGAACTTCATCTTTGATTATTTCCAATTTTCTATACTTGTTCTTTATACATTTCATATTCTGATTATCAATGGATGTTTCTAGCGGTTTCCTCTCATTTAGACTCATGCCACATCAACACATGTTCTGAAAAGTTTGACTCTACCTGCATCACTAAGGTTGACAGTCATCTTTTGAGTGCCTTCCAACTTGAAGAGATGGTCTATCAGCACTCTGTCACACAATGTTCTGCTGCTTTCATAAAGTTTTCACTGCTGATTTTTTTTCCAAAATAGGCCACCAGGTCCCTCTTCCTACTCTGTCTTAGTCTGAAAACTCAGCTGAAATCTGTCCACCATAGGTGACTCTGCTGGTATGTGAGCAACAGGAGCATATCTTTTGAAAAAAATTGGCAGTAAAAACCTTATGAATAGCAGCAGAACATTTTCTGATATAGTGATGAAGTAGAGCCCCTCAGGTTGGAAGGCACTCAAAAGATGACTGGGGAAGAGTTGCCTCCTCAGAGTCAACCTTAATGATATGGATGCTGTCAAGCTTTTGGCACCTTCATTGGTTGATGTAGCATGACTCAAAATGAGAAGAAATGGCTAGAAACAGCCATTAATGACCAGAATGTGTCACATATGAAGTATGAATCTAGAAAAAAATGGAAGTTCACAAAAATGAAATAGAACACATAAACATCGATATCCTAGGCATTAGTGGCTGAGGTGGACTCATATTTGCCATTTCAAGTAAGTTAATTATATGGTCTACCATGCCAGAAATGACAGATTGAAGAGAAATGGCATTTTCTTCATCATCAATAGGAATATTTCAACTTCTATCCCGAAATACAATGCTGTCAGTGATAGAATAATATTTGTATATCTACAAGCAAGAATAGTGCATCTAGGACTGCTGTAGCAGAAATGCAAGTGAGTTGCTTCAACAAAGAGACGTCTATTTTCCACAGTTTAGTAGTCTAAAAATCCAAATTCAGGGCATCAGTCCAGAAGAAGTGTTTCTGTCATCCCAGGAGGAAGATCTTTGTCATCAATCTTCCCTTGGTCTAGGAGCTTCTCTGTACAGGAACCTTAGGTCCAAAGATTGCGCTCTACTCCCAGCACCGCTTTCTTGGTGATATGAGGTCTCCAAGTCTCTCTGCTCGTGCATTTCCTACATAACTCAAACAAGATGGGCTTAAAACACAATCTAATCTTGTAGATCTCATCAACATAACTGCTGCTAATCTAGCTCATTAACATCATATCGATAGGATTTAGAACACATAGGAAAATTGCATCAGATGACAAAGTAGTGGAAAATCATACAATACTAGGAATCATGGCCCAGTAAAATTAATACACATATTTTGAGGGACACAAATCAATCTGTGACAAGACTGTTATTCAAACTTACACACCAAGCACTTAAGACAAAGATGAAGCAACTGAAAATTTTTACCAACTCTGATCTCTGAAATTGTTCAAACATGCAATCAGGGTGTATTGATAATTACTGGTGACTGGAATGTGAAATCTGGAAGCAAAAAAGGATTGGTAGCTGTATAATATGGTCTTGGTAATAACAGAAATGACATCAGAGATCACATAATAGATTTTGCAAGACTGATGACTTCTTCACTGCAAACATCTATAGTCAACAACATAAACGCAACTATAAACACGGAGTTCACCAGATGGAATACACAGGAGTCAAATCAACTATGTATATCAAAAGACACAATGCAGAAGTTCAATATCATCAGCTAGAAAAAGGGTCAAATGTGGAACAGAGTATCACTCATATACCTATTCAAGTTGAAGTTAAAGAAAATTAAAACAAGTCTATGAAAGGTAAAGTATAACTTTGGGTATATCCCACCTGTATTTAAAGACCATCTCAAGAAGAGACTTGACATGTTGAACACTATTGAACAAAGAGCAGGTAAGTTGTGGAATGACACAGTGGACATCATACATGAAAAAAGCAAGTGGCTGTTAATAAGACATCCACCTATGAGCAACTGATACTTGACAAAGACCCAAAGTCCATAAACTGGGGAAAAGACTGTCTGTTTAACAAATGATGTTGGCATACTGGATATACATCAGCTAAAAAATGAAATAAGACCAATATCTCACACCATGCACAAAAACTAAGTCAAAATGGATCAAAGACTTAAATATAAGAACTAAAACAATAAAGATAATGGAAGAAAAAATAGGGACGCACCAGGCTACAAAATACTACTAACAGTGCACAAATATCATAAGAGAAAATAGATAACTAGGAATTCCTAAAAATCAAATACTTGTGCTGGGTTCAAACACCAAAAAAGTAAAAAGACTACCTAAAGAGTGGAAAAGAATTTTTGACTACCACAAATCAAATTGGTGTCTAAACTCTGTAATCTACAAGGTGCTACAAAACCTCAACAAGAAAAAGACAAATAACCCAAATAAAAAATGGGCAAAGGATATGAACAGACGCTTGACCAAAGACACCTAAGCAGCTAACAGATACATGGTTCCATAATACTTAAATGTGTTCACAAGGAATTTGAACTTAGACAGTCATTTGAACAGAACAAGAACATGCTGCATGGTTTAGAGTCGGGAAAAGTGTGTAACCACGGTTGTATCTTTTCACCGTATTTACTCAATCTGCATGCTGAGCAAATAATTCGAGAAGCTGGACTATACAAACGTGAATCAGAATTGTAGGAAGAGTCGTTAGTAATGTGCAATATGTGGGACACAACCCTGCTTGCTGAAAGTTAAGAGGACATGAAGTACTTACTGATGAAGATTAAAGAGCACAGTCTTCAATATGGATTACACCTCCACATAAGGAAAACAAAAATCCTGATGAATGGACCAATAAGCAATATCCTGGTAAATGGAAAAAAGACTGATTTTTGAAGATTGCATTTTACTTGGATCAACAATCATGGCCCACAGAAGCAGCAATCAAGAAATCAAATGACATAATTAATTGGAAAATCTGCTACAAAATACCTTTTTAAAGTGTTAAAAATCAAAGATGTCACCTTAAGGACTAAGGCAGGCCTGTTCTAAGCCAAGGCATTTTCAATTGTCTCAGAAGTATTTGAAAGCTAAACAATAAATAGAGAAGACTGATTTGATGCTTTGAACTATGGTGTTGGTGAAGAATACCGAATATACCTTGGACTGCCAAAACAATGAACAAATTTGTCCTGGAAGTAGTACAGCCAGCATGGTCCTTAGAAACAAGGATGGGGAGACTTCATTTCACATACTTTGTACATGTTATCAAGAGGCACAAGTCCTTAGATAAGGACATTGTGATAGCTAAGGCTGTGTGTCAACTCGGCTGGGTCATGATTCTTAGTGGTTTGGTAGTCACGTGAAGTGATCACTTCTACGATGAAATGTGGTATTATGTGATCACCTCAATGACAGCATCTCCTGTAAGTAGCTAATTAGTTGAAAAGGAGTTTCCTTATACATGCATGGTATATACACGGACATTCTCGCAAGTGAGATTTGCTCACTCTGGCTCCTGTTTATCTGACCTCTAATTCCTGGAGCTTGAGCTATCAATTTACCTGGACTCTTGACTACCAATCTTTAGATTAGTCAATTTTCCCAGTCTGTGATCAAGAGCCTTGCTCTCTCATCTGCCCATCTTGGGTGAACACAGTAGTGTTCAGAGTAACAGTATTCATAATACCAAAATAAATAAAGACAATAACCCCAAATACCTAAAAGTAACAAATTCTGATACTTGAAAAGCTTCTATCCTGATCTACTGACTTGGAAAACTGCTGCAGCCTCTACAACCACATGAGCCATTTCCTTGACGTAAATTTCTCTGTAAATATATTTACATGCATTACTGGTTTTGCGTCTCTAGAGAACCCAGCTTAAGACAGACATCATGCTTGGTAAAATAGATGGCCAGCAAGAAAGAGAAAGACCTCTAATGAGATGGATTGACACAGGCTGCAACAATGGGCTCAAGAGTAACAAGGACTATGAGAACAGCTCAGGCCCTGGCAGTGTTTTGTTCTATTGTACACAGGGTTGCTTATTAGTGGCACCTAACAACCATACTGACAAACCTATATGGAAGCCAGCTGCCACATCCTTCTCCTGCAGAGGCTACTGGGTTTAAACCACAGACCATTTGATTAGTAGCTGAGCACTTTAACTATACCACCAGGGCCTCTATAAACTTAATGTTAAAAACCAAATTGATTCTAATGCTGTCAAGTTGATTCTGACTCATAGCAACCCTATAGGGTAGAAAAGAACTGCCCCACAGGATTTCCAAGGAGCAGCTGGTAGGTCTGAACAGCCAACCTTTTTGGTTAACTAGCAAGCTCTAACCATTGTTCAACCAGGCTCCTATAAATTTACTTTATTTTCTCTATTTCCACTACACATACACACACATAAAAAAAAAAGTATACAGAACTATTCATAGCAACCCATTCTCACTGCTAGCCAAGCCAAGTGCCATCAATTTCTGACTCACAGTGACCTGCACAGCTGAGCAGAACTGCCCCAAAGTTTACAAGGAGCTCTTGTTGGAACCAAACTGCCGACCTTTCAGTTAGCAGCCATAGCACTTAACTGCTATGCCACCGGGGTTCACAGCAACAACATTCGTAACACCCAAAAAAGTGGACAACTCAAAATACCTTAAAAAACATTAATGATAAATACAACATGAATGAATTCTCATTATGAGAATTAAAAGAAGCCACATCAAAAGACTATATATCACATAATTCCATTTGCAAGACATTCTGGCTGGGGCAGGTTAATCAGTAAGGAAGATATTAAGGGGCTTAATTGTGTTTACTTACTAATCCACAGTGCACAATTTCACATTGTTTTCACCACATCTTTGACTGTGCATTACGATTAGTAAATAAGCACATGTAAGCCCATACATACCTTGCTTATTGGGTAATCATTTCTGTTCTGGATATAGCAAAAAACAGGGATGCAACAGAGATTAGCGATGGCCAGTGGTTCAGGCACACAGAGGGAAAGTTTGCCCACAAAATGTTTTCATAAGAGAATTTTGGTGAGAATTATGTAAGTCAATCACATCTTGATAGTAGAAGTGATTATACCAAACCCACTGCCTTCGGGTTGATTCCAACTCAGAGCAACTGTATAAGACGGAGCAGAACTGCTTCATAGAGTATCCCAGGAGTGCCTGGCAAATTAAAACTGCTGACCTTTTGGTTAGCAGAAATAGCACTTAACCTCCATGCCACCAGGGTTTCCAGTGATTACACAACATTATGCATTTTTCAAAAGTCATAGAACTTACCACTATTTTCATTAGCTTGCTGCCTGAACCAAAACTCCAAGGATAAGACAGTGACATTAAACATCTTTCAAAAAAGTTTCTGAAACAAGGATACAATTATTGGTAGCTAAACAACAGATGCAATATTCTATTCATTCAGTCAAAACAATTTTCAAGAATGTAGCAAGATTCTGACGCACCTACTTTGGATATGTCATCAGGAAAGGCCAACTGCCAGAAAAGCACACCATGTCTGGCTATGTGGATTGTCAATAAAAACAAGAGAACTCCTCAACAAGATGGAACTGGCACAATGGCCACCACAATGGACTCATACATACTAGTGAATGTAAAGAAAGTACAGGACTGGGCCCAGTTTTGTTCTGTTACACATAAGGGCATCAACAGCACCTTCAGAATAGTCTAGAATAGAACTTGATGTGTAGCGCTTAGGAGACAGCCCAGGTTGAGGGGTTTGTAAGCCAGGTCATGGAAGACGTCTGGAACTAAGCAACAACTTATAATAGAGTTGGTCAGAAATAGAGTTTAGTTATCCAGTTCTGCTGTAGCAGGAATGTCACAAGTAGATGGCTTTAACAAACAGATTCATTGTCTCACAGTCCAGGTGGCTAGAAGTCCAATTTCAGGATGCCAGCTCCCGGGAAGTTTTCCTCTCTCTGTTGGCCTTGGAAGAAGCATTTTGTCATCAATCTTCCCCTGCTCTAGGAACTTCTCTGGGTAGGTACCCTACATCCAGATGACTCATGTTCCTGGCTCTATTTTTTTGGTAATAGGAGGTTCCCATGTCTCTCTGGTTGCTTCTCTCTTTTACATCTAAAAAGAGACTGACTTAAAACACAACTTAGTCTTATAGATTGAGTTTTGTTTCACTAACATAAATGCCAACTTGTTAACATCATGGAGGTAAGATTCATAACACACAGGAAAATCACATCAGATGACCAAATGGTGGACAATCACACAGTAACGGAATCACAGCCTGGCCCAAATGACACACACTTTTGGGAGAAACGTAATTGAAACCAGAAAAATGTGTGAATTGGGAAGGAGTTGAGGAAAGCAGGGATTAGGTAACAGAAGAAAAGATGCCAGAAATTGTTGCCAGAATCAAGAAAGAGACATGTATACCATTCTGTCTCTGGGATAGAATGGTCTCCCTGAGGGAAGCGGCTTCTAACAGACTGGCAGACATATTTCAGTTCTCTTACTATAAACACATTGAAGGTGATGGCACACCTTTATAAAAATGTAAAAGAGGCCAGAATTTCTCCTAGATACAGAGGTGTTATGATAGGAGATGGTATCATACAGGGAGTGACATCAAGCAGTATATGGGAACAGAAGCAATTTTCCAAGGGAGAGGGCATCTGTTGTGTTGCCTGTTCAGCATTCAGTCCTTCTTTTGGTAGCAGCACCTTTTTTTTTGCTTTGAAGAATCACCCCACATCCATTCTTTGTTGTCCTAAAGGGATTTCAATTAAGGTGTCCTATACTCCATCTCCTTTCTAAATCTATATTGAACTGCTCCAGCTTACTACAAAGCAGGCAGTAAAGGGCATAAAACAGTTTTAGCTTTTAAAGTAAGTGTTTACCCATCCATCCTCATTTGCAAAGTGGCAGCCAGAGAGCCAATTTAGCCCAGGAGTGGTTTTTTTGGTTTGTTTTAACCAGTAAGTATTCAGTTTTTACAAATGTGTGTTTGAATGTCTTTATACAGGGTTTATATCCTCCAGCTCACCACAGGTTTCAACACTACCTTCTGTCTTATATCAACTTTTAGGACTTATGGGGACATAAAAGAGGAAGCAGTGTAGCTCATACCACACTATATTGGAAGCTTTACTTTCCTTTTTAATATAATTACCACAACCAGCCTGTAAGGTAAAAATTGAAAAGAAAAACTCCAAGAGAGGTTAAAACAGCTTACACATAGTAGCAGAATAAATAAAACCAGGTTTTGAAGTCCTATGTGTGCAAAAATGTGCTGGGTCTTTCTATCACACCTAAAAACCAATTCAGAACATTCATCTAAGAAACATGTATTGGGCACCCTCAAGGCACAGTTGCAATGCTTTGATAGTATAATACTAAGTGAAGCCAGACATATTTCCTCTCTTGAAGCTTACAGTATAGTGCATAGACATTATCAGATAAGTACATAAACTAACGTAAATTTGCACCTGGAATGAGCGCTTCCAATGTGAGGCACATGGCTGGCTAGAAGAGAGGAATTCAACAGGAAGGTCAGAGAAAGTTTCCCTGAAGTGGGTGATGTTTGAACAAAGGTATGAGCCCAGTGGCACAGTATTTAAGAGCTCAGCTGCTAACCAAAACATCGGCAGTTCAAATCCACCAACCAGTCCATGGAAATCCTATGAAGCAGTTATACTCTGACCTATAAGGTTTCTATCAGTCAGAATCAACCAGACAACAATGAGTATGAAGGTTATGCAGTAGAGCTAACAGGGAAAAGTTTGCAGGCAGAAAGAAAAGCATACACCTGTGCCATAGAAGGATAAATCCAAGAGAAACCAAATCCATTTCTGCTGAGTCAGTTCTGACTCACAGAAACTGTACAGGACAGAGTAGAACTGCTCTATAGAGTTTACAAGGAGAGCCTGGTATATCTGAACTGCAACCTTTTGATTAGCAGCCACAGTTCATAACCACTACCTCACTATGGTTTCCACTGTGAAAGGACAAAACAAAAAAATCAAACCCACTGCCATCCAGTCAATTCTGACTCATAGCAACCCAAAAGGATACAGTAGAATTTTTCCACAGAGTTTCCAAGGAGCACCTGGTGGATTTGAACTGCTGACCTTTTGGTTAGCAGATGTAGCACTTAACTACTACACCAGCTACTACACTATTACACCACTGAAGGCTGGAACACAAACAATAAAGGGAATTTTAATTCTACGTGATGCTAAATAGTTAGGAGTTAGGAGCATTCAGTACCTTATAGGTCTTACTAAGTTTTGTCTGAATCTTAAGAATAATTTAAAAAAGAGAGAGAGAGAAACTGTTTGATGTAATCATATTAACATTTTGGAAAAAATCACTTAAGGTGAAGTGTGAAGAGGACATAGGGGCAAGGGCACTTGCAAGGTAAACACAGCTGGACAACTTAGGAAGTTATTCTAGTTCTTAGACATATTCATAGCTATTCAGAGCTTTGGTTAGGATAGTAATGATGGACATGAAAATAAAAGATTCAAGAGTATTTTATTAAAATTAAAACATTTAGTGATGGACTGAACATAGACATTAGAGAGACAAGATTGTCAAGGAAGACATGTATCTAAGCTTTATGTTTTCTGTACTATTTGAATGTGATTCTACTCATAAAGGTAGAAACTCCTGTAAGAGGAATTGGCTTGGGATCCAAAACAAAGTATTCAATGTTAGACATCCAATTTCAGTTCTGCTTTATTATTATTATTTTTAAGACAACCATGAGGACATATCAAGTAGGTAGTTGTATTTACAAGTCTTCAGTTCAAAGGAGAGACTTTAGATAGAGATATAAATTTTACAGTCATTTGTATCCGTTTGGTAGTTAATTGTGGTAGTGAGGATGAACCAGGAAAAGTATAGTGGGACCATAGAGAAGCCTGACACCACATGATTGGACTGAGAATCATTGTGACTACATATACACCTACAATTGACGTTTGTTTCATTTTGCTTTTTGTTGTTGTTGTTGTTTACTATGCTAGTAGATGGTAGTACAATTCTTTGCTTTATAGTCTTTCAAGGGCTGCAGTGGTGGTCTAGGCTAGGATTGTTCTCACTGTCGGTGGTCAGCCCAGTTGACAGTTAGCTGGCAAAATGCTCACCTAAGCCTAATCATCTCAAGCTTCTACTGGGGAAGAATCCATTTTCCAAGATCACCCACACGGTTGTTGGCAGAATTAGGTGTCTCATGGACTATTAGACCGAGGTACAATAGTTCCTCTGGCTGTTAATCAGAATTATTCCTCAGTTCCTTGCCCTGTGGGTCTCTCTAACACCATAATATACTTCGTCAAAACAAAGACAAGTAGGAGACAGAGTGCCTGTGAGAGACAGTGTCAGGAAGAAAGAAGTCACAGTCTTTTGTAACTTAATCATGAAATCTACATCTCAATTTATGAAGAGCAAGACACTAGGTTCGGCCTATACTCAATGGGAAAGGATGGCACATGGGCATGATTTCCAAGAGGTAGAGATCATTGATGGCCATTTTAGAAGCTGCCACCACTGCAGGCTTAGGAAAAGAGAGGTGAACTAGAGAAATTAAAGGTAAAATGAAGAGGGGTAATTGTGAACACATGCAGGAGGGAAAGACGCTAAAGACACTAAACTGGGAAGGTTGACGGTGCACTTTTATTTGTTTATTTGCCCAGAATTGTTTAAGGTTCTATAAAAGACCTCACTGCCATTGAGTTGATTCCAACTCACAGCAGTGCTATAAGACAGAGTATAACTGCCCCACAGAGTTTCCAAGGAGTGCCTGGTGGATTTGAACTGCTGACCTCTTGGTTAGAAGATGTAGTGCTTAACAACTATACCACCAGGGTTTCCTAAGGTTCTATATGGTACATTAATTACATTGTAATCATTCTAATATGTTGACAATTTCTTTGACTATACAGGAAAGTTTCTACTTGTCAACTAACTAAACCCCCCAATAGCTACTCAAAGAGTTGTCTAAATTATGAAATTTGTGCCAGGGAGTAACAGTTGGGAGATTAGGACGTCATTATCTGTTGCACAAAATTAGTGTAATAAAATACTGGGAGTCAACAGAAAGGCAGCAAGAAGGGTTGTATCCACACTTGTAATAGGCCAATAAACTAATACTTCCAATAACACAGGGCAAAAAGCCATAACTGAATTTAGATACCTCAGTGTATACCCAGTAATGTCCAACTGAATTACAAGACCATAAATTTCGATTTAGTAAATTTTACTAAAATGCTGAAACCAAGTCTAAGTCTGACATCAACAATTACAGAGGCACTGTGACCATACGTTCTTTGACTCCACTTAAGATATAGAGAAAACGGTCTTAAACTTTAGATTTTAATTAAGTGATAAATTTTCTGAAACTGAGAGCTTTTCTAGATTTTTTTAAGTTGTAAGTAAGCAAAAGTTTACAGTCTAATTTTCCATATAAACCCCATGTAATTACCTTTCTACAATTCTATCTGCTCTTCTCACCCTGTGACAGCACATTCCTTTTTTTCACTCTTTACTTCCAGTATCCACCCAACCAACACTTCTCTCCTCCTCTCCACCCTCTCCTCTATCCTCCTGAAAAAACCAGGACAGCCTCACATACATATTAATCCATAAAGTACACACATCACATGTATCACTCTGTGTCCTCAAGTCCAGTCCATTCTTTGTCTGAAGTGTTGGCTTCAGTACTGGTTTCAGCTCTGGGCTAGCAGCAAGCCTAGTGGGCATGTTCTCAGGTGGAATGCTCAAGGTTGTTAGACTATCAAGTCTGGTCTTTTAATAGAATTCTAGATCTGTACACTCCTTTCTTTCACGCTACATCAGAGACTCTACACTGTGTTCCTTGTCAGGGCTGTCTTTGGTGGTGGCCAGGAACCATCTAGTTCTTCTGGTTTCATGCTGATAAAATCTTCCAATCATATAGGTCCTTCTGCCTCCTAGGCTCATTTTTCCTCATGTCTTTGATGTTCTCAGTTGTCATATGTTCCAGGTGGGTTGAGACCAACTGATGTGCCTCAGATGGCAGCTTGCTGGCTTTCAAGACCCCAGGCACCACTCACCAATATGGGGTGCAAAACACTCTCTTAGAGAAAGACTAGTTACACCAATTGATCTCAATATCCCCTGAAAACATGGTCCCCAGATCCCCATCCCTATTAATTTGTCCATTGAAATGTTGGGTTGAATTTAGAAAACCTTTTAGCTCATGGTGTAGTCAGTGAAACTGAGGACTTTTAATCACTAGAATACACTCAGTACGATTTGGGACAAATTCGTCTCCTGAAAACAAGACATTCATCTTAAATTGTTTGGCTTAAAGTCTAATGCCTGAAAGCATAAGAATAAATTATCAAATAGATGGTTTGTGAACATATTTAAAAAGAAACAGCCAATGAGAATGGGTTCCTTCAAATGCTATCGTATGTCTGAATGTTGCTTGAGAAAATCACAAAACCATACTCACAGAACTCTTTAGTGCTTTGCTTTTTGTGTTATTCTTCTTAAAAAAAAAAAAAAAAAAACACATAAATTTCAAGTGGTCATCCAATATCCCAGTCATTCCTACTAAATTTCTCTAGTAAATCCACTTTCCTACTCACCAATAACCTACTTCACACTCTTTCTCTTTTCAAATATCTAAGTACTCTTTCTTCTCACTTTAGGTTGATGTGTCAGAGAAAATGATGAAAGAAAACAGAAACTACCTGAACTTCCTATCTAACTACCATCCAATTCACCAACTTTATCCATCTTTATCTACATACTTTACACACTTTTTGCAGCTGTGAATCACTGTCTCTGATCTTTTCAGAGGCTAATACCACCATCGGTGTAGGGCCTGAACTCCCATTCTCCCTTTGTGGAGCATTATCTACTTCTCCCTTTATATATGACAACTGCTAGAACTTTGAAAACATCCCTGGTATCTCTTATCTTCAAAATACCATCTCAACCTATTTTTCTACTGCATTTTAGAGGAAAATTCCTGCATAAAGTTTCTATACTTGCTGGTTTGTCTCCCATTTCCCATCTAACCAATTCCAATCAGACTTTCTCCCTACTGTTCAACAGTTCACCATCAAAAATGACCTATGACCTACATCTTTCCAAATCCAGTGATTAAACTGTTTTCTACTATTTCACCTATTGGCAACATGTGACATATATTAAGCATTCTTGCATAAAACCTCTTGGCTTTTATGACAGTACAACATAGCATATACACTTTATTTTTCTTCGAAGACTGGACTTACCTTTTACCCCAAAATTGCTAATATTCCCCCTGTCATGGATCGAACTGTCTCCCCAAAAATGTCTAACAATTTGGCTGGGTCGTGATTCCTCGTATTTTGTGATCGGCCTCCATTTTATGAATTTCCTAAGCTGTAAATCCTAATCTCTGTCTATGATTAACAGATTAGGATTTACAGTATAGGAAGATCACAAAATAAGTGCCTCTTATCTGTGGAGGTAGGCTTGCTGACCCACAGAGTGACAGAGCTGAGTGACTGTGTGAATGAGGTTTCTCGGCAAAATAGGGTGCCTCTGGGCCCTTTCCAATGGAGTTATAGACCTTTGGAACACTTGCCTCTGCAGGGTAGATGTGTCATGAGGCCCAGACCAAATGACCACAGGAAGCAGAAGCTAAAGAGACTAGGAGCACAAAAAACTGAGCTGTCTCAGTCTGAAAAGTTATGGCCAGGATCTTAGCAGTTTCAAAGGGTGGAGCCATGGTCTCTGGTGCTTCTAAGGGTGGAACTGCTAAGAAAACAGTGTACCTAAAGTTAAGGGAGCAGAGTTGCTGTCCCAGTGGACCTAGAACACAGAACTGTAGCCCAGGACCAAGGAGCTTCCACTCAGAGTCTAGAGAGTGGCCAATACCTAGAGTCTGAAGATCAGGGCCTTTGTGTAAAATGTCACAGAGAACTAAAGAGTATTTTCCAAGCTTTGAGGGCTAATGTAATGTGTCTGCTAACTTTCTTGGTATCTGTTATGCCTTTTTACCCTGCAAATTCTCCCATTTGTAATGGAAATGTATAGCTTATTCCTACCTGTTTCTGCCATTGTAGTTTGGAAGCAGATAACCTGTATTCTCAATTTCACAGATGTGCAGGAATTTTTGCACTTAGACCTTGGAGTTGCTTTGAGACTTTTGCTATGATATGATGTGAATATGTTTCACATATTTCAAGAACGTGATGAGGGGGGCAAAGGGTGGAAAGTCATGCTTTGAATTGTGTCCACCCAAAAATGTGTGTAACAATTTGGCTGGACCATGATTCCCAGCACTTTGTGATTATCCTCCATTTTGTGATTTCCTATGTTGTAAATCTTAATCTTTGACTGTGACAAATAAATTGGATTATACTAAAGAGGATTAGAGTGGGACAGTAACACCTTACATAAGGTCACCTTCTGGCTCCAATGTAAAGGTAGTTTCCCTGGACTGTAGCTTGCACAACTTTTTAGTTTCCTTTTATCCTACAAGAGATAAAAGGAAAAGAAGCAGAGAACTGAAGACCTCATATCATTAAAGAAAGTAGCACTGAGAGTACAGTGCATCTTTTGGACCTAAGGTTTATTTGCCAAGAAGCTCCCAGACCAAAGAAAGACGGATACAACATAAGGACCTTCCTCCAGAGCTGACAGACAGAGTGCATTCTTCTGGTGCTGTCACCATGAATTTTGACTTCTAGCCTACTGGACTGTGTAAGAATAAACTTCTTTGTTAAAGCCATCCACTCATGGTATTTCTGTTAAGAGCAATACTAGATGACTATGACAGTCTCCCTTTACCAGAACTTTAAATCAGGGAATGTTCCAGGAATTCTGCCTTTTGCTTTTTCACTGTCCCAGGAACTGTGTCTTGAGTCTTTTCCACTGGCCCCCACATTTCCATCAGTTTGTTACTATGGAGACTTGCATGCTGCTGTGATGCTGGAAGCTATGCTATGAATACCTGAATACCAGCAGGGTCACTGTGATGCTCAGGATTGTGTGATAACTTGGCTGGGCCATGATTATCAGTGTTTGTATGTGATGACTCCCATGACTACATCTGTGGTGAACAGTCAATCAGTTTAAAGGGAGTTTCCTTGGAGGTGTGGCCTGCATCGTGCGTAAGAAGATGTTTTGGCTTTTTGCTTGCTCTGCATCCTGCAGCTATTTCTAGATCATCTGACCTCTGGCTCTTGAGACTCAACCTACCAGCCTACCTGAAGAACTCAGAATTCATGGATCTTCACAGCCTGAGAGCAAAGTGTCCTGCTCTCTGACCTGCCAATCTTGGATTTGTCAACCTCTGCAGCTGCACGAATCAAGAAAAGACTCTATCCAGATCCACAGATTCAGATCATCCCAATCTCTACAATCGGGTGAGCCATTTCCTTGGGATATATGTATGCATATTTAAATACTTGTTTTGCTCTCTAGGGTACCCAGCTTAAGACAGTCACTCATGGTGCACAGGTATCAGCTGAGCTTCCAGATAAGGCAGATGAGGAAGGACTAGCTAGTCTACTTCTGAAAGAATCTACCAGTGAAAACCTTATGAACAACAGCAAAACACTGTCTGACACAGTGCTAAAGATGAGCCCCTCAGGTTGAAAGGCACTCAAAACATGAGAAGAGTAGACCTGCCTTCTCAAAGTACAGTTGATCTTAATGACATAGATGCGGTCAACGTTTGGGGACCTTCAGTGGCTGATGGGGCACAACTCAGAAATGAGAAGAGTTGCAAATATCCATTAATAACTAGAACATGAAATGTATGAAATATGAATCCAGGAAAACTAGACATGGTTATGGGTCAAATGGAAAAAATAAACACCAAAATTCTAGGCATTAGTGAGTTGAAATGGACTGGTGTTGACCATTCTGAATTGGGTAATTATATGGTCAACTATGCCAGGAACGATAATTTAAATAGAAATGGCATTGCCCTCATGATCAAAAAAAAACACTTCAAGATTTATCCTGAAGTACAGTGCTGTCAATGATAGGATAATATTCATATGTCAATAGATAATATGAATATTAATCAAATTTATGTACCAGTAACTAAGGCCAAAGATGAATGAGTAGAAGATTTTTACCAACTTCTGCAGTTTGAAATTGAATGAACAGCAATCAACATGAATTGTTACTTACTTCTGATTGGAATGAATGTCAGAAACAAAGAAAAGTACAGTAGTAGGAAAATACAGTCAGTAGCAGAAATGATGCTGGTGATCAAATGACGTAATTTTTCAAGACCAATAATTTCTTCACTGTAAATACCTTTTTTTGACAGTATTGACTCTACAAATGGACCTAGCCAAGTGAAATACACAAGTATCGCATCAATACATCTCTGGAAACAAACAATGGAAAAGCTTGAGTTCATCAGTCAGAACAAAGCCAGGTGCTGACTATGCAACAGACAATCAATCGGTCAGATGCAGATTCAAGTTGAAACTGAAGAAAATTGAACAAGTCCATGACAGTCATAATTCTACCTTGAGTATGCCTCACCTGAAATTAGAGAATATCTCAAGAATAGACTTGATGTGTTGCAAACTAATGACTAATGACTTTTGTTTTCTTTATGTTGAAGTATAATACATACTGAATGTTACAGTCTTTGATCTTCATCACCGAGTACTTCAAGTCCTCTTCACTTTCAGCAAACAAGATCGTATCATCTATATATTGCAGGTTGTTAATCCTGACACTCTATTCTTCAATATAAAGTCCAGCTTCCTGGATTTTTCATACAGCACACAGATTGAACAATGCATGTAAAAGCTGGACAACAAATAAGGAATACCAAAGAAAACTTGATGCCTTTGAATTACAGTGTTGGCAAAGAATAGTGAATATACCATGGCTGTCAGAAGAACCAGCAAGCCTGCCCCAGAAGGACCATCAAAATGTTCCTTAGAAGCTAGGATGATGAAATTTGACAAAGCTCAATACATATTTATGTTAAAAACTCACAGCAAAAAAGGAAGAGAAGGGAAATTGTTCAACATAATAAAAGATATTTATAAAAGCCAACAGTCAACATCAGTCTAAATAGAGTCTCCCCTTGAGAATGGAAAACAGCAAAGCATGCCCTTCATCACCACTTTTACACAATGTTGTTCTGGAGGTTCTAGCCAGAATAATCAGGCTAGAAAAAGAAATAAAGAGCATCCAAATTGGTAATGAAGAAGTAAAAATATCTCTATTTGCAAATGATATGATCTTATGCACAGAAAACCTTAAAGAATCCACACAAAAAGAACTACTGGAACTCAATAGAAGAGTTCAGCAGAGTGCCAAGACACACCAACAAAGAGGAAATTGCTGAATTATTACCACTTACAATGGCCCCCAAGATGATTCAATATTTAGGAATAAATCTAACCAGAGACATAAAAGACGTATACAAAGAGAACGACAAGAAACTACTATAAAAAAACCAAACAAGACCTACATAATTGGAGAACCTACCATGTTCATGGATAGCAAGACTGAACATTGTGAAAACGTCTGTTCTACCCAAAGTGCTCAACAGATAAAATGCAATCCCAATCCAAATTACAATGGCATTTTTTAATGAGATGGAGAAACAAATTAACCAACTTCACATAAAGAGAGAAGAGGTCTTGAATAAATACTTCCTTACTGAAGAAATAAAAAAAGGGAGAAACCTGACACTACCTGACTTTGCAACCTATTATACTACCATGGCAGGCAAAAGAGCCTATCACTGGTCCGACAGCAGGCACAGAGACTGATGGAACAGAACTGAGAATCCATACATATCATCCACCTATAAGTAGGTGATTTATGATAAAGGCCTAAAGTCTCTTAATTGGGAAAAGATAGTCTCTTTAATATAAGTAATGTTGACATAACTGGATGTCCATCTCCAAAAACATGACACAAGACCCACACCTCACACCGTGAACAGAAACTAACTCAAACTGGATCAAAGACCTAAATTACAATCCCAATGATAAAGATCATGAAAGAAAGAATACAGACAACTCTGAGGGCCCTAATACACAGCATAAACAGAATACAAAACATTACTAACAGTGCAGAAACTTCAGGAGGCAAAAGAGGTAACTTGGAACTCCTAAAAATCAAACACTTATGCTCATTCAAACTTCACCACAAGAGTAAAAAGCTAACCTACAGACTGGGGAAAAAAAAGAAAAAGAAACTTTGGTTATAACAAATTTGATCATTACTTAATCTCTAAGATCTATAAAATACTATAAAACCTCAACCACAAAAAGACAAATAACCAAACTAAAACAATGGGCAAAGGATATGAACAGGCACTTCACCTAAGAAGACATTGACAGCTAACAGATATGGGAGAAAATGCTCGCAATCCTTAGCCATTAGAGAAATCCAAATCAAAACTACAGTGAGATACTGTCTCACCCCATCGAGGCTGGCATTAATCCAAAAACCACAAAATAGGATATGGAGAGAGTGGAACATTGCTGGTGAGAATGTAAAATGATAAAACCCATGGAAATTGACTTGATGCTTCTTTAAAAGACTAGAAATAAAAATGCTATACAGTCCAGCAATCCTACTCCTTGGAATATTTCCTAAAGAAGAGCTGTCACATGAATTGATACATGCATGGATATAGATATAAGTGTATCAGGTGTTCACCACAACACTGTCTGCAATAGCAAAAAGATCGAATCAATGCAGGTTCTCATCAATGATGATACATTCACACAATGCAATACTATACAATGATCAGGAACAATGATGAATTTATGCCATATCTGTTAACATGGAGGAAACTGGAAGGCACTGTGCTTAGTCAAATTAGTCACAAAAGGACAAATATTGTATGAGACCACTACCTAAAGAACTGAAGAATAGGTTTAAACATGGAAGAAAACATTCTTTGATGGTTAAGACAGTTGGGAATGAGGGAGAGGGGTATTCACTAGCCAGATAGTAGACAAATTATTTTAGGTGAATACATAATACAGGAGAAATCAGCATAACTAGATTAAACCAAAAACTAAGACATTTCCTGAATACAACCAAACACTTCAAGGGACAGAGTAAGTAGGTGCCAGAGTCTGGAGACTATGGTTTCAGGGCACATCTAAGTTAACTAACATAATAAAGTTTATTAAGAAATATGTTTCAACCCCACTTTGATGAGTGGCATTTGGAGTCTTAAAAGGTAGAAAACAGTCATCTAAAAAGGATGAATTACTTCCAACACACCAGGAGCAAATGAGAATGAAGAATACCAAAGACATAAGGAAAATATGAGCCTTAGAAACAGGGCCACATAAACCAAAGACTACATCAGCATGAGACTAGAAGCGCTGGATGGTGCCTGCCTACCACTAATGACTGCTCCGACAGGGAACACATCAAAGAGTCCCCGACATAGTGGGAGAAACGTAGAGTGCAGAACTTGAACTCTTTAAAAAGATCAGATGTGATGGTCTGATAGACATGAGAGTCCCCAGAAGACATGACCCCTGGTCTCTCTGTTACCCCAGAACTAAAATCACCCCTGAAGCCACCTTCTGAGACAAAGATTGGACTGGACTATCAGTGTGCTTCTCAGCTTGAGTAGATATAAGAGACTAACTGTGCAGGTCCTATCTGGAGGCAAGATGAGAAAGCATAGAGGGACAGAAACTGTTTGAATGGACACAGAAATTATTGGGTGGAGAGGAGGAGTGTGCAGTGTGGGGATTATGTAATAATGTAAGTTTCTGTATGACAAACCAACTTCCACTGTAAATGTTCACTTAAAGCACAATAAAATATTAAAATAATAAAAAGAAGCTAGGATGGTAAGACTGTATCACATACTTGGGGTATCAGAAGGGATCAGTCCCTGGAGAAAGACATCATGCTCAGTAAGGTAGAGGATCACCAAAAATGAGGATGTACTGACACAGTGGCTGCAAGAATGGGCTCAAGCATAACAGTGATAAGGTGGAAAAGGACTGAGTAGTTTTCCGTTCTGTTGTACATAGGGTCACTATAAGTCAGAATCAACTAGATGTCATCAACAACAACATATGGATTGTATCCTGCCTCAATAACTTTAAATACTATGTACACTTATAGCTCCCAGATCTCCACACCTGGCACTTCGTATGAACCCCAGACTCACATTTTGAACCATCTGCACTACATTTCCTTCTAAATATCTAACAGACATTGCAAACTTAACATGTCCAGAAAACCCACTACTGATTTGTCCTTTTCCCCAGTGCGTTTTACTCTTGCAAGAAACTTCCGTTTCAGTGAATGGTCATATCCCAAATTCATCTGTAAATCTCATTGCCTCTCCTTCATCAGTGTATCAAATTTGTCCATTTCTCATCACTTCCACTGCTATAACCTTAGACTAAGTATACAATATATCTCATCAAAACCCCCGAAAAAACCCACTGCCATTGATTCTAACACATAGCAACCCTACAGAACAGAGTAGAACTGCCCCATAAGTTTCCAAGGAGCACCTGGTCGATTTGAACTGCCCACCTTTTGTTCACAGCACAGAAAAATCACAAACTGGAGAGCAATCTCACAACACCAGGAATTATGGCCCAAATTGCCACATACATTTTTAGGGGGATACAATTCAGTCCATGACATGTTCCATTAGTATACGTGTCTGTTGTACCAATACCAGGTTTAACACTTGTGGTGGTGTAACAGGTTGCAACGTCAGGTAGTGTGAGGCTTCCCATTTTGCTTTTCATTAAAGCTTTTCTTAACTGGTGCTTCTTCCATTTCCATATTAAGTAGGTGATACATTTTTCTAAACTCATTAAAAAATGTCATCGGAAGTTGGATCAGGATTGCACTGTATCTATAGGTCACTTTGAGTAGAAAAGCCATTTTCATAATCTTGAGTCTTCTTATCCATGAGCAAGGTAGTTTTCTCCAGTTGCGCAGGTCTCTTTTGATTTTTTACAGTAGTGTCTTTTAGTTTGCTTTGTATAGGTCTTTCACATCTCCAGTTAGATTTATTCCTAAGAAAAACACAATTTTTTAATATTGATCTTGAATCTTGCCATGTTACTGAATTCACTATTAGTTTTTGAAGCTTCATTTGTAGATTCTTCAAGATATTCTATATAAATAACTATGTCATCTGAGAATGAAGATAGTTTTACTTCTTCCTTTGTAATCCAAATGACTTTTCTTTCTCTTGCCTTATTACATTGGCTAAGTTACCTCCAATGCAAAATCGAATTGCAGTGGAGAAAGCAGGTATCTTTGTCTTATCCTCAGTCTCAGGAAGAAGGTATTCATTCTTCATCATTACACACGATGTTAATAGCTTTACCATGGATGGCATTTATCAGGTTAGTGAATTTTTTTCCTAGTCCTACTTTACTAAGAGTTTTTATATTGAATGTATGTTGGATTTATTTTTTTTTCCTAGGTAATTTTTTTTCTGCCATCTATTAAGATAATCATATTTTTTCTTTTTAAAATCTGTTGGTACAATGAATTACACATTTTGAATGTGAACCAAATCTTGCCTATTGCCTCACCTCATTATACATCATTCTTTTTATGTATTGTTGGATTTTACCAGTTAAAATTTCTTTAACTGTTTTGTATGTTTACTTATATTAGACATAATTTTTTTGTCCTGTCTTGTCTGTCAGATTTGGGTATTGGGGAAATGCTGGTCTCATAAAATGAATGTTGAGATGTTCTTTCCTCTTCTGTTTTCTGGAACAGTTGGTATTGAATTGGTATTATTCCTGCCTCACTATAGGGCTACTGTGAGTCGGAATTGACACGGCAGTAATAGGTTCGTTTTTGGTTTTTACAGGATTGGGTTCATTCAACAATGAAGCCATAAGGCTCCGGTGGGCCTTTGTTTGTTTGTTTTGGGGTTTTCTTTTCTTCATTAAGAATTTGTGAGTGTGCACATGAGAGAGTTTTAAAAATAAAGATTCAAATTATTTAAATGGGTATGGAGCTCTTTAAGTTATCTTCTTTTGTGATCTTTGGCAGTTTGTGTATTTAAGAATTTGCCCATTTCATCTGTATTGTCCAATTTATTGGCATAAAGATGTTCCTAATTTTCTCTTATCCTTTTAATGTTTATGGAATCTGTAGTGATATCCCATTTAATTCCTGCTTTAGTAATCTATGCCTTCTCTCTCCTTTTCTTGATTTTTTTGTTAAACGGTATTACCTATATTGATCTTCTCAAAGACACAGCTATTGGTTTCATTTGTCTAGTCTTCTGTTTTTCATTCACTTCAGTTATTTTATTATTTCCTTCATTTTTCTTGATCTGGTTTTAATTTGCTGATTTTTCTGGTTTCTTAACTAGATATAAGTTTAAATTATTGAATTGAGCTCTTTTTATGAGTTATTTATTCACACTAATACCATTTTAAAAATTTTGATAAATATACACGTAATATTTGTCCTGTCCACAATTTTTATATGTACAACTCAGTGACAGTGATTACATTCATTATGTTACTCAACTATCACTATTATGGATTTCTAAGTTTTTCCATCATCCTCTCCTCTTTTCTAAAATAAGCAGATATTACAAATTTTGGTAAGTTATTTTCATTTAATACAAAATATTTTCTAATTTCTCTAGTGATTTCCTCTGTAATTGTAGGTTGATTAAAAGTATACTATTTTATTTCCAAACATTTAAGAGAAACCCCCCCCACCCCCGTTATCTACTTTCATTCCAAGTGGTCACACAATATACTCGGTATATTTCAATACTTTTAAAGTTATTAAAATTTCTCTTGTGTGTCAGAATATGGTCTATCTTAGTGAATGATCCACATGTACTTGTCAACAGTATGTTCTGCAATGTCTGTACCATTTTACATTCCCACCAGTAACAGACAAGGGTTACCATTTCCCCAAATCCTTGCCAATGTCTGTTCTTTTCTTTTTTTTTTTTTCCCTAAATCTTAATTATCCTAGTGGGTGTAAAATGATATCTCAGTGTGGGTTTGATCTACATTTCTCTGATGGCTAATGATGTTGAACATCTTGTCATACGTTTGGTGGTCATGTGAAGGATCATTTTTTAAATTGGTTTGTTGATTTTTTTCTCTTACATTATCCAAGTTCTATACATATTTTGACTTTCAGCTTTTTGGCAGATATTTAGTTTCCAAAGATATTCTCCCAGTCAGTAGCTTTCTTTTCTCTTTTTTGTTAAGGTCTTTTGATAAATAATAACGTTTAATTTTCACGAGGTCCTATTTATTTACTGTCTTTTGCTGTTTGTACTTTTGTTACTATGTTAGATAATCCATTGTTCAAACTAAGCCCAACAGCCTTCCCTTGCCTCTTCCTCTAAGACTTTTACAGTTTTACTTTTACATTTAGATCCTTAATCCTTTGTTTTTTTAATATAAGACATGGATCCTGTTTCATTTTTCTACATACGGAAATCCAATGTCCCAACACTATTAAAGAGACTCTTCTTTCCCCATTGAATGGATTTAGCAACCTTGCCAAAAATCAACTGACCACAGATGTGTGGGAGAATCTGTGGACACTGAATTCTATTCCATTGGTCTATGTATCTTTTATTATACCAGTATCAGGCAGTTTTGATTACTGTATAGTTTTTCTTTTTCTAGAAAAACTAAAAATACAACTACCATATCCATTGCTAGGAATATACCCAAATGACTTTAAAGCTGTGATGCAAACATACGTATATCAATGTTCACAGTAGCCAAAAGCTGTAAATCACCTAACTGTACACCAAGAGATGAATAAACAAAATGGTAAATACATACAGTGGGCTACTACTCAGCCATAAATAGAAATGAAGTCATAACATAACTTACAACATGGATAGAGATTGCAGATATTATGCTGAGCGAAATAAATCAATTACAAAAGGACAAAAATTGTTATGACTCACATATATAAAAATATAGGAATATGCAACTGTATACAGACCAAAGTTTATTAGTGGTTATCAGGAGCAGAAGGGAGGGGCAAAGAGATATTACTTCTTATACAGCACTGAGTTTCAGTTTACAGTGATGGAAAAGTTGCATTAAGAGCAGTTACACAGACAACTAATGCAATTGATGTCAATAAGCTGTACCCCTGTAAAAAGATAAACTACCAAAAGTGCAAAAGTTGTGTGATATTGTTTAGCTATCTAGCAATGCTATAACAGAAATACCACAAGTGGGTAGTTATAACAAACAGAAATTTATTTTCTCACAATTTAGGAAGTTAAAGTCCCAATTCAGGGTGTTGGCACTAGGGGAAGGCCTTCTGTCAGCACTGGGGGAAAGTCCTTGTCTCCTGGTGATCTTCATGTAGTGTATCTTTCCTTCCCCAACTATGTTTCCTTGTCTATGCTTAAGCTGCACTTTTTATATCTCAAGTGTGATTGGCTTAAAACACAGCCTACACTGACATGGCCTCTTTACATTACAAAGAAAATGCATTTTCAAATGGGATTACAACCACAGGTATAGGGGTTACGATTTATGCACATATTTTTGGGAGGCAATTCAACTCATACCATTCCACCCTTTGGTCTCCCCAAATTCATGTCCTTCTCACATGCAAAACACATTCACCCTATCACATCATCCCAAAAGTCTTATATCAAGTCGAAGTACAATTCCCAAATCTCATCTTCTGAAATATCTAAATCAAATATGCATGAGCCTTTAGGCATATTTCATTTCTCTTCATCTGTAAATGTATGAAATCTAGAATACAAGTTATCTGCTCCGTAAGTACAACAGTGAACAGGAACAAAGACATTTCCATCACAAATGGGTAAAATTGGAGGGAAAAAAAGGAATGATATGTATCAAGCAAGTTCAGCAGCACTGCATTAACTCTCAAGATTTGATCTCTGAAACCATCTTAGCAATGGCCCCACACTCTAGACTCTGAGTACTGGTCATGCTCTCTGGATTCAGTATGGAGGCCCTTTGCCTCTGGGCTTCAGCCCCACCTGTCAGGCCCACTGGGATGGCAATCTATTCCTTTGGCTTTAAGCGGCACTGCTTCCTAGTCCTTCTGAGTGGTGACCCCATCCCCTTGTTTTCTGCAGGTCTGGTTCTTCTTCTGCCCTTTGGTCTACCCTTTGTGTACAGGGGTATAACTTATTGATACCAATTGCATTAGTTGTCTATGTACTGCTCCTCAGCCTGTTTTAGGTTTCAGTCCTATTCTCACGGCCAACCTCAACAGTAATCCATATTCCAGAAGCAAGTTGGTGCAGATTTGACTCTTTGAAACCTAGGATGCAGTGTCTCCACCTTTGAAACTGACTCAGTCCTGCTGCTCAGGCTCTTTCTAAAAGTTTTAATAAACTCCAAACTTGTCCATGAATGGCCCTTTTGTTCCCTTGGAGGATAACAAATGTAGCTCCTTTGAACCGTTTCCTGCCTGCATTATTCTAAGAGGTAGACAGATTTCTTGTCTTTTGGTCTTTCTCTGAGTCTTTCAGTCTAAGCTGATGGGTTTTCTGCTGTGGTAGCTGGTTAGATCCAACATGCTAAAGGCTTAATTTCTTCAACAAAAGACTGTGTATCTTGGTGAAATTCTAGAACACACACCTTCAGCTGGTATAACAAAATTATCCAAATCTTTTAAGTTTTGTTTTTATTTTGTACAGTTAATTTTTAAGTTTACCTCCTACCTCTTGCATTTTACTAGAAGTAGCAAGAAGAAACCATACTATCCTTTTAAGATCTTGCTTAGAAGTTTCCTTAGTCAAATGTCCAAGTTACTCACTTACAAGTTCTATCATCCAAGAAACATTCGAACATAATTCAGACAAGTTCTTCACCACATAAAAAGCAATGGTCTCCCTCCACTGTCCAATCATGTGTTTGTCATTTTCTTTTAAAGCCTCATCAGAAGGACATTTAACACTGACTTCTCTGACATTCTGTTGGTGGCATCATATGCAGAGTACTGGTATACAAATAATGCACATTTTTCACCTTTATTTGCCAACAACACTCTCCCTCTGTGAAGTACTTTTGTAAGTACACTAGGCTAGTTTTTTAATTTATAGCAAAACATAAAAAAATGACATAGCAGCATTCATGAAAAAACTTCGCAAGGAGAGGGTAAGGTTGGCAAACAAACATACAAGGTACACATTATTTGTCTGAAATGCGGTATTGTACAAACAATGAAGACTTTCTCTATTGCTCTCCTCAATTCCTTCTGAGCATACCCCAGAACTGCCTTTATAGCCATAAGTCTACTGAAAGTCTCTTCAAAGCAATCTAAGCTTTTACCATTAAAAACTTGTTGCCATTGAGTCAATTTTGATTTAAAGAGACCCTATAGAACAGAGTAAAACTGCCCCATGGGGCTTCAAGGAGCTCCTGGTGGATTCACACTGCCAGTCTTTCGCTTAGCAGCTGTAGCTCTTAACCACTACAGTAGTCACCTATGTACTCTTCCAGTATCTATTTATTATCAGTTCCCAAACTACTTCCATACTGTACGTGTTTGTTAGAGCAGCATTCTGTTCCCAGTACCAAATCGTGTCTTAGTTACCTAGTGCCACTGTAACACAAATACCACAGGTGGATGACTTTCTCAGATTATTTCTCAAGTTTAGGAAGTTAGAAATCCAAATTCAGGGCATGAGCTCTAGTGGAAGTCTTTCTGTGTCAACTCTGGGGGAAGGTCCTTTTTCCTTGTTTTTTTGATGAAATTCATGATGTGTGAGATCTGTCTTCCCCCAACCGTGTTTGATTCTTTATGCCTAATGTGGTCTTTTTATTACCTCAAAAGTGATTGGCTTAAAATACACCACAAACTGATATGACCTCTTAACATAACAAAGATAATCTATTTTCAAATGAGATCATAACCACAGATACAGGAATTAAGATTATGGTATCTTTCACTGATATATGTTTTATCATTGTTTGGTAAAGCATAAAACAAATGTGTTAGGTCAAGTTGGTTCATAGCTGATAGTGTTACTGGAGGCTTCTGTATCCTTACTAATTTCCTATTAGTTTTATCAATCATGAAATATTGATTTCTCCAATTACATTGTTGATTTATGTACTTCTATCAGTAGTTATTTTTTTGTGTGTATTTTGAAGCTCTGTTATCAGACATATACAACATATACACATTTAGGATCGTTCTATTTTGTTTAAAAAAATTAAGCCCATTCTACTAGATTCACCCTCCATCTTTCTTCAACCGGGAGTCAGAACTTTATATACCACATCTTTGTCCTCTGTTTTTAAGACGGTTTTGGACAATGAGCAGTAACATAGGGACACTGGAGAGTGGAGGGGAAAAAGGTTTGAGTATCTAACTCCTTCCCTGCTAAGCTACAGATTGGCAACAGGTTCTTCTAGGAAGGCACCAGTTCCTTCAGGTGACGGTATCCTACAGCAATGGGTCTCAGTGCATTCCAGTAATCCCTCCTTCCTCTGAGGTCAGGCTGATAGTGGTTCTCTTATCAGCCTTGGGTGCTTAACCATCTCTTTTTGTTTTCAGGTGGACTCTGTAGTTTCCATGAGTCTGACCCTCCGACAGCACTGGGCTTGGTTTTCGGTTCTGTCCACACCTTTTTTAAATCACCCTTTCATTAGTACCCTTCAATCATTTGTGTTGAGTATACCATCTGTTAACTACTAAGGATATTGACTAAGTATGTGCTCAGTGGCACCCCCAAATTCACTTAAATTATTTACAGGAGCCCATTTTGGCCCTGGAAACCCTGGTGGCGTAGTGGGTTAAGGGCTATGTCTGCTAACTAAGCGCCTGGCAGTTCAGATCCACCAGGTGCTCCTTGGAAACTAGAGGGAGCAATTCTAGTCTGACCTCTAGGGTTGCTACGAGTCGGACACCACTTGACAGCAGTGGGTTTGGGGTTTGTTTTTTTTATTCTTTTATTTTTTGGCTCTTTCTGTCCTATCACTGGATTCAACCAAATTGATCATTTAACCTCAGGCACTTAAACCAAAAAAAAACAAACACACTGCTGTGGAGTCAATTATGATTCACAGAGACCCTACAGGACAGAGTACAACTGCTCCATAGTTTTCAAGGAGTGCCAGGCATGCTGCAACCGCTGACGTTTTGGTTAGCAGACACAGCAGGTAATCACTATACCACCTGCATAAAAATGGGCTTATTTAGTGGATCTTTTGATTAGAAGAAAATATAAAGATTATATGTTGACTCCATTCTCTCAAAAGCAATGCCAAGGCATAATATACTTATGATCTAGGCATTAACTTCTCAGAATTGCTGTGCATGACACTGTGCATCATGTTAGAGATTCTGCATGGACCATATATGTACTGTCGCGTTCACACACACATACACACACATACACAGTTGTCCTCCAGCTGATTCCCATTCACAGGGATCCTATACGGCAGAGCTGGTTTGCGGATTCCAGCTGCTAATCAACTGGTTAGCAGCTGTAGCTCTTAACCATTGTGGAGCAGCAGCAGTCCCCACAAACTGTCCGTGTTCAATGACTTCTGCTGAAATAAGGAACATCCTCCTCAACCGCCCTGGTGGCATACTGGTTCAGTAATAAGGTTCCTAAACAAAAGATCCATAGTTGGAATCTACCAAGAACTCTTTGGAAACTCTATGGGGCAGTTTTACTCTGTCCTGTTGGGTCACTAGGAGTCAGAATGGGTTCAACGGCAGTGCGTTTGGTTTTTCTCAATCTCCCTAGTTTTGGGTCTTCACTGTTTTTCCCATTCTTCTCCCATCCCAGCTAAGTGGTTAGAAAATATGCATTATCTGGTTTGGACAGATTAAAGAAGCGAACTCTAGGCAAACTATTGAGGAGAAAAGGGCAACAGCCTATACTCAAATTACAGCAGGGAATGTAAATGAAAAATTATGGTGGTTTTCTTCAGTCTCAAGACGGTGATACAATGAAATGTGTTGTCTTCGATTTAAGACTAAAAGCCTTCTGAGTAGACTTTAAAAAACACTGAAATAGAAAAAAAAATTTGTTTTGAGAATGGGCTAGCCGAGTGTCGTCGAGTCGGATCCGACTCAGGGCGACACTTGGCTAGGGCTATGACTTTTAAAAAGGGAGCTAAACCTGCCCAGACATGTCGTAAAGAAAAGGAACAAAAGTTTTTATACCGAAACCAAGAGGCACCGGAATTACTTGTTTCCCAGCACTGGATTTGCCTCAGGAGTTCTGGTGGTGTAGTGAAGAGCTCCGCTGCTAATCAAACGGTGGTTTCAGCCCACCACCCCCTCTTCACTGTAGAAAGATGTGGCAATCGGTTTTCAAAAAAGATTACAACCTTGGAAATCCTACTCTGTCTTACAGGGTCCCTGTGAGTCAGAATCGACTCCACAGCAGGGAGTTTGTTCTGGGGGGGGGGGGCGGCAGGGGCTTTGGACTACCCTCACTTGTGCACTCGCCTGGCATGAACAGGAGACATCCTCCACAAATGAGTTTTAAGCGCTGGAGCAAGACGAAGTGCAGCGTGGATCCAAAGTGTGAGAGAGAAACACTTGCTCCAGGCTCACTTTCGCAAAATGCTTTCCCTTACCTTCCCCTAAGGGTAATTCCTTACCCGCCTACCTGCCTCCTTCCGCCCGGGCTTTTTACTTTTCGAGCAAGGCACCGCCTTCCAAAGCAGCCCACCAATCAACAGTATGAACAACACGAAGAGCTGTGTGTCTGTGTGTGTGTGTAGGCAGTCCCTGGCTGCCGCTATCTCGCGAGAACTAGCGGTGTTCCCGTGGTCTTCAAGGCTTTCTGGTGAGCTTGTCGCCCACGGGGTGCCGGCGGCGCCGTGGCTCCACCCCCTCCGAGACCGCGCGCAGCGTGGCGGGAAGTTCGCTTGTTCCGGCTTTGGATCCCACGGGTTCTGGAACCGTGGTCTGGACCTTCGGTGCAGGTGCTGTAAATTGGAAGAGTGGGCAGGTAAGATGTGTCCCGTGGATAGGGAACACCCCAGGAGTCCAGCTGCTGCCCTGTGTGGGACTACGCGCCTCTGGTCTCGTCCGGGGAGGTCGGGGTTACTCGTCTTGGGAGGGGTGGGGCTTGGTGTCCGGCACTCGCCAGATGCACCCTGGGCTGGCCTGGGAGCTTTTTCCACCGGCTGCGGGGAAACAGGCTCAGGACGGTTTTACTAACGTAGCCCAAGGTACAGTTCGGGCTGATTCAGGGTTGAACCTGAATCGGCCCTGCAACGCTCTGCCTCTAGCTTCTTCACCACTGCCCCGGGCTGCAGGTCTGACCTAGACATTTTAAGTCGCTGCCAGAGCCAGTCAAGGGTGCGTTTTGTCGACGTTCTGACAGCCTTAATTTCAGGTGAAGGAACTGGTGAAGATCTGATTTCTCGTTTTCTTCTCCTTTGTGCACGGGGTAGGGAGGGTTTATTTGCTTTTCGGGATTCCTATGTCTTTGAGAACTTTTCGAAATTGTTATGCCCAATGTCTCGGCCTGCCCAACCTCCTGGAATTTCTTCAGAATTTTTTGGAGTCTCTGATGGTAATCACTGAGCCCCTGGCGACGCAGTGGTTAAAGGTCAATGGCTTAAATCCACAACCTTTCCTTAGAAACCCTGTGGGCATTTCTACTGTGTCCTATAGGGTCGCTATGAAACAGAATCGGCTGGATAGCGAAGGGCTAATAATAGTAATCGTATTAACCCCAAACATTTCAGAACATGCGTTAAACAATGGATAACTCTTCGACTGCTTCGACGTTCCTGACAGACAGCTTGGAGCTGGAGCTGGGGACTGAATGGTGCAGACCTCCTTGCTTTTCTTGTGGTTTTGACACAAGAGGAGGAGGCAGTAGTTTTTCCGGAGAGTCCTACCTTTCCAGTGGAGCGCTTAAGCGGTGAGTTAAAAAAAATCAGACCTTTGTTTTTTTTCCCTGATAAGATTGAGTATCAGTTTGTTAGGAATGTTACTTAATTGCGGTTTCAGTCAATTAAGCTTTGATTTTCACCCTGTGATGTTTTGTGATCAGCTAAGTATATTACACAGGTGCAAACTGATAATTAATTCTGTTGCTGATTTCCTGGTTAGAAGGTACCCCAAAGTATTCTGGGTATTGAGAAAGTCCTACGTGTAAGTGGTATTTTCTTCCCTTACTACGGGTGTGGAGTTGGACATTTTTTCATTTACTTAAAATGAATTCTGAACTAGCTGAGCTTTTGAAATACTTTCTTCTAAAGAGTAGGATAATATTCTAGAGCTTTTCAGTAGTTCTTAAGTAAGCCGTACACATTTTTTGCTGCCGCATTCCTTTTGGTTGTGTATACCTATCTATATAAGCTTTATAGATTTAGATTTTTAAAAATAACTTTTTCACCAAGTCCCATCCATTCCTGTCTGAAGAGTTGACCTCCATCATGATTTATAGACAAGGGCAGGACCAGGGCGGGAATGGATGGGACTTGGCGAAACAGAGTAACCATATCGTGTGTGCACTTCATGGTTCTATGCATCTATAGGGTGTCATCCTGCTGACCTCTTACTGGAGGTGGGGGAGAGGATGGAGAGAAGGGGATAGGAGATTATTAGGAAGATATGACCTGTAGAGAATGGAGAGGAAGAGTTTGCCGTCAGCGGGTAGGGAAAGCAGTGGGAGCTACACATAGGGCGGCATGCAAATTTATATGGGATTGTACATTTTCATTCAATCATAATAAAAAGAATAATAACTTTTTAATAAATGGACCAGATTATATAAATTCGCAGAACTGTTATTCGTCAGAGACCATGCATTAGGCAGGTGTGCACATATTGCAGTAAAACTAATATTCTTGAAATGTTTTAGGAATGCTTATTTGAGACTCTAAAAGAGATTACTCAGTTTGATCATGCTGTTTACCAGACATGACTGAAAATAACTTCTAGCTGTGTTTAAAAAAATCCAATGCCCTGCATCATAGTCTGTCTCTGCATTTTTCTCCCTAAATTACATTGTTTTTTAGTTATGCTTTTTGTAATCACTGTATGATTATCTCTTTAATGCAGTGTATATGTAATAGTAATTCTGGATATGTAAGGTACCAAGGCGTTTCTTAACTTTATGACATTTTCAACATGTTATATGTAACATGGACTCCTATACTATCAAGAAAGATATGCTACAGTATATGAGCATACTTTTTTATGAGGTTAAATCAGAATTTTTATTTCAGGCTAATTTTGAATCTTGATCCTTTACCAACCAATTTTGAAGAAGATACAGTGGAAATATTTGGCATTCAGTGGGTTACTGAAACTGCATTAGTTAATTCATCTAGAGAGCTTTTTCATTTATTCAGGTACGTTTTTTCACTTTTTTTCTTTCTAACAGTCTGCGAGTGTAGACATTGTACAATTTTGGATGTTACATTGCTGGGTGGTTTCTAATACTTTCAGTATTATTATTAGAAAGATAATGAAGTTATTAGAAAAGAAACTGAAAGCTAAGCAACATCTACACTAATGTATGGTTTACTTTTTCAGTACAAGTTCAATAAATATTCAGTAGAGTTGTGCTTATTGCTTCTTTCATTATCGCCCAGTAAAAATAGGCAGCAGTGACTGATGGAATAATGGTTTTAATGAGTTGCTTTTTTGTGATTTTTAAAATCTCTGTGCTTTGAATATGATATCAAGTATTGAAGACAGATATTTAGGGCTTTGAACTATAATATACTATTAGAAAAACATTAAAGTACTTTTGCTTTTTAATAGCCTTAATATCTTTAAACAGTCTTCTCCAAATACATATTTGAGACTGTGTAATAGAAATATGATACATTTTCTATTTGAAGAGCAAATTTTGAATATAAATTTTCAGACATGCGAAAGTGGCTAAAATAGTCTAATGCACTGCCACACATCCATTCCTGTTACAGGGTATCACATTTTCATCTATACTATCCCATTTTGGCTTAACTATCTTTTTTTTTTTTTTTTAATTTTTACTTAACATGACTCAGTGAAAATGTACATTCACGTATAAATTTACATGCCCTCCTATATGCAGCTTCCACTGCTCTCCCTGCCCGGTGACAGCACACTATTCCTCTCTGCTCCATACATGTTTTGTTCTCCCAACAGTCTCTTTTTCCCTCCTCTCCACCCACTCTCCTTCCTCTAGCCAGAGGTCAGCAGGATGACATCCTATAGATGTATAGAACCATAAAGTGCATCGAGTATGTGGTCACTGCATTGCCAAGTCCAATCCATTCTTATCCGAGCATGGACCTTCGTTATGATTAATGGTCAAGGGCAGCATCAGGGTGAGGGGCCATGCTCCCAGGGGAACACCAAAACCACTGGACCATCAATTGAGGTCTTTTAGTGGGGATCTCAGGGTGCACCCCTTTTTATACTTGTGTTACCAGTGAGACTCAACTTAGTGAGCTCCGTCGTGGCTATCACTGGTGGTGGCCGGGCACCATCCGGTTCTTCCAGTCCCAAGTCTATGTAGGCACCCACTCATGTGGGTCTCTTTGTTTTCTGGGTTGTCTTTCCCCCATGTCATTTTAGTCCTTGGTGAGCATCCGTTCCTGCTGAGTTGGGACCATTTGCTGTGCCCTCGGATGGCAGCTTGGCAGCTTTTAAGACCCCAGACGCCACTCACCAACGTGGGGTGCAGAGAGCTCTCTTAGCAAAATGCTAGTTGTGCCAATTGGCCTCGCTTTCACCCGAGAGCATGGTCCCCCGTCCCCTGCCCCAGCTACTCAATCCTTGCAATATTAGGTTAAGATGGAAGGAGTACTCATGTTATGTTTAAGTCCACTTAATATTGTTCTTGTTTCTAATGGGTGCTATCACCGATTTCACACAACCAGATACCTAGCACTATCTAAACCCTCCCCGCCTCCCTCCCTCCCAACCCTCCCTTGCAGCTGTCAAAGAGTCTTTTCTATACACAAGCCTGTTTTTGAGATCTTATCGTAGAGGTCTCATACAATATTTGACTTTTTGTCATTGGCTGCTTTCACTCAACATAATGTCTTCCAGTTGAAATCAGGTCATGAGATATTTCCTGAAGTCATCGTTGTTCTTTATCATTGCGTAGTGCTCCATTGAGTATATATACCATAGTTTACCTATCCGTTCTTCATTTGTTGAGCATCTGGGTTGATTCCATCTTTTTGCTATCGTGGACTGTGCTGCGATAAACATTCTGGTGCATGTGTCCGTTGGTGTGAAAGGCCTTGATTCTGTAGGATATATTCCAAGTAGTGGAATTACTGGGTCAAATGGTATATCAATATCCATTTTTTTAAGGAAGCGCCAGATTGCTTTCCAAAGAGGCTGGACCATTTTTCAACCCCACCAACAGTGTAGGAGGGTTGCACTTTCTCCACAGCCTCTCCAGCATTTGTTTTGTGTTTTTTGGATCATAGCCAACCTTGTTGGGGTGAGATGGTATCTCATTGTCGTCTGGATTTGAATTTCTTTGATAACTAAAGATCGTGAACATCTCCGCATGTGTTTTTTGGCTGCCTGGATCTCTTCTTCAGTGAAATGTCTGTCCATGTCCTTTGCTCATCCCTTAATTGGATGGTACATCTTCTTGTTGTTGATATTTTGTAGTATCTTACAGATTATGAAAATCAGGCATCGGTCTGACATACAGTTGCCAAATATTTTTTCCCATTCTGTAGGTATTCTTTTAATTCTATTAATAAAGTCTTCAGATGAGCAAAAGTGTTTAATTCTTAATAGATCCCATTTATCTATTTTCTCTTCTGATGATTGTGGTTTGTTTGACAGATTTTGAAGTCTGTCCATATTGTGTATTAAAACTTCCATTGTTGTTCCTACCTTTTCTTCGATGAGCTTTATCGTTTTAGGTTTGACATTTAGGTCTTTTATACGGTTGGAGTTGGTTTTTGTATAAGTTGTAAGATATGGATCTTGTTTCAGTTTCTTGCACATGGATATCCAATTTTGCCAGCACCATTTGTTTAAGATACTGTTTTTACCCCAGTTTAATGGTCTTAGGGCCTTTGGCGAATATCAACTGTTCATAGGCAGATGGTGTCATCTCTGGGGTCTCAGTTCTGTTCCACTGATCCATCTTCTGTTCTTATACCACTACCAGGCTGTTTTGACCACTGTGGCAGTGTAATATGTTCTAAAGTCAGGTAATGAGAGGCCTCCCAGTGTGTACTTCTTCTTTAGTAGTACCTTACTTATCTGGGGCTTCTTCCCTTTCCAAACAAAATTGGTGATTTGTTTCTCTATCTCATTAAAAAATGTTTCTGGAACTTGTATTGGGATTGCATTACGTAAGTAGATTGCTTTGGGTAAAACAGACATTTTCAGAATGTTAAGTCTTCCTGTCCATGAGCAGGGTAGGTTTTTCCACTTATGTAAGTCTCTCTTAGTTTCCTATAGTAAGGGCTTGTAGTTCTCTTTGTAAAGGTCTGTAATTTCTCTGGTTAGATTAATTCCTAGGTACTTTATCTTCTTAGGGGCTATCGTAAATGGTATTGATTTGATTATTTCTTCCTTAACAATTTCATTGTTGGTATAAAGGAATCCTACTGATTTACTTATGTTTATCTTGTATCCTGAGACTTTGCTGAACTCTTATATCAGTTTGAGTAGTTTACGTATAGATTCCTTGGGATTCTCTGCATATACAATAATATCATCTACCAACAGGGAGATTTTAACTTCCTCTTTGCCAATGCAGATGCCCTTTATTTCTTGGTCTTGTCTAATTGCTCTGGCTAAAACTTCTAGCACAATGTTGAGTAGAAGAGGTGAGAGTGGGCATCCTTGTCTAGTTCCTGATCTCAAGGGAAATTCTTTCAGTCTCTCTCCATTCAGTATGATGTGGGCAATTGGCTTCGTGTAAATGGCCCTTATTGTGTTGAGGAATTTGCCGTCTATGCCCATTTTGCTGAGTTTTTAGCATGAATGGGTGTTGGACTTTATCAAATGCCTTTCTGCATCAATGGACAAAATTAGGTGATGTTTGTCTTTTGTGTTATTTATGTGGTTAATCACATTAATTGTTTTTCTGATCTTGAACGAGCCTTGCATCCCTGGTATGAATCCCACTTGGTCATGATGGATTATTTTCTTGATATGTTGTTTTATTCTATTGACAAGAATTTTGTTGAAGATTTTTGCATCTCGATTCATGAGTGATATCAGTCTGTAGTTCTCTGTCTTTGTTGGATCTTTCCCTGGCTTAGGTATCAGGGTTATGCTGGCTTCATAGAATGAGTTTGGGAGTACTCCATCCCTTTCTATACTGTGAATAGTTTCAGTAGTATTGGAGATAACTCTTCTCTAAATGCTTGGTAGAATTCTGCAGTGAAGCCATCTCGGCCCGGACTTTTTTTGGTTGGCAGTGTCTTGATGACCTTTTCAATCTCTTCCTTTGTAATGGATTTATTAAATTGTTCTGCTTCATGTTGTGATAATTTGGGTAGGTGGTATGAGTCAAGGAATTGGTCCATTACCCCTAGGTTTTCAAATTTGTTAGAGTACAGTCTTTCATAGTATTCTGTTATGATATTTTTGATTTCTGTTGCATCTGTGGTGACAACCCCCCTCTCATTTCTAATTTGGGTTATTTGTTTCCTTTCCTGCTTTTCTTTAGTAAGTTTAGCCCGTGATTTGTCAATTTTTTTGATTTTCTCAAAAAACCCGCTTTTGGTCTTTTCAGTTTTTTTCAATTGTTTTTCTATTCTCTAATTCATTTAGCTCTGCTCTAATCTTTATGATCTCGTTTCTTGTGGTGCCTGAGGGGTTCCTCTGTTGTTCTCTTTCTACTTGTTCAAGCTGTAGGGTTAGTTCCTTGATTTGGTTTCTTTCTTCCTTCCAGATGTGTGCATTTATAGAGATCAACAGACCTCTGAGCACTGCTTTGCATGTATCCCATAGGTTCTGGTAGGAAGTGTTTTCATTCTCATTGGAATCCATGAATTTCTTTAATTCATCCTTGATTTCCTCTATAACCCATGTTTTTTTGAGCAAGATGTTGCTCAGTTTCCAAGAGTTCCACTTTCTGTCTATGTTTTTTCTACTATTGATTTCAACTTTGATGGCTTTATGATCTCAGAAGATGCTTTGCAGTAATTCAGTGGTATGGATTTTGTTGAGCATTGCATTATGGCCTATCACGTGATCAATTCTGGAGAATGTTCCATGTGCACTGGAGAAGAAGGTGTAATTGTCTGCTGATGGGTGGAAAGTTCTGTATATATCAATGAGGTTTAGTTGGTTAATTGTGGCAATGACGTCTTCTGTATCTTTACTGAGTTTTTTCTAGATGATCTGTCTAGTATTGAGAGTGGAGTGTTGAAGTCTCACACTATTATGGTGGAGTCATCTAACTCTCTTGAGTGTAGTCAGTGTTTCTTCTACATATTTAGGTGCTCTGATATTAGGTGCATAAATATTTAATATAGTTAAGTCTTGCTTGTGTACTCAACCTTTCAGCAATAAATTAGTGTCCATCTTTGTCCACGATGGTGGATTTGACATTAAAATTGATTTTGTCTGAGATTAGAGTTACCACCCCTGCTCTTCTTTGTTCATTGTTAGCTTGATATATATTCTTCCAACCTTTAATTTTCAGTTTGTTCCTATCTTTAGGTCTCAAGTGAGTTTCTTGTAGACAACATATGGACGGGTCATGTCTTTTGATCCAAGATGTGACTCGATGTCTCTTTACTGGAGCATTCAGTCCATTCACATTCAATGTAATTATTGATAGGTATGTGTTCACTGCTGCCATTGTGATGTGTTTATTTTTATGTTGATGTTTTCTTTGTTGTTCTTATTAGTCTGTTCTGGGATGTTCTTTTTTGTGAGTTGATTTTTCACCTTTTTCAGAGCTGGTTTTGTGGTTGTTGAGACTCCTATGTTACATTTCTTGAAATGATATGATACATCTTTGTTGTGCTTTACAGCTGCCCCTATGATCCCCTTTAGTAAACTATATATAAACCCAATTTTAATTACTACCAGTCTGGTCATCTTCCTCTCCATCTGGAAGGACTATAACAACTGTAGTACATCCCTCTTTTTAATATGATGACACCATAGTTTTCATGATGATCATTGGATTGCTTCTTTCCTTATCAAAAGCTGTGCTTGGCTTTGGAGCCTTCCCTAACTGAGTAGAGTTTTGAGCAGTAAAGTCATTCTAAAATATAAAGTTAGTGGTTTTGTTCTTCTAAGTCAGAGCCAAGAACTTCTTTCAATATTTCTTGTAGTTTGGGTTTGGTTTTTACAAAGTCTCTGAGTTTCTGTTTATCTGGGAATGTCTTAATTTCATTTTCGTATTTGAAAGATAGTTTTGCAGGATATATAATTCTTGGTTGGACGTTCTTCTCCTTCAAGGCTTTGAATGTGTCATGCCACTGTGTCCGTGCCAGCATGGTTTCTGCTGAGAAATCTGACAAGAGCCTACAGGGCTTCCCTCTGAATGTTTGCTTTTCTTTGAGTCTTGCTGCCTTTAAGAGTTGCTGGTTATGTTTCATTTTGTTGAGCTTGATTATAATATGTCTTGGAGTCTTTCTTTTGAGATCTATATTGGGTGGCGTATGATATGCATCTGAGATATCTGTATTCTCTTCCTTCATGATTTCTGGGAAATTTTCTGTCAGCAGCTCAGCAACGATACTTTCTGTGTTCTCAGATGTCTCACCCTGTTCAGAGACTCCACTTAATTGAAGATTGTTCCTCTTAATAGAGTCCCACATGCTTCTTAATGTTTCTTCATTTTTCTTGTTTCTTTTTTCTGATTTCTGCTCATAGATGCTGGCCTCAGTAGCTGTGTCTTCCAAGTCAGAAATTCTTTGTTGTATTTGTTCCATTCTATTTTGTTGGCTTTGCATGGAAGTTTCTATGTCTTTGATTTTATTCTTGATCTGTTGGATTTCAGAGTACTAGTGTTCTATCAGATCGAACATCTTACTTAATTTTTCATTTTGTTCTGCTGTGTTTTGTATAAGGTCTAGAAGGGCTCTGTATATAATCATTTTGTATTCACTTTCTCATGCTTTCACAAAAGTTTCTTCATCTGGAAAACTCCGTGGTTGCTTTGTTTGGGAGCCTTCTGAAGCCATGGCTGCTTTCTTGTATGCCACAAGTGTCTGTTCCTTTTTGGGACCCATGTGAGTATGTAGAAGGTGGAAGAGGTACTGTGAGGATGGACTGCAGATGTTTCTCTAGGCTGTCTTCAAATGTAAAGCAAAAGGTATCTCACCACTTCACAAGTCAGTTAGGTTTTCAGATGTAGAGGTCCCTCTTCTGAACTGACAAAGTAAGCGCCACTATATCCAACCCCAGATGATACAAACTAGTTCAGAATACAGCAGTGCTACTGCCCTGGTGGCCTCTGCTGACAGGGCCTAGCTTTAGACGACACTGTGTAGAGTATTGCTTTTCTGATAGAAAAGTGCTGTCCTGTGGGAAGGCACTGGCTCCCAAGCTAGGAATTAGGTCCAGCTGTGGCGACCGTATCCAAAATGATGCCCTCCACACAGGCAGCAGACAGAAGGGCTGAAGGTGCTGAGAGGTAGTGATTCGTCTCATTCTGTTGCAGGACCCCCAAAGCAGGTGGCCTTCGGTAAATTACTGCTTTTCTGTTGGAGAAGCACAGTCCTGTTTGCAGTTGTTGGCTCCCAGGCTAAGAATGAGGCCCGGCTAGAATCTCCGTATCCAACATGGCGTCCTGCACACTGACCGTGAAACTCCCGTACAAACGCTGCTGAGGCAGATATAAAACGACATGTTCAAAGTGGCTAGATTAACAGAGTCCCAAGCCTGGCTCTCAAAATATGGGAATTTCGCCTGCCTGTCCACTCAGCAGCGTGTCTGAGTCTAGCCGCTAGGCAAGACCCTGCTCTGCCTGCTGGCCCACACAGAGGAAAAAAAAAGTCAAAATGATGCGTTTACCTTCAGTCCGTGAGAGCCTGAGGTAGCCAGGCCCTGGAGTCAGTGACAGAGAGGAGGTTTTTCGCTCAGTGGTATGAGGTCCAAAGTAACAGCCCTGTGCCGTGTCCTGGGGCTGATTAGGTGACCAGAAGGCTCCATTTGATTATCGATTCAGGTCTTGGTTTCCAGAGGGATATAAGGAGATGTGTGCTTAGTCCACCATCTTGACTCCGCCCCCCAATATAGTTTTGAAAAATGAGACAGGGATACGTTCCATCTTTTCTCAAAGTCTTCACTACTTCAGGCATTAAAGTTGTGTAATAGATTTGGCAACATTAACCAGATGGTTACATGCTATAAATTATGCTAACTTAACGTTTACCTTTATTTTTATAATTAGGCAACAGCTATACAACTTGGAAACGTTATTACAAGCCAGCTGTGATTTTGGTAAGTTTAAATGATTCTTATTGGCAAAAAAGGAATGCTCTTCCCCTATGGTGAATTGTGTATGGGTCCATGATGCTGTGTGGACCCTCATAAATAGCAGAGAGGAATTATTGGAGCTGAAGTTCAGGATACAGTATATTTAGTGTTCAGGAAATGTATGGCACGCTTAAATTCTGTTGTAGCTGAGATTTAGAATATTTTTCCCTGTCTGTAGATCTTACGGGTAAACTTCCTGAAGTAAATTCATAGTTACTTTGGTGATGGAGGGTGTGATAAAGAACTAGTAGGAGAAATAAAAAGTCCTAGACCTCATGCTATCTTTTTTTTTTATTTTTATTTAACATAACTAAGTGAAAATGTACATTCACATGTAAATTTACATGCCCCCCTATATGCAGCTTCGACTGCTCTCCCTGTCCGGTGACTGCACACGATTCCTCTCTGCTCCATACATGTCTCATCCACCCAGCAGTCTCCTTTCCCCTCCTCTCCATCCATTCCCCTTCCTCCAGCCAGAGGTCAGCAAGATGATATCCTATAGATGTGTAGAACCATAAAGTGCTTCCAATATATGGTTACTCTGCATTGCCAAGTCCATTCCATTCCTGTCCAAAGAGTGGACCTTTGTTATAATTTATGGGAAAGGGCAGCATCAGGGCCGGGGGCCATGCTCTCAGAGGAACCCCAAAACCGCTGGACCATCAATTGAGGTCTTTTAGTGGAGATCTCATGAAGCACCTCTTTTTATTCTTGTGTTGCCAGTGAGGCTTCTCTCTGTGAGCTCCGTCATGGCTATCACTGGTGGTGGCCGGGCACCATCCGGTTCTTCCGGTCCCAGGTCGATGTAGGCACCCACTCTTGTGGGTCTCTCTGTCTTCTCAGTTGTCTTTACCGCATGCCATTTTGGCCCTCGGTGAGCTTCCGTTCCTGCTGAGTTGGGACCATTTGCTGTGTCCTCGGATGGCAGCTTGGCAGCTTTTAAGACCCCAGACGCCACTCACCAACGTGGAGTGCAGAGAGCTCTCTTAGCAAAACGCTAGTTGTGCCAATTGGCCTGGAATTCGCCTAAGAGCATGGTCCCCCGTCCCCCGCCCCAGCTACTCTCTCCTTGCAGTATTGAGTTAAGATGGAAGGAGTACTCAAGTTATGCTAAAGTCCACTTAATGTTGTTCTTGTTCCTAATGTGTGCTGTCACCGCTTTCTCCCAACTAGATTTCTAGTAACTACCTAAACTAAACCCTCCCCCCCTCGCCCTCCCTCCCTCCTTCCCTCCCCTCCCTTGCAGCTGTCAAAGAGTCTTTTCTTCTATACAGAAGTCTGTTTTTGAGATCTTATCGTAGAGGTCTTATACAGTATTTGTCCTTTTGTCGCTGACTACGCTCACTCAACGTAATGTCTTCCAGTTGAAACCAGGTTAGGAGATGTTTCCTGGAATCATCGTTATTCTTTATCATTGCGTAGTGCTCCATTGAGTATATGTACCACAGTTTACCTATCCATTCTTCTATTGTTGGGCATCTGGGTTGATTCCACCTTTTTCTATGGTGGACTGCGCCGCGATAAACATTCTGGTGCATGTGTCTGTTGCTGTGAAAGGCCTTGATTCTGTAGGATATATTCCAAGTAGTGGAATTACCGTGTCAAATGGTATATCAATATCCATTTTTTTAAGGAAGCACCAAATTGCCTTCCAAAGAGGCTGGACCATTTTGCAACCCCACCAACAGTGTAGGAGGGTTCCACTTTCTCCACAGCCTCTCCAGCATTTGTTGTTTTGTGTTTTCTGGATCATGGCCAATCTTGTTGGGGTGAGCTGGTATCTCATTGTTGTCTTGATTTGAATTTCTTTAATAACTAAAGATCGTGAACATGTCCGCATGTGTTTTTTGGCTGCCTGGATCTCCTCTTTAGTGAAGTATCTGTCCATCTCCTTTGCCCATCGCTTAATTGGATGGTTTATCTTCTTCTTATTGATATTTTGTAGTATCTTATAGATTATGGAGATCAGGCGTCGATCTGACATTGAGTTGCCAAATATTTTTTCTCACTCTGTGGGTGTTCTTTTAATTCTATTAATATAGTCTTTGGATGAGCAAAAGTGTTTGATTCTTAATAGTTCCCATTTATCTATTTTCTCTTCTGTTGATTGAGGTTTCTTTGACAGATTTTGGAGTCTGTCCTCATTGTGTATTAAAACTTCCATTGTTGTTGCTACCTTTTCTTGGATGAGCTTTATCGTTTTAGGTTTGATATTTAGGTCTTTTATCCAGTTGAGGTTGGTTTTTGTATAAGGTGTAAGATAGGGATCTTGATTCAGTTTATTGCAGATGGATAACCAATTTTGCCAACACCATTTGTTGAAGATAGTGTTTTTACCCTAGTTTAATGTCTTAGGGCCTTTGTCGAATATCAACTGTTCATAGGCAGATAGTGTCATCTCTGGGGTCTCAATTCTGTTCCATTGATCAATCTTTCTGTTCTTGTACCACTACCAGGCTGTTTTGACCACTGTGGCAGTGCAGTGTGTTCTAAGGTCGGGTAATGAAAGGCCTCCCAGTGTGTTCTTCTTCTTTAGTAGTACCTTACTTATCTGGGGCTTCTTCCTTTTCCAAACAAAATTGATGATTTGTTTCTCCATCTCATTAAAAAATGATGCTGGAACTTGTATTGGGATTGCATTATATAAATAAATTGCTTTGGGTAAAATAGACATTTTCACAATGTTAAGTCTTCCTGTCCGTGAGCAGGGTAGGTTTTTCCATTTATCTAAGTCTCTCTTAGTTTCTTGTAATAAAGGCTTGTAGTTCTCTTTGTAAAGGTCTGTTTTTTCTCTGGTTAGATTAATTCCTAGGTACTTTATCTTCTTAGGGGCTATCACCAATGGTATCGATTTGATAATTTCCTCCTTAACAGTCTCGTTGTTGGTATAAAGGAATCCTACTGATTTACTTATGTTTATCTTGTATCCTGAGACTTTGCTGAACTCTTCTATCAGTTTGAGTAACTTACTTATAGATTCCTTGGGGTCATGCTATCTTGATCTTTCTGTTTCTATTTGTTTTTGGCATTTAATGGATTACTGATTTAGGGACATTGGTATAGTTAAGGCAGTGACAAGAATTGAAGGACCCACTGCCATCGAGTTGATCCTAACTAATAGTCATCCTACAGGACAGAGCCCTTGTTCATAGTTTCTAGGGAGCCCCTCCGTAAGATTTGAACTACCAAGCTTTTGTTTAGCCACCGTAGCACTTAACCACTATGCCACCAGTGTTTCCAATTGAAGGACAATATGTTTTATGGCAGACAAAGTGGTTCTCTTTTCCTGTAGTTTTGGTATAGTATGGTATTTCAAATCGTCACATATATTTGTCTCACACCAGGTAATAATTCTCATCTCACTGGGTCATTACAAAGACTAAATGACACAATGTATGTTAAATGTTTAGTCCGGTATCTATGATTAGTAAGGTCCATTAATCAAAGACCATCAGGAACACACTTTTGGTCAAACAGATTTATTAACTTACCAAAACAAGTTAGACACATCATGAGGAAGAGATGAGGTCCCTCAGTAAAAGAAGGTAGGATGAGGCTTGTGGGTTTGGGTTGAGCTGCCTGATGGACGGAGGGTTGAAAGGGAGTAGAGCGTTATTCTGGGTTGATGCTGTTAGGAGCAGCAGCAACTTGATCTGGTAAGTTAATTTGCAAGAAGTGAGATGAACAAAGGGGAGAGCAGTATTTTCATTAGTAGAGGGAGCAGTAGTAACATTAGCTGGAAGAGCAGAATGCTTAATTTTTTCTGTGAGAGCATAGTGCCTTGTTTCTGGGTTCAGATAGGATTGCAGAAAGGCCTGTTTTTTCTTGTTTCACATAATGGTAGCACTACCTTCTGATAAGTTTTCATATTTTATGAAAGATGTTTATTTTCAATAGGAAATATCATGGCCTAACTGTTGGCTATCATCTGTTAGGGCTGCTTTTGTGTTATTTTATGTTGTCAGTAAGTACCAATGTGTCATTGTCACTCAGTGTGTGCCTGCCTTGTGCAAGGTACTTTGAAAGGTATTACGGAATCAAAGAGGAAAAATATGCTGCTGAGTTTGCAGTATAGTAGGACAGACAGACATGCAAGCATAGTACAGCATGATAAATGGAAAAGGGCATTGGTGAAAACATGTATAAGCCACTATGGGAGCCAGAGATGGTTTCATCTTTCTATGTACTAGTTCTGAGTTTCAAAGATGGGAGGAATTAGCTAGGCAGAAGGTTTGGGGACAAACAGTTCTAGGCAGAAACAACTGGATGACCTAAGATATTACATGTGTAAAATAATGAAAATTCAGGGAACCAGGAGTATTATGTGCAAAGTCTGCCAATTAAGTTTGTAAACTTATCCTTGAAAAAGTGCTGCATACCTCACTGCTGAATATCACTGTGGTCACCTTCAGAGTACTCCCCGTGGAAAGCTATGCACCAATGTCAGGGCCTAGTCTGTCTTTCAGAGCAACACTGGAACTCTTTTTCTGGAATGACCGTCACAGCTATCGTGGTATTACCCTTGATGTCCTGAATGTCATCAAAATGTCTTCATTTCAGTATTTCCTTTATCTTGGGGTAAAGAAAAAAATCATTGGGGGTCAGATGAGGTCAGTAGGAAAGGTGTTCCAAAACATTTGTTTACTGGCTAAAAACTCAGACAGCTATACAATTAAGTTCATGAACTTGCCACTGTGTACAATGGCCATTCCAGAAAGAGTTCCAAAATGGCTTTGTAGGATGAACCAGGTGCTAGCATTGGTGAATAGTTTCCCACGGGTTGTACTTCTAAGTAGGTGACTGTGGTGGTAGTCCACAAGGAGGTATATAGCACTTAGAAAAATTTAAGTTCATGAACTTGTCAGACTTTGTGTGTTTGTCCCTATGTGTGTGAGTGATGGATCTGAAAGGGATAAGGTCACAATTGCCCCTGTATATCATGCCGAAGAGCTTGAATTTATTTTGAAAACATAGGGATCTTCTAAAAGTTATAGAGGAAATAGCCAAACACTTACCTTTACTGTATAGAGTTGTTGAAATAGATTGGGTTCCTGAAGGAATTTATTATTTAAGATTATTCCTTGAAAAGCAATATTGACTTACAATTACTACAGTGAACTGTTTGTTAAAATGATTATTTGTTATGCAGAAATTTTGGCTGTTTTTGTTGCTTAAAAAAAACTTTTCATGACAGGTTTGTTGGATAGATTAACCATGTTAAAGATTATCTGTAAATTAGTCTGCCCTGCCACCCATAGTTGTTAGCATTTTATTAATACATTTGTATGGCTAGCTTTGCCCTTCAAGCTTTTCCAGAAAACTCTTATGTAGGGTTATTTACTACCAGTGTATATAGTTCTTGTTCTCCTATTCATGAGCTCCCAGAATTGCTTTCCAGTTGTGGCAGAATAACATACATGGATGTTCTGCATCTGTCTGTTCTCATATAGCTGTTGGTGTTACTGTTTCTCAGTTTGATGTTGGGAGCAGACTGTACTTAATTTTCTTTATATTACATTTTGAGGAAATATAAAAGAACATTGCATATTTTAACTATTATAGGAAGATTACTTGTGTATTAGTTGTTATGCAAATAGTGCAGATGTTTAAAGTGTGTAGATCTTTCATCAGTTTTTATTTTTTCCTGCAGTAATACAAGAATATAATTTAAGAATTAAACCTAATTACAAGGCCTATAAAGAAAAGTGCAGTCTCCTGGCTGCTTTGTCAAAGAAATAGCTTTCAACTCTTTTAACTCTCACCTGTCTCTTCAAATACTTGCTTCCACATCATTTGATTGAACTGTTATTTTCTGACTCCTGTTGTTTTTTCCCTCCATATTTTAGATACTTCTCATTGATTTCTACTTTGGGATGGAAGAATTTCACTGTTCCTATTACCACTTCACAAACATTTTCTGTCATCTATCCTTGTAATAGGATACTTTGGTTGTGTATGATTAAGTAAATTTTTAGTATTGATATTAATAGGACAATATAAAGAGAGTCTTTGGTTTTTTGTAGAGTTAACCATTGCTTCTCATTTTGCCTTGCTGTATTCTTGTATATGTGTGTTGTTAATTATTCATAAACTCTGACAGAGCTGTAAAGCTACTTTTCATACCAAATGTGTCAGGTAGTCTATCTGTTGTATTTGTTACCACATCCTGTCCTAATGTGGACTGTTAGATTCCTAGGTTTGCTGCACACTTACTGTGCCATTTCCCTTTACCTCTTTCCTTTGAGAGATTCCTTCTCAGAATTGCATGTATTCCTCTTCCATTGTTGAGTTTCTCACTTTGTAGGAGCCCGTCCTTCAGCAGCTTTCTGAGAAAGGTTCATGTGAAGGCAATTATTTTTTTTTTTAATTTCGTGCATTTAGTGAAATGTGTAACTCTTAGGTACAGAATATATTTGCATAAGCCACGTCCCTGTCAAGACTCCCCTATCAAGACACAGGACATTTCTGTCATCTCAAAATTTCCCTCAGATCCTGTCCTTCCATTCTCGGAAGCAAACACTGAGCTAACTCAGTATGTAGTATTTACAGTATGTATATTTTCTATCTGGTCTTTTCCACTGGGCATAGTATTTTTATGATTAATCTGTATGATTTTTGTGGTATCAGTACTCTATTTGCTAAATAATGTGCCATTTATGACCATATGACAAAGTTTTGTCTACTTATCTTTTGATGGACATTTTGGCTGTTTCTAGTTCTTGCCAGTTATGAATAAAGTGCTAAGCACATTCTCATAGATGGATTTTTGTGGACATAAAATTCATCAGATTATCAGGTTACAGTTCCCCATTGCTCTCTAATATGGTCAGGTTTTGTTTTACTTTTCTTCATTTTAGCCATAACATTTCTATGATCACTAATAATGAGGATCTTTTCATATGTCTAGCAATTAGTAGTATTCTTTTGTAATATATATATTGGAATCTTTTACCTACTTTTTAAAATGGATAATTTGTCTTTTTATTATTGAATTGTAAGTGTTCGTTGTATATTCCATGTATTATTCCGTGTATATTCCATGTATTAGATGTGTGTTGTGAATATTTTTTCGTAATTTGTGGTGGTAGTTTGATAAAGTTGAATTTGCTTGTTTTATTTTCTTTCATGATCTGAACTTTTGGAGTCCTAAAAAAATCTTTTCCATCTTCATTTTATGTAATGATTCCATTTTATCTCCACTCGTAGCTTAGAGGGTCAGTGAAAAAGAGAAGGACCCTCAGTAAGATAAACTGACCTAGTGGCTACAACGGATGGGCTCAAGAACAACAAGAATTATTAGGATGGTTCTGGACTGGATTGTATTTATTGTTCTGCTCTATATAGTGTAGCTGTGATTTGGAACTGACATGAGGACACCTAACAGCATAACAATATTGGCTTCAATTCCATAGTGTTTCTGTTGTTTGGTTCTTTTGAGCCAGCTTAAATTCATAGCAACCTCATGTGACCCAGCAGAAGTACCCCGTAGGGTTTGTAGCCTGTAATCTTTCTGGAAGCAGAATGCAAAGCCATGCCTGTCTTCCACAGAGCCACTGGATGGGTATAAAAGATATGTTTTTCAGGTAGCAGGCAAATGCTTAACTGTGGCTTCTAGAAATCAATAAAGAAAATCCAAGGATCGCAGGTAAAAGGGACAGGAAATACCAGTTTAAAAGGACTTACAAAAACGGGATTAAAAGCCGAAAGAAACAGCAAGAGTTCAAAGATATGAAAGTCATTGCTCCAGGAAAGACTGTAAAAAATACAATGTTTGCTGACCCCAGGAAGGCTGGCATTAATCCAAAAAAACACAAAATAATAGATGTTGGAGGGGCTGTGGAGAGACTGGAACACTTCTGCACTGCTGATGGGAATGTAGAATGGTACAACCACTCTGGAAATCATTAGGCACTTCTTTTTTAAAAGCTAGAAATAGAAATACTATATGATCTAGCAGTACCACTCCTTGGAATATATCTTAGAGAAATAAGAGCTGCCACACAAATAGATATGTGTATATAGATCAGTGTTCATTGCAGCACTGTCCACAATTGGAAGAAGTTGAAATCAACCTAGGTACCCATCAGTGAATGAATGAATAAACAAACTGTGGCATGATAACATGATAACAGCAGTGAATTTTTGACATGTCTCATGACCTGGAGAATCTGGAGGGTATGCTGAGTAACAGTTGTAAAAGGACAGATACTGTATGAGCCCACTATTAAAAGAATTCAAGAAAAGGTGTAAACAGAGAAGAAAACATTCTTTGCTGGTTACAAAGATGGCGAGAGAGGGCATTTATTCACTAACTAGCTAGAAGACAGTTATTTTAGGTGATGAGAAGGACGACACACAGTACAGGAGAAATCGACACAACCGGACTAAATGAAAAGCTAAGAACTCCAGACACTTTGAGGGACAGAGTAAGAGTAGCAGGGGCAAGGGTCTGGGGACCACAGTTTCAGGGGTCATTTAAGTCAGTTGACACAACGAAGTTTATTGAGAAAATGTTCTGCATCCCACTTCGGTGAGTGGCATCTTTGATCTTAAAAGCTAGCAGGAAGCCATCTAAGTAGCATCAATTGGTCCCAGCCTTCGTGGAGCAAAGGAAAATGAAGAACACCAAAGACAAGACAAATATGAACCCAAGAGACAGAAAGGGCTGCATAAACCAGAGACTATGTCAGCATGAAATCTGAGGAATTAGGTGGTATCCGGCTAATACCTGTGTCTGCCCTGATAGGGAGCACAATAAAAAGTCTCTGAAGGAGGAGGAGAAATGTGGGGTGCAGAATTTGGAACTCTGGTAAAAAGACTAGATATGATGGTCTGACAAACTGGTGGGTCTCTGGAAGACATGGCCTCTGGACTCTGTTAGCTCTGGACTGAAACCATTCCTGAAGCAACTCTTCAAAAACTGGACTGTGCTATAAGACATAAAATGTTACTAGCAAAGAATATGCTTCTTGACTTCAGCAGATACATGAGACTAACTGGCAGCTCCTAACCCAAGGGGAGATGAGAGATAGAGCTGGACAGGAGTTGACTGAATGGACATGGGAAATACTGGGTGGACAGGAGGAGTGTACTTGTCAGAGTGTGGGAAGAGCAACTAGAGTCACACAACAATGTTTGTGTAAGTTTTTGTTTGACAGACTGACTTGAATTGTAAACTTTCACTTCAAGCACAGTATGTAGGTTTAATGTTTTAATATGTAGTACTTGTACAACAACTTCACACTTTTGTGCCTTTTAGTTGTGCCAGAGAGGTGCTCATTTGAATTCCAATTAAGAAATGAGCTTGCTTTATGTTTAGTAGGGATGTTGCATTTAATTCTCATCATGTTTTCTGTGTTCTTGTTTAGTGATTGCCCCTTGTTTTTTCTAGAATGGTTATCAGTATTTTACACATAGTAGTGACACAGATTTTTTTTGTTGAAATTAACACTGACATAAGAAGATGACATGTAGTGAGGGCAGGAGAGAGGCAAGAACTTTCAATAGGTCTTCCATGGCCTTATTATCATTAAAAAGAATTTGGATTTTATTTTAAGTGCAATAGCCTTTCATAAGCTTTGGCAGGAGAGTGACGGGAATTGATATACAACTTAAGCAGATCATATAGTGGGACAAAGAAGGAATTGGAGAGATCTGTTAGGAACCCTTTTCTATTAGTTCAAGAGATTATAGGGCCTACATAGAGAAAATACATAGTTTCAAAGTATCTTGTAGACATAAGCTTAGTAGGACTCTTACGGATTAGGTATGATGTTAGAGGATATGGGGGAATCAAGAGTGATATGTAGCCAACTGGTAACATCATTTAATGAAATAGAAAATGTAGGCAGTATGAACAGCTTATGGAAGAAATGGAAGGTGTGTTATTTTATTGTCTGAGCCATCCAGGCATAAATGTCAGCCAGTTTGAAATGCAAGATTCGGTGTGTAAAGGAGAGGTTTGGAATATGAATAAATCATTTGGAGTCATAATTATTTAGAAGTAAAGGAATTAATGAGATCATACATGTGGGAAGAAATACAGAGAGGAGAGGATGCAGGGCTGAAACCTGAGAAAATTCCATGTAGTGCAGCTGTGGAGGGGGAGCCTGTAAAGGAGTGGCAGGAGAAAGGATAAGTGAGGCAGAAAGAAGCCAAGCAGTAGGTGGTATCAGTGACACCAAGTGTTACCAGTGGCACTGCAAGGGCATGTTACATGAGGACAAGTAGTGTCCATTAGATTAACGAATGTAAGTTTCATTGGTGTCCTTAATAAGAACACGTTTTGTAGAATGGTAGAAACGAGCCAGACGGGAATCAGTTGAAAAAGTTGCACAAGGAACAAATACTGCTGACATGGCTGACAAACTATTTTGTCATTGTATACTGATTAATTATTTAAGGTATGATTAACATGGTCTATTTCGATTTTAGGTCAGGTATCAGCCCTCCACTGCAAAGCAGACAAAATTAGGCAGCAGTGTGTAATATTTCTTCATTATGTTAAAGTGTTCATCTTCAGGTAGGCTATCAGCTGAATATTTTGATTATTGCATGAATTTCTAACTGTATTTTTTTTTTAATTAAACTTCAGTTGTTTGTTGTATCTAATTGTTTTTTAGGTACCTGAAAGTGCAGAAGGGTGAAAGTCATGTTCCTGTTCATCCTTATGAAGCTTTAGAGGCTCAGCTTCCCTCAGTGCTGGTGGATGAGCTTCATGGATTGCTCCTGTATATTGGACATTTATCTGACCTTCCCAGTGTTAATATAGGAGCATTTGTAAAGCAAAACCAAGTTAAGGTTTGACATGTTTTGTTTGCTTTGTAAAGTTACTGGTTTTTTTGTCCCTACAAATGATAATTATTCCAGAATGACGGAAATTAATCAAAAAATGCAGCTTTAGAACCAGACTACCCGAATTAAATTCTAGCTTCCTTTTTTTATTGTGTGCCTTTGGACAAGTAGCATTTTTGTGCTTCAGTGTTCCCACTGGTATAATTGATGTAACTCAAGAGAGATATTAACTCATTGCTGTCAAGTCCTTTTCAACTCATAGTGGCCCTATAGGACAGAGTAGAACTGCACCATAAAGTATCCAAGGAGTACTTAGTGGATTTGAACAACCAACCTTTTGGTTAATGCTGTAAGATTTAACTGCTGTGCAACCAGGGGTTCCTAGAGTTGTTGGCAGAATTAAGTAAATACATACAGCATACTTAGAATCACATTTAATTTCTCTATTCCAGATCCTGATAGTATATAATTGTTACAAAGTTTCCACTGCCAATACAATAACCTTATTTTCTAAAGTTTCTATCATTTTTCTCATTGGTGAAGGTTGGGCAAGCCCTGGTTTATATCAGAGAAAGATTTTAAAAGATCACCTTGTGAAAAACGATACTTTTAAAATCACATCATGTCTATTCTGACTTTTGAAACCTTTTTGGAATGTGGTTAGGATTTTTTGACTTGCTATTTTTTTTTAATACCAGTGATAATCATTCTCTCAAATTTTTGTTTTTAACAATTTGTAGTGTTAAATAGCTTATATAGATAGTATTAACAAGTTCTTTGTATGACAGTGACAGACAGATAAAAATGATAAATTATGGTAGTTCACCACAGTGTTCCCATAACTTAATATTCCTTCTTCTGTGTTTGACTTCACCAATTTGAATAAAGTTGAGATATTAAGAGTCTGTCTTTGTCAAAAGGTAAAGTACAATTAGGTGTCTCTGTAGTTGTATGAAATTTAATAAGAAATTAGACATTTTGTCGTATGAGGGATCAATACACAGAATAAGTGAATTCACAGGCTAATATGTCTAATCTATAGAGAGGCAATATATAATGGCTTAATTCATGTCATTTAATAAAGATTCATGAGTAGATTGTGAAGGAAGAGCATTTTTTAATTTTCCCCTGGTGTCTGTGAATTAGACTGATTATTATTCTGCATATCCACCAAATATGTGAGAAAATAAAAATAAATAACTTATAAGCAGAAATAAAGAATGTATGCAAGAGTCTTGATACTAGATTTTGCCTTTCCTAGACCCTTTAATTAGGTAGACTTGAATGCTTATTTCCAGATCAAAACACTGAATTTTTAAAGCAAAGGAATTTATAATCTTCAGTAATAAGCAAAACCACACTCTAAAGTACTGTTTTTTTCCTTGAAACAAGCAGCCATCTCATAAAATAAAAAGCAACACATGATAGAAAGCACCTTCAATACCCAGGTTGCATTGTAATTAAGACTTATGGCTGCTAACCAAGCAGTTTGAATCCACCAATTGCTCCTTGGAAAGTCTGTAGGCAGTTCTGCTCTGCCCTGTGGGATTGCTGTGAGTCAGAATCAACCCAATGGCAGCATTTTGTTTTATTTCTAATACTATGTTTTACCAAGCTTATATGTAAAAAGTCTACTTTTAGTAAGAGAAACCCTGGTGCTGTAATAGCTAAGCTCTGTGGCTGCTAACCGAAGTGTCAGCAGTTCAAATCTGCTCGACAGTCCTTGGAAACCTTATGGGCAGTTCTGCTGTGTCCAGTAGGGTCGCTATGAGTCATAATTGACTCAGCAGCAGTGGATGTTTTTGTTTGTTTTGTTTTATGGGGTTTAGTTTTAATACTCAAACACTAACCCACTGCCATCAAGTTGATTCTGGCTCACAGCAACACCATGGTTGGTTTCAGTTGAGCATCTGTCTTACATTTTAGGAGTTTTTTGTTACAGATATCCTTTGTTGACTATTCTACATTGTAAATATTTTCCTCTTGTTATTTACTTTTCACCATTTAAACTGAGTTGCCAAGTAGATGATTTAAATGTTTTATATACTTACATTTGCCTTCTTTTGCTTTTGTGTATTCTCTGTGTTGTTAAAAAAATATTTTTTGTTTTCTGTTAGTATACCATTTTATTTTGTTTGCCTGTCTGGTAAGGCAATTCAGCTGTCCATCATTTTCTTAGTTGTTTTAAGGGATCATGGTATGTCAGTATTTTTACCATAATGCCAAATGTTGACTAGAAGAAGATTTGATAACCAAGTACCAACACAGCACTTGCTCTTAGTAAGTAGACTTGGATTTGAATCCTAATGCATGAATTGAGAGTTAAAAATCTTCACTTTTCTTGGCTTCAGTTTCTTAATAGGAATGAGGAAAGTGTCTATTTTGTGGGATTATAATGAAGTATATAAAACCAAAAACTAAACCCATTGCCATTGGGCCAATTCTGGCTCAAAGTGACCCTATGGAACAGAGTAGAATTGCCCCATAGAGTTTCTAAGGAGCACCTGGTAGATCTGAACTGCCAACCTTTTGGTTAGCAATTGAATGATTAAACTGCACCACTGCACCACTAGGGCCTAATTAAATATGTAAGTGTGCGGTACAAAACTGTTGCCTTGAGTCAGTTCTGACTCATGATGACCCTGTAGGACAGAGTAGAACTGCTGATAGAGTTTCCAAGGAGCACCTGGTGAATTTGAACTGCTGACCTTTTTGTTAGCAGCTGTAGCTCTTAACTACTATGTCACCAGGGTTTCTGAGTTTTTAGTATATTGTAATCTAAATAAATTTCTCATTAAAATTGCGTAAAGAAGTTTCTGGGATCTTATTAAACCCTCTGTCTCTGTATGCATATGTGTATATTTCTAGCTAAATGTTAAAAGAAAATCATGAAAACAAGTGTTTTAAAAGATTCATCTGCTGTCTTAAACAACTGTAGTAGAATTGTAAGATAGTTGGAGGAGACCTTTACTGTACAAGTTTATTCAGCCAATGGGTCTGTCTTAAACCAACAAATGTAAAAATATTCTGCTTTCAATGATCTCCATTGGAGTCGAATCTGACTTGACGGCACTTGGCTGGCATTGGAAGAATGCACTAATGAACCAAACAGGTTTTCCCTGAACTTTTGAGTAGTGGTAAATTAAATGGTTCTTCATCCTTGTGCTTATGGAACAGTGTTGTGACATGCTATAGGATACCTGGTAAATTATTATAAATCTCAATCTCAGTTAATAATGTCATTCACAGCTCTATGCACCATCGTGGCACCTATTACATCTCCACTTAGATATCCATTGGCTGGTGTTAGAAATTCTTCATATCCTGGGTGAAAAATTGAGTAAGTTTGTGGATTTTTTTTTATATTATGTCCTGTTTTAATCTGAACTTTTATTGTATTGCTTTCTAAGGTTGCCAAAGCCAAGTGCCGTTGAGTCGGAGCTGACTCATACCCAAGTAATAAATGCATTCTAATTGTCGAGAAACAAGAACTCAAGTAGTAACACAGAAAAAGAGTGAAAGTTCTACTCCCTTTGCGCAGAAATAACCACTGGGAATAGCTTGGTCTGTATGGTCTTCCGTTTAGCAGTTCTTTAGATATCTGTTAAAATTATTGGAAACACTGGTGGCATAGTGGTTAAGTGCTTTGGCTGCTAATGAAAAGGTTAGCAGTTTGAATCTTTGGATTCTCTGAGGCAGTTCTGCTCTGTCCTGTAGGGTTGCTATGAGTTCACCTCAATGACAGAGGGTTTTTGTGTTGTTCTATTTAAGTAAACATACCATGTTTTTATGTAAATAACATGCACTTTCTGCCTTTGTTTGCTGTCTGCGCCCTTCCCCCAAGGCACTTTCACAAGTGCCACCTTACCAATCTTCCTTCATGAGTTGCTATTAACAAAAATTAACATTATGTGCTTAGGAAAATGTTTGGGGTGTGGCAAATGCAGAAATTGCAGTGTTATTTGTATAAAAAATATGATAGTTCAACTTCATTAATTTTAAGGTCTGCGTATTATGAATTCACCATACTTGATTTAGCCATGTTTATTTTTTAACAGCCATGGTAGCACAGTGATTAAGCTTACTGCTAACCAAAAGATTGGAGGTTCAACCCACCAGATGCTGAGTGAAAGAGAGATGTGTCAGTCTGCTGCTTTAAATGTCAGCCCTGGAAACCATATGGGGCAGTCCTCTGTCCTGTAGAGTCACTTTGATTCAGAATTGACTCCACGGCAATGAGTTGGTTTTTTTGGTAGTTTTGAACATTTAAATTTTTTTTAATTACAAATGTTTCAGTGAACTTCCTTGCATAGAATTACCTTCTCGAATACATGTAGAAGTTTATATGGGGAATAGATTCTTAGACATGGAAAGGCACAGTGTGGTTTTCAATATTGTATACACCACTCTGTTGTTGTCCATTAAGTCTAACCAATTTGTATACTAATTGAATGTGCCTTTGTATCATACTCTTGCCAGTAATGGATACCATCAATTATTTTTATTTTTTGCCTACTAATAGTGAAAAATTGAATATCTTTTTTTGCTTTTCAATTTCTTACTGCATTACCAGTGAAGTGGAATAACTACACCCATTTGTATTTGTTTTATTAATTGTCTCTTTATATCTTTTGCAGAATCTCCTGTTGTGTTGTTTTCTTTATTAATGAGTCAGAACTATGTATATATTATAGTTTAAAAAAAAACCCTCACTACCATGAGTTTGATTCCATTTCATAGTGACACTACTGAACAGAGTAGAACTGTCACATAGGATTTCCAAGAAGCATCTGGTAGATTTGAACAACCAGTATTTTGGTTAGCAGCCAAACACTTAACCACTGTGCCAACAGAGTGTCCATATTATGGATTAAGAGAAGAAAAAAAAATAACCAAACCCACTTCCATTCAGTTGATTCCAACTCATAGTGACCCTATAAGACAGTGGAGCTGCCACTTGGGGTTTCTAAGGAGTGCCTAGTAGATTCAAACTGCCGACCTTTTGAGTAGCAGCTGTAGCATTTAACCACTACGCCACCAGAGTTTCCATGTTATGGATTGTTGTTCTTGTTGTTAGGTGCCGTCAAGTCGGTTCCAACTCACAGCCGTGTCCACTATCATTTCTGTGCTTAAGCCCATTGTTCTGGCCAGTGTGTCACTCCATCTTGTTGAGGGCCTTCTTCTTTTTTCGCTGACCCTCCACTGTATGAAGCATGATGTCCTTTTCTAGGGACTGATCCTTCCTGACAACACATCCAAAGTATGTAAGACGCAGTCTTGCCATCTTTGCTTCCGAGGAGCACCCTGGTTGCACTTCTTCCAGAACAGATCTGTTTGTTCTTTTGGTGGTCCGTGGTACATTGAACATTCTTCTCCAGCACCACAATTCAAAGGCATCCGTTCTTTTTCTATCGGCTTTGTTCATTGCCCAGTGTTGTGGATAATAATGGATTGTTGGGTTGTGGATAATAATCCTTAATATTGTAAAACCAAAACTACCAACCTTTAAGTATGCAGCCGTAGGTCTTACTGCCTGTTTATTTCATGGTGTTGCTGTTTGTTATCTTTTGGTGCCCTTACCATTTTAACAGTATTCTTTAAATGTTAGTCATTTACTTACAGATTATCAATTATGTATGGTGTAAAGGTATTTGTTACACAACACTTGGTTTTTAGTGGAATCCGTGGTGGTGAAGAGGTAAAGAGCTAAGGCTGGCAACCACAAGGTCAGCAGTTTGAATCCACCAGGCACTCTTTGGGGCAGTTCTATTCTCCTGTAGGGTCACAATAAGTCAGAATCTACTTGGCTGGCAACCAGAGGTTCTGGCTGCTTTTAAGTGAATTAATATGTATATGTATGAGTATGCATGTGTGTATATATTCACCTAATGTGTGTATATATATGTATATGTATATGTACACGTGTGAAGATACACATATAATTTCCTCATATGGAATCTATATCAAATAATATTTCATTAGAGTAATGGTCAGGTGGGCTTACGCTGATGTCAGTACAGATTTTGTTGCCTGTTACCTTGATTTTCTTTATTTTATACCATAAAAAAATTTTGTGTGCTTGGTTTATCTGTAGTTATTAAAAGAATAATGCTGTAAAAACTTGGTTGGTTGGAAATATGAGTGAAGATTTTCTGATCCCCTTTCCCTTTTTTTTTAAAGTGATACATAGATGCTTTCAAAAGTAACCACACGTTAATTAAAGTCTACTAAATGGTAGTTGGTAGATTTGGAAACTTTTTAAAGCGATGTTTATTGGTATTCATGTAAGAGGGGACTTGTATGCAAATTTAACTTTTATTTGAAAATAACAAAAAGTAACCGTATATGTTGCAGTTTTGTTCAGTATGGTAATGTAAAGATATGCAATTAATTTTCCCCTTCTGAATTAGTAAAATCTATTTTATTTTTAAATATGATTTATTTTGTTTTCAGAACATGTTGTGTATGGTCATCAGTTTATGAATCTGGTGGGTGAAAATTTAACCAATGTCAGTCTATTCGAAAAACATTGCGAAAACCTTCTTCGTGATTTAATAAGCCTGTCACTCAACAAGTATGACAAGGTAATACTGTAAGCTTTATTTGGATTTTTGGAACTCAGTGTCTGCAGTCAATCCTTAATGCGTGTTGTTTAATCTGAAAGAATTCAATGTAAAATGATTAGTTTAATCTTAATTTTATATTTACTGTTATCTGGGAGCTGACTAGGAAAAGATTTAAACATAAACTGGCCAGGATTAATGTCTTGGGCTGTTTAAAAAATAATTTAAAAACTGTCTTTCCCATGTTGTCTAAAATCAACAGAAGCAGGGCTTTGTGGCCATGATGGGAGGTGAGACCCCCGTTCAGATGGGCACCCAGGCCCCGGTGGCTGAGTTGTCACCGACCTGGAACCGGGGAGGAGGGTGCACGCCCAGTTATTGGCAGAACTTAAGGAAATGTTTATTTTCTTATTTTCATAAAAGATCTAGAGTCATAAGGGAAATTACATATTCTTATTAATATGCACTTATCACAGGATGTTTAATACAGATAAGGATTCAAAGGTACTACAGAATGTACTCATTTTCAGGAGATGTGTATTTATAAATTATCATTTATTTCAGATTAGGGAAACCCTGATGGCATAGTGTTTAAGTGCTGTATCTGCTACCCAAAAGGTCAGCAGTTCGTATCTACCAGGCACTCCTTGGAAACTCCGTGGAGCAGTTCTGCTCTGTCCTATAGGGTCACTATGAGTTGGAATTGACTCACTGGCATTGGGTTTTTGTTTCAGATTATACAACAGAACTCTACTTTTGGGATATCAGGATTTATAACTTTTTAAGATTTAGATTCAAGTTATAGGGTTTTCTGTATTTACTATAGCTGTCTTTTAAATTGGAAACCCTGGTGGTGTAGTGGGTTAAGTGCTTCCTCTACTAACCAACAAGGTTGGCGGTTGAAATCCTCCAGGTGCTCCTTAGAAACCATGGGGCAGTTCTACTCTGACCTCTAGGGTCACTATGAGTCGGACCCAATTCCATAGCAGTTGAGGGGTCTTTTAAATTTAATCGTTATAGCTATAATTACGTTGATTAATAGAAAAATGAAGCCATATATCCTATTAGGTTTTTGTGACATCCATGAAATATTGAATGTATTATAAATTTCAGAAGTCTCAATGTACTTACAAATATAGTACACAGTTTCTATATTATATAGAAATATCTGTTGAAAATATTTTTGTCAAGAGATGGTAAATTAGAAATTGCCTGATCCTTGTAAACCTCTAGTTAATTTGTCTTAAATTTTTAAAATCTGTTTTACAATGAATCAAAATCTATTTTTTAATCTTCTAGTTTGTATCTTTTTATTCTGATAAATGGATTAGCTGTTTTTCAGTGAACTATGGCCCATAGGCCAAATCCAGCCTATTACCTATTTTTGTAAATAAAGTTTTACTGGATCACAGTCTCGTCCATTTGTTTACCTATTGTCTGTAACTACTCTTGCTCTGCAGTAGTCAAATGTAGCAGTTAGGACATTCACTGTGGCTCACAAATCTTAAAATATTTATAATTGAACCCTTTACAGAAGAAGTTTGCTAAGCACTGGCTTAGATGATTAAAGCAGATGTATTTTTGAAGTAGAAAATAAAATTCATTCTGTACTTTTTTGGATGTTGTGTTAGGCTGGGTTTTCTAGGGAAGCAAAACCAGTAACATGTGTAGGTACAAGGAAAGATTTATAAATTATAGGTAGGTAGATAGATACAAATATAGGAAACAGCTCGTGTAATCACAGAAGCTGAATGTCCCAAGCTCTGGCACAAGCTACACGTGGCCACGGAAGCTGAGGAACCCAAGGTCAGCAAGTCAGAGACCAAAGTTCTAGATCACCGGTTGTGTAGGTCGGTGGATCCCAAGCTGGTCGTGAGACGAGGTGACAGAGGCTGGCAAAACCAGGATCAACAGGTCAGGGAGCAGGAGCGGGCAGAGGCTGGTGAACCCAGGATCGGCAGGTCAGGGAGCGGGACTCTGAGGTGCCGACTGTAAGGACTGATGAGTCCAACAGCTGCTAGCTCAAGTCCCGGAACCAGATGCTAGAAAAAGAGAGCAGAAGCTCCTGGCCACGTGAGCGACCAGCCACCGTAGTGAAAGGTTGCGAGATGAGAGCCGAGGGGCAGGGAGCCACCACAAACCCCGCCCTGCCACTTAATACAGCAGCCAATATGTAGTAGACAAGTTGACATAATCCTGACCACCACAGATGTAAAGTGGAAATGTGATTTTAAATAGCACTTTTTTATAAAACAATTTTATGTAATTGAGTATGAACGTAAGTCATCCAAATCAGTCTTTTAAAATATTTTGAGAGAGGGATGGCTGCTGTCTGTTAATAGAAACCTCATTTTCTGTCTTTACCACAGATTAGACCATCTGAGGCGTTAGTAAGTCACCATTGTGCATGTCCATGCATTAAAGAATTATGGGTTCTGCTTATTCATCTTCTGGACCACAGAAGTAAATGGTCTCTGTCAGAAGTAAGTTGAAAAATTGATATTACTTATTCTCTTTATGTTTAATTTATTCAATAGTGTTGGTCAAGGAAAATCTTAGTCCTGTGTAATTATGTAAATATGAAGTCGGACAGTTAAGTCTGTCTAATTATTGTAGGTGCTACCTGCTGAATATCACTACAGCCACTTTCAAAATACTCCCTTGGGAAGCTGTGCACCAATGCTAGTGCCTAGTCAACCCTTCAGAGCAATTTTGGAACTCTCTCTGGAATGGCCATTGCCCACAGTGGCACGGTGGCCTGGTAGCAAGTTCTTGAACTTAATTGTATAGTTGTCTGTGAGGGAGTTTTTAGCTAGTAAACAAATAACTGTTGGAACACTGACCCTACACATCTGATCTGGCCCACAATGACTTTTCTTTACCTGAAGATAAAAGAAGTAGTGAAAGGAAGACATTTTGATGACATTGTAGTATTGTTACAGCTCTGATGGCTATTCCAGGAAAAGTTCCAAAATTGCTTTGAAGGATGTACTGGGTGCTGGCATTGGTGCATAGCTTCCCAAGGGGAATACTTTCAATGTGACTGTAGTGATATTCAGCAATGAAGGTATGTAGCACTTTCTCTTTGATGAGTTTGCAGATTTAATTGGCAGTCTTCATACTGCATGCCTTCAATGTTTGCCATTGGCACCCTCTACCTCCCGAAGGCATTTTCATAAATGCCAGTAAAACAAAATAAGCATAGTGGCATGTACAGAATGTGTTGTGAGTGCAGTTGGCAAACAGACATAGAAAGTATCCATTGTTTATGTAAAAGTACAGTAAGTTCTTTCTTTATACTAAAGACAGCAGTAACCACCAGAAAGAGATTAACTGAGTGCTGTGTAGCTACTAAGTTTTTATCAGTTCCTAGGTAGTAGTACGAACAGTTAATGCCATTTGGCTCCTAAACGAAAGGTTGTCAATACAAGTCTCCCCAAGGATGTCTCAGAAGAAAGCCCTGGAATCAAATATCAGTCATTGAAAATCCTGTGGGGCAGGGTTCTGCTCTGACACACTTGGTGGTACAGTGCTTCAAGCCAGAAGTAGGCGGTTTGAACCCACCAGCCACTCTGCATACAAAAGATACGGCATTCTGTTTCCATAAAGACTCACAGCCTTAGAAACTCAGTGGGCCAGTTCTGTTCTATCCTGTTGGGTTTCTGTGAGTTGGAATGGACTCAACAGCAGTTCATTTGGTTTGGTTTAGCATTTATTTGTATGCGTGTATAGCATTAAACTTACTATTTTAATCACTTTTTAAGTATACACTTCAGTTTCCTTTCATGTCTGATTTATTTCTCTTAGAATGTTTTCAGAATTCATGTGTCATAGTATGCATTGGAAAGGCATGTCTTTGATCTCTCTCGTTTCATTAATAATATTCCACTGTATATCTGTAACACATTTTGTATCTGTTTACTTGCTGATGCACACTTCGGTTGTTTCTACCTTTGAACTATTGTGAATAATGGTGCAAAAAACATTAATTGTGGCGATGGACAGGTATACGGCACTGGGTTATTCTTTTAGGTATTTGGACTGAAGTTGTTGGGTCATACAGTAATTTTGTGCTTAGGTTTTTGAGGAACCAAACTGTTCTCCGTAGTGATGATACCATTTTACATTTCCGTCAGCAGTGCATGAGGGTTTTAATTTCCACAACCTCACCAACACTATATTTTCTGTTTCCACACCTCTGTAATAGCTAACCTCATGGGTGTGAGGTAGTACCTCATTGTGGTTTTAATTGCATTTCCCTAGTGATATAATGTTGAACATCTTTTCATATGCTCATTGAGCATTTGTATATCTTTGGAGAAATGTGTATCCAAGGCACTGGCCCATATTTTAACTGAGTCATTTCTGTTTTTGTCCTTAAATTGTAGTTCTTCATGTATTACTATACATTAAGCCCTGATCAAATACATGATTTCTAAATATTTTGCCGTATTACATATGTCATGTTCTTGATAATGTCCTTTGCTGCACAGAAGTTTTTAGCTTTTATGTAATCCAGTTTATCTATTTGTTCTTTTTGTTGCTCCTCATGCTACGAATCTGTTGCTGAAAACAAGGTCCGAAAGATCTACCCTATTTTTTTCTGTAGGAATTTTCTTGCCTATATTTAGATCATTGATCTCTTTGGAGTTAATTTTCATTTATGATGTGATGTTTGGGTCCAACTTCATTCTTTTCCTAGTAACTTAGACTTTTGATAGAGAGTGTGTTAAGTCTGTGGCTTGCTTTGGGCTGTATTTACATCTTAGTAGTGTTAAATCTTGGTAATTCACCAACATGGGATGTCTTCCCGTTTACTTAGGTCATCTTTAATGTCTTTTGGCAATGTTTACTACTTGTCAATGTACAAGTCTTCTACCTCCCTCATTAAATATATTTCTCAGTACTTTATTATTTTAGATATTATGTGCTAGTTCCTAAATTGGGTATATTTATTGCTGTTTTTTAACATATGCATATGTGTTTTATATTTTTTCTATAGTTTTTGTTATATTTTAACAAAGGTTAAATCAGAGATTATCGAAACCTTGTCTTATGTAACTGAATCATGTTGCCTCTATCTGTGTAGTCATTTTGGAACTGGACAAATAAACTACTTAAAACACTCTTTGAAAAACCAAGTGACCAGAAAAATTCCGTTCCTGTAATACAGTCCAGGGATCCATTTGGTTATAGTTGGTGGATTATCACACATTTGGCATCATTATACCAGTTTGATCGCCATGGAGTACCAGATGAAATGGTAAGAGCTTGTTTTAAACTTTGTTACGTTATCAGTCTCTGTATTTTCTTGCAGACAAATTAGAAAGTGAGTAAATGAGTAGAAACAATAAAAAATCTATCATAATGCTGCAGAGGTAAATTCAGCCTCTAAGTCTAGATAGAAGCTGTAGGTCTTGTAAACATGTTGGAAAAATGTTAAAATTTATGTTTTTATTGTTTGCTTAAAGAAAGACAGCTTAACTTACAGAAGACTTGAGATTTATAGTGTTGGCTCTAGAAGCTGTAGGCCTTGTTGTAAACATTTAGAAAAATGTTAAAATTTGGGTTTTATTGTTTTTTTTTTTAAAAAAACAGTTTGTAGAAGACTTAGGATATAGTCTGGGCTCTGCTAACAAATAGTTGTAATGACTTTCAGTAAATTAGTTACACCTTTCTGGTGATCTGTTCTCTTATCTAACCCCATGTCCAAAAGACATAGGATTGAATTGGCTTGTTGTGTCAGAGTTTCCTTCTTGTTCTAACATCTGTAAGATTGCCACAGAGAAAACATGTCTCCAGAAATAGATTATTGGTTCTTATGAATTAAAAAAAAAAAAACCTGTTGTCATCAAATCAATTCTAACTCATAGTGACTTTATATACCAAAAGCCAAACCCATTGCTGTCGAGTTAGTTCTGACTTGTAGCGACCATATAGGTTAGAGTAGAACTGCTCCATAGAGTTTCCAAGGAGTGCTTGGTCGATTTGAACTGCTGGCCTTTATTCATATCCCTATCAATAAAACCAGCTGGGAGAAACATTATCTGAAGCATGTTTTTATGTAAGTTCCCCCACATTGAGAAACGAATACTGTTGTATTACACCGACCCATCAGCTCCATAAAGTAAACATCTAGAATCTGAAAGTTGGTGTGTTTCTGTTTTTTAAATTGCTCTTTTTTGTAGAAATTTTTTCCCATGTATCCTGACCATCAGACCAACCTGTGAAATTATTCAAATCCAGATTTCTAGGTCTCACCTCTGGAGATCCTGATCTCATAGACGGAGTTACAATTTGGAATTCCTTGTTTTAAAAAGTTCCTTGGTTTTCATCCTCTACCAGGTGTGCCAGGTGTGAGAATCACTGTTTTGTGAAATATGTGGATTTGACAGATTTTCCTTTCTTTGGAAGACTAAACAGAGTGAACTCTGAGAAGTCATTCATGGAACGTGAGGGTCAGTTAGTATTGGTATGTGTAGGATCTGTGTGAGTTAGAATCAACTTGACCGTAACAGGCTATATAGCATCATAGAACTGGAAGGAACCCCAGGAGGTCATCCAAATGATCCTCTGTTAAAGAAAGAGATGAAGTAAAATAATAAATTAGAAAGTACTCAGATCACATACAGGTCAGTATCAGTGTGTTTAAGCACTCTGCTAACTTATCAGAAGAAATCAGTAGAATGAGCTTCTCATAGAACACTGTGTCTTTGTTTCTGTACAGTAGTATTTACCATGTGGATACACAGTAAATACTCAATAAATGTTAGAAATTGCCTTCACTACTACTAAAAATAAATACATAAAAATAAAAAAATAAATAAAAACCCATGGCTGTTGAGTTGATTCTGACTCATTCCAAACCTACAGAACAGAGTTGAACTGCCCCATAGTGTATCCCAGGAGTGCCTGGCAGGTTTGAACTGCTGACTTGTTGGTTAGCTGTTGTAGCTCTTACCCATTATGCTACCAGGTTTTCCATTACAACTATAGTAGCCCTTTTATTAAATATTTTTGTGGATTTGATATGGTAGTGATTCACATCTCTTAATTGCTAAAATATTGGAATAACATTAAAGGAAAATTTACCTAAAATTCTAAGGTGTTAGCATAACCATTTTTGTTTCCCTACCAGTCATTCTTCCTCCAAATACATACTTCTTATCTTGGTCAATGTGTGTTAGTGTGATAATTAAATACTTTCAAGTTCTTGTTTTGTGGTATCATAATAGGTGTGATTGAGAGGATACTTATGAAACAGATTCTACTGTCTCGTTTATCAGGGAGCATGCTTTTAGATTATTAATGCATGCTGGAACCACATTAACAAATATTTGACGTAGTGGTATATTTCAGTAGTGGTTGACATTGACCCGCCAGATACTCCTAGTGTGGTAGGTAATTTGGCCCCATGAATATATTATCATTACTGTTACTGTATAGTGTTGAATTGTGTTGGTATATCCCCCCACAATGCATTGCTGAAATCACTCTTCTATTTCGTACAGAAAACTCCAGAGGAGATTATTGCTTTTATTAGCACTGACTCAACAGAGTTAAAAAAATTACTGTTGTTAAAACAGCATAACCTGTGCCTTGTGTATTTGTCAATTCCTGTTTGATTTTCTTTTGCCAGGATACATATATTTTTTAAAATCCTAATATTTTAAATTATATAGAAGGTTGTAAAAGTAAAGATTGCCATAATTTGATAAAAGAACCTTTTGTATAAAAATATGTTTGTGTGTGTGTATGTATATATGTAAAATAAACCTTGCCTTTACTCATGAGTCCACAAAAAAATCCCAGTATTTTTAGATTTCTGAAAGACTTTTAAGAAAAAAACTGTCTAGTTAGTAGTTGTTTTTATTAGGTATAATACCTTTAGCTGATTGTACTTATGTAACACCTTGCAGTGACAATTTAATTTTTATCTCAGTGAAGTGTTTTGAAGTAGGGGAAAGGGTGATACTTAGATCCATTTTACAGGGGAATAAACTGTAATACCAGTTTCTTTATAGATCGAATAAATTTAATATTAAACCCTAGTGGTGTAGTGGTGAAGTGCTATGGCTGCTAACTGAGTGGCTGGCAGTTCAGATCCACTAGGTGCTCTTTGGAAACTGTATAGGGCAGTTCTGCTGTGACGTATAGGGTCGCTATGAGTCAGACTTTACTGCAGTAAGTTTAGGGTTTTTCTAGGTAAGGGTTGCATTTTATGAATAAGCCCTTGATGTAATAAGCATAAAGGAGCCCTCATGACAGAAACAGTGGTTAAACATTTGGGTGCTAATTAAAAGGGTGACAGTTTGAACCGTTCATCTATTCCACAGGAGTTAAGTATAGCTGTCTACTTCTGTGAAGATTTGCAGCCTTGGAAACGATGGGGCAGTTCTGCCCTGTCATACAGGATCACTGTGATTTGGAATTTATTCCATGACAACAGGTTTGATTTCTCTGAGTGAGGGGTAATCATGTGGTCTAATTTCCCAGGTACAGTCTCAGTTTATGCCTTTAGTTTTCATATCCTGTTAGATTAGTTTCCTCCTTCCTTTTCAGAAATATCTCAGTCTGGTTTGTAAATTAATATCGTCATTCTCATCTATGAGTTTAAAGGTATTTGGGCCCATTTCTTTCAGAAATTATATAGAATGTTAATTTGGGACTGGGATATATTTAGGTCGAAATTTTGAAAACTGCCAAGTTTGTTTTCTTTCTCTTCATGATGTATTAGCATTGCCAACTACAATAAGAAAATGGTTGTGCAGTAAGCATATTTCATTCTGTTAAAGAATAATCTGTGTGAGAGAAGATACGAAGTAAATAATGGTCATTCTCCTGTTCTTCAGCAGAGAAGTGCCTCTGGTCCAATGATAACCATGGAGATGTTACAGTTTTAAATGTGAACTGCATTGCCTTGAAGGTTATCGTGAAATCTTTACATTTTAAATAGGTTTCAGATGTGGTTATTTTTTACTTTGAAAGTTTCTGTAACTTGGACTTTTGCTATATGTAGATTTAAACCACAAAACTAGCAGTTGCTTACTATAGGCATATTAGAAAGTTTGAGTATCTCACTCGTCATACTAGGGGCTTAGATTTTCATATATTTCAGTTTATTACTTTTCTGTCAACCTAGGTGAGAATGTTATCCTCTTATAATCCTACTTACCTATCTTAAAAACTAATAGTGTTTAAAGAATAAAATCTCTTCGGGGCTCTGCAGGGGTCAGTTTAACACTGCTCTCCTTGCCTGTAACATAGTACAATCAGTGAGACTAGCTAGCTGATACACATCTTTGTGACACTAAAATGACAACTACATAAAAATGTGAAATATAACTTTAACATGAGATTTGCATCAGGGTGCTTACTCTGCTGGAAATGGAGGGGGGAAGACTATATTGTTGGTGAAAATACCACATATACTAATGCTTGAGTGTGTTAATTTTAGTGGTCATGTAAGAAATATAAAACATAGGCCCAAAGTGATGACTTCTTACCTCCATTTTATCATTTGGAATAGAATTAGATATAACTGGTATGTAGAATAAAACTTGTAGCTGCAGATAAAATTTTCCTGTTGAAATTCAGAAAAAATTATATCCTTTGATAATTGACTCGACGGCAGTCAGTTTGTTACGTATTACTCAGATTTGATTTGGTCACAGTGTAGTTGTCCTTTTAATTAAGGTTTATTTTTGTTTCATGTTATAGTCACAATACTGATCCATGTAGTTGAAATTTTTCTGGTAAGAACTGCACTACTTATCTGTAATTCTTGTCATTGAAGTATCTTGGTAGAGCAGAACACTTGAAATAAGCTAGTTAGTGCCATCAAATTGTAAAGCGAAAACTTGAATGCCATGTACCCCCTCATGTTCCAACTTACTTGGCAATAATGCTGAAATTTTTAAAATAAAGAATGATGTAAAAATGAACTGCTGAAATTTCAGGGAAAGCCTGCTAGAAAAAAAAATCAGTTACTAATAGTATGGCATAATGGAAGGAGCCCTGGGTTTGGGACCCCACCAACTTAGATTTGAGTCCATTCTCTGCGTGGGTATAGGACTTTTATGAGATTAGTTTATATTACATGTCTAAAGGGGAAATGTGTTGTGAGGAAGTAAGAACCTGACACAGTGTTATACATAATATTGATAAACACTTTTCTGAGACAATTTTAAGGCCAACCACAAAATTTTGAGGGCATAGACCCCAAGACCTCCCTCACTTCTGATGCTGTTTTCCAGTTCACAGGTTCCATAAAACCACCCTAATGTTTGTTAATTTGCTGGAAAGACTCACAGAACTCTCTGGAAGCTCTCTTACTCATTTGTGGTTTATTATAGGGAATGTATACAGTCGTTATGAGTTGGAATTGACTCGATAGCATCAGGTTTATACGGAAAGGATACAGACTACAATCAGTCAAGGGAAGAAGTGCATAGGGCAGAGTCTAGAAGAAATACCAAATAAGGAGCATCTCTTGTTTTCTCCCTGTGGAGTCAGAGTGTGTTATTCTCATGGCATTGATCTGTGACAGTATGCACAGGGTATTGTCAGTGAGAGAAACTCATCCAAGCCTCAGTGTTCAGAGTTTTTATGGCAGCTGCATTACCTAGGCATGGTGGATTGATTGATTGATTACCCATATGGTTGACTTTGGTCTCTAGGTGATTGAAACCATATAACCAAAAAGTTACATTGTCTTTTTGGTATGGGTGGCTTCCACCCTAGGACTATTTTGGCAGTTACATTGTTACTGATGTCATTGTTAGACTATCTAGGATGATTACAAATCCCCAAACAAACAAATGCCTATCAGGTGTAATGTTCAAGGGCCTGGAGATTACCTCCCAAAAGCCAGGGCAAAGGCCAGATAGTATCTTTGGGCAAGGCCAAATTCTTTGCTACTCCCTTTCTCTTGCACACTTTCTATCCTGATAAATGTTTTACATTTGCGTTATTTACATACATGTATTTTAAAACATCAGTAAATGTTTTGTTAAAAATAATTAAATACAGTAGTTTCTATTGCTGCGTAACAATTTAGCATCCTAAAGCAACAAACATTTGACAGTTTCTTAAAGGTAAGGCACTCAGGATGGGTTCAGTTGGCTGGTTCTCGCTCATGGCCTCTCACACAGTCAAGCTGTCACCCGGGACTTTAATCTGGACTGGAGGATTCACTTCCAAAGTCACAGAGTTTGGCAGGAAGCTTTAGTTGCTTATCCCTTAGGCCTCTCCTACACATTGAACATGTGGCTTCTCTCGGAACAAGTAATCCAAGAGAAAGGAAAGTACCATCAAGATGGAAACTGTAGTGTCTTATAAACTAATCTTGGAAATGATGCACTATTACACCAGCCATATTCCATTGGTTCCAGACCAGTCCTGTTGCAGTGTTGGAAAGCAATGCACACGGCATGAATAGCGTGAATACCAGGAAGCAGGAAGCAGTGGGACTGTCTTTTGAGGCTGGCTCTCAGAGTCACTAAGCACCTTTATTAAGGAAATGTTTATTTAGTGACTTGGTGTAATTAGCAGTTACATGAGTATTTTCTGTTCTTAAAAGATATTGAATATACTTTAACCCTTTATTGATCATTTGAGTTCATCTTGTGAGCATCTATTATAATGATAGTAATCAGTGTGGTGGGGCTCTTTATATTTTGAGGCCTCTGGCTTTGTTTTTTGAGGTCGTAGTGTTACTTTCTGTGCCCTTTTGAGGGGCAAGGGGTAGAAAGAAAATAGTTTTTAGTTGATCTTTCTTGGAGGCTGTCTAGCTTTTAACTAGGATGCACATATACCATTAAAAATGATTATCAAGCAAACAATATTTTGCAGGAAGGTTCTCTGGGCTTTCTTGTTGAAATAGTAGAATTATTTTCAGGGCCTAGCCTTTGCAAGTTTTGATCTTTGTGAAAATGCCTTTTGACTTCCTCATTGTAGAGAGCTTCTAGATAAGTGACCTTTGCCTAATAAGATAGCACTGTCTAAATTTTTCCTCTATATGAAAACTTTTAGTTGCTTTGTGTACTAGTGTAGGATGTCTAGGGACTGTTACATATAAAATGAAGGAAAAAAATCCCCAGTTAGTGAAGAGCACAATAGTAAGAATACCCAAGGCATAAAGTTCCAAAAATACTATATATACATAAAATTTCTTTTTTTCTTGTTAGATTACATTTGACAGAAAAAAAATAAATATTTGTCAAAGCATATGTAATTTTATAAAAGTATCACTGTTTAATACAAACAACCTTCAGTAAAGTTTATGTTGGATTAGAATGCTTGTAAATTGTCTTCTAACAAACTTGTTGAATAACTCTTTGTCAAAGTAATATTAGACATTCAAGAGATGCAGTGATGTCTGATGATACCGAAACTATTTGTACTTGATATTTAATTTACTCTGTCATAATTTTAAATATGTGTAATGAAGAGCAATAATTTTGACATAATATATCCTCCCTTTCTAGCGACAAATGGAATCAAATTGGAACTTTGTAGAAGAACTGCTAAAAAAGTCTGTCAGTAGTCAGGTATGCACTTACAGTGAGACAATTCATAAGTATTGCTGAAAATTTTATGTTCCAAGTTTTATTTATAAGAAACAAATCAGTTATTAAAGTGATTTAAATAATAAACGTCACTTACTCTTGAAAAACTGGACAATAAATCATAATTCTATGTCATTGAAGAGCTGGTGCACAATAGTTCCTATTAATGCCTATTTAAAAATTTCTTGTTATTAACAGTTAAGTTCACAGTTAAAGAACAAAGGTAATTATCCTAGTTGGTGACTTTGATAAAATGTATTCAAAGTAAGTGGTAGATGCTTTGGAACTATAAACCGTACCCTGACTGGATGATAGCAAGACTAGAAGACATGATGAGCAAGATAGTCAGTAGTATTGGAAATTCAGTTGTATCCATCACAGCAGGGAGGTGACTTGCCTTGCTGAGCAATTTGTCTTACAGGCTTGAATCGTACTCTAACTGATAAGGTCCTGATTTTTGAGAACTCATTTTATACCTTATCATATTTCTTTCTGCAGAGCTGTTAATATAGTGCTTCATGGCCTAGAGGTCAGACTTGACCTCTTTTTAAAATAGTTAAATAGACTGTTTGTCACATCTTTAAACATGCTGTAGCTCTGCAGATTTGCTACTAAATTGTATGTTATTTGTGTAATAGTGTAAAAGAAAAGTAAGTCAGTATTTTTTAATTGGGGGAATAAATTACTGTTCTGTTAATAAACATGGTTTTAAAAAGCTTGAAGAGAAATGAAGAAAAAACATGATAGTGTAATGTTATTTTTTTCATTGTGTGGATAGAGTAACCATGTCTTTGAAAATTAGTTTAATAGCTTGAAGTTTGTTTTCTTTTTCCTATTATCTGTATTAACTCTTAACTATTTTTAAGTAAAGTATAGGAACACAGTTATGTCATAACTCTTCTAATTATGAGCTTAGAATTCTAGCTTAGATTGAAATCCAAAAAACATATACATAAGTTATATTGAAAACAAAAGAACTATTATCCCTTTAAAATGTTTTCCCCTACCACTTGAAAAGTACTTATCACTTTTTCTCTTCCCTTCTTTTAATTGGCGTCCTGTGTTCTTTTGGGGAACACAATGATTTAGTAAATCCAAAATTTCTTACGTATTTTTTAGAGAACGCAGGGAATCTAAAGAGTGGTCATATTTACATCACCTATTAATCCCGTCTTTACCACTTGACAGTTTAAAAGTAGGTTCAATTCAAGTGAAAAATATTTTCCATCCTCTGGGTAGTGTTACTTTTTGCTGACACCTGCATCTGAGACACTAACTGGGAGTAACTTTAATTTCAGATTAAGTTGTAACTGCTTATAATCTTTATAATCTTTAAATTTCTTTTTTGGCTCAGCTAGTAGCAAGTAGTGCTTCCTAAGACACTTAAAGACTGTTTCTGTTACACTATTTTTTTAAATTATAAGTGAAAGCATACAATCCAAATTAAATTTGCATGCCTGCCTATCTGCAGCGCCTTCTGCTTTCCTTGCCCAGTTAACAACACATTCCTCCTTTTCCTTCTATATATGTCATATCCTCTTAACAGTGTCCTGTCCTTTCCTCTTCTCCCTTCTAGTAAGAGGTCAGTAGGAGAAGAGTATCTTATAGATGCATAAAACCATAAAGTACATATACCACATGGTCAAACTGTATTTCCGAGTCCAGTCCATTCCTGTCCAAAGAGTTGACCTCAGTAATGTTTTCTGGTCGGGGCAGCAGCAGGTCTAGGAGCCATGCTTCCAGGGGAACCCCCAGACCACCATACCGTCAGTTGCAGTCTTCTAATACATTTCTTGAGGTGCACTCCTTTTTCTCTCGTGTTACCACTGGGACTTCACATTATGTGTCCCATCACGGCTGTCTTTGGTGGGGGCCAGGCACCATGTGGTTCTTCTGGTCACATGTTGATACAGTCACTAATTCACATGGATCTTTCTGTCTTCTGGGCTCTTTTTCCCTTGTGTCTTTGTTGTCCTTGGTGATCATCTGTTCTCGCTGAGTTAGGACCATTTGGTGTATCTCAGATGGCAGCTTGCTAGCTTTTAAGACCCCAGGAACCACTCACCAATATAAGATGCAGAAGACTCTCTTAGCAATAGGCTAGTTATGCCAGTTGGCTTCAATGTCCTCTTGAGAGCATGGTCCCAGACCCCTGCCGCTGCTACTCTATCCTTGCAATATTGGGTTAAAATTGGAAGAGTTTTCCACTTATATTGAAGTCCAGTTAAATTGATCTTCTTTCTGATGTGTGCTGTCACTGATTTCTATTAGTTTGAGTAGTTTACTTCTGGATTCTGTAGGATTCTCTGCATATACAATCATATCATCTGCAAATAGGGAAGCTTTTACTTCTTTGTTGATGCAGATGCCATTTATTTCTTGTCTAATTGCTCTGGTCAGAATGTCTAACACAGTGTTGAATAGAAGTGGTGAGAGTGGGCATTCTTGTCTAGGTCCCGTTCTCAAGGGGAATTCTTTCAGTCTCTCTCCATTCATGATGATATAGGCGATTGGCTCCCTTCTATACCTATTTTGTTGAGAGGTTTTAACATGAATGGGTGTTGGACTTTGTCAGATACCTTTTCGGCATCAATTGACAAAATCAGATGATTCTCATCTTTTGTGTTATTTATGGATTGATCACATTAATTGTTTTTCTAATGTTGAACCAGCCTTGCATCCCTGGTATGAATCCAACTTGGTCATGATGAATTATTTTTTTGGCATGTTGTTGAATTCTATTAGTGAGGATTTTGTTGAAGATTTTTGCATCTAGATTCTTGAGTGATATTGGTCTGTCATTTGCTTTTTTTGTGGGGTCTTTCCTTGGCTTTGGCAACGGGATTATGTTAGCTTCATAGAATGAATTTGGGAGTATTCCATCCCTTTCTATGCTGTGAAATTGTCTCAGTAGTATTGGAGTTAACTCTTTAAAAGCTTGGTAGAATTCTCCAGTGAAGCCATCTGGGCCAGGACTTTTTTTGGTTGGTATTCTTTGATGAATTTTTCAGTCTCTTCCTTTGTGATGGATTTATTAATTTGTTCTACTTCTTGTGATAATTTTGGTAAGTGATATGAATCTAGAAATTTGTCTGTTTCCTCTAGGTTTCCAAATCTGTTCTAGTCTTTGTAGTATTCTGTTAATGATACTTTTGATTTCAGTTGGGTCCGTTGTGACATCTCTCATCTCCTTTCTTATTTGGCTTATTTGTTTCCCGTGTTTCTTCTGTAAGTTTAGCCAATGGTTTATCAATTTTGTTGATCTTTTCAGAGAAACACCTTTTGGTTTTGTTAATTTTCTTCAATTGTTCTTCTGTTCTCTGATTCATTTAGTTCTGCTGTAATCTTTATTTTCTGTTTTCTTCTGGTCCCTGAGGGCTTCCTCTGTTCCTCTCTTTGTGCTTGTTGAAGCTACAGAGTTAATTATTTGTATTGAGTCCTTCCTTCCAGATATGTGCATTTTTAAAGATAAATTGGCCTCTGAGCACTGCTTTTTCTGTATTCCTTAGGTTCCAGTAGGATGTGTTTTCATTCTCATTTGGCTCCATAAATTTCTTTATTTCATCCTTGATTTCTTTTATAACCCATGGCTTTGTGAGCAAGGCGTTGTTCAGTTTCTATGAGTTCAATTTCTACCTATGTTTTTTTCTGCTATTGATTTTGACTTTTATAGCTTTATGGTCCAAGAAAATGCTTTGCAATAATTCATTTGTTTGGATTTTGTTGAGACTTACTTTATGTCCTAACTCATGGTCTATTCTGGAAAATGTTCCATGTGCATTGGAGAAGAAGGTGTAGTTATCTGTTGATGGATAGAAAGTTTTGTATATGTCAGTGAGGTCTAGCTGGTTGATTGTTGAAATAAAATCTTCTATATTTTTACTAAGTTTTTTTCTGGATGATCTGCACATTACTGAAAGTGGAGTGTCCATCTCATTTTTCAGTGTAGTCAGTGTTTGTTCAGTGCATTTAGATGCTCTGGTATTGGCATAAATGTTTAATATCGTGTATTGTGTACTGAACTCAGCAATAAATAGTGTCCATCCTTGTCCATGATGGTGCATTTTACATTAAAATCTATTTTATCTGAGATTAATATTGCCACACCTGGTCTTCTTTGTATGTTACTAATGTGGTATGTATTATTCCAATCTTTAACTTTCAGTTTGTTCATACCTTTGAGTCTACGGTATGTTTCTTGTAAGCAACATGTAGACAGGTCGTGCCGTTTGATCCAGGATATCACTCACTTCTTTATTGGAGTGTTCAGTCCATTGCACTCAGTGTAATTACTGATAGGTATGTATTAGTGCTGTCATTTTTATGCATGTATTTTTGTGTTGGTGGTTTCTGTGTTGCACATAGTGTTCTGTTTTGAGTCATTATTTATGGGTTGACTTTCCCTCTTTTTCAGTGTTGTGTTTGTTGAACCTCCTGTATTATGTTTCTTGTTTCAATATGTTGCATTGTTATTATGCTTTGCGGCTACCCCTGTGATCACCCTTAATATTCTACATTTAAACACAGTTTTAACTTCTGAATAATTTTTTAACTTCCTCTCCATCTTACTGTAGTATATCCATCTTTTTAGTGTGATGGTATCATAGTTTTCATGATAGGATCACTGGTTCCCTTCTTTTAATATTGCCACTTTGGTTAAATTTTGTGACTTCCCTAACTGAGTAGGCTTCTGGATGCTGAGTCCTGCATTGCCTCCTTAAATACACACTTCACATTTTTGTTTATCTAAACAAAGACCTTCTTTCAGTGTTTCTTGTGGTTTTGGTTTGGTTTTTACAAAGTCTGTGAGCTTCTGTTTATCTGTAAATATCTTCATTTCATCTTCATATTTGAGAGACAGTTTTGCAGGATACAAAATTCGTGGTAGGAAATTTTTCTCCTTCAAGGCTTTGAATATATCTTCCTACTGTCTCCTTGCCAACATAATTTCTGCCAAGAAGTTAGATGATAGCCTACAGGGCTTCCCACTGAATGTTGCTTTGAGCCTTGCTGCCTTTAAGAGCCTCTGTTTATGTTTTATTTTATTAAGCTTGATTAAACATGGCTTGGTGTCTTTCTTTTGGGGTCTCGTTTTTGTGGTGTTTGATACATGTGTTGGATATCCATGTTTTCTTCTTTCACAATTTCAGGGAAGCTTTCTGTCAGTAACTCACCAACAGTGCTCTGTGTTTCAAGCTATCCCTCCCTGTTCAGGAACTCCAGTTTACCGTAGATTATTCCTCTTAATAAGTCCCACATGTTTCTTAATGCTGCTTCATTTTTCTTATTTCTTTTTGCTGATTTGTCTTCATAAGTGCTGGTGTTAGTTGCTCTATCATCAAGGTTACTAAGTCTGACTTCCATCTCCTCAATTCTGCTCTTTTGGCTTTGGATTGAATTGTCTGATTCTGTCATTTTGTTGCTGATCTGCTGTATTGCAAATCATTGATATTCCATTGTTTTGAATAGGTTGCTTAATTTTTCATTTGCTCTGCTGCATTTTGTTTAATCCCTAGGAGGGCTCTATATATAATTCTTTTGTACTTGACCTCTGATTGTTTCAGAAAGGCTTCTTCATCTGGGAAGTTTTCTGATTCTTTATTATGGGAGCTTTCCAGAGCCTTGGTGGACTGTTTCTCTAAATGTGTAGTGATGGGTTGTTGCCTTTATGCCATCTAAAGCCAGTTTCGTTTATCTGATGTACCTTAACGGGAGCTCAGGCATAGGTCTGAGTAGAGAGTTTTTCACCAGGTGCCTCTGTGTACTCTAGTGACTGGCCTCAGTGGACTCTCATGTCACAGGCTCTGCCACTTGTCTGGCAAAGATGGTGCCCCACTTGTGGAATCATTGTGGGGCTATCAACTGACCCTATAATGTGGATCAGTAAAGACAGGAAGAGATGCCGCTTGGCTGCTCAGCAGTTATTTCTCTAGGCAGTCTTATTTTAAAATGCTGACAGTTGTCAAAATCAGTCTGTCAGGTGTGACAGTTCCTGCCTTCTGGCTGACAACGGAAGCACCTCTTCAGATGTTCCCAGATGGTATGACATAGTTCAGAGTAGGGAATGGTTATGGCCTTGCTTCCATCCTCAGTCGGGCCCTACTTGCAACGTCACACTGCTGAATCTATCCTTTCTGCTGGAAGAGCACTTTCCGGACTTGCACTGCTTCTGAGCTTGGGAATTAATCACTGCTGAGGCTTCGGTGGAGTGACTCTGCCTCCTAGCCGACCAAGATGGCTTCCCGGCCCAACTTCCATTCCCACCATGAAACAGCAGAATTTATGGTGGATCTCAGAAAAGAGAGGGTAGAGGGGCAGTGCTGCCCTCATTCAGCAGCTGGGCCCTCAAAATGAATATACAGGATGTGAAAATGTTGCATATGTAACAATTTCCAGTCCTTAGTTGTTGTTGAGTTGATTCTGACTCATGGCAACCCATGTGTGTCAGAGTATATAGGGTTTCCAGTGGCTGTTTTTTCAGAAATAGATTGCCAGCCCTTTCTTCCACATAGATAACAGTAATGTCTGTTATTCAGTGTTGACTAAAAAAAAGTTCTTTCCCAGTTACACTCAACTGACTAATTTTTTTCTAAGCCCTGCTTGTTTTTATTCTAAGCCCCTAGCCTACAAATTGAGGGATTTTTTTTTCAGTTTTCCTTTAAGAAAAGAAATGAAATTTTCCCATGATGCACTATCTAATTCCTTCTTGAGTACAGTAGAAGGGGCATGGACTCTCTCCTCACAAAGACCATATCTAAACAGTGATTAGGTGACTAAGAGCAAATCTGTTACCCACTAAATGTTAGTATTTTCATGTAAATATGCATGTATGTATGTATGTGAAAGCATTTCTTTGTTAACCGAAAGCTGGGCAGTTTGAATCCACTAGCTGCTTCTTAGAAACCCTATGGGGCATTTCTGCTCTGGCCTTTAGGCTTGCTGTGAATTAGAATCAGCTTGAATGCAAGAGATTTGGTTTATGTATGTAACACACACAGACACACACACAGTGGAGTCCTGGTGGAACAGTGGTTCAGAATATGGCTGCTAACAGAAAGGTCAACAGTTTAAATTCACTGGCTGCCCCTTGGAAACCTTATAGGAGTGTTCTGCTCATTTCTTCAGGATTGGTAAGACTCAGAGTTGACTTGCTGCCAAGGGTTTTTTGGTATCTGTAGAATTGTATATCAATAATAAAATCAATGTGCATTTATTCATATTAGTAGTGTGCCATGGAAATTGTGACCTAGGTCTAGTTTAAGAATCAAAGAATGTTAGCCATGGACAGAACTTTGTCTTTTCTGCTTAAATGAGTCCCTATTAGGGAAGCTAATTATCTTACCCAAAGCCATATAACTACTTGACAAAAGCATCAGAACTCAGATCTAAGTTTTGTTTATCAAGCATTTATTCAAAATCCTTTATAAACCAGGCATGGGGTTAGACTGTGGGGTCACTAAAGTGAGTAGGATATTATACCAGCCTTCAGAAAACTCATGAACTCTTGAAGGCCAGCAAGGAACATTAAATTTAACCTGATAAGTGCTATGATAACCCACTGCCATCAAGTCAATTCCAACTCACAGCAATGCTATAGGACAGAGAAGAATAGCCTCATAGGATTTTCAGGGCTGTAATCTTACGGAAACTGACTGCCATATCTTTCTCCCATAGAGCAGCTGATGGGTTCAAACTGCCTACCTTCTGGATAGTAGCTAAGTGTTACCAGCACTCCTTAGTGCTGTGATATTGTTAGGTGCCATCGAGTCAGTTCCAATTCACAGTGATCCAGTGAACAACAGAATGAACCACTGCCCAGTCTTGTGCCATGTCCACATTCATTTATTATGTTTAAGCACATTGTTGACGCAACTGTGTCAGTCCGTCTGGTCGAGGATCTTTTTCTTTTTCACTGACTCCTCCACTCTTCAAGCATGAAGTCCTTCTCCAGGGACTGATCCATCCTGAGAACATGTCGCAGTCTTGCCATCTTCACTTCCAAGAAGCTTTCTGGTTGTAGTTCTTCCAGAACAGATCTTTTGGTTCTTTTAGCCATCCATGGTACATTCAACATTCTTCTCCAACACCACAATTCAAAGGCACTGATTCTTCTTCTGTGATACAGAGATTCATATTGTGCTGTGAGAGCATAAAAAGATGCTCCCTGTCTAGTATGGGAACTAGGAAACTTTCTAGAAGGCTAAGATCTGAAATACATTTTTAAACAATGAATAAAAGATTTAAAGCCTTGTTGATAAAAACCTACTTTTTACTGTCATTTATTCATGTTGGGGTCATTCTCATTCATTGAATGATTTGGCCTAAGATCACTATTCTGTGTCTGTATGCTTTTCTCATCAGTGACTCCAACATTATTGTATGTTGTTCTCTCAGTTTGTTAACATTTTCATTTCCAGTCAGATTATCTTGTACCCCCTCATGCTTCTCTTCCCCTGGTTATGCTCTACATTTTTTTGTTTTGTTTTTCATTTTTTTCGTTCTATTACCATTGATTTTTTCATTTTCCTGTCGTTTTCTATATTGTCATTTTCTGCTTCAAACAATTTAGATTATGTGGTTACACAATGCATTAAAACAATCACTCCATCGCAAGCACCTTTAATTTCATAGTCCTTACCTGTTTTAAACCTGACAAAACTCACTCGTCTATCTTCTGGTCCCCACTCTGCCCCCAGCAGCTGAATATTGCTGAAGAAACTCTTATAATCCTTCTTTATAACTGGTGTGATTTTATATGCTTGATAATAAATATCAAATGGCAGTCATTTATAGAATGTTTGCTTTTATACTGTCCAAAAGAACTGATTTCAGAACTTTTATTTAACACACAGTTCAGCATATGCTCTGCCCCAGTCCACTTAGCTAAACATCTTGCCTTGTAAATTATTGAGAAAGTGGAAGCAATCAAATAATAAGTCCTTTATGTTTGCACCTTCAGAGCTTCCAACATGTCTGTTTTATACTTTCTCAGTGTCTCAGTCTGCTTTTCTATTTTACTAGAGTCACTGCTTTTATAAAGGCTAATTCTTCTCCCTGTGAACTGTATCTTATCTCTTCTCACCTGTTCAAAAACTGTATCTTCATTTAGCTGTGTCTACTTCCTCACTTCCTATCGTGTCCTCAGCCCTCCATATTTAAGCTTCTGTCTCCACCATCCCACCTACAGTGCTCTTGTCAAGGCAGTAATGGTTTCTGTATTCTTAAATCCAGGGTTTCTTCTTTCTCATCCTGTTTGTTAGCATTCATCCCTGTTGACCAGTGTCCCTTTCTGAAATACTCTTAACTTGGTGCCTGGTGTGCTACTTACTTTTTTGACCACTTGTTTTTTTAACAGTTTTCTATTTGATCTTTAAATGTGAGAATAGCAAAGGAGTCTGGGTTCTGAATCTTCTGCTTCTATATTCTTTCCTTGAGCAAGCTAGCTTCTTGGCTCTAAAAATCATCAGTATGAAAGTAACATAACAAACTTATAACAACAACTATAACCTTTTGCCTCACCTCTAAATCTTGTGTATCCAGTTGTCTACTTGTGTCTCTGTTTGGATGCCCTGTGCACTCTTATCTGTTCCTCTCGTAGTCTGTCACTTCAGGAAATAGTACCATCAGCCCATTTTCTTAAGCTCAGATCTGTGAGTTCTCATTAATTACTGTCCTTCGCACCTTGATTTAACTTAACCAGCAAGTCCAGTAGGCTCTGTTTTAAAATATGGATCTAAAGTTATCTGCTTATCTCAGTCTTAAACAGCTTTACGGACTTGCTTCCTAAGCAGTATTTATGCTTCTACTCTTACTGTCTGTATTCTTTCTCCACGCATGATTCAATGTCGTGGTTTTTAACAGTCAGATTATATCACTTTTGTGCTTACAGGCTTCCAGTGGTGTCCCAACATATAAAATGAAATTCATACTTTTTACCAAGACCTCAGAGACCTCATATGGCAATATCTTTAACTTCAACCTGTAGTATCAAGCTTGCTGATAGTTTAGGAACTTTATATTTGCTTTCCTCTTCCCACAGTGATTTTCTTCGGATGTTTAAACAGTCACTGTTATGTATTTAATCATTTGGCTCTAATGCCACACCTCAAAAAAAGATTTTTGTTCATATCATCTAATCTGTAATGATGCCCATATTCCATTATTTGTTCTGCCATGTTACCCTGCTTGTTGTGTTTTGTTTCTCATAGCAGTGATAACTGCTCGAATTTATCTTGTTTGCATTTGAGGTCCCTTTTTCCCTTCCTCCCCAAAAGGACAAATTCTCTTAGTGCATATACCATATCTGATTTATTCAAGGTAGTGTGTCTGGGACCATAGAACAGTGCCTGGCATATAGTAAGCTCAGATAAACAATTGTTGAATTCACGAATCTGTTCCTTTTTAGAAAAACATTCGTGTTTGTTTCATCATGGAAAAGTGTTACTGTTGTTATTTTTAGTAATGCTGACCCCATATATTTTGAATTAAACGTGTGTGTAGTTTTTTTCCTACTTTATTTTCTTCACACCACTCTTCTCAGTTTAAAATATATGTATCTCGCCAGTCATCTCAATTTTAAATGAACAAGCTTTATAATCCTGTTAAAGAAATTGACCAAGTAATTAAATTATGACCAGACTCTCTGTACGTTAATGTATCTTAATTATTTGATCATTTTTTGGCACTTCTTTTATTCTGGTTTAGGTTTCTTTTATAAGAAGTCTCTTAGCTTCCTACTCCATTCAATTAAAAGATGCTTTGCAGTTTTTAACCAAGTTAAAAGTCAAATTGAGTTTTGTAATTTTCATTATCTGAATGTGTTAACGGACTCTAAAATGAGTGTTTAGAAGTATATGTGATGCTAGTTTATGCTGGTGTGAAGATGAGAATGGTGTGATTTTGGCGATCTGTAGTTACATTCTTTTTAGCACCAGGTCATTCAGCACAGTGTCATATGATAAGTCATATGATAAGATTCATATAGCCAGAACCCATTTACTGTTTCACAACTTCAGTTTATTTTGTAGAATGGTATACTAGAAGAACAATTACGAATGTATCTTCACTGTTGTTTGACACTTTGTGATTTCTGGAAGCCAAATATTGCAATTGTCACCATTCTTTGGGAGTATTATAGTAAGAATCTGGTAAGTAAATACAATATAGAGTTCTTTTAGAAGTTTGAAGAACTTGTGCACAAAATTAAAGGAACATTTTTATAGTTTAATTATGAATAGCTCTGGATTTTTCTGAAGTAGTTGAAACCTTTGTTTGAAGTAGATTGGAGTAGCTTTTTTTTCCTCCTTTTACATTTATAGTGCATTGACCTAAGAGAGAAAGAGCATGAAGTGTCCCTTTTCTCTTGAGAGTAAACATAAACAGAGTTTTAAAAATCCTCATTTATAAACATTTTCTACGTGGTACCGATAATTTTGATTGTTTGTAGCATACTAAACAGGTGCTGCTATCCTGAATAAGACACACTCTTAGCACTTGAATAAGTTACAGACTATTGTGAGGTGAAACATACTGTGAGGGAAGAAAGTTACCATGTTGTGAAAACCCAGAGAAGGGAGCTTCTAACCTGGTGTATGAACTAGAAACACTTTATGAGGTCTAAACATCTGAACTTGGTGTTGGGGGAGTGAGTAGAACTTTCAAGTACAGGTGATCATCCAGGAAGAAAGAGTAGTATGGAGAAATAAAAAGCATAGTCTGTTCCTGCTGTGGTGAATGGTTCCGAATGTTAGCCCTGGGATGACTCTGACGAATGCTAGAAGATAGGGAGAGTACAGGAGGTACACTGGGCTTAGACTGCGAAGGACTGAGATCATGAGCAGTTCAGCGGTGATTTTCTCAGTAGGCATTGGGAAGCAAGGGTGTGACATTAGGTGTGTTTTTGAGAATTTTTTTTGCTGGAAGTAATACAAAATGATGCATTGGGTGTAGATGAGTTGCTAGTCCATTGCAATAGTAAATACTGTGGATGAAAACTGGAATAGGGACAGTAGGTTTAGAACGGAGAGGATATATTAGTGAGATAAAAATTTAAGAGATTGAAGTAAAGAATTTAGTTACGTGTTATACAAGGAAGTTTTTGTAAGTAGATAGTAAGTTTGGACTTGGGCTTATTATGAGCTTATTAAAAATGAGAAAAATACCTTTTATGAAGGATAATGTCATCAGAAATGATGTAATGTGGAAACAACTGATTTCATTTCTGGGGAAGAGTGTATACAAGATGAGTCTGGAATACCTCGTCATACCGGAAAACAGGGGACGTATCAAAGTAAACCAGCTAGCCAGCCACAAGTAAACCAGAGTCAGGTCAAAAGGACACAGCAGATACCTTGTTATCCAAAGCTGGGACTACTTCAGTATATGAAAGGCTAGCAACTGCAGTGGATTTCAGACATACCAAATATGTTTAAATCCCTGAATTTATGATACTTTTTTTAAAAAAAACCTTTATTCTGAAAACTGTAAATAAAGAATTTGAGTAATCAAATGTCTGATGAGCTAGTAAATTCTAGCAAAATGATAAACCAAACATGTTGCCCCTGAGTCAATTCTGACAGGGTGGAACTGCCCCATAGGGTTTCCAAGGCTGTAAGTCTTTTTGCAGAAGCAGACTGCTGTATCTTTCTCTCATGGAGCGGCTGGTAGGTTTGAACCTTCAACTTTTCGGTTAGCAGCCAGACACTTAACCACTGCACCACCAGTGCTCCTTTCAAAGAAATGATGGAATTACAAAATCTTCATTTTATACACCTAATGAAATGAGGCATTGAGGCAATGATCATCAAAGGCTGTTAATGCCACTAGGTGAAAGACTGATGGAGATCACTAAAATGTTGGATCAGGCTGAAATCCTCATCAACCTAACAGTGCATAAGAATTACAGTCAGAACTTATGTGGCCCTTAACTAGGTGCAGTAGGAGATATATAGTACTACCAGTGAAACATTCTTGCTGAAAATCTGATCAGAATTTGATCATGCCTTGAACGCCAGTCACCAATTTATGGAAAAGAGGAGATAAAAGAATATGTTAAGTGATGCTAGAGAATGCAAACAAAGTAAATCCACAACACAAGAAATTCTAGACAACAAATGATTTTTTTCCCCCCTACACATAAATGGTAAGCAAAAAATTACAGAAACTTACATAAATTAAAAGAGCTTTAAATGACATATCAATCACTTGCAGTATATAGACATACCAACTGCTGAAAAGGTATTTTTGGGACAATCCAAAATTCAGGTACTCTTGCACATTAAATGCCATTATGGAATTTTTACTTTTGGAATATAGATAATGTTTGTATAGCTTTTGTGATTAAGGTGGATCAAATTTCTATTGAGCTATGTGGGATTTTCAGGTTTCCATTTTTGCTAGGAGACTTCATACATCTTTTCTGTCTTGTTTTGCTCTTAGAATAGTTCTTTCAGTATTTCTTGGCTTCCTTTGAAAGGCCTTGTGAATATTATTAAGTCATCGTTGTCTCTGCTTGAAATGGTGAAGACCTGCTGTTGTGATCAACAGGTCCATGACCTTTATAAGTACAACAGTAGTTACAGCATTTTCCTTTGCATTTTGGCAAAAGTTGTTAAAAAAGCAATGAAGAATCATGGCCCTCATCCTTGGAAACAAGTCAAAGGAAGGTGTGTGCAGTATTTTTTTTTTTTACTGTGAATGTTCCCTATTATATTTATAAAGTGTTACTGTATATTTTTAAAGTTCATTTATGCTTGTAGTTTTTGTGGTTTACACATTTAAAGTGTACTCCTTAATGTAGGGCAAGGGAATATAGAGCTTTTTGATGCTGCCAGCTTGTTATAGTAAGAGATAAATCGGGTATCTGTAAGTTGTGGAAGGTTTTCATATCTTATTTATCTTGCTGAGGAGTAAAAGAGCATACACTGAATGGATCCTAGAGAGCTGTTTTTGTTTTTGTTTTCTCCCGCTTGCTGAAATTAATGTTATCATGTAATCTATTGCGTATATTTTATTAAAGTAACATATCCAAATTGTGGAATGGTAAGTAATAGATACAATTTTATGCTTTTTGAGCCTCATAGTTTTACAGTCACTGCTTCCATGAATGAAGTATAGAATAACAGATAACTTACTCTGATATTCAAATTTCGAGGATATGCCCTGTTTCCACTTCTGAAATGGTATTAAATAAACCTTTTATTACATTAGTCTATTGCCATATTGTTCCTCTTTTTTTCTGAGAATTTTGCCTATTTAATGGGTAATGATTTTTGATTGTCTTCCTCTGTTCTGTTTTCTTTGACTATTAGCCCTTTCCCTAGTCCTCTATATACAGTATACCATCCTCTGCCACTTGCTCAGCTTGTATGGTAGGAGGTCTTAGGGAGCAGAATACTTCCTGGTATAGGTAGGGAATTTCTCAAGAATCACTAAGTGAAATTCTTGTGTGATCCTCATAGTGAGTTATGGTGATACAGTTTAGGATTTTTATTTGGACAATTTTTTTTTGTTAAATGATAACGTTTTCTTAAATTGTAGTAACTGCGTAACTCAGACAGGAGGAGCTTTTTCTTCTATCTCTATTTTTAATTAAGAATTGAAAACAATTCTTCCATTTTATGGGAGACAATATTCAGAGGGCTTTATTGCTAGAAAAAAGTCATTAGAATTCATTTCATCCCAAATCTGTTTATTGGGAAAAATTCTTTTCACCAGCCATTGTAATGGACATAGTGTAGGATTCAGACATAATGAAACAACTATTTACCCTTAGGAGCTTATCAACTCTAGTAATTCTTTATAAATAAGCAGTTACTATTCATAAACATTAATTATTTCTGTTCTGAAGTAATCAACTATAGAAGTTACAGAATTTAGCAGCCTGTAAGAAAGAATTCAGGATAAGTTATTTTTAATTCTAAGCCCTTAATAGAAGAAAAATATGTGAACTATTAAATTATATTGAGTATTATCAGTGAGAGATTTTTTAATGGCTAATCTTGGACATTTGAACACTAAAAAGTTTTCTTTACAAAAGGTAAAAATAATTCTTCCAGCCACTTGAATGAATTGTCTTAGAGTATAAGTAAAGCAGAACAAGTTTTCTGTGATAGTGAGGAAGAAAAGTTTAAGGAAAATTGTTATATAAAATTGTCTTAAGATTTTTATAAAGAGTATCAAATTGTACTTCAAACTTTTATTTTTTTATTTGTCAATAAAACAGATTTTTGAATAAAAAGAAAAGGCGTATATTGTATGAAAAGAACATTCCTATTGTCCTTTGGGGAAAGCCACTAAATCCTTTCATACAGGTGATTTGCTGCGTTGTTGAGAAATTTGAACATAGGGTGTTCTGTGAGTTTGTAGTCAGTGGAAAAAATGACATGGCGGCATCAAAATGAAAATTTAAAGTAATGAGACTTATGAGTATTGAATGATACATTTTTTCTTAAAGATATATTTTCTATGAGTGAAACCATTTTATTAAAGCAATTTTTTTTTAACAGGATATATTCTAAATTCCATCAGAAAAGAATGGAAGAGCTAACTGAAGTTGGTCTACAGAACTTTTTCAGCCTTTTTCTACTGTTAGCAGCTGTGGCAGAGGTGGAAGATGTAGCAAGTCATGTCTTAGACCTCCTGAACTTCCTCAGGTCAGCCTCTATAACGTCTCCTCAAAGGGCCCTCATTTGGAGGGGTCAGATGGCCTTCCTGCTGATGTATGTTCAGAAAAATCTGGACATTAGTGTTTTGGCTGACAAATTGTCAGGTGCTTTCCGCGAGACAGCAAAGGAGTTCTTAGTATCTAAGAATGATGAAATAGGGCAGAAACAGACTCTCTGGACACTGCTTTCTATCTACATTGATGGTGTTCAAGAAGTGTTTGAGACCAGCAATTGCTTGCATCCTTCCCATGAAAAATTGCTTAATGATGGATTTACTATGCTTTTGCCAGCTTGTCAAGAATCTGAACTTAGGACAGTACTGAACTTTCTACAAGCTGTTCTGGCCAGAGTCAGGTATGTTTTCCAGTAATAATGTTAATTTGTTGATTTGTTTTTTATCACCAGTTATGTTGGTTTTTATATTAAAGTTTTTATATTGGCATATTCTTGAAAGCCAAGTGTATAGGGGGAAGTTAATTTTATTACTATATTGATAAAAATCAGTAGTTGTCAAACTATTCTTTGAAAACAGTAGTTCTTCAAAAGAACTACTTATGCAAAAGCAAGCTTATGCAAACACAAGAGGTAAACTAAGCAACTCTGGTGCGGTCCCAGAGCTGCACCGTCTCATCCTTCTTCCTTGGCTATTTTTGTTGCTGTTTAGTTACTATCGAGTCAGTTCCTACTCATCATGATTGCAAGGGTGCAAAGTAAAATTCCACTCCGTAGTGTTTTCCGGGCTGTGACCTTTCACAAGCAGGTAGCCAGGCCTGACTTCTGAGATGCCTCAGAGTAAGTTTAAACCACCAACCTTTGGATTTGTAGTTCAGCACTTAACCATTTGTGCCACTAAGGGACTTTCATCTTCTTGTACTACTCTTAAAAAAGTGTTATGTTTCAGAGGTATGTTTCACATACTCTAAGATCGTGAACTGAAGCCTGAGATGGCCTTTACTGATACATGATTTGAGATTTTGGCCACACTTTAAGGGAAAAGAGTACTTTAACTATTTTGCTACCAAGTTGTGGCCTCAACTGTGTGAAATACTTCCAATTAAAAGTTTATCCCTGAAATGAGATAGGATTGTTGTAACACAGATCACCTATACAAAACTTGCTTTTATACCCAGTTAATTATATCCATGTACAGATACAGTGGACCTAAACTTAATGATGAATAAGAGTAATGGCTGTGACATTTATTACTTTTAAGGCACTTTTTACGTAACAGTTGTATCCCAAAGTACCTGTTCTTAAGATATCTAAACATTTTAAGAACATCTTGTACTTCATGATTATTCTATAACAATCTTAAGAATTATAAAAGCTATGTCTAGTATGATTTTATTTGAAGTCATATTTTAATATTTATTTGAAGTCATATTTTAAGCTAGTAGCCCATCTTTTTCCCCACAATATCTTTTTATGAAAATAGTATTTCTTTTTCTGAGGTACTAAACTTGGTAAGATTTCCAAATTTTTAGTCATTACTAGTTGACTTAATGTACTTTATGCTGTGTTGTATTCATACTGATTTATACACTGGCTTTCACTCTTCATTAGGCTTTGTGTAGGTTTTTTATTCTTTTCTCATCAGTTTGTGTGCTGAAGGTTTATCTTAATCAGTTAACCATCTTCTTGTCATCCTCCCCCATGCTACTTCATTAGAACAAGGACCATATTTTGGGTAGATAGCTAAATAAATGAATAAACAACTTCATAAAAACCTTTTTACTAATTCTACATCTTTGCACTGTGTTCATTTTAGTTTTGCTTGATTTTAGTCTTGCAGAGTTCAGTAACAAATTTCATACTTTCCTGAGTGCCAAATTTTCTTTATTTCCTCAGATTTTTAGTGTTAAGTGGTACTTCCCTGTACTTCATGGGCAGAAGAAAAGAAATTTACATATTTCTAGTAACACTTTTGGTTTGTTTGTTTATATTTGTCTGAGTATGCAAAAAAAAGAAGGAAGAGGAGGAAATTGGTCTACACTGTTAAGATGAGAAGAAACTAGAATCCCAAGATTTCCAACCCACTGCTGTTGAATTAATTCTGACTGATGATGACCCTATAGGATGCTAGTGGAACTGCCCCACACATAGTGTTTCCAAGGCTGTAAATCATTACAAAAGCAGATGGCCACATCTCTCTCCAACCTTTTCATCAGCAGCTGAGCCCATAAGTGTTGTACCACTAGGGCTCTTCTGTGAGAAGATTTAGGAAAAGGGACAAGGATGGCAAGAGGGTGTTGGTGCCTCAGAGACAGGCAGCTGTGGAAACCAAGTGGTGGAAATCAGGTGTCTTTCAGCCTTTTCCCTTGAAGATGGTAAATCCTTTTTAGTCTTTCTTCACAATTGTATTACTTCTTATATAGATTTTTTTTTCCTTTAAACAAAAATTCTTATTCCACAGATACTGTTGTTTTTAATTAAAATTTTCTGACAAATCTCTTTTTGTTAAAATTTTCTTTAAATTGCCAATCCAATATATTGTCATGGTAAAAATGTTGATATAGTCCAGTGAAGTGTACAGCCAGAAGTATTTGTGCGCATCCCTACCCCCATAGTTTCGTTCACTAGTTGTGTGGTTCTCAAGTGGGAGTGAGTTTGCCCTGCAGGGAACATGTGCCCATTTCTGGAGACATTTTTGTTGTCACAACTGAGATATAGTACAGGCCTCGAGTAACACATTTATTTGTGGGAGACAAGTAAATCACATTTTATTTGTAATTTTAGCCAGAAATGGTGTTAAGCATCCTACAGTGCACAGCAGATTCACCCCCAATAAAGAAGGATCTGATCCAAAATGTAAGAGGTGCTGAGATTAAGAAATCATATCTAATGTTAAGTAAACGACAGTGATTTCTTATAGATCGTGTAACAACTGCTCACTTCCTTTAGAGGTAGAAAACACAAAAAAGCTTTTCATGTTTCCATTAGTTAATACATAGAGACCAAACGTTCTTTTTAATTGCTACTTAGTGTTTCATAATATGAATTCATCAAAATTGACTTAATCCCCAGGTAATGGAAAAATATTGTTTATTGTACTATTATAAATTGAGCTTTATTAAACATCTCTATCCCTGCATCTGTGTAATTGTGAAAGTATGTCTGTAAAATAATTCTTAAGAATACAATTTGTATCAACAATGTGAATGCATAGTACTAGATTTCCTACAAAAAACATTGTACCTGTTTTCATTCTCTCTAAATGAGTTTGAGAAAGCCTCCTTTCTTGTATCTAGATCATTATATTGAGTTTACCTGGAATAAAGAAATTCTAAGGATAAGAAATCAAATGCAGAAGTTTGTTAAAAAATGTTAGTGGAAGCTTGGCAATAAGAGAATGAGATTTATTTTGAAGACTGGAGGGATTTTTTAAAGTACAAATACAGAGAACACATTAAACAGGAAGTGATTTTCCCCCCGTTTTGTAATTTATTCCTTAACGTATTTGTCTTTAGGCTCCTAATTGGAGCTTTTTTGTTCATACTGCAAAAGTAGTAACTATTTAGAAAACATAAATAATTCTTGTATTATTAAATAATTTACTAGTTTAGAAATACTATCCATTTATTTCTTTACCAACTCTTTCCTATTTATTATTGAAGAAATGGAAACAGAATTTTGGGGAGTTAGCTAAAATAGCAGTTAAGTTTCAGAAATGCCCATCACACTCTTCACAACCATACCACAGCTGCCTTCTCACACCTGTTTGTAATAGTTTATAAATAACTCACAAGAAAATAACCTTACCACTACATTTTTTATAAATTAGATAATTAAATGAAACCTACAAGCTGTTTGCAAACCTTAACATTATTACTGCTACATATATGTATACACACACGCACACTTAGTGCTTTTAACATTTCCTATTTAAAAAAAGGGTAATTACTTAATGCCGGCTTTTGATTACTTTGGTGTAATTTTGGAAGTCACTTTTTTTAAAGGATTCATTTCTCAGACAAAATAAGTGAAAGAAGCAAGGAGACAACTAAACCATATTTCATCTGTAATAATAATTTATCTTTGATTTGTTAGTATGATTTTTACTATTTAAATTTTACCATCGAAGTTCAGCAGTCTCTTTAAAGTCAAAGCTATTTCAGAGGTACTGAAAAAATACTGCTTGCTGGTATCTTGTAGACTATAATGTGTCTCTATTAATCTATGGGGTTATTAAATGAAAGTTACAGAAATAACAACATACCCAAATTGTGGAATGGCACATAATAGATACAAGTCTATGTTCTTTTAGGAGTTGAAAACAGTTCTTAAGTTTTTTGGAAAACATAATATATAGTGTTCAGAATCAAGAGCAGGGATGAGCAAGACTGTCAGTCATCATGCCCAGCCACCACCTGAGACAGCCATGATGGGGCACACAATGTTGAATCCCTTTGGACAAAAATGAACAGGACTCAGGGATGCAGTGTGACCATATGGTGTGCGTAGTTTATGGTTCTGTGCATTTATAGGATGCTGTCCTGCTGATCTGTTTCTAGATGGGAGAGAAGAGGGTGAAGAGGAAGGTACAGGAGCATGTTAAGATGATACTACAAGTATAGAATGAAAGGGAGGAGTGTGTTGTCAGCGGGCAAGGAGACAGAAGAAGCTGCAGACAGGCAGGCATGCAAAATTAATTTGGGTGGTGTATTTTCACTTAAACACAATTAAAAAAAAAAACCATCATTTATCTAAGGTGAAAGTAAATTTATATTTATTTTAGGAGTTTCTTTTGACTGGGTCTGGTTTCAGTTTATGGATCTGTTGCTATCACTGTGGTGGGGTAAAGGTGGGCTACTACTGATCTTTTAGGACTAGCCTATGGAAAAAAAGAAGCAAATGTATAATTTGGGGTCTTGTTTTCTTAGACTGCTCAATTCTGTTGGAAGCAACTGTTATAACGAGCATCATATCATTCACAACTTCTGTTGCCAAAATTATGGAGCAGTTTTTACAGATGAAGTGTCAGATCAAACTTGTGAATCACAGTGATAGGACAACATGTCTTTATTCATATTGCCACATCTTAGGTACTGTCATTCTTTAAATTTCTGAGGTTAACAGGATAATTTATACAGGTTTTCAGTGAGTCTGATTACAGTATATAATAAAAGTGACATTGACTTGGGTGGTTTAATTTATGCCAGACTCCCTCGATTTGTAGCATTTCCAGTACAGATATTGTTAAGACAGATTTTTAATTTGGGATCTTTTAGGAAAGGACTCCAGAGATGATTCTCATTTAGGATTGTTATGGTAGAAAAAGTAGGAGGGGAGGGAGGGAAGAAGGGAAAGAAAGAAAAGAAACTGCTCTGTTTCTTTATACAGATAATGTTCCTATTTTGTTAATCCAAACTCTGGTAAGTTTTTGAATGCCTTAGTTTTCATGGCAGTCTTTTAGTATGCTATAACATTAATATACTAAGAAAGTTAGGGAGTATTTTCCTTAGCTGTTAAAGCACAGGGCTTCTTTTTTTAAAAGTTCAAATCAGAGCTAAAGTTTCTTTTTTTAAATTTGGATTTAGGTAGGGAAGATGTGCTGCATAGATTGATGATATTTATTCCTGGCTGCATCCCTGACAAGGGAAAGAATGAAACACTTTACCTTAGAAACCTTTTCTGTTTTCAGATTCAGGTGGGAATTAGGTACCAGTACCTGCAAAAATATGTGTACAGAGAGAAAGAGAGAGTGTGTGTGTGTGTGTGTGTGTGTCTTGAGTTGAGTAATAGTTTTATAACTGTCTGATAGACAAATTATAGATAGGAAGGAAATAAGATCTCTGATTAAAAGGGGAAGCAATTCCCTGTAGGCTGTTAAGGAATAATAACTTCATATGCCACTTGCTGCTAACTGGAACCGATGGCTCACCAGAGCGTTCTTTATTGCTGATTAAGTAGCATTGTGAAAATACTGACTTGGTTATGTTAACTAAATGCCTCAGTGTTTAAAACTTTGAATGTCAAATAGTTTCAGCAGTCATCTTTAACATTTCAGGTTACCTTTCTGGAATCAAATTGGTAGTTCTCACTTTTTTATTTGAGGTTAATGTAAAAATGGCAGTGTTTCATTTGTGGAGTTAGGTGTAGCCAAAAGCTTTTCTTTAGTTATGTCCATTCATGCTGCTGTAGTTAAGGATCTGTCAGCATTTCCATTATAGATGTCTATTTCCAGGGTTTTATAACATAGCTATGAAAATTAGCTCTGGGCAAAAACTTGACACACAAGGCCTCGTAAGATTCTCCCTCCTCCCCATCTCCCTTTTTCATTTTTACTGAAGTAAGGGTGAGTGGTTTCAGAATGCCTTTTGGCATCTGCAAATATCGCTTGGAGTTAAAAAAGAAACAATAAATTTTAAGGCTTTGTACCTGTTTGTTCTACCACTTAAGGGAGATGAGGACTTACGAATTTAAGCCAAATGGATATTGATCAGCTGACATCCTCTTTTGTATTAAGCAAGAGAGCCTAGTTTCAAGTAAAGTCTGTGGACTTAAACATTGAGACTAAGAACTCAATAAGGATGGTTCACTTCTTTTGAGATTCTATGTCCTGGTAAAGTACAACTTCTTAAAAGATTAGGATTCTCTTCCCTGACTTCAAAATACATTCAGAAAACATGTATGTTTTTAAATCCAGCTTTTCTCTTTCCCAGTATTAGTAGATCTTTATTTGTTACGTGTCTGTTTTAACATTTGGGGGTGTGTGTATGTGTGTGTGCCCGTATGTGTGTGTGCATATGTGTGCACAAACAGGCATGTATGTGTATGTAGATCTGTGCTTATTATTTCCCCCAAATATTTTGCATATTTAATAGTTCTGACTATTTTAACCTTTACTGGTATGGTGTCACATACTTTTGAAACAAAGATTTTTTTCCTTTTCTCTGCTTCAGTGGGAGAACCAGGAGTTGCTTAGTTAGAAGAAGGAGATAGTATAAGGGGAAATATTCTCTTAAGGGTCTGCAGTGTTCTTGGATTTTACATGATTTTTCAGAAAATACAGAAAGGATACTCTTAATAGCATATGAGCCTTTTCCATCTTTTGGATATTTTATGTAGGATAAATGGATTATAGGTTTTAATTATTGAAGAACAATTTATTGCTCTACAAAATGAAATTGGATATGATTTTTACAATAATTAAATCATCAGTTATTTATTTCTAGAAGTTTGCATAACACACCCCACTCCCAAAACCAGACTCATTGCTGTCAAGTTAATTCTGTGAATTAGTATTTTAAATTTATTTATGTTTCATCAGGATGGATTGTTGTATAGCATATATATGCTATGGACTTTTGTGTATTTTGTAAATTCATGCAGTAATTTACGCTCCTCACCATATTAGCGTTTAAGTGTTCACTGCGTTGTGCTTTGCTGAAGCCTAGATTATTTCTCTGATTTTTCATGTATAAGAACTAGTGTTTGTTTTTTTAGTTTAATCTCCAATTAGATCATCCACTTAGATATAAATGATTCTTGTATACAAAGGTATTGTTTTAAAATATAATAGAAAACTTCTGCTTAAATCTCAGCATTTTTATTGGTATAATGAGAATAAGAGCACATATCTCTTGGGGCTTTGTGGAGGATTAAGTGTAATAATGCATATAAAGTAGTTAACACCAAACCAAAAAACAGAACCCACTGCTGTATAGTCGATTCCAACTCATCGCAACCCTGTAGGACAGAGTAGAACTACCCCATGGAGTTTCCTGGGAGCACCTAGTAGATTTGAACTGCCAACCTTTTGGTTAACCACATTGCCACCAGGCATATACTATGTGTTCAATAAATGTTAGATGCTACTGTTGTTATCCTTTTATTTTTCCCCAAAAGAGCCTATACTGTAAACAATTCTTTTACTAAACTTCATGCCTCAGAAATGCAGTGGAATTTGTGTGTGTGTATGTACATACCTTGGACTATTTTTAACCCATTCCTAACAGAGAACCTCTAACATAGTGACTGTTTAGTAAGTGTTTTTTAAGTGAATAAATGAATCAGATTATTCTAAAATAAAGCCAGAATTATAGAAAACGTGAACACTTCCACAATTAATAGACCTGTTAAAAATTACAGTTCTGCATTACTAAGATGAGATGGTAAGGAGTTGATATGGGGAGGAGAATAGTTTTTTTAAGGTACATTTGTGTGACATGCATGTATGTCCTTCCTTTCCCTCTATATTGAGTCGATTGAGAGTTCGGGGTTTCCTTTAATGTCTACTTTGAGGACTTTCTTGTATCATCATCCTATACTGTTCTCACTGCCTTTGTCTCCTTTTGCAAACATACACTTATTAATGCTTTCCTAATCTCTCTGCCTCCAGTGCCTTCTCTGTATACCATTTCTTTTTTGTAATAGCTTCATTGAGATATCATTGAAATAACTTGTGATTCATCTGTTTACCAGGTTTCTTGAGATGTAATTCACATACAGTACACTTCTGTGTAATGCCCTTTGTTGCTCCCTACTTTGTGTTGTAGTTATTTTTACAAATGATTAATATTTATGCAACAAATTATTTATTCAACAAATTCAACTCATGTTTTTGTTGAATGCCTGCTAAGATAGCAGGCATTATAACAAATTCTTGGGCTATACCACTGATTAGGTTAGATGAAATATATGTGGTATGGGCTCACATATTTAGTACATGAAAAGTAGACTAAGAAAATGGAAAGTGTGGAGAAACTTAGATGTTTGTTCAAAACCAGTTTTTTATATTTCTTTATATTTTACTTTTTCAACCACTAAGTATCACTTGTCCTTGAATTTTACCTGCCTATCAACTTTTTTTCAGTCCCCATGTAAAAATACACAATGATATCCATGGAGTCACAGTATGAATTTTACACATAATCTGAATTTCACCTTTGTATTCATTGCCTGCCAAGCAGCATGCACTGAAAGCATTGGTGAAGAACAGGGCTCCAGGATTTGATGGAATGCCAGTTGAGATGTTTCAACAAACAAATACAGTGCTGCGGTGTTTTCATCATCTCTGCCAAGAAATCTGGAAGACAGTTACCTGGCCATCCAACTGGAAAAGATTTATGTTCGTGCCCATCCCAAAGAAAGGCAATCCAACTGAATGTAAAAATTTCAAGCAATATCATTAATATCAAATGCAAATAAATTTTTGTAGAAGATGATTCCAAAAATGCTTTCAGTAGTACCTCATCTGGAGACTGCCAGAAATTCAAGCCAGAATCGGAAGAGGACATGGAATGAGAGATATTGTTGATGTCAGATGGATCTTGACCAAAAACAGAGAATGCCAGAAGCATATTTCCTTGTGTTTTATTGACTGCTGTCCAAAGGCATTCAACTGTATGGATCATAACAAATTATGGTTAACATTGAGAAGAATGGGAATTCCAGGAAACTTAATTGTGTGCATGCAGAACCTGAACTTAGATGAAGAAGCAAGTCATTGAGACACAACAAGGAGATACTGTATGGTTTCACATCAGGAAAGTTGTACATCAGGGTTTTATCCTTTCACCGTGCTTACGCAGTCTGTATGCTGAGCAAATAATCCGAGAAGCTGAATTACATGAAGAAGAATATGGCATCAGCATTGGAGAAAGACTCATTAACATCCAGTGATGTGCACATGACATAATATAGCTTGATGAAAGTAAAAGGATTTGAAGCACTTCCTGATAAAGATCAAAGACTATGCCTTCAGTATGAATTACATCTCAACGTACAACAAAAATCCTGAAAACTGGACCAATAAGCAAATTCTGGTAAATGGAGAAAAAATTGAAGTTGTCAAGAATTTTGTTTTACTTGGATCCACAATCAACACCTCTGTTAACAGCAGCCAAGAAATCAAGAGATGCATTGCATTGGGCCAATCTGCTGCAAAAGACCTCTTTAAAATGTTGGAAAGCAAAGCTGTCACTTTGAGGACTAAAGTGCACATGACCCAAGGCATGATATTTTCAGTCTTCTCTCATACATGCAAAAGCTGCACATTGAATAAGGAAGACCAGAGAAGAAGAAATGCCTTTGAATTACGGTGTTGACAAAAATATTAAATATACCATGGACTGCCAGAAGAACAAAAAAGTCTGTCTTAAGAGAAGTACAACTGAAGTGCTCCTTGGAAACAAGGATGGCGAGACTTAGTCTCATGTTCTTTGGTCATGTTATCTGGAGGAACCAGTTCCTGGAGAAAAACATGATCCTTGGTAAAGTAGAAGGTGACTGAAAAAAGAGGAAGACCCCCTAGGAGATCAGTTGACACAGCAGTTGCAACAGTGGGATCAAGAATAACAATGATTGTAAGGATGATGCAGGGCCTGGTAATGTTGGTTATACATGGGATTGCTGTGAGTTGGAACTGACTCAACAGCATGTAACAACAATAAAAATACCAGTTGGCGGAAGAATCTCAAGTAGAATGCTGTGAAATCTACGTTCTTCTCTGTTAGTTTAAGGAATTTTGGTATCTTTGAAAACTAAAACTCATTGCCTCTACTCAGTTGAATTTGTTTTGTAGACTATTTCAATATTTTTACTTTTCTGATTTTTGTAACTAAACTATTCTCCCATTGGAATATGCGTACAGGTGAAGTAAGTGGTGCTTTGAGGTTTTGTGTTGTTTCTGAGAGCTTGAACAACCTTCAAGGCAAAGTCTGCAGGATCCAGGACTTTGAACTTGTTCCTTCTGCTTGGACCTTCTGCTGAGAATTTGCGTTTCTAACAAGTTCCCAGACAATAGTAATGTTCCTGATGAGGGAACAATTCTGAGAAGTGCTGGTAGAGCAGCGGTTCTTAAAGTTAATTGTATGTAAGAATCACTCAAGGGCCAAAAAGCCAAGTGCCATCACTCAAGGGATCTTGTTAAAATATTGTGGTTTTTTTATACCTAGGTCGGAAATATAAAGTCTCAGGGGGGATTCAAACCAGAATGAACTGGTTGAAGGCCCTGACAGGAGCACATCAAATGTAAAATTAGAGACAGACTGTATTTGGGTTGTGTTAGAAGCTAAGTGTTTAGAAAAGAGAATTGAGAATTAAGAAAATTTCCAAACAGAAGATTCTGTGTTGTGAGAACCTATTGAATGATCCCAGCAGAAATGTGAGAAAATAGAGTCACAGTGAAGCAGTTTGTGTAAAATTCAGGACACTGAGTACAGAAGAAAAGATGGCTGTATCTTTGCATAGCTTTTTTATGCTGTCCTTACTATTCTGTTTCTTTATTTGCTGGGGCCCAGTTTTATGATCTCCAGTTATAATCTAAATTGGATCTAATAGTTAACCTCAGTTCCTAATAAATACTTGTAAAATTAAAGAGAAGTAGAAGATAGAGCTTTGTATTAGATTTTTCTTCCTTCACGATTACTCTATCAAGAAGTAGATAAATGGAGCTTTATGATTTCTGACTCATAGTTGTTCCCAAAATCTGTTCCCAAAAATCTGGTTTTTCTAGGATAAAGCAGCAAACTCACTTTTCATGATTAGAGAGGAAAAAGTGGGAAGATAAAGGTAGAGAAAGAATACTATAAAAACAGAAATTGGGATGGAGAACAGTGGGATAAAGGACCAGGACAAAAGCAATATACTCTGTAAAGAAAACATTTCATTATTTTGAAAGAAAATCATTCCATTCTTTGGTGAATCATTGCTGTGATTATTTTCAGTACTAAGTACTAGAGTATATCTCTTTAGCAAATGGTAGTAAGTCAAAAGATATTAGCCTTGTTTATGTCACTGCTTCATTGTCTGAACACCATGGTTCAGGTGCATAGACTACCCAGATCTTTGATGTTTTACATGAAATTCAGCAATGAGTTTTTAGGAAGCAATGACTACTGTGTTCTTTCATGGCACCACACAGTGCTGTGTGTTTTAAACCACTGAAGTTAACTCTTCTCTAGTTAAGGAATGTGAAACAATGCCTAAAACCGTGACTTCAGTAAGTGAACTAGTCTAAAGAAACTCAGTGAGACACACTGGCAGCATGGTTTTTGATTATGAATGGTAAGTATTCAGAGAAAGCAAGAAATAATTTAAACATTTCATCTCATTAAGTGTATACCATAAGCTATCAACCATGTAGTTTAATGAAATGATGTATCTGTGAGGAAAGGGATTGTGCCAATAATTAATTATTTACATGATAATATAAATTGTTGGGAAAGTAGATTTGTTACAGTCTTAAAGTATTTCTAGCTATCTTCGCTGTCTTTTAGATATTGCCCTAATGTTACTTCCTTAAAGTATTTTTTAAGAAAATACCAGAATACATTTTTGTTTTATAGTATGAATTTACTTTTACAACCATATTGCCTGTAAGAAACGATTCCTCACCTTTCTCCATTTGCCTTGTGGAAAAGGGTGAGTAATTACTTTTATTCAAATTTTATTTATATTTTAACAAAATTGGGAACAGACATAACAGGAAAACTAGCATTTGAAACTCTTAATTTCAATTGTTTCTTCTTTACCTTACAAGATATATATTTTTCTCTCTTTAGGATATCTCTTGTCAGATTTAAGGCTTATTTAAAATGAAAAGAAAGCTGGAGCAATTTTCTTTATTCCATTTCAGTCTCCTAAGGCCTGTTTCCCCCTGGTGAGCTCATAGCAACAGGGGGGTTTAAGGGAATTCAGCTTTCTGCAAATTAATGTCTCACATCATGAAAATTCAGGACTTTTTTTTATATCTTGAAAAGTAATACAGTGAGTGCGAGTATTATTTCTTGCCAGCGGGTGGAAGATGAATGATTTTGTCACAGTTTTACTGCTTGATGAGCAGTGTCCTGAGGGTCAGGCTTAAGTCTGTGTCACTATGCTGCTCATTACTCTTGAGCTAAATAAGGGCTGATTGGATCTAAATTGCCTAGCACATGGGCCACAGATGAGCTCAGTGAGCAGGGGATGACCTGCTATTCAGTCTGGGAGTAACCCTGGTGTGCAGATGCAGCATTAGAACACCGTGGGAGAATGAGAGGCTACTGGCTGCTGCCAGCAAAAGAAATCGAAATGTAAAAACTCTTTGATGCTGTGATGTTAGAATTTGAAATGTAGGAAGTGACAGGTTGATGGTACTTATCAGCTTTGCCTGGATTAGAGAACAGTGTCATCTTGCTTACATAATGACAGAAGAATGAAGCCAGCAGCTAACTGCTGTGCAGAGTGGAGCTGCTGCTGTTACCACAGCCAGTCATTGCTGCCTCCTACTGGTAGTTTTCTTGGAAACCAGTGAAAGTTAATGAAGAAAGGAGCCTTCTCTGTGGGGTCTCAGGGATCTGTGGCTCTTTGGTGGTGAAAAACCATCAGAAGAATGCCAATATAAGGATATTTTACAGCATACGTAATAGTAACTTAGTAAAAAACAAAAAACCATTATTTGGAAATTGGTTGTTTCAGGATTTTCTAGTGAACCAAGGGTTAATCCATTTATGAAGTGAAACTACCCAGGGTTAAGAAACCCTCCCTAGAATAGTATTCATTCAGGAGGCCTCATTTGGGTTGGTTGATCTCTCAATTATATATTTTTAGAAATAACAGCACTTTACTAACAACTAATCTTCACAATCTAACAACAGACTACCAACCACAGTGTTAGCAGTTTGAAAGACATCTGATAAAAAATATAAAGTAAAAAATACTCCTAATATGTAGTTTATGTTCCATAAATCTATCTTCTGTCTTGGGGATGGGTAATGTGGGAGAGAGATATTTATTCCACAAGTGATAGAGTTGTAAAACATATCAAAACCCTATGATATGAGACCTTACTTGTTTTATTTTACTCTCCTAGTTATTTTTTTAAGTTATTATTAGGCTCTAACTACATGCTTGTGGTGGAAAACTTAGAAAATGTAGATAAGTTTTAAAAAAAAAGTCATACTAAGAGAAGTACTGCTAACAGTTCGTTATACATGGCTTTTTCTATTCCTATACCTTTTTTAATCAAAAATAGTCATATCTTCTTGAGTGGGCTGTTTTTGTTTTTGTTTCGCAGTGCATCAGCAACTTTCCATATCAATGACATTGCAGTATTATTTTTGATGGCTTCATAATATTTCACTATATGTATATGACAATTTCTTTACTCTTTCTTAGTGAAAATTAATGCTGTTTGAAATATTTCAACATTAAATCAAACTGTAATAAATGTGTATGTTTGCCATGGCAGAACTTGTGTGGAGTGGTGTGCCAGTAATGCTCACACAACTCCAGAAATGCTGTTAACAGCAGTGTCTATAAATGAGACTTCGATTTTGACAGACTTGATTATATGTGACAGTTTTAAATGATTCCATTTAGGACTCACTTTCTTAGATACAATTCTAACATATTCAAAGCCATGGTTTAATTAGATACAGTGTTAATAATACACGCATATACACACATAATATGTACCACAAAGGAAAGTTTTTAACTAGTATAAAGCCTTAGACTAGGAAAAAAATTCATTTTTTTTAGAACAAACCACTAGTTATATCTGTTAATAACATAGAGGTAGAAAGCTTCCACTGTTTGGTGTGAAATGATAAGTAAAGATCTAGTAAACTTAGATCTCTGAGAATTAAAAAAAAAAAATTCTACAGTTTGTCGGTATGGGTTCTTTAAAGCCCTTTTTTCTTACCAGCTATGTCAGTTATAACTTTCAATATCACTTCAAAACTCTGAAAGGTTTTAATGCCTCTCTTTTATCTTATCAAAATTCATGTATCCTCAACACAGAGTCTTTGATGTAGTGGGAGAAAAGTGGATGTGCAGAACTAGAGCTCTATTAAAAAGTCCAGCCTTGGTGGTCTGACAGACTAGAGGATCCCTGAAAGACATCGCCCGCAGATTCTTGTTAGTCCAGAGCTAAAGCCATTCCCAAACCTAACTCTTTAGACAAAGATTGGGCTAGACTATAGATGAAACCAGAAGAACTGGATGGTGCCCTGCCACCACCAAAGACAGTCGTGACAGGGGACACAATATAGAGTCTCTGATATAGTGCGAGAAAAAGAGGTGCGCAGATGAAGAACTGTATTAAAAGACCAGAACTGATGGTCTGGCAACCTTGAAGGCCCCTGGGAACATGGCCCCTGGACTTGCTGCTAGGCCAGAGCTGAAACTAGTACTGAAGACAACGCTTCAGAGAAAGAATGCACTGGACGTAGGGGCACAGAGTGATGCAGGTGGTGTGTGTACTTCATGGTTTACATACATGAGACTATTCTACTGGTTTCCTTTTTAGAGAGGAGAGGAGAGAGTGGAGAGGCGGGGATAAGTGTTACTGAGTGGATACTGGAAGTAAAGAGTGAAAAAGAAGAGTGTGCTGTCACAGGGTGAGGAGAGGAGATAGAGTTGCAGAGAGGTGGCTGCTCGGGGTTTTATATGGAAAATTGACTTGACAGCACTTGGCTTTGGCTGTAAACTTTCACTTAATCACAATAAAAAAATGAAAAACAATAGAAGATTGGGCCACACTATAAGACATGAAATGATAGTGGCGAAGGGTGTGCTTCTTAAGTACGTATATAAGGCTAACTGAGTAGCTCCTGTGCAGAGGCAAGATGAGAGGGCAGGGGGAGACAGGAGCTGGTTGAATGGACAAGGGAAATACAAAGTGAAAAGGATGAGTGTTGTGTCACAGGGTGGGGCCAGCAGTTCGGGTTACAAAGCATTGTGAGTGCAAGATTTTATATGACAAATAGACTTGAATGATAAACTTTCACTGAAAGCACAATAAACATTTAAAAAAATTTTATTGTGATTACATGAATATTTACAATCTAAATTAATTTTCCATACCTACCTTTCTGCAACGCTGTGTGCTCTTCTAACCTGTGAGAGCAGGCTTTTCTTTTTCACCCTTTACTTCCGGTATCCACTCAACCAACACTTGTCCCCTCCTCTCTACCCTCTCCTCTCCGCTGTAGAGAGAAACCAGTAGGACAGCCTTGTGTATATAAAACACCATGCAGTACACACACCACATAAAACGCAATAAAATATCTTAAAAATCATGTATCCTGTAGAGAATTCTATGCTATAGGAAAGAGAGTCATTCCCCTAACTTACCCTTTCCTTGAAACAAGAGAATCACTATTGACCCTTTGGGAAATACTCTCCTAAGCTGTTGCTGCTGCTTTTATCCATACTGTCTCCATCCCACCACCTCTTACGTGGAAGGAATGGAGGAAATAAGAGTGAGAATAGACTGTGGAAATTTCTTTATTTTTTTCACCTGATGTCAAAGATATTTCTGTTTATACATGCAAGTACACACACACATAAATTGCTTAAGGCTGCATAACATCTTATTGTATGAAAACACCTCAATTTAGTTAACTCCAGTCAATGTTTAGGAGTTATATATCCTTTTATGTTGTCTTGACTCTTGTATCTGCTTTTCTAAGATCTTAGTTGCTTAAAAATTTGGTTTTCTTAGCTTTTTTACCTGGGCAACTATGAAGTTAACTGTAAGGGTAACTGTAGTTGAATTTTGTGGGTTATTACTATGTCCTTTGTCAAGACCAGTTGTATCTCTAATAACTAATGTCTTGCGTATTATAAAAAAATATTACTGAGCTGTTCGAAAAGTTGCATGCATGAATATTTGAATCCTGTCTGTTGAGTCATATAACTTCTCTGAACCTCAGTTTTCCTAATTTGTAAGATGTAATTGCTTATTATGTGGTCATAAGTATAGAAGACCTAGTTTGAAGAATAGCACTTTGCACTCAAGAGGTGCCTCTCAGGCACCCTGGCGTTTCACACGTAACTCTAGGGGCCCCTCTCAGGCACCACAGCGTTTCATGCACTAACTCGAGAGGCACATCTCAGGTGACTGAGCAGTGACAGTTGTTTTTAACTAGGACAGTCTTAACAAATGGAAAGGAATAACCAAGCAAAATAACCAAAATTCCTTTAAAAATTTCACAGCGGAATATCAAAAAGGTAGCACTCAATTTCTCGTGTGGAAAGAGAAAAGGACCGTCATTTGTTTGACCACTTGGGATAACACAGGAATGACTACCGTAAAAAGGGTTTTACGAGGCAGTGTGGAAGTCAGTGTCGAGAAACCTAATATTGTAACAAATTACATAAAATATATGCATGGCATTGATTGAGCAGGTCAGTATGCCTAGACATACTGTTTTCTGCAAAAATCTGTAAGAGCCTTTGTGCAGGAGGCCTTCTATCAAGAGTGGAGTTAAACAGAGCTTTGGAATACTTGTGCCGCAGGCCAGATGTGGGCCTGAGGCCCCAGGCCATGCGGCCACAAGAAGCAGAAGCTCAAGAGCCTGAGAAGCTGAGCTGCCTCAGTCACAAAGGGTGTGGCCATGACCTCAGGAGTTTGAAAAGGAGGAACCAGGGCTTTCTGTGTTTGTAAGGGTGGAATTGCCACTCAGTTGGGTTTGTAAAGCCGAGGTGACAGAGTTGCTGTCCAAGTGAGCCTTTCTAGGCAGGGTTATAGCACAGGGCCAGGGATCTCCACTCAGAATCCAGAGTGTGGCCAGCACCTAGTCTGGAGGGCGGGGCCATTATGTAGAATATCTCAGAAAACATAAGAGTATTTTCAAAGCTTTGAGGGCTATTGTCGTGTGTTTTTTATTGTGATACGTGCCCTGACAAACCAGGGATGCACTCTGGGAATCGTTTTATAAAATACCATACAAAAAAACAATTACAGCGCATAATATTTAAGAGATTTTGTTTTCTAAGTTGTAGAAATATATAAAATGTTAAAATATATTATTTGTATACATTTGTTTGAATACAAAATCATTTTAAAGTAGCTGTAAGAAACTCGCATAATATATGCAAGAACATACATTGAGTTGCTAGTTTCCCTGAGGGCAAAAATCCTCCATTGCAAAGGGATAGAAGAGAGTATATCTGAAGTATCTAGGACAGTATCTAGTGATGCTTGCCTTTATTTTTATTACCATTTGTTGGTTTCTGATCAGCAGAATGAATGAATTTGTGTTACATATAAGTTTAATATATGGAGTTTCCTACTCAAGATTTTTAGAGCTCTGGTGTAAATTAGTACCATCGTATTACCTGACAATATTTATGTATAAATTATTTTTTGTCATGTTTCTCACTGATTCATTTGTGTACACCTATGGCGTAGAAGAGCATCTGGCTATATGGTATTAATTTTGTTCCTATACATGAAACAGAAATGATTGTATTTTTCAGTTAGCACACCTTTTTTATAGAGTGACCATCAAGTATCTGCTCTACCAGACATTGTGCTGTTGTTGAAGATTGACAGAGATGTATAAAACCAGATCTCTGCTCTTAAGTGTGTCTCATTGTAGTGAGACAGACATATAAATAAATAAATGAAATGCACGATGGTCTATGGAATAATAAACAAATGCTGAAGAGACTCTTCTTAAAACTCTTGTGTGTCACTTACAGAACACTTTCTGAGATTATACAATAAAATGTTTGATATACTTGGTAAGCTGTAAATCAGATTATGTCACATGGCTCATTAGTGGCACATATTGTAAGTTTCTAGTTGCTCATGCTCATGTAGAATTCAGTTCAAAAAGTTCTTGTGTTTGCACCCTTGATGTGTTATCTAAATTAATAATTTTTTAAAAAACACTAATTTAGCCACTTTTCTGTGTCGGCACTCGGCTCTGTGTATATCATAGCACTATCTCACTGATACTATGTTTCTTTCTTCTGGTATGTATTTAATTTTCTTCTGTTCCTATTTTCTGAAATTTTAATGTTCCTAACTTTTTATTCACTGTCATATGGTATAAATGATCTTTGAGAGTTGTGTACTTTGATAATATAACATGAAAACATAGTATCCAAAATAAGTATTGTGTTATGCATTATAAAACATTTACATAGATGTTACACCAGGGATATTGCATACAACTGTGCAACCTACTTTTTTTTTCTTTTATTGTTATGCTTTTCAAGTATAAAGGATCTCAAAGGATGTATGCTTCAGGAAAAAGAGGGATTAAACCAAGAGTCAAAAATACTTAGAATTCGGTAGTGAAGGATCCAGCACTAAGCAGAGAAGGGATAGAAAGGCAGTTGTACACCTGACTCAGGCAACCAGATTCCAGATTGGAATACAGAGATGATGAGCTGTGAGAAGAAGGCCTCTAGAGAAAAACAGTGGGAAAAAATTCTTTTAGAAGTTCCAGAGGAGTGAGAAACAATTTTATTATAAAATGATTTTTGCTTTGAAGAGCCAAAACCCATATGAGAATTTAGCTAATGACCGATCACTAAATAAGCTCGTTTTCTTTTATATTTATTTAATATAGCAGATTATGTATTAAGAGTAACGTCAACTTTATATACATCATATTATTTTGAATATATTGATCTAGTTTGAAATTTATGTTTTACATTCCTTTTTGGATATACAGAAGTTTTAAAGATTTTATATATAGAAATAAATAGTCAGCAAACTTTTTCTCCATTTCATTATCTAGTACTGTCTGGTGTTTCTTTTGGTTTCCTAAGAGGACTTCCAGTGTAATTCAGCAAGTGTTTCTTGGGTATTTCTGTATGTCAGGTCTGTAGCATTAAGTGTTCTGCCATGCATGAAAATGTTTCCTGCTGTTATAGAGCTTATGATCCGGTGGAACCAGCTACTGAATGCCTCAAGTTTTTATACCTTTGTAGTTACTCTTTTCTGATACTTCATGTAAAATGATATTTGGTCTCCAGAACATAAGAAATTCCACATGTGGGATCAAATAATGGCCCTGCTATTTCAGAATTCTGTTGCAATGGAAAGTTGGTGACAAGATGTAACCAGATTGTTGATGGTGGTTGCCATCGAGTGATTCCAAGTCATGGTGACTCTCTTGTGTATACAGCAGAGCCCTCCCATTGCATTTTTAAGGCTGTGACCTTTCGGAAGTAGGTTACCAGGCCTGACACTTTGTAGCTAGAAATTGGAACACCTAACCATTTGTACTACCCAGGGATAATGTCTCTAATTTTCCACAAGATGAGTTCATTTTGCATAATTTAAAGATAGTAAATGTGGCTTAATCTTTCCATTATTTCCAGGTGAACTGATAGAGCCATGTCTTGTCTTTTGAAATGCTATTTTGCATTTATCATCTAGAGTACTAATACTAGGGAACCAGAACTTGTATCATTTAAAAATATAATTATATAATTATATTATACATATTATACATAATTATATATGTTAAATATATAATTGTACAAGTAGATATAGTCATTCCTCTGGGAATGGAAGAAGTCATTAAATTTTCATATATAATTTTTTGGTGTCTTTTGTTTTGGTCACTGAAACAGAGAATCCTTCATTTTTCCTTTTTTTTTTCACTTCTAGTTATGTTTAATACAAAAGTTCAAACTGAAGGAAATGGAGTAAGGTTCAGTTAAGTTCTTGTATGTTGCTTTCTGTATCTCCTCAAATAGTCATGAATACAGTGTTTACGCTATTTAAGAACAAATTTAAGGTTTTAGGATAAATTTATGTGAGAAGCAAGTTTGACTGTGAACTGGTGGTAAAATTCTTATTCAACCTTAACTCAAGGAGGACCTCTGGCTGGTTCCCATATTTCAGTTCTTTCATTTGCAAGATGAAAGGCTAGATTAGATAATTTAGGTATTTGAGATTACATAAATTCTGTTATGAATTTTACTCCCATTAGTTTTGTCTGCTATATGTGTGGAGTTTTTAATTCTCATTATTTTGTTAATTTTTTGTAATGCATATAAAATAATTAAGTAAAAATGACATGTAGAAAAGGATTGTCTTAAGCACTAAGTCTAGTATAACATACCACGTGGCTGGCCAGTAATTAGTGATTTTTCGTTATATATTTTGAAAAGAATTATCAAATACTGAAGTAGCTACTGGGTGAAAGACATTTTCTAGAGGCATAGTAACTATGTTGTAGCTCATTACAATGCAGCATGCTTGTCAGGCATTTTGTGTACTTTTGAGTTCTTAATTACCAATGTTTAATGGAAGTAGAGTGATTTGGGGAAGTACAAATAATCTAAACAGCTTGAATGGGGTGGATGAAGGATTGGAGAGTAGCTAGGCATGTATCTCTTGAATAATTTTTATGGATTCCTCATATTCAGGTGCTATGTAGGACATTAAAGAAGCACTATTTGGAGGTACACGGTACCACCCCCATGCGGCATAAAAAGTTACTAGTTGGATGCTGTACAAGTTCTTTCATTGGCGTCATTTAGCAACATTGAACTGTTGTGCAAGGTAGGGAGTCCTGGGACAGTACCGAAGTACTCAGCTGCTAACTGAATGATTGATGGTTTAAGCCTACTAGTTCTTCCACAGTACAAAAGACCTGGCAGTCTGCTTCTGTAAAGATTACAGCATAGCAAACCTGTGGGGAAGTTCTGCTCTGTCCTGTAGAGCCGATATAAATCAGAGTCAGTTCAACAGCACACAACAGTAAGTGCAAGAGATTTCTTGATGGGGGCAAAAATAAAAATATGTACTGTGTTATTATGGAAATTATTTTTAGCAAGCAGTACTTGTATATAACTTCAATTTGTAATGAAAATTATTAAGTAATGAATGCTATAAGAAATTACGAGAATTCATTAGTAGGAGAAGAAAGAAAAGAAATGCAGAAATCATCAAGAAAGATTTTGAAGTAGATGGCACTTGAGCTGAATATTAAAGTAGAATTCACACATGTGATAAGGAAGGACAGACTGTGCCAGAAGGGGAGATAGGGAAAACTTCTTGAAAAAAGATTAGATATTAGGTAACTTGTTGAAGAAAATGGAGAAACAAATACTAGACCATTAGAGAATGATCACAGTACTGGAAGTAGAGGTGAGTAAAAATGTGTTTGGGAATAGTAAAAAAAAAAAAAAAAAAACTAACAAAAGCAAGAGAGTATGTTCCTTAGTAAAGATGACATTGAATTATGAAGGGCTTATAATTTTCACAGAGGAAGACAGGCCTGGGTTAGGAGGAAGTCAGAAGTCAGGAACTATAGATGTCAAATAGAGGGGCATCATGATCAGAGTAGTTATTTGAGGACATCAGAGGATCTTTTCCCCTTGATGACTGCATTCCTGTTAATCTCCTTACCTGAAATATTCTTTGATTCTTTCTCTGCCTGGAAAACTTACTTCCCTTTAAATGTGCCTGATTATACAACTTCTTCTGTGAAGGGTTTCCAGGCTCCCCAGGGAGAGCAGGTGGCCTGTGTACCTTGTTCATATTTATATCACTCAAAGCGTTTTATTACTTGGTAAGTCATCAGTCTTTGTCCTTCTCCTTCACTGGACTAATGATTCTTGAGGGCAAGGGATTTGTCTTATTCAGCACAAGGACCCAACTACAGTACCTGACATACAGGGCTGCTGAATAAGCCTTTGTTGGATGAATAAACGAATGATAATCATTATATAAATGGTTCTAGAAGTAATATATATGGTGAATTGAAAGGGAACTTTAGACAAGGAAACTAGATAGGAAGCTGTAGTAATAAAAAGGCTGAGTAATTTTATCTGTCTATATATAATTATAAAATCAATTTTAAAAAACTACAACAAAATCTAGGAAAGGGCATGAGTTTTAAAGTAAATGTTGGGAGACTGGTAAGGGGAGTAAAAGGATAGTCTGATGACTCAGCCTGTAATAAAGGAAACCCTGATGGCGTAGTGGTCAAGTGCTATGGCTGGTAATCAGGAGGTCTGAAGTTCAAATCCACCAGGCACTCCTTGGAAACTCTACAGGGGCAGTTCTGCTCTGTCCTGTAGTGTCACTGTGAGTTGAGATTGATTCAACGGCAGTGGTTTGGGTGCTGTATAGTCAAACAGTAATATTTTAGTAGCAATCTTCAACAACTGTGGAACTTTTAGGAACTACTACTTAGGTTGGCCCCTATTCTTATACTTAAATACAACTTTTACTTATATTTTGCTGCTTCTTGCAGACTCATATGATATTCCTGTGATCCTAGGATTTCTCTTATTGGTGCTTTTGACCCCATTACCCTAAGTGTGTCAAAAAATTTTAATGCTGTGTCATTCTGTCTGACATTTCAACCATGTAATTGCAGAGATTGTTAACTTTTAATGGCATTCACATACTGACACAACTCTCTTCCCTGAAGTAGTTATGAGATTTTGGAGATGACAGTTTGAGTATGGGATAGACCTCTTAATTCTGGTACTCCTTTGGCAAGGTATGTATCTTGTCTCTTCAGGAAGAGAAAACCCTTTTAACCTCCGAGCAGGGTTAATTGAGCCTTAGAGCAATGCTTGGTGTACAAAGATCTCACTGAGATTCTGCCTAGAACTAGAAGACAGGTTTGACAACTGTATTGCTCTTAACCAAAGACAGGGGAGAGCCTCAGGTGAGACCTTACTTTAACAGCTTTGGGAGTACACTTTTTGAATAAGGTGATGACCATTAATTTGTGTGATAATTGTATCTATTGTAGTTAATATGTTTCTTCCTAAAAACAGACAGTTGTAATGAAATTATATTTTTCAGGCCAGAAATACATCTTACTTTTTATGACATATGTTTTATATGTCATAAAAATATTTTTTTACATATTTAGATATATGTATTTCACACATTTACTTATAAAATATGGCATTAGGCTGATTGTTTCTATTCTGTATTTGACTTGCAAACCTATTGTCCAGTAAAGCACTTGATACTTTTGACCATCACTCTTTGAATATAATCATTTGCCGTGCTATAATTTATTAGCAACTCTGGAAAATTCAGTTATGGAAAGATGAGTGGAATGCTTTTGCTTAGCTTATTGAAGGAGGTTACTATAGACTTTTACTGCATGTTCTTGGTGACTAATATACACCAGACCCAAGCTGTGGTACTTTCTGTTGCCTCATACGCATTTGGGGGCTGGACAATGAATAAGGAAGACTGAAGAAGTATTGATGCCTTTGCAAAGAAGATTGAATTGTTCTGAAGAGTATGGAATATACCATGAACTGCTGTAAAAACCCACAAATCTGTCTTGGGAAAAGTGCGGCCTAATACTCTTTAAGAGGATGGTGAGAGTTCGTCAGGAAAACCCTCAAGGAGTTTGACTGACACTGTGGCTGCAACAGTGGGCTCAGACCTAACAGCGACTAAAGGTGTGTCAGGACAAAACAGTGTTTTGTTCTGTTGTGCTTATGGTCACCTCAAGTTGGAACCAACTTAGCACCACTTGACAACAACAAAAATGTCTAAAATAGCGAGTTCCAGAAAGCATTTAATGTACTGACTCAGGCTTAAGGGCTGAATTTTCCCCTGTATTATAAACTACTATAATTTGAAGGATACTGTGTGACTTGTTTTGACTTTAAGTTTATCTTTAAATAAGCATTAGTTGTACTTTATTTTTCAGTCAGTGCTGATGAAAAGAGTTCCAAAGGGAATGTTAACACATTTAAAAACTTTTAAATTGCTACTACATTAAATGTTTAAAAGCAGTAATTTTAGATAACTTTTATTGCACATAAAATCTAAAAGTTAGCATCATGCTACCTCTGTAATGAGTAAATTCAATGTGGTCTTGATAATGGGTATTTAATATAATAGTCCCTTTTATGTCACCATATTTATGTCACACTGAAAAATGTCATCCTGCCTTTTTCCTACCCTCTTCAAAAGACATCCATATGCTTAATTTTGCTTTGAGGAAAGTCAGAAATGAGGTGTATAGAGGGAATTTCTTTAACAAAGAGAAAAATATTTCCCTCTTCTCAAAGAATACCTTGTAAAGCATATGGTATGAGTATTATGGCAAAAAATGTGATGTAAACCTCCTTGAATTTCTTTGTCTTCTGTAAGATAAGGACATAAAACAATGTGATTTGTTACAGTTCATTTTAAAAAGTGTGTTTATTTGAAGGCTTGTGTTTGTGTAATCGTACGAATCCTCTTTGGAGGATATGATGTATAAAAAATGTTTCCCTTTCATTTATTTTTCTAAAGGTCTTAATGAGTACTTATATATGTGAGAGTGGGGAAAACAGTTTTGAAAATTCTCCAGCAACTCCCTACCCCACCTTTTTCCTCTGTACGTTACATTTCTAGAAAGGTCAGGCTGAGTATGGTAAGAGGAGAGTAGAGAAATTAAAAATCATTCTGATAAAATGGTTAAATTTATGCCTTTGCAGTGAAAGCAGTGCTACTGGTTAACAGAAATATCCTTCAGCTACACAAGATTTTGGAGGGTTGGAGGGCACTCATTTGCACATAAATAGCCATTAACTGATAAATTCCCAGAGGTCTCCTGTTGCATGGTAGTGGTTCTGACCTACTTAGCTAGCTTAAATTTGTTTTACAGAATTATTATAATTCTATCCTTGGTACTTAAACTTTGTGATTAATGCATGCCTCACAATACAATTAAAGTATAATTAGACAGTTTTGCATTTTCCTGTCATGGTGTTATTATTACAAAGATCTGGATTTTGTAAACATTAGAAGAGTTAAGGTTTCGATATTGATCACTTTTGCTGTTATTATGTGATTATGTTAAATGAGACCCTTTTATGTCTGAAGAATAGATTGGAGAGAGGTGAATTATTAAACATAGCATTTGTTAGCATGGAAACAATTGGGTTAGCTGTTTTGTTGTTATTTTAGTATGCTATCTAGATTGACAAGACATAGGCATCTTTGCTTACCTATTTAAGTTCTCCTGAAATACAGTTGTCCTGTCACACCATTTTCATACATATGTAGTGTTGGAGTGATGTTGAGAGGTAGTAGAGAAACATCAGAGTAGATACCCGAGTATCGCCGATTCAGTGCAGGCACTGGCTGATTAGTTATGTTACTCCTGCAGAGCCACTCATGTTTTTGGGGCCTGTAACATGACCACTTTGGGCTAGAAGGGATTGGCAAACTAAGGCACTGGTAGCCAATACAGCCTGTTCCAGTTTTTGTACAGCCTTTGACTTAAAATGATGTTTACATTTTCTGAGGTTTGTAAAACAGTAAGAATATACTATGGACACATTTTGTGGCGTGCAACCTCGATATTTATAGAGAAAGTTTGACTGATTTCTGAGTAGATTGTCCTAAGGATCTTCTCCACTATTGACATTCAGCATTACTTCATTCTCTGATTCTTTTTAAATGTTGATGTTTAATAACTGTCCATCTGTTTTGAGCTTCATTTTTGTCATGCTTATTCTTTAGAATAACACTGTATACCTGCCTCTTCAGTATCATACATCCAGTTTGTGTTCTCTTAAATTGGGGAGTGATAGCTAGTTTCTAAAGTTTCATAACTTAAAACTTCAAAAAACTAAACCACTGCCATCAACTCAATTCTGATGTATAGCAGTGCTATAGGACAGAGTAGAACTGCCCCATAGACTTGCCAGGGAGTGCCTGGTAGATTCAGACTTTAAACTTAGATTTCTCTTAAAGGACATTTCCACTTTAGTGAGGTATTCAAAGGAGGAATGAAACACTTGACTTTTTTCAAAATGCATCAACACAGTTTGGAAAACATTAAAAGTTGTGTTCTGTTCTTTGAAAAAGTTATAAATAAAGATATAACTTAAAGTCCCTAGTGAACTACAGATGCCCTTGTTGTATTATTGATACTTTTGTTTCTTAACATAAGTCTTTGTTAATGTATGTTGTTTGACAGTAAGATTTGGCATTCCCCTATGTGTCATTGAGCATGGAAATAATAGCTTTAGTGCATTTAGTAGTCAGCTACTACAGCTGGAGCAGTTTAGCATTATATATTGTTTCCCCATTAATATGTATTAGCAATAATGAGTAAGTGATTTTAAACCATTTTATTGGCTACCGTAGGGGGACAGAATGGTCAGAAATAGGAACTGCATTGTAAAGTTGGCATGTTATCACATTTCTCTAAAGAGAAAATGGTTACCCTGTAATAATCAGGCTAATGAATTCAGAAATGCATTGATTGCCCCAGCTCTGGATAGATTAGGTAGAGACTTGCTTCAAGGAGTGGAATTTATGAAATGTTTGCTGCATCCAGCAAGCAGAGCCTCTGTAATACAGCTGCCTCCTCAGTGGTTTGCTTTGATCCTGTGGAATGAAAGGACAGGAGGATCAGCTCAGGTCTAAATGAGATTACAGCTAGTTCTGCAGCTTATCTGGTCTATTGCCAACTAGTGTGGCTTTGCACGTCCTAAGGGGTTTACAACAGAAACTGTTTATTGAGTGTCATCGGTTTACTCAACACAAGCAGGCTAATCCTTCCCAGGCTCAGCATGTTGTAGGATTGTGCAGGATCCAAACCAAAAGCTGGTGTAGCCAGACCCTCTAGGGCTCTTTGTCTGGCTGTGTATTGATTTTTACCTGAGTTAAAGATGGCAAAAAAATAAATAAATAAAACCAGTAGCATGTCCTGTTGTGAGCAAAGGTTAATCTTACCTAAGATCTTAACAAAAAGCATCTGCTAACCGTAGAAGGGACAACCTTTTTTTTTTCTTTTTGCCTTTCTAGTCAAGTGGGATTTTGCAGTTTCACATTCTGAAGAACAAGATAAGAAAAACAGCTTTTTAAAAGACCTTGCTAGGCATTCCAAGTTAAATGTTCAAGTCTTTTCTACTAGTGCTATAACAAGTGCCTTGTATATAGTATATGGAGTAATTCATTTCTAAATAGTAATATTTTGTTTTATACCCGTTTTGCGAACTGTAGGGTTTTTTTTGTTTTGTTTTGTTTTTGTTTTTCCAGTATGGCAAACAAAATGTGTGAAAACAAGGCTGGAAACGTTACTTAAGGAAAAGAACTCAAGTGTCAACATTAATGACCAGAAGTGCCTTTGTCTTTTACCTGATGATCTCGTGATCTTTCGTTAATACAGGCTGGTGATTAGGAGTGTTATAAACATATACCTGTTATAAGTAAACAAACACTATGTGTGTTTAACTATTACTCTGCTTTTGTGTTGATTTTGTTTCCATATAATGAATCACTTTTGTGTCACCTTCCTTGCCATGGTCTTGTAACTCCTACCCAGGTGATTGGGCAGAAGGGTGCAGATGTGGTAATTGTGGCCCACCAAAGAGATTGGTTAGTTTTACCATCCCACTAGGCTTAAAATGATTCATTGCAGAGATGGGAAGGAAGGGTCTCACTTCCACCGAGATAGAAGAGCCAAGTGTGGAGCGCATCCTTTGGACATGAAATCCCTGCACTGAGAAGGTCCTGGAACTGAGAAAGAGAACAAGAGAGTTATGACACAGAAAAAGTAGGGCAGAGAAACAGCAGCAGGAGATGACATGGACTTCCTGACCACAGAGCTACATCGGAGCACCCTCTGGCCAAGGCTTACTAGGGACGTGGAGAGTCTTGGACCACTTAACTGGCAGAGCTAAAAGAGCTTATATCACTTGCCTGAGCAAGGGCCAGAGAAGGCATGCTTGCAGGCACAGCTGAGAAGCAGCTGTTCTGATGAAAGACCTGTATCTTGAGTGTTTCTGTAGAAGCTGAACTGTAGCCTCCTACTTGCTAGTAAACCAAAACTGTAAGTATAATCTGTGAATTATGTATGGCCATTGTGATAAATTATGTGAAGTACATAATGCCACAGGTGGGACAGTTGATGGCTGAATTGTTGAGTTGGTAAAGATGGTCAAAAGAAGACATATACCTGACCTTCTCATAGGAATCAGCCTTGGGCTATTGATCATGATTCTCCTTTCCCTCATGAAGATAGAGGAGGTCAGATACTGTCCCCATGCCAGTTTGATGTTTGTGTTACTGACTTTTTAAAATCTTCAGATGGAAAATTTTAATCATCGCTGTCTGATCTTGAATAAAGATCCGCAGTATGGCTTGAAATGCTTTGGAATCAGATCAGTAGAATTCCATTCCCATTTTTTATTGCGCAAGTAATCTAGCCTCTTTAAGTTCATTTTTTCATCACCGAATAGTGTTGGTAATTCTTACATTGCAGCATCTAATTAAATCAAATTAGAAAATACTAGAAAGTAACACTGAGTTAATCAGGTTAGACAAGGCGACTGTAGTTGCATAGGAGCCCAAAGGATTGAAGATTATGTGCATAGGCTTTTTCCCATTATATTAGGGTATTTAGAAGTTGTATTGCAGCAATCCTGACCGCTTCAGTCTTTATCTGGAGATCAGAAACATCCATTGCCCCTTTTAATCGTGGACGATGGTGGATGGATAGAGAAGTTGCCTGTTAAAATTTGCTTCCCTTAATGTACTACCATACCTACTGGAAAAGCCATGGGTATGAAATCTAGACTAGTTTAAAATTCCTAGGGAGTTCTGAATAGCAAACTCGGATTTAGCATAGGTGAATGAGCTATGACCCCTTCCAGCTCGAGTGACTACTCTGTTGCTGCATACACAGCACACTATGTGTAAATAGTGTCAGCAATATTAAGGGCAAAGTAAGACAAAGGTACATTGTTTCAGAAGACTTGCGTGATCTCTCCATCTGCTTCCTCCTAATTGGGAATGAACTTGTATCCTCAGCTATATGTAAGCACAGAAATGTTACTATGGAAACATTTGGAGGCTTTCTAAATGTGGCGTATGATGGAATCAGCTAAGACTGATGTTTATCTTAAACACGTAACTTGTCCAATATTTAAACCTAATGGACAAGATGTGTACCAGGTGAAAATGTAATATTTATCCAGTCATTTTATACTATCAAGCCTGGCTCTAAAGCAATAGGTAGCACTCATAGAGTAATAAATTTTTAGTGCATTTGTAGATAAAGGCTATTGGTGGAGATTGCTTAAACTCTTTTTGCTCAATCATCTGAATGGTGCAAATCAAAGCGTTTTGTCAGACTGTGAGAAGTTTCTCCTAGATAATGCTTCCCACACACATGGGTCACCATATAAATTACATTCACGGTTTTGCAGCCTGGCTGGTGGTAGAAGTTAAATTGATACCCAGTGGTGGAAATCATAAAACATTTTCCTGTTAACATGACCGGACCGAGTTGACATTGTTGATGGTGGGTTCGATCTAATAAACCATTGGTTCTAACAGTGATTTTTTACTGTGTTTCAGAGATGATGATGATACAAGTGTAGCCATCCAACAGTTCTTCCTGAATGACATAAAATTAGCTCAACTGTCTACATTACCAGATGCTGGGAAGAGTAGAAGCAGGGGGTGGTGGAAGCCAAATATAACCCTGTGTTCTGAACGATGATGAATTACACGAACAAAACTCAAACACAATGTATACCTTCTTCATAATGAAAAACTAATGTTTCCAGAAACAGTGTATTATATATCACCTGCTGGAAATTTTGAAGTATCTTGTTACTTAAATATGCAGACTATGCCCTCCTTTTAGAATCTTACACACATAGTTTTAAGATGATTAGCATTTCTGAAGGGAAAGAAGCTTATACTTACCTTTTTGTTACTTTCTGTAATTCTTAGAAGTTTACTATAAAAACTAGGCTTTATCAAAGGTTTTTTTCTTTTTGTAAATTATGTCAACAGTCAGTCTAACCATTTTTTTCCCATAAATTTCAGGGGTTGCTACTATTTGGTTATAAACAATGGATACTATTGTAGAATTTATTTTGAGCTATATGTGTTTTGGACACACCACTACATGAAGCTTGATCTTCTCATTGGAAGCAAAGTAATTTTTACAATTCGAGTTAAACGTCACAAGATGCTAACAAAACCTACTACTTTGCCATTATATGCAAAATCTTTAGTATTTCCCTTTTTTGGCATTGTATCTGTTCCTGTGGGAGGTGCACATTTCATTCTCACTTGGTGGTTTTCCTGTTACTTGGTTGCATCCTTAGAGATATCACCACTTTGTAACTTTTTTTATCACAAGATATATGTGAATTATTTTAAAATAGGAGATGAGCTTTTCTGATATGTAAATAAATGTTGTCAGTGGCGCTATGCAGATGAAACCTGTCATGTGCAGATAGCATATATCAAGTCCCAAGCATGCAGAACCAGATGAATCGGCTCATTTGCTGAAGCCTTGCAAAACAAGAAATTAGTGATATAACAAAAGGCTTTGAGGCGCTCAGCCCTAATAATGGAGTTTTATAGTAATCCCCACAGATCATTGACTCAGTGGGTACTCTTTTCAAAAATTTTTCCCCTGTCTTTTCCTTTATTTTAAAGACCTATAGTAAAAATGTAAATAGGATCTCTAGAGATAAATTTGTGTGTGAGTAATTTATGTGGAGTAACTATAATTTAAAATTAAGATGTTTATTGACTTAGATACTGATTTGTTATAAACAAGTTTATATTTTATTTCTTTTTGAAGATTGTTCTTATACAATGACTGGTCACAGCTTTTTTCATGTTGAATTCAGATTTTTTCTTCTAAGGGCATTTGGTACATAAAGGTTACAGCTAGGTTGCTGGGAGTAGGATGAGAGTAGACTGGAGGGATGAAAAAGAGGGAGAAGAGACGTCAAGGTGGGAAATCCAGAGGAAGCTGTTAGCTTGTACAGGCAGTCCCCAGGTTATGAATGAGATCCATCCCCTAAATCTGTCTGTAAGTAGAATTTGTAGGTAACTTGGAACAGACACATACAGTTTTTATTTAGCATCAGTTAGTCAAATGTTTGTCTTAGTATACAGTATGTATTGTACCTTTCTGTGCATATAAAACACCTAAGAAACATTTCCAAATCATACTGTTTTCATGAACATCACAAAGTAGTGTGTGCATTTGTTATTTTGAACCATTGTGTGTATTTAACTCAGTTTTTTAGTATAATAGGCTTTGTGGCAGCCTGTTCTTAGGTACGTGTTGTCCTTATGTCAGACGTTAGTAACTGGGGACTGCTTGTACTTAGAAAAATGTATAAAATGGGAGAAGCTAGAAGGAAAGGGATGTAGTCTGTTTCATAAATAATGTGCCTCATTCATGGGAGTAGACCTTTTTGAGACTTTAATAAAAGCTGTAGTCTCTTTTCATAATAATATAGACATACACACAAAACTTATACATAAATTCAAAGGGTTTTCAGAGTCCAAAAGATTTATTTTAGATTGATAGCTACAACAGTGAGCTCAAACATACCAACAATTGTGAGGATGATAGACTAGGCAGTAGTCTTGTTCTGTTATGTGTAAGGTGACCATGTGTCTGAGGTGACTTCATGACAGCTAACAACAACAAAACTTATTTATGTACCCCAGGTTCAATGTTGTGATGGTGACTAAGATATTGTTTCTGGTAGACTTTGGTTGTATTTTTAATGATGAAAATTCTTTTTAAAGCATTCTTTTTCTTTTCTCTTTTGATTGAGTTTTGCAATCCGAAAAAATAGTCAATATTGGAGCTGTTAATGAGATTTTTTGATCTATTAGCATAATTGGCAATGGTCAGTAATCTGGTTGTATGATTTACTCTTTCTTGAGTGTGAACGAAATACTGAGGATGCAGAATGCTTAAGAGGTTTTAGAAAAATTATTTATCAAAGAACACCATTTTCCCCAGAGCATTAGCTATTATAATTATACATTGGTACCATCTGTTGACATAGAATTGGATTTGATTTAAATGGAATTGTGAAAGAGAGAGACTGGACATTTTCAATATTTATTGATACACCTAGTCCATTAAGGTAAATTATAGAGCAGATTTCTCTCTGGCAGGAACATTCAGGCTGCTGTAGTTAAGGATCAGTCAACATTACCATTAGACCCTTTCTTTTTAGAGATTTATTACCACCAATTAGGAAAAAGTGTTCAAATGGAATTTAGCCCTTGCTTACTTGTTGTGCAGGGTTTGACCTCAAAGACATTGGGGTCTTCATCTATAGTAAAATGATTCTTGAATTCTTTTGAAGCAAAGCGTATGCCAGCAAAACGCATGTAGTAGGAAGTGGTTATAATGATTTCATCTGTCCTTTTAGAGAGGATCACTGCAGACTGTTGTCAGAAAACTTGCTAGCAGGTAAGTACCATCTTTAAAAGCTGGTGGCTTTAAAAGATATTTAGAAACATAATACCCTATATCCAATGACAATCAACAACAACAAAAAAAAAGCTTGACAATTATTAATAAAATAGGAAAGCAACACGAAGTGAATGAAATTTGGTGATAGTATAACATGCATAAAACATCTCAAAATGCATTTGGTTTAGGTGGCCTGCACTAGATAAGTAGAAAAAGAATAAAAGTAGCTTTTTTTTTTCAAATGACTCTCTTCATTGCACTTTGTCCAAAAGACAGCTGTAGGAGTTCTGTGAGCTCTCATATGACTCCTAGTAGCTTTAACACAGCAGTTTTGTCTGGTAAGTTTGTTTGCCTAGCAGATATCACTCTCTTCTTTTACAATGAGTTTGTTTCCCCCATTGACTTTTATGTGCCCTTCAAGAAATAGTTCAAAGGATAGCATCCCTGGGAATCTTATTTGGATCCCATCTCCCTCTCCCCTACCTTAAAGCTAAATCAATGAAAAGAACTAGTTGCCGTCCAGTCAGAGTGAATCTGGATCATGGTGATGCCGCATGTATTAGTGTAGATCTGTTCCATGATGTTTTCAGTGGCTTATTTTTTTTAACAGATTGCCAGGCCTTTCATCTGAGGTACCTCTAGAAAGACTGGAAGCTCCAATCTTTTGGAGGCATATGAGCACAGTAAACATTTACACCACCCAGTGACTCTACAGGCTAAAGTATGGTGTTATATGCTACTAGTGGTTAAGAGCTACACTGCTATCCAAAAGATTAGCAGTTGATGTTCTTTTTTTAGAAGGCAGACAAGAGGCTTGAGAGTAGGAGACAGGTGTCAGCTGTGTGGCTTCTGAAAGAAGAGAGTGGAGAGGATGAGTGTGCGGTCACAGGGGAGGAGAGCAGATAGAGTTGCATACAGGTGGGTGCTTGGGGTTTTATATAGCACATTGACTTGGATTGTAAACTTTCACATAATCATGATGAAAATAAAAAATTGGCAGTTCAAAATCCACCAGCCACTCCTTGGAAAACCTGTGGAGCAGTTTTTCACTCACATGTTGGATTGTTATGAGTCAGAATCAATTTGATGGCAGTGGGTTTGGTATACTGATGTTAACTGAGATGTTAGTTCTGTTAAGGTCTGCTTATATTTTTAATGAAGAAAGCCCTGTGTCTCCCAGCCTCCATTAGAGTGTGAATTCCTTTAGGTCAGGTCTGCATCTTTTTTGTCTTTGAATCCTCAGTTCCTGTGTAGTGACTACACACACACACACACACACACACACACACACACACACACACACACACACACACACACACACACACACACACACACACACACACACACACACACACACACACACACACACACACACACACACACACACACACACACACACACACACACAATCATATAATGGGTCTCTGGGTTTTTTTATGTAATTAATTATGCCAGGAGTTAGACTGTAAAACACACTTTTATTATGCCCTCAGATTTTGTAGGTCAGCAGTGTAGGAAGCAAGGATAGCTCTTCTCTGCTCTGCCATGTCTGGGACCTTAGCTAGAATGATCCCATATCCAGGGATAACTGAAAAGGCTGGAGACTGCAAAAACTAAGGCTGAAGGATTGAGTCCTTGATGCTTCTCAACTAACAGCTCTACAGCCTGAGCCATAGACCACAGCTGGAACTGTTGACTGAAGTGCTACCTATAGCTTCTCTAGCAGAATGTTCTAGGGTACTCAGACTTCATTCATGACAGCTCAGGGTTCTGAGTGCAACTTTGCCCAGTGAACAAGGCAGAAGCTTCATGGTCTTTAATTACTAAACCTTGGGAATCACACATGTCACCTCTGCAGCACTCTGCTGGTCAAGCAGTCATAAGATATCCTAAATTCAAGAGTAAGGGACATAGACACTGCCTTCTGTTGGAAGGAGGGGAGGACCATCAAAGACTTTGTGGCTCTGTTTTAAAACTACCACTGAAAAACCAAACCCAAACCCATCACCATCAAATAGATTCTGACTTATAGTGACCCTATAGGACTGAGTAGAGCTGCCCCATAGGGTTTCCAAGGAATGGCTGGTAGATTCAAACTGTCAGCCTTCAGGTTAGCAGCCACTGTGCCACCAGAGCTACTAAAGCTACCAAACCCACTGCCGTCAAGTCAATTCCAACTCATAGCAACCCTGTGGATCAGAGTAAACTGCCCATAGAGTTTCCAAGGAGCACCTGGTAGATTCGAACTGTGTGTCTTTTGGTTAACAGTCATAGCACTTAACTACTGTGCTGCCAGCATTTTCAGAGCTACCGTAGTATCCACTAAATGATGGAATGAATGAGTTAAGTTAGAGAAAGGTAGACAAAATGAGAGGAGGAAAATTAAAGATTGTGAGGGGGGTTAATACTACCAGTAATTGGCTCCGCTGCTGCTAAATTGTATAGATTGATGATCTCTGTCCCAAAATGAGGGCATTTACCATAAATACTTGTGTTGTTGATAAATGTATTCTTGTTTTCTTTTTTAGCTACTAATTCCTAAGGTATTATTTCCCCCTTCTTTTTCTTGTATGAGAACTCTATACCCCATTTTAACTTACACATCCTGGATATAAGATCTAGTGTATGGGTGCTTGCTTAAGTATATGTGTGTATTTACATTTGAAAAGAAGCCAAGCGAGAACCATATTTGAAAGCCCCCTAACAAAAATTTGACAGTGTGAGATAGGTTATCAAAGACATACACATTCCATTGTGAGACTCCACAGAGATGATCTCACCTTGATGTGCCTCTGAGTTCAAGGACAAAGATCCTGAATCATGACTCATGATTTCATGCAGGCATGACTTGTAGCACATATACTTGAAAACTGACTAATTTCATGGTAAACCCATAATCTTGCCTCTCTCACTTTCATCCGTTACCCTGTAGAGATACACTTGCTGTTGAACTTGGGGGATGAATTCATAGAAGTGAGAGCACTAACGGAGGGTAAGCAGTATAGGATTGTTTTAGTATAACTCCTTTGGAAATGAGTTGTCATAGTTGTGTGGCAATTGCTTCCATGTTCTTTTAGAAATCCTGTAATTATGACCTTTGTCTGGCTATGGTTTCTTACGATGTCAAAGAACTTCTCAAGCCTTTATTATGTAGCCTTTACCCTCAGCTGTTTCCTTGAAGACGTCTTGAGCTGTTGTAAAATACAGATCTTTACATCCAGCATAATACTTTTTCTTTGATTCTTTGTGTTAAATTCAGAACTATTGCTCATTGGTCACAGGTTAAAACTATTCCCCAAACACAAAATAAATGCACAGAATAAAAATAACAAGAGAGCAGCCACATTCAACTTAGGGTAGTACAACAGAGCCCCCATTTGCTGAGAGCAGTGTGGTGTACGAATAATACTAATGGTTACGTGTCAAGTTTGCTCATGTTGCTCTGCCCTGCTTGCTCTTATTGGATAAGTATGTAGCATAGTAGAACTCAAGCAATGGAAAAACATACTAACAGTATGTTGGGATAAGTATTTATATTTATTTGTATGTGTCATAGACATGCACGTACTCACCAGTTTTGTGTAGCATTATATAGGGCAGTGTTTGACTATATGGATATACTGGCTAGTCAGTCATTATAAATTCTAGCTGTGTTGGGAACACACTGTTACGAAGAGATGTATTTAGTATATAAATTGATTTTTGTTGAAGTCTAACTCAGAAATTGTTTACTTGTAGATGGCATGGCCCTTCGTGACCTGGTCCCCATTGATACTCCAGTTGCTTTTCCCATTATTCTCCTCCTTGCCTTTTCATCCTATGGTAATGCTTTTGTGTGTGTGTGAGACAGAGAGCGAAAATTCAAATCCATCAGTTCAGATACACCAGGCACGTCTTGGAAGCTCTATGGGGAAGTTCTCCTCTGTCCTGTGGGGTCACTAGGAGATGGAATTGACTCTTTGGCAGTGAATTTGGTTTTGGTTTTTATGCTTGTGTCATTGCAACTTCCTGAAAAATGTTTGCATTGTATTTCAGTTGGTTTATACAACTTCCACAAGTTGGTAATAATCTATCTCCAGGAAACCTTCACTGAACTTCTAGTTGGACTAACTGTTCTTTTTTTGTACATTACAGCACTCTCTTAGTATTTAATGTATTTCAGTTAATTCTACTTGTCTGTATTCTGCTGAGTTATATATTCCTTCAAAGCAGGGACAGTATTTAGAAGTTATAAAATACAGTGTCTTGTGTTAATTAATGGGCATTGAAATGTTCATTCAAATGAACTGAACCACTGGACAGAATAATTCATGAGTCTGAATGTACTGTTTGACTTTAAGTCTAGATTTTCAAAAATTTATTGCAGGTTGTTACTTAAATTTTGTATTTTCAAATCAAATTATAATCTCCTTCTGTAGTAATCCAGTAGTAATTAACTCTGCCTCCTGACTCCCAGTTTCCTGGCCTTCCCCCCAAAAACCTGTCAATAACGTAGACTCTTCCTTCTCTTTCACAGAACGCCAAGTAGTTACCATTGGCTTCCCCACCCTCTCATATTGCACATTAGCTCATACCTGGATGTTTATAGATACTCTCCTGTCTCTAATCAGTCCTTATTTTAACTCATTCTGTTTGGCGTTACAGGTTCATGTTTCCCAAATTATGTTTTTATTACATCACTCAAAAATCTTGAGTGCCTCCTGACTACCTTCAAAATGAAGTCCTGGTGTTTCTTTTTTTTTTGTTTTTTAACATCAGGATCTACTTTAACTGTTTTTGTTTTTCTGGTATCAGACACAGTGACTCATAATGAAAACCTTCTAGTGAAGGAAGTGTGAAGAAAACAGTATGTGACTGAAAAAATGGGGTTCAGTTTTTTAAAATTACTGTCTTCTAATCCTCCTATAAAAATCGAGTGGTTATTTTCCTCCTCTGGACATCTCTCTTTTCTCCCTCCAGACATCTTATTCTTTCATTTGTTCATTTTAAATTGTAAATTATGTTACTCTCCTGCTCTTTTGGCTTGTTATTCCACCTTGATTTTATCCAGAGTCCTTGTCATGGCTTACAAGACCATACATGATCTGGAACCCAGCTCTCTCTTCTAAGTCCTCTGCTGTTCCTGCCACCACCCATTGTGCATTAGTCACCCTGGTCCCTGTCATTCCTTGAACTTACACAATTCTGGTGACCTCAGCACCTTTGCAATTACTGCGTCTTCTCCCTAGAATAGTCTTCCCCCAAGATTGCCATATGATTTACTCCATTACTTCATTTAGGTCTTTCCTTAGCTATTGCTTTCTCAGATGGGTCCTGATCATCCTAGTTGAAATTTCAGCCCTGGGAAGAAGCCTTGGTGGCACAGTGTTTGAGCTCTTGGCTGTTAAGCAAAAGGTTGGTAGTTTGAGCTCACCAGCTGCTTTGGGAGAGAAAGGTGTCATAATCAGCTTTTATAAAGATTCACAGCCTTAGAAACCCTAAGGGACAGTTATACTGTGTCCTGTAGGGTTTCTCTGAATGGGAATTGACTTGACAGCAGTGAGTTTGGTTTGGTTTTGGCTAATCTTTTCTCTGGTGGAGCAGCTAATGGGTTCCAACCACTGGCCTTATGGTTGGCAGCTAAGCTCTTAACCACAGTGTACCGCTGGGGCTGCTGCTTTAATCCTGTAGGTACTATCATTGTCCCCCATTTTATAGAGATAGAGTACCAGGCATGTGACTACTCAAACTAGTCTAGGGCTAACAGCAGCTGCCTAGAAGAAATGCAGAATACCGACCTGTTGAGTTAGAATTTAAAAATAACACACTTAAACCCCAATTCTGGAGATGCAGTAAGATCTTGAGTGCAGCCAGGTCATAAGTATTTTAAGAAAACTCTACAAAAGATTTTGATTGGCAGTCAGGATTGAAAACTAGTGAGATAGATCCTTGTTGTTAGTACACCATAAAATATCACAAAATGTAACTGAAAAACTTCCGTGATTAGAGACCCCAATCATCTATAAATACATCAAGGGAATTTCTAACAACCATTTTTAAGCTGCATGTATTTCAATACCAGTTACAGCCATTGTTTTTTGAATAAGGTCAAGAAACCTCTCCCCTACCTTCTTATTTCATTTGCTTTCTTGCTCTTTTTGTGTTTGGGGTTAAAATTTGCACAGATTAGGTTCTTATTTAACAATTTTTGTACATATTGTTCACTGGGATTGGTTACATTTTTTATAATGTACAGGATTTCTCATTATTTCAGATCTGGTTACTCTGTTGCCCTTAATCTAGCTTCCCTGCTCCTTACTTTCTCATGTTTGGTCTAAGGAAAATTTTTACCATTTTGTTTTGTCCAGATGATTATAGATACACAGTACTCATGGGTAATATTATTTATTTTATGGGTCTTTTTAAACCTCATTTTAAATTGTGAAACCACAAGCCTACCTTGCTATCACGATTCTTGACTTGTTGGTCCTATTACTGGATTCATGATCTATTACCATTCTTAAAAATTAATTCAATTGTAGGCTCCAAGAAAATTTTAAATTATCACACATCACTGACCTTTGAATCCCTATAGAATAGTCTGCCATTCTCAGAAATGTTAAACTTTTAATGTGTGTGCATCTGTCGTGCCACCTGGATTATCTGCATACTACTTTGTAATTCTCTGCTGTTATTAGGAACTTAGAAACAAGTGACTACAACACTGTGACATTTGAAACAGTTTATTTGAGGGGTTAAATGGTATTGAGGCAGATGTGGCACAGTATTATGCGTTTGATCATGGAAACTGGACTGACTTCCTGGGCTTAAATCTTGGCTCAGCTGTTTACTAATAGCATGGCCCAGGCAAATTACGTATCCTCATCTATAAAATAGGGACATCAATAGTACCTATAGGATCAGTACCTACAGAATTAAATTAGCTTATAAAGGTGAAGCACAGGTACTTAGAATATGACTGACATATATTCTCAAAAGTCTTTGATTTTCTGGTCAGCAGGAATAATCAGGGCTCTGTTTATTGACACACAGCTATAGTAAGACATTTATCATAGGCAAGCATGCGAGATACGCCCATTCTGCTACTTGCCAGTCTGGATTTCTGGGACGCCACTTCTCTCTGATAACTTGGGCATGCGCAGGATTGGGAGTCAGACACAAAACAAAACAAAAAAAACCCACTGCCATCAATGGAGGTCCAACTCATGGTGACCCTAGAGGTCAGAGTAGAACTGCCCCATAGGGTTTCCAAGGAGCACCTGGTGGATTTGAACTGCTGACCTTTTGGTTAGCAGATGTAGCACTTAACCCATTACACCACCAGGGTTTCCAGAGTCAAACCTAGCTACTGTTACCTCACAGTGAGGCTTTGAAGAGGTCTCTTTATAAATGAGGGGTTGCTTTTGTTTTCTGTTTTAATCTCATTGTTTTGGGGGGGGGAGGTTAAACTGCATAATTTGTAGAGTACCTTCCAACTTTAAAAGTTTTGATTTGTTTTTCTAGTAATGTCGTTTTCTGTCATTTCTTTGGTTGTGTTATATTCTTTCTATTACACCAGTATTATACAGATGTAAACAAGTGCGGTGAGGCTCTAAAGTACCTACAGGTTTTTTTAGTGAGTTTATCTGAAGCTAGAAAATGATCATAGAGTATTCTGATTTCCAGTTAGTTTGTAAGTAGATAGATCAATAAGATACTTTGAGTAATTACTCAAAGTATTTGGAACAACTTTTTGGAACAACTTTTTACTTGGAACTTCCTAATTATATTTTTTATTAGTTCAGACTGAAAAAAGTTACCAGGTTTGGAGTGGAGCTAAAATGAATTCGTTTATTCATCATTGTCAGTCTGTTGCTTTCTGTTTACTTTTATCAGTCTCACTTTTTATATTGTGTAGTTTTTTGTGTGGTACAAGGTCTCTCAATAGACCTTTGGGGTTTTTTTCCTTTAAATTTCCAGGCCTACTCTATTAGAAATACTAAATACACCGCTGTGAATACCAGAATGTGATTTACAGAGTGTCATAACTTATTCCATAATTACCAGTGACAGGAGAAACAAGAGTTAAACCTATAAACAATAGTCCAGAAAGTGTTTCTAGAGCCTACCCAAGTTGTTATTAGGGAGAAGCAGTAGCTTACAGACCAGGCTGACAGGTAGCAACAGTCAGGTACAGGTTACAGTAACTCTCAAGGGATAGAGGCTTCAGAACTTTGAGTATCAGTGTATATGCGTGGAGATAAATGAGTGGGCATGTGAAGTCAAGGCAAGACAAAGTGGGAAGATAAAGGGGAGAAAACATCTTAGAAAGTAGGACAAAAGAATGATTGGGTGTATCAGGAGAGTTCTTAAGCATAATGAGGCAAGCCAAAGGTGGTAGGATAACAGCTAAAATAGAAACCTCAAAAAGACCTGGATAATTAAGTATGTGAAAAATTTGAAAATTTACACAATGTAATGATAAGTTTAGAAATACTTCCAAGGACACTATTTCATGTGTTCCTCACAAAATCTTGTAAGCAAAGATTGTTCCTATTTTGGCTTTTAAGAAAACTAAATTTTGTGAGGTTATTCGTTGTTCCAGTGGCGCAGCTCTCAGAAGCTCTGCTACTGACCAGCTGTGTTATCTGGTGCAAAATACGTTTTTGTCTTCAGTTTCCTCATTTATAAAATCTGAATGATAATTGTGCCTACTTCATAGGATGGTGTTGCTTGCAGAACACTTGGCATGTGCTTGGCACATGGTAAATACCAATAAATGTTGGGTGCTGCTATTGTTTCTACTGTAGAGCTGCAATTTGAGTAACTTAACATTCAACAAACTTTATTTTCTACTGTATTGCATCTTTTAGAGTTAAGAATTTAAGTGGACTGATTATGTGTATATATTTTCATGTCTCATTTCCAAAATGATTTTAAGCCATATTAAATCTGTCTTTACTCAAACAAAACATTTACCAAGTATTTGGAAGATTTCATGTCTCTTACATATTTCTTTTAGTGTCTGACCAGAAATCATGTTTTACCCTTTGTACAAGAAATCTGCTTTCATATTTTTTTACTTCTGGTTTAAGTAAGTAGATGATGTCCCATAAAATAACTATGATGTTTAAAACTACATGATACATCTTACGATGCTGTTAAATGCCTAGAGCCCTGCTGGAGAAAGGTGTGGCAGTCTTGGAAAACTTATGGGGCAGTTACATTGTGTCGTGTAGGGTCAGTATGAGTTGGAATCAACTTGAGAGCACACAACAACATAACTATTTTATGTATGTTTTCTGTTTTATGTAATTACCACTGGTAACTTCATAAATGTACCTTATGCAGTGATTACATGTAATACATTTATTTTTTATAGGCTTTGTATAATTAGTTTTGATCCAGAAAATGGGGCTTTAAAAATTACCTATGACTACTTTGGTTGTAGTGCAGAAATTTGATTTTCTTCTCAGACTTCCATTTGTCATTCTCTGATTTCTTCATGTGTAGAGAAATTATGAAGTCTTATGGCTTTATTCTGTATTAAAATAAGCCGATAAATCACTCTTATCCAGAATAATGTAGCTTGAATATTTAAATGTTGAGCAGAAAATATTATGCATATTCTAGAGTATATAGCTTCTTTTCAAATCCAAAATACTAAGTAGATGCACATTTCCAAAGCAAGTCTGTTTTCATGTCTCTCAGATTTAACTGAAAATTGTTTTTGCTGTGTTAACTCGACCTCAGAGCATGTAATCTCAAACTTTAAATTTTCACTAATCATTTTTTTTTTTTTTTAGAGATCTGAATCATATCCTTGCAGTAACTCTTAGTTAAAATTCCTGTTACCTTGCCATTAAATTCCACAGAAGTCAAAGGGTGATTTGTATTTGTTGAACTTCGTCAGTATTGCCTTCCTTGCATGCATCTTTTCTGGTATCTTCTCTTGTAGTCTTTCCTAGTGGTGAATTCTGATTTAACCCCTGATTCTTTAAAAGGCAAAGCTACATGTGCTTTTCCCAGTTCTTTTTTTTTATTTAGGTGTGCTGGAATTTCTTTGACACAAGTAGAGAGAGAAGAAACTTGATCAATTTTTAATCCTTTTAAAATGTTTGTAGGTGTGCATGTGCATGTGTTAAGAGTATAAGACAAGTATGGGTTTCAGAGTCTGATAAGAGTTCAGATTATGGGTCCATTAGCCATGTAATCTTTGGGCATATGATGTAACATTCCTGTCATCAGCTTCACTGTCTTATACAGTTGTTCTGATTTTATGGTATCATCTATAAAGAAGATTAATAATACCTGTCTCATAGGATTTTCTGATTTTTAAGTAAGAAAACTTCTAGCACATAGAGGATGATCAGAAATGTTATCTTTCTAAGGAGTAAGTTTTAGTTAGTGAAGAAATGGCTTATTTAGGAATAATGAGGTATCATATCCATCCTCCCCAAGTACAGTAAGTTATTTATTATCCTTTAAAACCAGTATACTTAGAAAAAATTGTAAAGGGTTGGAAGAATAGTGAAGCTATTTTACTTGGACTTCATTGTTTTGAAATGTACTCATGAACTTTGCTGTGCTAATGTAAGTAGTTGAGGTAGTTGTCAGATGGGTTTTAATGGTTTCATATTAATCTAGTTGATTGTGCTCAAACCTAAACCACCTTTTCAAGTTGAAGATTCCCAGGCATATCTTTACACAGAGAAAACATAGCAGATACCTGATTAACTTTTATGAGAATTGAGAATCCTTGACTGCTATTTTCTTTAGCATTTGTATACTTTTTTTTTGGCTCTTTCTAATAGTATTAATTAGAGCCCCGTGATTATCTGAGAATTGCAGTGTAAAGGGGCTCAAAGTCCTAGTGTTATATAATTTATGCTAATAGTTTTTGCTCACCTGTGTGTAATTATGTGAAAGTTTCTTAGACAAGCTTGATCTTTTCTGTATTATTATTTTAGGTACCTGTACTAGTTAGCTCTGTGTTTTGTCCAGTCCTTTCGGTCTAATTCCTGTAGATAATTAGTTTTATGAGATCAAGACTATTGGAATTAATGGAATGTTTTTTAAGTACCAGTGATTTTCCTTACTGAAATGCTATTACTGTCAAAGAAAATCTTCTGCCTTATCTCTGTTGGTTGTTTTTCCTTTCTATAAAATTGAAAAAAGCAAATGTGTAAAGATTATATATGTGTATTTATGTCTAGTCTCAACTGAGTTGGTAGCAGTTTAAAAAAGAAACAAGACAATAGCATGGTTCTGCATTTAGTTTTAAATAATCATATTATTAATTCTGGGTACATTACATACATGTTTTCCAGATTACTAGGAATATCTGTTTATGTTTCCCCCTTTTACTTTGGTATCCTCAATTTCCTGCAGACCCATTTGTGTTAATGTCTAGAGATATCTGCATTTTCAATTGAATGAAGTAGGAAAGGTTAATTAATGATGAATCAAAATTTGAAGCAGTATTGCATTCATATTTTATGAAGACAAGTTTGTATTGCTTATTGTTTACTATATAAAGATGCTTATGTGTGTTTGGGGACACTGTTTTGTATAATGTCATTATACTTGTGTTTTTTCTAAAAAGAAAAATAATTTGAAACATCACACATAAGCCAGTTGTGGTTACTTTCCCATTGTTATAAATCCCTGTCCTAAAGCCCTCAGAGGAAAGCGATTTGAAAATCATTTTCATGTCTAGGTGGTAAGTAAAATCACTTGTCATAGTAGCGTTGGAAAATGCAGACCTTCATTCTGAGGCTGCCAGTTTCTCATTTGGATTTGACATATTAAAAAGCATATAATTAATGGTTGACATTAGTAATTAACATTAACTTTATGGTGCTTAATATGCTATCATTCATCCATCAGATAACAGAGATGTGTAATGTCTTAGCATAAAGGTTTTAATTATATAAAATGGCCCTTCAGTTTTCATACAGTATAAATTTTAAAAAAGCCCAATATATACTTAGGTAAGATTTTCCTAAGTGTTTGTTGGGTGTTGACTATATTTTTATTTCTTTTTTAGGAGTATGCATCAACAATTGTGTCAGGAACTTCAAACAGAGAACGTGGACTTAATTGTACAGTCTTCATTATTGGCTAAAGAGCGCCACCTTGCTGCTGTTGCTAGTGCACTGTGGAGACATTTCTTTTCATTTTTGAAGAGTCAAAGAATGTCTCAGATGGTGCCTCTCTCACAACTTGCAGATGCAGCTGCAGGTCAGTGTTAATTTTTTTGCAGACTATTTACGTTAGTATATCTTCTCTTTGCTTGCTAACGAACACTCTCTTTGGAGAGTTCATATGGTGTAATAAAACATTTTGACCACCAAAAAGAAGAGAGTCATGTATTTTTAAATTAGGATCCTTTGGCTAGCTTCCTAGTTTGCTGTTGACCCTTTGCTGCTGAGTCGATTCTGACACATGGCAGTGCCGTAGGACAGAGTAGAACTGCCCCATCGGATTTCCATGGTGTGGCTGGTGGTGTCACACTGTCAACCTTTTTGTTAGCAGCTGAATGCTTAACCACTGTGCTATCAGGACTCCATTTTCCTTAGCAGAGGTAAAAACTAAATGATTGTTTGCTAAAAATGAAAGATAAATTTCAATTTAAAATATTGAATTATAAACTAAAAAACAAACCTACTACCAGCGAGTTGATTCTGGCTCATAGTGACCCTGTAGAACAGAGTAGAATGCCCCACAGGGTCTCCAAGGAGTGCCTGGTGAATTTGAACTGCCAGCCTTTTGGCTAGCAACCATAGCCCTTAGCCGGTATGCCACCAGTGTTCCCACTGAATAGGTATGAACTCAAAATCAGTTTTTTTGTGTCTTTTTTTTTTTAAATAAGTACAGTATTTGGAAAGTAAAGTAACATTTGAATATTTTTAGTTCAAATAGTTTACTTTTTAGATTGTTTGAGCAGATATCAACATATAAGATCTAAATTTTGTCTAAAGAGCAAAAGAATATAACATGAATACCACTTTAACACCAAGAGAATGAGATCAGAATGACATTGCATATAAAAAATATTATTGCTATGACTCATATTCAGTTCTAAGTTGTACTTTTTACTCAATTTGATTATTAGCCTAAGGATATGTCCTTAGACTTTAAGGGACTCTGATTCCTGTAAAATTGTAGACAAGAGTTTGAATGTATTTTTGTATGTGTCATTTCCTAAGAAGAGGTCAGTATCTTTCTCAAAGGGCTATTTTGCACGAAACATGATCACTACATGAATCAGTATGGTGATAACATGTATTTAAATGCATGGAGACAGTGCCTGTCCTCCTGCAACCCCACAACAGAAAGAGGAATGAAGATCAACAGCCCAAGGCTGATTGCTGTGAAGAGGAGGTCAGACTTGCCTCCTTTCTCAATTATGTCTGCCAATTCTGACACCAAGCGTCCCTCCCACAGCACTCTGCTGGGTTTGAGAATTCATTGCAATGGCTACACTGAACTCACAGGCCATATTCAACACTTAACCGATTTATTAAAGAAGTAGCAGTTGTAATTCAGGTTCGACAATACTGAGGATACAGTTCTTCTATCAGGATAGCCTCTTCTCAGCTGTGCTCACGGCATCCTATCCCTGGGCCTTAGTCTCTGCTTAAAGGCACTCAGCTTTCTCTCTCCATGGGCTGGGAAGCCCACTATCTTCTGTGGACCACTGCTGCTGGTCTCTCCTTCTTTGGTTGTGGTGGACTCTCTTCTTTGCTCTGGAATTGGCTCTCTTTAAGGCAAAAATGGCTAATCCCATTGGTAGGCTACATTGACCTTATCACACAATCACTTAGATGGGAGTTACCAGACTATGACTTGAAAGACTACACACAAAAGTAGTTAATCTGTCACAGTCTAGCCCCTAGCGATCTGTTTCTGAGAAGTCACAGCCTGAAAAACCTTGCAGAACAGTTCTATTCTGTACACATGGGGTTGCCATGAGTCAGAATTGATTAACTTAGTTGCAACCAACAATAACATATTTAAATACAAAACTTGAAAACTTAACCAAGGTTTGTTTTACTGTGGGGTGGATGAGAAAAGCTGAGATAAAATACTACGTAAAATACTGAGTGATATAAATTTTAAAAAGATGTAGAATTCTGGTTGATCGACCCATTGCTTCCAAGTCCATTCTGACTGATAGCTACCCTACAGGACAGAGTAGAACTGTGTCCATAGGATTTCCATAGCTGTAATCTTTACAAGAAACTGCCTACTACTTCTTTCTCCAGCAGAGAAAGCTGGTGAGTTCGAACAGCTACCTTTTGGAGCTGCACCATCATGGCTTCTTTGAATTCTGAGCAGTTTTTCAGCTACTATGACACTGGGGAAAATACAGGTTTTAACTGAAGCAATGACTGTAACCAAAGCAAGTCTTTATTAGCTTGTATGGCTTATCTTACATTAGCCATCCCAACTCCCAGCCAGTTTGACCAGTGCTGTCCTCGGTGCTGAAAGTAGATTATTTATAAACACTAAAGCAAAATAGGCATGATTTTTTTAATTTGGGAAAAAAATGACTTCACTTTATAAAAAACAGTGATTGAATACCCACTTTTACAGGCACTGGAGTTCACCAGTGGAAAAGGAGATGAGAATACCTGTACTCATGAAGTTTATATTCTGGTAGAGGAAGACTAAAAACTATGTACTGTGTTAGGTGGTCATATGTGCTGTGGATAAAATTGAAAATACAGAAGAGGGTGGGGTTAAGGAAGGCCAAAGGTAAGGTGTAATTTTAAATAGAGTAGTCAGGAGAGCCTCTCTGAGTAGCCAGCCAAGCCAAGTGCCGTCAAGTTGGACCCGACTCTCTGAGTAAGTCACACTTAAAAAACCTGAAAGAGATGAGAGACCAAACTATGTAGACAACAGAGACAGGAAGGATACATGTTACTTCTGAGGAACTACAAGTGGGCTGTAATGATTTGTGTGGAATGAGGAAGGGAGAGAGTAATCGCAAGAGTGGTCAAGAGGTAATGGAGAACTAGTTGCTCTGCTAGTTAGTAAGCAGTTACAGAGACTTCTGCTGTTACTCTGAGATTGGAAGCTGTACAGAAGCTTGGGGGAGAGGAGTGGTGTAGTCCCTCCAGCTTGGCTAGGCTGAGAAAGGACTACAAAGGTAAGGGCAGAGCAGGGAGGCCAGTTGGGAAACAATCACAGAAGTCCACAAATGAGTTTCTTGGCCTAAAGAAGTAGCAGTCAAGGTGGTAAGTAGTAGTCAGAATCCTGTTCTGAAGGTAGAGAAGATATTTTAAAAGTAGAGCTGACAGGATTTGCTAAATGGGCAAGATATGGTGAGCCAAATAGGTAAAGAGAGACATTATGGTAACATCAGGTTTTTGGTTTCAGCAGTTAAATGAATAGAGTTGTTATTTCCGGAGCTGGGAAAGAGTGTGGCAGGAGCTGCTTTTGTGAGGGGAAATTATCAGTTTGGTTTTGGACATATTTTTTCAAATGTCCAAGTGGAGGTGTTAAGTAGGCACTGGGATAGTGAGCCTGTTTTCCAAAGAAGTGGAGATTTAAAATCAGAAGCTATCTGTGTATGTGTCATCATTAAAGCCATGAATAGGAATGGGGTCATTGACAGTATAGATGAAAGAAGTTCAGTGACTGGATTCTTGGTATTCTATGTTCAGATTTATAGGATAAGGAGGAGCCAGGAAAGGAGACTAAAATTGCCAGTGAATTCATAGGAGAGCTAAAGGAAGGAAGTGGTTGTTAGGTGCTAATGGGTCAACTTTGACTTATAGCAACCCCATGTGACAGTAGAATGGCCCCATAGGGTTTTCTTGGTTATGCTGTTTACACAAGCAGGTCACCAGGTCTTTGTCCCACAGAGCCACTGAGTAGTTTTGAACTCCCATCCTTTCAATCAGCATCCAAGTACTAACCATTGCACCAGTAGGGCACTGGAAACTGAGTAAAAGCACATTTGGAAGAATGGGAAGTGATCAGCCTGATCAAATGCTACTAATACATTAAGGAAGATTAGGCAAAGGAAGGCCTAATTGGAGGTGATTCAGGAGAAAATGTGAAAAGAAGTATCACAGACTGCAAAAAGAGATAAAACTTTTAAGAATTATCACTGTATAGGAGAAGTTAAAAAATGGGAATATAAGTTGCAGAAAGATCAAAGAAGAGATTTTTGCTTTGTTGTTGGTTTTTACTAACTTGGAAACAATTTTATAATTCAGTGTATTTATAATTCTGATGGGATTGATTCGGAGAGAGAATTTTTCGGATGCAGAAGACACATGTGTTTTGTAAGCAGAGAGAATAGGATTCTATAGAAGAGTTGGCTTCAAGTCACCTATAGTGGCAGAAAAAAAAGCAAGGTATATGGGCACAGATGGAGGTAGCTGGTAGCTGTGATATGAGCTTATGGCTGTTCTCCTCTGATTGTCTTTCATTTCTCTCTGAAGTAGTATGTAAGGTCATCAGTTCAGACTAAGGATAGAGGAGAAGGAGATACCTTTGTTGAAGGAGAAGAGAGAAGAGATTGCAACAGTCTCCTAGAAAAAGAAGACCAAGTGGGCTGAGCAAATGTAGGAATGCTGGCCAGCTCAAAGGACTCACGTCAAGTTTGTAATCATAAATTTAAAGTGAAACCAGTCAGCATGGTTGCTCTCCAGCTGTTTAAAGTTGTACAGGTCAGGAGAAGACCAAGAATTGGAAGTAAACAGATAGCGATTTTTTCCTCCCCAGGCAAGTAAAATTAATCAAGACAGAAGCAAGACAAATGAAGATACACACAAATGATTATAATGGACCCTGTAATCTAAGCTGTCTAAAGAGGGGAAAAAGGGCATAAAGGTAGTGAGGGACTGGGAAAAATTTGTAAGATCAGTGGATTATAGGTCTTGGTGGAGGCAAAAAAATTACTGGAGTTAGGTGCCATAGGCAATGAGAGTTGGAAAGCCATTTTGGTGTCAGACAGTGGGGTACTTAACAGTTGAAATTATAGAAAGCTTATAGTTACTGATAATACCAGGATCTTTGGGTGTCTCTGTGGCAGTGCACGGCTGTAGTAAAGGGGAAGATAAATTCATTGAAAGAGAGAAGTTCAAGGAGTGGAGAGGCTCAGATTCTGAAAGAAAGGTCATTGAGGATTATAACGCAAATACTGTTGAAGAGAATGATAATTGTAGTCTTCAAGGAAAGAGGAGAGATAGACTAGGAACAGTAGAACAATTCAAAAAGGGGAGTTAGTAGCTGGTATAATCTACCGACAGGGTATTCAAAGCCACCGTTTTAGGAGGAAGGATGGAGAGGAGTCTAGAGCAGCAGTATAGACCAAGCAGAAAACCCACTTTCTTTGTGGGTCAAGTAGTATGAGGGGAGCCAGAAAAAAAACAGCTGCCATATGAGAGCTGCATAGGAAACAGTGCTTAACAGGCACCTTATTAACAAACAAATGAATATATTGAACATTAAGTTGGTAAATTTCCAGGAAACACAAAGTTGATTTGTTACACATGGTTAATTAAGGAAACTCGGGTGGCATAGTGGTTAAGTGCTACAGCTGCTAACAAAAAGGTTGGCAGTTCAAATCCAGCAGGTGCTCTTGGACACTGTTCTACTCTGTGGGATCGCTGTGAGTTGGAATCCACTCAACAGCAATGGATTTGATTTTTGGTTTAGTTCCTAGACTTCGTGGGTTCTGAAGAAGGTGCGGTGTGTGTCATTAATTAGAAGAGATCACTGTTTAATACAAGAGACTGTCCAGCGTCTAAGGTGAGAGTGAGCTACTCATCTGAGGCAAGTATAAATTAGTTGAAGGAGAGTAGATGCTAGAAATACTTTTTTTAAAATGATATTTGGAATGAGAGAGGTATATTAGCACAAACATAAGGCTTAGAATTTGTGACTTGAGGGAGTCATTGTAGATCCAGAATGATAATGCTAACATAGATTATTCTAGACCTTTTCCTGGAGAATGAGGTGATACTACAGACATTTCTTTGACAAAGTGACTTCAGTTCACTTTAAGAGATTTGTTCTAGATTTCTAAATATAACATTTTATTATTTAGAACTGATTTATGTTTTCATCATAGTGATACAATTTTGGAAATAAAAGTTTTTAAAACATTCTCTCATCACAAATTTTTCTCACTTTTATTCTAGATTTTACTTTGTTAGCAATGGATATGCCTAGCACAGCTCCATCAGATCTTCAGCCTCAAGCAGTTGTATCAATCATTCGGCTTTTTGGTTGGGATGATATCATCCAGCCCCAAGTTGTAGCAAGATATTTAAGTCATGTCCTACAAAACAGGTAAGTGTTTTTATTTCAGATGTGCACATTAATGCAAGCTCATGATAGATCAGTACTCTAGGAAAGTAAGAATTGTGACACAGGCAAACTGAACTTTACTATGTACAGCTATGGCAGTGTGTTTGATTTTTGGATACATAAGCATTTTGACACTAGTATTGGGAAGACTAGCTAATGTTTTGTGTTTTTAATGTTTCTGGTAATAGCATTTTTCAAAATTCTTTTGTAGAACTGCCTTATTCTCATCCAAAAGTGATTTTTATACACTCAGCATTGTGGAAGAATTGATACAGCTAATATTGCTGACAGTGAAGGATACTGATATTATTGTAGTTTTAAATATAAAGACAGTTATTTCCTTTTCACAGCTGGAGACTGGTTTGGTGGTTAAGAGATGATGGTTTGGTGGTTAAGAGCTCAGGCTGCTAACCAAAAATTTCAGCAGTATGAATCTACCAGCTGCTCTTTGGAGCAGTTCTCCTCTGTCCCCAAAGGATCAAATCAATGGCAACAGATTTGTTTTTTGTTTTGTTTTGTTTTATATTTATTTAACAGCTGGATTTTAGATTTAACTCTTAACCTGGGTAATCATGAACAAGGCATTTTACTGCCCTGAACACTGGTTTCCTTACCTATATAAAAGTCTCCTGCCACATTAAACAAGAGATCTGAGTTAACCTTGAGAGAAAAAAACTACAAAAAGGTTAAAATAGAAATAGCAAAAAGTAATTAGGAAGATTTAAATAAGAACATCAAGATGAAGGAAAATAAAGTAAATTTACAAACCTGAAGGTCAGCATAGTTCTTGTCTGAGCTGCCTATATGAGAATAAAGGGATATAGTTGGTGAGGTGATTCTTATAAGGGAGTTTAATTAGCAGAGCTATTAAGTATTTTTTTCTCATTGGGCTTTCATTTGTAAAGTAAGGTAATTCACCTTCAATTAAATTACTTTGAAGATCTCTTATAATTTGAGAATTCTGTAATAACATTTACAAGATTTGTCAAACACTTGTTGAAATGTTTTGAAATAATTTTAGTTTAAAAATAGTGATTTGTTAGTAATAATTGAAGAAAGTAAAATGCAGAGACATTTGTAGCTTTGCTGAGGTACTGAGGTAACAAGTGACCAGGCTGAGTTGTGTTCTCCTTTATGCCCACTTGTGTTCAAAGGAGAGCCCTGGTGGTGCAATGATTAAGCAGTTCACTGCTAACCACCGAGCAGCTCTGCAGGAGAAAGACCTGGCAACCTGCTCCGGTAAAGTCTGTGGCCTAGAAAACCTTGTGGGTCTGTTCTGCTCCCTTACATGGGCTCACTGTCAGTAGACAGCACCTAACAACAACAAGAACATATCTGAAGTGTTTCAAAAGAATATATATATATATGTATATATGTGTGTGTATATGTATATAGTGATTAACTGAAATTGTACAGTACCAATCAATTTTGCATGCCTGCCTATCTGTAGCTCCCTTTGCTCTCCTCACCCAGGAGAACACACTCTTCCTTTTCATTCTGTACTTCTAGTATCCTGTCAATAAGCTCCTGCCCTCTCCTCTCCACTCTTTTCTCTCCCATCTAGAAAGAGACCAGTAGGACAGCATTCTGTGAATGCATAGAACCATAAAGAATACACACCATATGGTCACACTATGTCCCCAAGTCCAGTACATTTTTGTCCAAAGAGTTGACCTCAGTAGTGTTTTCTGGTCAGGGGCAGCAGCGGGTCTGGGACCATGCTCACAGGAGATTCTCCAGGCCTTTGGACCATCAGTTGTGATCTTTTAGTAAAGTTCATGAGCTGCACTCCTCTTTTTGTTGTGTTGCCACAGGGACTCTACAGTGTGTGCCCCATTATGGCTGTCTTTAGTGGTGGCTGGGCCCCATCTGGTTCTTCTGGGCACATGTTGATACAAATCTCCCTTTCACATGGGTCCTTCTAGCTCCTGAGCTTTTTTCCTCATGTCTTTGTTGGTGGTGATGATCATCTATTGTGGATGATTTGGGATCATTTGGTGTACCTCAGATGACAGCTTGTTAGCTTTTAAGACCCCAGACACCACTCACCAATATGGGGTGCAGAAGACTCTATTAGCAGTAGGCTAGTTATGCCAGTTGGCCTCAATGTCCCCCAGAAGCATGGTTCCCAGACCCCCATCCCTCCTAATCTAACATTACGATACTGGGTTGACATTAGAAGAGCTTTCAGTTTATGGTGAAGTCCAGCTAAGTTCGTCTACTCAAAAGAACATTTTTAGAGTTATGATATGTATATAATTTCTAGCAAGTGGTTTTGAATTCTTGTGAGATATTTTAATAATGACTGGAAGAAGGATGGAAACCCTGCTGGTGTGGTAGGTAACTGCTACATCTGCTAACTAAAAGATCTGCAGTTCAGATACACTAGATGCTCTTTGGAAACACTACAGAGCCATTCTACTCTGTACTATAGGGTCACTAGGATTCAGAATCGACTCAGTTTGCTTTTTTGGTTAGCAAGGGAATAGCAAGAAAGGGAATAGAAATAAGATTCATTAGTAGAACTCCACAGAAATAACATTTTTGTCTTTAATTTTTTTATGTGTTTGTGACCACTTCCTCCCTTTAAGTGCCTCTGTTGGGTTATTTTCTTTGTGCCTTTTTTCATTATTCTCTTGCATAGCTAATTATAAGCCTCTTGCTTTCCCCATGTTTACCACGTACTTTCTTGCCTGTCCCTTAGCATATACCTATGCATGCGCTATCACTGGAATAAAGAATCTTAAAAATTGAAAAACTGCCAATGAAGACAAGAATATTTATCTGAGATATCTTTATGTATGTCTGTAGTATTCATTTTCTTCAGTGCATGTCTACCTTAGAGTGTTTATCTGAGAAATAAGTAAGGCCAAGAGCAAAGGATGCTGCAATGCTTTTCTTCTTAATTTCTGTTCTCTGGGAACACGTTGTTGCATCTTTCTAATAACTGTCCATTCTTTTCTGCAGCACATTATGTGAAACACTCTGTCATTCTGACTGTGTGTCTTTTCAAGCCTTAACTGTAAGATCATGGATCCGTTGTATTTTGCAAATGTATACAAAAGACTTCTCTGTGCCTGATGATTCATTCACTGATATAAATTCTGATCAGGCAGTTGGTAAGTAAGAGTTCTTGGGTTTTGTTTTTTTTTGTTTGTTTGTTTTTGGATCATGTGAAGGTTTTTGCTTTTTATATATAGTTAAATATGTCTAAAGTTGCTCTTTTGTTACATAAATTAGTAGAACATTGTGTGAAATAAATCTGCAATTAGATATGAATATACGCAGAAACTTATTTCGTTTTACAACCCACTTCTTGATCGTACTGTTTTCCTGTTGCTGTAAGTGATAAACTTCTCTCCTGTAAAGATAAAAGAACTTATTTCCTTGGAAGCTAAGAACAAAAACTTGCTCCTCAGGTGACAGGCAGTTTTTTTCCCTGAAGTAACTTATCACACACAGAAAGTAGAAATCTGAAGTAAATAAGCAGATATCACACTGTGGTCACCCTAAAAAGAAAACAAAATCCAATTTTGAGTAATTCTGTCCTCTTTTATATTAGATATTTTACCTTTTTTTTCTGCTTTTCTCTCATTCGCTGAATGATACTTGTACTTTCAAAATTTTCATTATTTCCTATACAGTGTCTGTACGATATGCATTTATGGTCATTTTGCACATCACACAAACTGAACTGAAAAATTATCCAGATTTTCTCTGATAAACTTATTTTATCAGTTTGGCATTACATGAGTAATGCCAAAGATGCTAAGATGTTGACAAGTACATTTTTGTTTTGTTTAGTTTTGTTTTAAGTAAAACTCTTGCTCAGTAAGGGAAAACAAATTGCAAGTCCTTAAATTTTTGTGGAAATTTTAAAAGAAAATACATTATAAACAGACAGTGGTACCTTAACTGTTTTTTCCTCTCTCCCTCTGTCTCTCTGTTATTCAATTTAATTTTATTTTACTTGATTTTTTATTTTAACAGAGAAAAAGTACATGGAACAGTTGGTTGAACTGACAAGGTTGTTGTTTAAACTACCAGAAGTAAAGAGTATTTTCTCAAAGGCCCAAGTTGACTATTTCACCGTCTTAGAAGACCCTAAAAAAGCGCTTGTTCAATTCCTTGAGGTATGTTTCATTTAGTAGCATCAGTTACAATTACTTTTTAGAAAAACAAAGTGTCCTTTGAGAAGCTTCTCTGTGAAATGAATTATTTTAAATGGAATCCTATTACTGGTTACCTTATACTGTAAAACTCTAGAAGGAAAAATGTGAATTTAAGGTATAGTACAATTCACTCTTAAGGACAATAAAATTACATTTAATGGAAAATAATTTTTAAAATGCTGCGTAAGAGCCTTATTGTAAGATTGGTCTAAATTGTAGGAGTATCTTATTGCTGAAATTGCTGGTAACAATGTTCTTCAGCTACTTAGGAACTAAATCTGTTTGTATAGTGTCCAGAATAGTTTCACCTTAATAGTATTTACTACTCTGTAGCAAACAGTGGTATAGTAAAATTTTAGTGTATTCAGCATCAGTGCCAACTACTTCATATGATAGTATGGTAAGATTATTAAAGTTTATTCCATTTGTTTTGTTTTGTTTCATCTGCTTAATAAATACATTCAAAAATTTATTTTTTTACCTTATTGTGTAGGTGTATTTTATGTGACAGTCTGTTTTGCAGCCCAGCTGAGGCTGTTAATATGTTCAGATTAGTGTCTTTTATAAGCTACTAAAAGTAAAGGTTGGTTATTTTTCCACAGAGTAGGTGGTATTAACTGCAATAAAAATTACAGCCGATAAACTCTTTACATAAATGTGAATTTTTCCATTGATCTCCATTAAGTTAAAGTAACAATTAGAAATGGCATATAAACCCTAAAAATATTTGGTAATAGTTGTCAACTGGATCTCAACCTATAATTAATTAAATACTTATAGTATGCTAGGAATCGTATTGGATGAAAACAGGACGGGAAAGTCCGCTGATATTTTCCAAAGGATCTACTAATTTCATCCAGTCTAATTTATAGCTCTTTTATCACTCAGTAATTGATAATTGCTTTCTAAATGCTAAGCAGTATTAGACTAAGATTTCTTAGACGTTGGAAGAGTTAACAGAAGTAGACCTTAATCTCAAAGAACTTTCACTTATTTGAGACTATAACACACACAAACAAATGTTAAAATCATAATACAAGAGAGCATAGTATAATAGACTAAAAGTTGGGGTCAACTCTTAACTAGAAACTAGAGAGATCTTGAAATAATTGAATATTGCATAGTTATAGCATTTCAAAATGGGTATAGAATAAATACTGTGTTTAAGAGAAATAAGACCGTCATGATTTAGGATCGGGTATAAATAGGGGAGGAGTTCAATTTTAAACTTGTTTAGTTTGAAGTTACACTGAATGTCATCAAGATCACTCCCAGATTCTTTGATTCATGAGGAAGACTCAATGAAGTTATACACACAGCTATAATTTTTTTTCAGCAAAAGAATATAAAACACGATCAGCAAAGGGAAAAGTACGTGGGGTGAAGTCTGAAGAAGCAGGTAAAGGTTTCCAGGAGTTTTCTCCCAATAAAGTTACAAAGGATGTGCTTCAATGAAATGGGAAAACACATGTTAAATGTTCTCTAACAAAAAAGCTTATTGGAGACTCAGTAACCAAGATTTTTGTTGGAACCTACTTACATAGTCCCCTTCTGCCTAAATTCTGCCAAATTTCAGGACTCGAAAGGAAGAAGATAATCAAATAAACCATATTGTTTATGCCAACAGTTTAGGGACAGCGAGCCATTCTTATTATGGGAACACTCCTAAAATCAAAGTTTTCAGACACCAGCCAGAGGCTACCATTGTAAACAGACCTTTCAAAGGTAACAGTCTCAGGCCTGCTATATTAATTAATTTCTGTACAGAAATGATAGTGTGACTTGTGAGTAGTGATAATGAAGGTACTTAGAATGTGTATCTGGTAGCCTATAGAGGTGAAAATTTAAATAAAAAGATTGAAATGTTTAGGGCACTGGTTCTTAAAAGTGTAATTGATGGACCCTGGGAGTTACCAAGACCTTGTCAGGTGGTCCAGTGAGGTCAAAACTATGTTGACATTTACACAGATAGTTCAAAAGCAGTAGTACACATCAGTTTAAAATGCCCTAAACTGTACTAGTAGTCATTATATTTTCCATTGTCATGTACTCACAGGAAGAAAAAAAAAGCCAATTTCATTTAATATCTTTAATGAAGCAATACAATTAATTATATTTAATTCTGAGCCCTGACTACACATCTTTTTAATATTTTGTAGGAGACAGTTAGAAAGTACACTTAAAGCATTTGTATGGTTACTTGAGTTGCCAGCTGACCTAGCTGTTTTTATCTTGAAAGAACAACTGACAGAATGTGATGATTCAGACTTTGGTGTTTGGCAAAGGAATGAAGGAACAATTGACAGTTTTTCTTACCAATAATATAATTTCAGTTTTTTAGATAAGTAGAATTTGGGGGAACTGTGTTTGCTGTCAGAGTTTGAGAGCTTGCCAATATTTAAGGGTTTCTGGTGAGATTGGTGCCAGTATTAAAGATTGTGATTTAATAAAATAACAACATGATCAGAGTTTTTCAAATGATCAATCTAGGCTTTTAAAAAAGCATGCACCAGTGAAAGACCCATTCAAAGTGAAAGATAAACCACTATCAGTTAATATAACAGAATAGAAAATATTCACTGACATGACTTTAGATTTCATACTGCATCCGATTTTAAAATATACTATTCATCAAGTTTTAGTGTGACGTCAGAGAGGAGTTTGCACATTCATCTGCAATAGCTGTTAAAATACTTCCTCTTCCAACTACATACATATGGGAGGCTGGATTTTCTTCAGTTAGAATGTATCACAAAAAGATTGTATGCAAAAACAGGAATGAAAATCTAGCTGTTTTCTCTTACGCAAGATATTAAAAAGGTTTATCGATATATTAAAAATGCCACTCACTAAGTTTTTTAAAAATAAAATTATTTTTCACTAAAAATATTTATGTTAGCATGTTTTTTTTCTACATAGTAAATCATTTTTTTCTTTTTAAATGTCTTTTAATTTCTAGTATCAGTACGTATAAGCACAATGACGGTTAACTGTGTAAGATCCTCAATTTTTAAGAGTATACAAGGGGAAGCAGACCAAAAGTTTGAGATTTTCTGATAGAGAGAAAGAACTGTGGAGAACCAAATGCAGAGAACTTTAAAATTGTATGACTTCTTGTTCTCCTCTGCTCATCTCAAGTCATTCAGATTCACTAGGCACCTGTTCCTTATGTTTTTATGCATTCCACATTTGATTACCATGACCATGAATAACTTATTTTAAACCTGATTTCAAAACATCTCCAGTAGTATTTAGTGGTCTCTACTTCTGCTCTACTTCAGCCATTCACTTCTGTGACTCAGCCCTGAACCATGCCGTCACCTGGGGCATCTGAAAGTTTTTTGCCTACCACTACGTGTCCTTCAAGCTTTCTGAGCAACCTCATTTTGATCTTCTGTTTTTCTACCACTCCCTTTTCTCTTAAGTACAACAGCCTCCAAGGGCCTCATTTCCATCCATATCCACTTGAATTTGATCCTATTGCTTAAGACTGTCATTTCAGCTGCTTGGACCAGCACCCTTTTAGTCTTAGCTCCTTTGTCTTTGGGTCACACTCAGCTTTGCTTTCTGCTTTCTCTCTTTTGTCTCATGTGCTGAGAGCTGTAGAGAAAATGTATAAGTTGATGCCACTCATGATATTAAATGAGTCATTGAAAGCTGTTGTAAGTCCTTAAAAACTATTTGGAAGCTTTACTGTTCTCAAAACTCGAACAGTCTTCTCTGGAGTCTTTTTTTCTGCACTGCTTCTTGCTTATTTTCTCACCTGTTTCCCTACCTCACTGTTATATGTCACTGCTTCATTTCACAGTTCGTGTCCTCTTCATGCACCACCTTTGTGTTTTTCTCCATCACTTTAAAATTTTACCGTCTCTACCCCTCTGCCCCATCTTTTTTTTTTTCCTCTGAGAAAAACAAGCTGGCATCTGATGGCTCATGAAGAATATTTTGAGGAACAGCTGCACTAAGAGGCTGAACTAAGAGGCCTTACTTGTAGGAGTTTGGTAACCTTACTTGAAGGTCTTACCTGTTAGCATTTAGGTATTTTGCAGCCCCAAATGTACTCTAGAAATGTGGTGAGCCAACCTATTTGGAAGTCGTGATCTGATTTGGCTATGAACTTGGGCGTCAGCTCTATATTTATTTTCACTAGTTCTTTGCTCAATCAAACATCTATAAAAATCATTGGTGAAAATTGATTTTTGATCATTTTAATTATAAAAGACAAAGTTTAATTCTTTTCACTTATGGTTTCATTGCTGTAAATATTTTTTGGAAAACAAAGAATGAAGACTAGAACAGGTATGTGTCTATGTGCATGCATCTGTATAGAGAGAGGGAAATTATTTTTATTTTTCAAAGTCTGTGTTATACAAAGCTTAGAAAGCTAAATCATGTTTTCCTTTATTTACAGGCTATTGGCATAACTTACAGGAATCTGCAGACACTTTCTGATAAATCTGCCATGGTCACGAAATCCTTAGAATACCTTGGTGAAGTATTAAAATATATAAAACCATATTTGGGGAAAAAAAATTCCAGTGCAGGGCTGCAGCTGACTTATGGGATGATGGGTATGTATTCCTGATGTTATCTTGCCAGTAAACGTCTTTGGTTGAACCTATAGTATCATAGTAGAAGGTAGGTAAAAATAAACTGAGGAAGTCTGCACCATCCATATAGTTGTAAGAGTAGTCTAAAATATAGTGATTCACCTGAAAATAATTCATTTTGACTTTCAGAACTATTTTTGCCTTGCTCTGTCGTCTTTTAGTACTTTTCATGTTACATTATATTTATGTTGATATTAAAATTAATTATAATCAGTATAGAAAATATGCCACCACCAATTTGTTATCAATACTCTGTTGTGAATTACTAGTGAATACCTGGGTAAATGAAATGGACATTTTTAATGCTTATCTGTAAGTGTTAGAATAAAAGCATCAGAAAATCATCATGTCCTTCTAATGCTTTGCTCAGTGTGATGGAGGTCAGGAGGGGATATACTACAGCGCTGAAGATATTTAAGCTTCAAATCTTGTTTCTCACAATACTGCACTTTCTCCTTTCAAAGAGAAATCTTTTTCTGTGCCTGTTCTGTAACAACTGAGTTCATCCTGCTTTAGGAACTCAGTAATTTGAATATCTTTGTTCACTAAAACCTTGTTGCTAACCAAAAATAGGAACTAGATAAAGGGAAATGAGAAAGATTTCCTTAGAAGTTTTTATACATAATTTAAGGTCTTTTTTTTTTTGGTATTTCTCTGTGGCCAACACCTTATATCTGTTTCCTTTGATCTTGTGAACATATGAATAAACCTGATTTGGGCTGTCTGAAACCTTTTATCTTTGTTGTGAAAGATAAAGGAGAATGTGAAAATGTGTAAATATGGATGATGTACAGTGTAGTGAAAGATATTGTAGCAATTCAAGGATCTTAATTTCAGAGCCAAATATAAGTGGGAATTTATTAGAAATCTAACTAAATAAAATGTATATTAGTAAGTCTTTCAGTGTTTAAGCTTATAAATTGTGTTAGCACCTAGAAAGTTTTCTGAAATATCCAGATTTAGATTTTCGCCATGCTAAATGAATGACTGTGTGTCTGTATTTTTTAAAACATATGATAGTCTTGTAAAAAACTGTACAATCATGGTTTTTTTGGATTGATGATACGTAGACCTAGGAAGTTGGGGGCAAAATTCTCCTTGTGAGGAATTAAGGAACTCCTTTGTTTTGCTCCCTTGTTGACTTTTGACTCAGTGACAGAAAATTCTGTATTCTTTTGTTTTGTTTCAGTGTCAGAGACTAGGAATAGAATATACTGCTACCGCATTGGCCATCTATTTATTAGAAATTAGGAACTGGTAGCTGACTGTTGTTGTTGGGTGCCATTGAGTGCTGGTTTCAACTCATGGTGTCCCTATGTACAACAGTACAAAACTCTGCCCAGTCCTCTGCCATTGTCACTATCGATGCTGGGTTTGAGCCCACTGTTGCAGCCACTGTGTCAATCGGTTCATCAAGGGTCTCCTCTTTCTCACTGACTCTCTACTTTACTAAGCATGATGTCCTTCTCTAGGGACTGGTCCCTTCTGATAACATCTCCAAAGTATATGAGACAAGAGTCTCAGTATCCTTGCTTTCAAGGTACTCTCTGACTATACTTCTTGCAAGACAAACTTGTTTATTCTTCCTGCAGTCCATGATACAGTCAGTATTTTTGGCCAACATTGTAACTCAAGGGCAATTGATTCTTCCTTAGTCTTTGTTAGCTTTGTCCAGCTTTTGCATGCATGAGGTGATTGAAAATATCATGGCTTAATTCAAGTGCCCCTTAGTCCTCAAAGTGGCATCTTTGCTTTTCAATACTTTCAAGAAATCTTTTGCAGCAGATTTGCCCAGTACAATATCTTGTTTGACTTCCTGAATGTTGCTTTCATGATCATTGGTTGTGGATCCGAGTAAAATGAAATCCTTCACAACTTCAGTATTTTCTCCATGACTTACTACCTTTGTATAAAAGGTATAGAACAAGATGTAAGTAGAGCAAGTATAACCCTCTGAGAGTTGGAACCTGTTTAGAATGTGGTAGGATTGAGATTCAGTGTCCACTTGAGTGTCAGAGAGTAGCCACTGAAATGTTATCTCTTATTTCCCTTGCCAGTCCCTAACTGGAGGTACCCTCCCTGTTTGCTTATTTCCCTTGCCGGTCCCTAACTGGGGTACCCTCCCTGTTTACTTATTTACCTTGCCAGTCCCTAACTGGGGTACCCTCCCTGTTTACTTGCAGAGTCAAAAGCAGATAGTGGAAAGCTCAGCACGCAGGTGATAAAACCACACTCCAGATTAAGACATCTGAGATCTTAAATGTAGCTCAGCAATTTCTGAGAAGACAGAGTTAATGTATTAGTAATTAATTTCCTCAGCTTTCCTCTTCTTTGTCATGTATCTGTTTTCATGATTTTATGATGTCCCACAGTTTTCTGTTTCTATACTTTGTTTAGGAGTATGCTCTTCTCACTGCAGCCATCTTTCTCCTTTTTTTTTGTAATTGAAATTCTAGCCATGAACCTTCAATGACTAGTCTAAATGCTCCACCTTTCCTGCATTCCCAAGTAGACTTGATCTCCTCATTGTTTTTCATCTGTGTTTCTTGTATGACATCTGTCATAGCTTACCATTTATTATAATTGTGTATGTATGTCATATGTCCTACTCAGTTTTAAACCTATTCATTGTAGTGGCCTGTCAGTGGTGTATCAGGAACTGGACTGGGAGCTGGGACAAATAGGTTAAAGAGCTGCTCCAGTGTAGGAGATAGCATGGACTAAGTAAATATTTATGAACTTTAATAGTTTTATGGAGAAAAAACTGACATTATCAAGGATTTCATTTTACTTGGATCTGCAATAAATGCCCATGGAAACAGCAGTCAGAAAATCAAATGATGCATTGCATTGCAGACCTTCTGCAAAGAAGTGTTAAAAACAAAGATGTGACTTGGAGGACTAAGATGTTCCTGACATGAGCCATAGTATTTTCAGTTACCTCAAAGGCATGTAAAAGCTCAACCATGAATAAGAAAGACCAAAGAAGAATTGATGCTTTTGAATTACAGTGCCGGCAAAGAATATTGAGTATACCAGGGACTTAAGATGAACAGTTAATTCTGTTGTGGAAGAAATACAGCCAGAGTACTCATTGGAAGTGAGGATGGTGAAACGTTATCTCACATACTTTGCAAATGCTATCAAGAGACACCGGTCCCTGGAGAAGGACATCATGCTTGGTAAAGTGAGGGTCAGTGAACAAAAGGAAGACTCTTGACTAGATAGACTGACACAGTGGCTGCAGCAGTGGGCTCAAGCATAGGTACAATGGTGAGGATAGTGTAGGGCTGGGAAATGTTTTCTTCTGCACTACATAGAATCCCTGTGAGTTAGAACTGACTGAACCTAGCTAATAGTACGTAACATATTTTTTAATGTTTCTAAATGAGGTATATTTTGTAAGTATATATATACTTTTTAAAACTATATAATAATCCCAACTTCCTCCCCCTTTTAATAAAGGGCATAATACATATACAAATAAAAAGTAAGTACACAAGAATTTTTATACTAGTTATTCTGCAAACCAACTGTATGTATTAAATAATTCCCAAAGTTTTTACTTGAAAAACTTCCTTCTCGTCAACTTTCCTGATTGTATTTTTAATACACACACACAAATACTCTTTCCTGGAACTTAAAAATACAGAATCTGATATGGCAGTAAAACAGATATGTCACTTCAGCCTCCTAGTAACTCGTAAAACTGAAGGTCCTCAGCAGCGGGTTTTAACAGTTGAACCAGGTAAAATACAAGGATAGATGATTCATTTTTGGTTGGTAGGTCTCTGCTCTTTCAAAGTAATACTTATGTGACACTCATGAGTGATATGTATCATTTCACATGTCAGTGATGATGGCAGTTCCTCATATGAATATATTAGGTAGAAAGTGAGTTCTTCTCACTTTGCTCCCACACTAAGTTATCTACCTGCTGGAGAAATGAGAACAAGAAAGCATTACAGAAAATGTTGCTAAATGAACACTGTATTACCTTATGGTTGGTTGATTGTTGTATTTCCTTTCATAACAGAAAATGAATGTTGCTGTTTGTTATTCTTGGATGTCATTATTGGTTGGGTTTTGTTTTTTGGTTCTTTTTCCCCTAAATGTCAGTACACTCTTATGTAAGTGTATTTTTGTTTTCTTTCAGAGCTTGAATTTTAAACTTCTTGTTTTATGGAAGTGACAGAGAATTTTGCTTTTTTTTACTTTTTAAAATGGAATAAAATATAAAACTATATGCAGTAGATGCACCACTGTGCTGTTTGGATAACTGCTTATAGTTGTTCACTTCTGCATTAGCTTTTGAGGAAAGGAGACCTCAGTAACAGAAATGCAGCCTAGTGGGAATTACATACCTGATCTTAATGACTTCATTGAACAAAGGATGTTTGTTTATTATACTTTACTAATATCATATGAAGTGACTGATAAACTCCTAGCATCAGGATGCCATAATCTATTTCGAGTACTAGTGAATTCCTTTTCTATTCATTCTTTCAGAATCAAAATTTAAACTCATTTTATCTGTTTATGAATTCCTGGTGTGGTACAGACGGTTAGCATGCTTGGCTGCTGACTGAAAGGTTAGACATTCAGGTCCACCCAGAGGCACCTTGGAAGAAAGGCCTGGCAGTCCACTTCTGAAAAATCGGTCTTTGAAAACTCTGTGAAGACAGCAGTAACAAAAGATGCTGCTTATATGTATCCAAAACCCCCGTGTGATTCAGTTCCTTGGTTTGCAGGTTTTGGGTCATAGTTTCATAAACCTTGTAGTTAATTGGCCTGATTATGTGTTAGAAGAGCCTCTCTGCTACCTCCTAGTTTGTTGCACAGTGCCAGGCATCTTAAAAGATTGCAAGCAGCCATCCAGGGCACAGTTCATCTATTCACCTGGGACAACAGGGGACAAAGAACAGGGAGGAGCAGGAGGAGAAAATGGAATGTGTGGCTAATGGCCTCCGGGAACAGCTGCCTCCTTTACTGGGGGACCAGAACTGGCAGGTGCCCAGCTGCCATTACTGAGCATTTTTCTGAAAGACTGTAGAAGATTTCTGATTAAAAAGGGGAAAATACAGAACAAAACTTTAAATTTCTCTGAAACCCAGACTTTCTGGAGCCATGGAGACTGGATCACTCCCAAAATTATTGCCCTGAGATAATTTTAACTTTTAATGAGAAAATCCTCCTGAACTCTTTTTAAAACCAAACAATAGTTGGTAAAGAAAGGCCAGTCTTGAGCTCTATATCTGTTCAAGGTATGTCTGTATGGAAACTGACAAAAACAACTCAAGAAATTAAATATGAAACTTAGGGAGTAATTCATTTATGCTAATGAGGGAGAAACAACCCAGCAAAAAGGGATGAGAATGGTTACACAACTCAAAAAATATAATCAGTGTCACTGTTTTGTATACGTAGAAACTGCTGAATTGGTGTGTGCTTTCCTGTGTATGATTTTAACAAAAATGACAAAATACAGGCTGTTCTTGGGTTACAAATGTCCAACTTACAGACAACTTGTACTGAAGAATGGACTGCCATAAATCCTTTTATAGCAAACATTTCAGTTAAATACATACAATGACTTGTAATAACAAACACCCTATTTTTTGACATTCATGAAAATATTGCACAGTTTGGGAGTGTTTCTTAAGTGGTTTGTATGCATTGAAAGCCTGATATACGCTATGTACTAAGATAACCATTTTCTTAACTGCCCCTAAGTAAGAACCACATGTACCTGTTTCAACTTACCTACAAATTCAACTTAAAGACAGACTTAGGAACAGATCTCATTCATAATCTGTGGATTACCTGTAAATAAAATTTTAAAAAGAAAGAAAACTCTATGGAGTACCTTTCTACCCTGACACATATAGGATTACTATAAGTCAAAATCAGCTTGATAGTAACTGGTTTTGTTTGTTTACATTAAATGATAAAAACAGAAAATATAAGTGTTCTAGTGCATCTTTATGACTCCCATCATTTTTTGAAAGATGTAAAAGTTAAAGTTCAAGGAGGTTAAATGATTGCTTCTAGGTATACAGCTAATACTCTTTTCTGTTAAATTTAGTTATACTAGTCTTTATTGCAACTAGACTGAGACAACCTGTAAAATTATACAGAAAAGAAAAATTTGGCGAAATAGGAGTGCCAGGAAAATATGAGTATTATGATGAGGTTCATGGAAAAGTTAGTGTATACCTCAAAGCATAATGTATAATGTTACAGTGTTCTAAAACTGAATTGTAGATTTGCTACTGAGCTTCCTAGCAGTCAAAGCCAAAAAGGAAATCTGATTGATTTTAACATTCAATCTAGATATTCTTATAATGCCTAGATGTATCACTCTGCATGAGTTTGTAGTTATGTAGTTATAGACATGTGTGTATGTGTATGTATCATACATACTCATATATATGAAGTTATTATAAGTGCCAGTTGCTTAAGAAATTTATGATTTTCTTGATTTAGAGCTCTGAGGGAAATTTTACTGTTGAATGATATAGGTGACTTAACATAGGTCTTTTGACTCATGTTGTGTCTTTACTCCTGCTGCCTACTTTAACTTGGCCCTCTCTGCTTTAATTATATATTTTTTATAAGAAATATAAAATTTTCTGATTGGATGATAACCGTAACTGCTGTTGGTATTTTTCTTTGTTAGGAATTCTTGTTAAATCATGGGCCCAGATCTTTGCCACCTCTAAAGCCCAAAAATTATTATTCCGGATCATAGATTGTTTGCTGCTACCACATACGGTACTCCAGCAAGAGAAGGAGCTGCCTGCAGCTCTGTTGACTGCAATCCAGAAGAGCCTTCCTTTGTATCTCCAGGTATAGTAAATGTGGCTGCTTAAAAGTAAATAATTTTTTAAAAATTTTGACTTAAAACATAGTTTGATAAAGCAGATTTTAAAAACTACATGGTAGTTACAAATGACACACCTACTGAATAAGGTTTAAATTCTTCTGTGTTTGTCTCTGAAAACAACGATGAAAAAGGCAGTCTCTCCCCTGAAGGAGCGTATGCTTGAGAGGAGGCTGACTAAGACAGACATTTATGATAGTGTGCCATTTTTTCTTAGAGGTCTCAGCTATCTATCAGCCAGACTGGTAATGAGGAGATGTGAGAAGATATGAGGTACTATAGAAGATTCTGGGTGTAAAAAAAACGTGGTAGGTAGGAGTTGGAGAGAAATTCCTTTCAGAGGAAATAGCACATCCAAGGGCATATGTTTTAAGAAACTCTGACACACTGGAGACAAGTCATTCTGGGGCAAGTGGCGGTTCTTTTGAGAAAAAAGGCATAGTGGAGGGCTTTTATATGCTAAGAAGTGTAGACTTAGCCTTCTGCATGGGGACCATTGATGGATTTTGAACAAAGTATGAACGACATAATCACAGTTACATTCTAGATGGTCGTGGTGGCAACGTTTAAGATAGGTGGTGTTAGGGTCTAGACTGGAGACTAGGACAGCAAGGAGTAAGTCGGTGAAATGACCCATGTGTATTGTGAGAGTTTTGAACTAAGAACAGGTTCTGACCCATTGAGGATCTCTGATCACAAAGACTTGCGAAGCTGAGTCTTGTGGCGGTACTTCCTAGATTTCAGAGTGGCTGACTTGTAGATCGGTAGCCTGGTCCTCAGTGGTTATCTCTCAGCTGCTAACAGTAAGTTTGATGGTTCACATGTACCAATCTCTCCATGAGAGACAGATGTGGCAGTCTGTTTCTACAAAGATTTACAGCCTTGGAAATCCTATGAGGCAGCCCTTCTCTGTCCTACAGGGCCACTGTAAGTTGGGATAGACTTGAGCAGGAGTTTGTATGGTTTTTGTTTCTGCTTTGACTTCTAGGTAATAGTGCTGCTCATTGAAAAAAAAAATTGTAGATATGCAGGGATGAAGATAAGACTTGGTTACTGAGCAGCTTTAGTGTAAGGTGTGGAATATCTAGGTCGTTAGAAGAAATGGGGCTGGAGATGTACTTCATTATTCATTACGCAGTATCTGATGTTGAAGATAAGTACTTTCTAACTTGGGGTTCAGCAAGGGAAGCTGAGGATGAAGATGAGAATGGATTTTGATTAAGGAACATGCAGTCTCTTTCACAAATGGAATTTTTTCCAGCGGAATTTGAAGAGCTGTTGTGAAATTTTGAGTTGGGTCTGTAATTTTGCATTATACCAGCCTTTTAAACAGTTGTGTTAAAGAGCACTGCCGGAAGTTGCTCCTCCTCAAGGGGGTGGAGGGAATGGAGAGGAGTTACCAGCAACAGGAAAATCGCAAGTATTTGTTCCCTGAGGCCCCTGGAAACCCACTCAACACATTTAGTAAGAATTCTTACAGACTTCAAAAGTGGTAAATTTAAAAACTTGATGAATTACCCTACTGGCAGAATCAATAATTTCTTCAAGGAACCCACCTCTCTTCTTCAGAATTTTCAAAAGTGTCCACTGATTACTTCATCTTTCTTTGATTTAGTGTGCTAGTCCTTAAACAGCGGCTTTCAAAATAGAAAACAGAGTTAGGGAATCGGGAGTCCTTTGTTATCTTTTTTGTTGATGTTTTTGCTGTTTCAATTACTAGTGTTTTAACAGCTCTGTACTCTTTTTCCGAAACCCTAGTGGCATAGTGGTTAAAAAACTATGGTTCCTTACCAAAAGGTCAGCAGTTCAAATCTACCAGGTGCTGCTTGGAAACTCCGTGGGGCAGTTCTAGTCTGTCGTATAGCTGGAATCAGTTCAACCACGGAGGGTTTGGTTTTGGTTTTTCAATACTATTTTCATGACAAAAAATTTTTCAGGATTTCTTAAGAAGTAAATATTTAAAATAGTATCTAAGTAAAATATTTCTCTGGGGAAGCACAGTGTGAATCACAAAGTACCAAATTATAAATGAACTTTCAGAATGTAATTTGTTGCTGTGTTGATGATTATCTGTATTTAGGAACCTGGGATATTTAGTAATATTGGTAGAAGAACATCTCTGTTTCTTAGGATATTTGTTTAATTCTTTAAGTATTAAATACTATAATCCGTATGAAAATATTTCATTGACTATGTATGAATGGGAGGAATTAGATGTTCAGTCATACAAGATGTTGTGACTTCTGTGTGGCCTTGAAGCTCCTAACTTCTATAAACCTCAGTTTCCCTAGCTATAGAATGGAGATGCAACACTACAAACAATGTCTTTCTAGAAGTTTAAATGAAATAGTGCATAGTGTGTGGCTCAATGCCTGAAAAACTTCTAAATAAATATATTGTTATTCTAAGTTAATCTTCTGCATTTCTCTTCCTTTTTTAATTCGTATTTTTTAAAACTATCACATTTGTTTGTTACGATTAAGTGAAAGCATACAATCCAAATCATTTTACATGCTTTCCTATCTGCAACTCCATATGGTCTCCTCACCCTGTGACAGCAGCTCTTCCTTTTTTCTCTTTACTTCTAGTATCCTCTTAACAAACACTTGTCCTTTCCACCCTCTCATCTCCCACACAGAAAGAAAACATTAGGACAGCCTCCTATAAATATAGAGAACCATAAAGTACACACACCGCATACTCAACACTGTGTCCCTGAGTCCAGTCCATTCTTGTCTGAAGAGTTGACCTCAGTACTGGTTTCAGGTCTGGGGCAACAGCAAGTCTAGGGGCCATGTTCCCAGGGGACCCTCCAGACTGTCAGATCATCAGCTCTGATATCTTTTAGTAAAGTTCTTGAACTGCACACTTCTTTAAAACTATTGCATTTCTTAGCATGTAAAATTTTTAGCATTAATTGTATAGTCTTACTGAGATAAAGTGACTCAAAATAGCTGGCTTAAAATTGTATTTTGTAACTTTAAAATTACACATTATGTAGTTGATGAACATGGAGATCAACTGGAATATGAGAGGTAAATGGAATTATCCTTTGTCTTCTTCCTCCACTTCTCCCCTTCTTCCATACCCTAAGGCTGCATGGCTTAACAGCATATATGTTACCCAAGCTTAGCACTCCTTGAGGTTCACATAAGCATCATCTATTGATGATGTCCAGGATGGTGTAGTGGTTAGGAATTTGGCTGCTAACTGAAAGATTGGCAGTTCAAATCTACCAAACTGTCTGTGGGCACTCTATGGGGACAGTTCTACCCTGTCCTTTATGGTCACTATGAGTCATCAACTCGACATCAATGAGTTTGGTTTTGCTCTACTGATAATGTGAAATGTACCTGGTGATTGTGATGAACTTGTAAATTCTGATGTGAATATGAATTAAAAAACAAAACAAAAAACCTGTTGCTGTTGATTTGATTCCAACTTAAAGTGACCCTGTAGGACAGGGTAGAACTACCCCATAGAGTTTGCAAGAAGCATCTGGTAGATATGAACTACTGACCTTGTAGTTAGCAGTCATAGCTCTTAACTGTCGCACCATGAATGCTGCGAACTATGTTGACAAGTCCTAAATATTGTTGTATTTTAAATCTTTACCTCAGTATTTCTTTCTTTGTTTTTCTCCTCTAGGGCATGTGTATTGTGTGTTACCAGTCTCAAAATCCAAACACCTATTTGAATCAATTGCTAGGAAATGTTCTTGAGCAGTATATTGGGCGATTTCTTCCAGCTTCACCATGTGGTTTAGGTATTGGACAACATCCTGTTTTGTTGGCATTGAAAACGTCAGCCACTGTTCCACCTATGTCATCTCTAAAGAAATGTATTGCACAAGTCATAAGGTACATCTAAATATTAAAAACAGATGGTTTGGACAATTTATTAATTTCTATTAAAAAATAAGGCAGCATCTCAAAAGTATGGACAACTTTTAGAGTACTGGTAGTGTTAGAAACTTTTTTTCTTTTCTACCAAGCATTACCTGGAAATCCTAGTGGTCTAAGGGTTAAGTGCTACATCTGATAACCAAAAAGTCACCAGTGCAAATCCTCCCAGCATGCTTTGGAAACTCTGTGGAGCCATTCTGTCCTTTTGGGTCGCTGTGAGTCAGAATTGACTGGATGGCAGTGAGTTGGTTGGTTGGTAAGCATTACCTAAGAATTAAGTAAGATGACATCTGTCCATGACAGCCTGAGACAATGCTCTTCAGATCAGTTCTGTTTTCTTTGCTTACCTATTATGTTTATTATACATGCTCTAAGGACATTATTTTTGTCTTTTTAATTTTTCATCAGCTATGTAGTAATTATATTCTTTATTGTACAAAAATATAGTAATCTTACAAAATAAAAATTAGGTTAAAATGAATGTTATGATAAAGAGACAATATGAACTCCTGTTTTGTTCACCTGCTCTTTGTTTTAATAATTTACTATTTAGGCAAGTGAATTAATATAACTTGTTAGGCTTTTACTGTACTCCACATTGTTTAACTGAAACATTAGAAGGTTCAGTGATAGAAATTGTTTTCCTTATCTTCATGAATTACTTAGCATCATATGAAATTACTTTTTAAACTTGAAGACATTATAGTGATATTCTTATGTAATATTGGCTTTCTGGCTTTGTTAATGACCTTCTAATATCTGTCACTTCCCATTGTAGAATTCCATATCTAAAATCTCTGCTCCTTTTTTGACTTTTTTTTATGTTCCTAGTGTCGTATTGCCCAGGTCTAAGAGCTTTGTCATCTTTCCTTTGCACTCCTTTGGCAAACATTTGTTTCCTTCCCATGTTGTTACATTTCTCTTTTGTTATTACATTATTTCTAGACTGTTGCCAGTCTAATGACTACTTTCACCATCTTGAGTCTTTTCGTCTATTTCAGCCTATACAGTACTCCCAGATTGTTTTTCTTAATGCATTGTTCCTTTAGGATACTTCCCTGCTTCCAGAACTTCCTTAGCTTCCGTCACCTGGTGGAGTAAATTCCATACTCCTTAATTCTTCATGGTCTGTCTGTCACCTACACTTTCTGGGTATTTTACATGTGACTTCATATACAAACCTAGTGAGACTGGTTTAATTATTGATCCACTTTCCTACATGACAGTTTTGTTCAGACTCTTTCCTCCACTTAAATGCCATCACTCTGAGCCGGATTCTGCCCGTCCTACACCAAGTATCTCAGGGTGCCACCGTTTTTCTTTTCTGCCTCTGAAATTCCGTTCTCCATAGGATTCATTGTATAGAATCCTAATATTTTTGCCTTTCCTCCATCTGAATTCCCAACAAGATTGTTGTAGTCTGTCACTATGTTTGAGACATTGCACACGTAATTTTAGTACAAACCAAAGGATAAGTTCTGAATTGAAATTAAATCCTTAAAATCATAAAAGCTTTTTAAGTTTTGTGATTCTGGCTTCATTAGCTGACTTTCCTGTAATTAGCAGACTAGAAAAAAAATTTTTTTTTCTTACGGTTTCTGTGAACCATTTACTATAGGATGCAAAACATAGTGATTCTTTTGTTTTTTAACACTCAAGAAAGATACAGCATTTTCTCCTGCAGCTTCCTACATGTCATGTTTCTTTACTCTTGCAGTCTTTTATCTGCTTCATGGCCCCTTCCTCTGAATCCCCAAGAATTCCGTATTTATCATAGCAGTTCTCACACTATATTGTAAAATATCTTTTTCTTGTCTAGCTTCTCCTTTTCAGAGTTTTTTACTTAATTTTGCATTTGCTGCTCTTAAACTTTACCTGGGATGCCATGATGCCCAATAAATGATTATGATTCAGTTATAACGAGAGCAAATGAAACTCCTCTCAAAGAATAAAAGGAATCTTATAAGATATAATTTGTTTCAAAGCTCAGCAGGGAGTAGAAATGATTACTAATACAAGCTCCTGCCCATAAGGAGTTTATAATTCCTTAGTGATATGTATGCCTTGTTATTATTTTTCATATATATATGGATGTTTGGTGGTGTTGTGGGTTAAGTTCTACGTCTGCCAACCAAAAGGTTGGCAGCTCAGATCCTCCAGGTGCTCTGTGGAAACTCTAGGGGCAGTTCTACTCTGATCTCTAGGGTTGCTATGAGTCAGAATCGACTCTACAGCAGTGAGTTTTTTGGGTATATGGATGTTTAGTTTAAATTCATCTGTATTTCTCATTTTCATATTATCTCCCCCTTTTAGGGAGAGAAACCCTAGTAGCCTAGTAGCTAAGTACAGAGGTCAGCGATCTGAATCCACTAGGCTCTTCCTGGAAACCCTATGGGGCAGTTTTCCTCTGTCCTATAGGGTCACTGTAAGTCAAAATCAACTCAGCAGTAGGTTTGGTTTGATTTTTAGGCATTTTAGAAACTCAGTAATTGCCATTTTCATTTAGTCACTTAACAAATGTACCACAAACACCTGTTTTAAGTCAGGACCTCTTATAAGAGTTGGGGATGCAAAGATGAGTTACATAAATTGCTATCTTTATGATCTCTCTTGAGTCCTAATGCTAAAAGTTGTTCTTCTTAAAAAAAAAAAAAAGGTGAGAAAATCTAAATTACCTCCCAGACACTTTCACTTTTTGGAGGAAGGAAAGAGGTAAGAACTGGGATGAGAAACTAATACCTAGGAAAGTCCACTTCTTTATCTGAAAAAAAAAAAAATAAGATCCCCCCTCCCAAATCCCTAAATAAGTAAATATGAGAAGAGATTTCTTTATGCAAATGTGACATTAGAGAAAATGTTGCAGCATTGAAGAACTGATAGAGGAGCTCAGGTTTATTATATTAAGGGGGAAAAAAAAGGAGAAGCAGCTCTGCCCTGAACAATCACATTATAATGACAAACACACAAAGAGAGAAAGATAAGCTGATAGAGGAGATCAGGCTTACTATATTGGAAATAAAGCAAACAAATTAACCATGCCAGCCAAGCCAAGTGCCATGAGGTTCTTCATTTCTATTTTGATTACATTAATTTTAAAACCATGTTGTTTTAAATTTGGGTTGTTTCTATATTGTGTCTTGTCCCTAATAACACAACAAAAGAACATTGCTTCTAAAATCTTATGTTGGAACTAGCATGGTAAATCACATACTTTTCTTTTTTGAATGCACTTGATTAATTTTGGGAGTAAATGCTTTTCATTATCTTTGAGGTATGTGACGTTTAGTTTTGTTCTGTTGAAACTTGAAACAGCAAAAAACAAAAACTTTTGTTTATTTTCAGGAAGTCCTATTTTCATTTTAAAGGATCTTCACCGCCTCCTCGTTTAGCATCCGTTTTGGCCTTTGTCCTCCAACTGTCCAAGGAAGCTAACCTAGACACTTGTGAAGTTGAACTCCTCCTCCCTGCTGTCTTACAATGCTTGGTATTGGTCAGTGAACCCCAAGGTTAGTTTGTATATAAATTCTCATTTGTCATCATTTTCTGTTCACAAGTGAAGAAACTACTCATTTCCTTCAGTTAAGTTGATAGTTTAAAAAGTATTGAGGTCTGACAATTAAGTTTGTGAACTCATCCTAGAAGTGCTACATACCTCGTTGCTGAATATGACTACGGTCACATTTGAAGTCCTCCCCTTGGGAAGCTATGTGTGGACACCAGTGCCTAGTCCGCTCTTCAAAGCAATTTCAGAGCTCTTTCTTGAGTAGCTATCAGAGCTGTCATCCTATTACTCTTGGTGTCCCTAATGTCATCAAAATATCTTCCTTTCAATATTTCCTTTATCTTCAGGTAAAGGAAAAAGTCATTTGGGGGTGAGATTAGGTGAGAAGGGAGGGTGTTCCAAGACAGTTATTTGTTTACTGGCTAAAAACTCCCTCACAGACAATTAGACTATGAAGTTCACAAACTTGCCCCGTGCCACGACATGCAATGGCCATTCCAGAAGGAGTTCCAAAATTGCTTTGAAGGGTGGACTAGGTGTGCTGGCATCTGTGCATAGCTTCCCAAGGGGAATACTTCCTAGGTGACCCTAGTGATATTCAGCAATGAGATATGTAGCATGTGGGACAATTAAGTACATAGATTTAATTGTCAGACCTCATATGATTATTTTACATTTGTTTGAATATATCATGGTTAAGGAAAGAATAATCGCTAAGGCTAGGCATTTAAAAAAACATTTAAAAACTGACTTTCTGTTTCACATTCAGTTTAATTTTGCTTATTTGTTTTTCACTTGAGTTATTTAGGGGCTATTTCCTTTTCTTAGACTTATTAACCTCTCAAAGAATGTCTTTTCTGTCTGACTGCTGTGTTATATGCAGTTTGTTAAATATCAAGTGGTGAAGGATCAGTGTGCTTTCTTTTATTTGGGTTTCTACTAGACTGTCTAAGCTGATTTTTTTTTCCTGCAAATCTGTAAGGATCTTTTGATCCTACTTCTTTTTGTTTTCAGTCTCATCTCTGATCTCTTAAAAATATCATTTATTTACAAAGCATGTGAGTAGTGTGCTATAATATTGAGAATAAGCCAAATAGGAGCCATATACCACTCCAGAAGCAATTTTTACTATAAATAAGGTGGTGTGGGTGTGGGTGTGTGGGTGTGTGGGTGTGTGGGTGTGTGGGTGTGTGGGTATGTGTGTTTATGTTTATCATTGTATAACGAGACTGTTTAGGAGTTTTCAAAGAGTTTTCCTGCTAAATTCTTGTAAGTGTTGATTAAGTACAACCCATGTCCTGAAGAATCTGAGGGCAGTACTAAAGTGGTAGCTGAAAGTGCAGACAGCTGAAATATTGTTTTATGTTAAAATGATGTATATCTATATGTTTAACTAAGCTATATGTATTTGAATATTTGAAATATTCCTCTCAGCTGTGGTTTGGGGGAAAGCGTTGTGTTCATATGGGGTACTCTTACTTGATGGTTGCATCCTCTTTACTGAAGACTATCCAAAGATAGGACCCAGACTTTTCTTTAGAAATGTTTGTCCTGATTGAAACCTGATATATACTTTGAATTTCAGTGAAAGCTCTCATACTGTATAATGCAGACTTTGTTGAGGCACAACATAATTTAAAGTTTCGGCCAGTCCGTTGTTTCAATGATCACAATGTTTTATCATAATGAAATCAGGGTTTGGAAGATAGATTTGGCTCTTCACATACAGCCAGTAAGCACATCATGTAACAGTAGGTAGAACACAGCATGTTTGCATTGCTGTCTTTGTTTGTTGAAGGAGCAATATGAAGCACATATTTGTTGTTTGGCTAAGAGAAAAATTCTCTTTGACCTTCCTTGTGGTCTCAGTGTTACCAGATGACCTGGAAAATCCCTTCCTGTGTATGCCCGAATATTAAAAACATGCCCACTCAAAAGCTCATACATGAGTGCTTGAGGCGTTCACTTGCAACATGACATGAGGATCTCCTGGGCCTGCTCCCTAGTGAAACTCGTGAAAATTATGTAATAAAAACATCCACTAGAATTCTCGAGAAATGATCGTATGGGCTTACAGCAGATGAAGCAACATTTATTCAGGAAAACTACTCAAATTCTGTAGGAACTGAGTGTGGTACATTAACGAAAACTGCTACTTCCTTCTCCCTCCAAGCTTAGCAAGACAAGAATTCTTCTGCAGACCGCAAAAGACATGAACATGGGGCTCCCTCTATGCTCAATTCCCAGCCTGAAAGCTGTTGTCCCTTGAGTAAGAGGATGTCATCATTTCTCATTTAGCCCCCAGCTACCTAATGCTCGGTTTAATTTCTAATAGGATCTACTTTCTTTCCAAACCCTACTCATGGGACAGAAACTTTATCTTGGGCACAGTGCTGCTGAGAATGCTGTGGCCTTGATCGCCCTTGCCCCAGCTCTTAAAGTGGGGGCTTAACACCTAGAGAAGCCAAGCCAAGACACTGAGGCTGCTACCCATCCCTCCACCAAGCACTCAGCTTCTGAATGGAGGTGTCACTCAGGAAGAAATACAGTGTTGTCCCCAACACTAGCATCAGAGCAATGCTCTGAAGTTTTGCCTGGGAAGAGAAGCAGGCTCTTTTGGGGAACTGAAAATCTCCCCAAAGGAACTGACTTTTTAGTAGCCATAGGAAGAAATTCAAGCCATAGAATGTTCTCAACAAAAAGTGGCGGTTGTGGGGAAAAGGCAACCAGACGGAAATTGATAGACTCATTGGAGATACACACTAAATCTCTAGGCTGACTAGTTTGGATGGGAGAGTGGGTTAAAGAGATAGCTGGGAAGAGCCCTCTAGGGGTCAGAACAAATCTCAAACACAGATCTCAGTCTGAGGAGCAATTTATGCTCCAGAGGATTATTAAAGACAATAGAGCAATCAGCCAGTAATTAGGGACAGCCAACAATTAAGTGGTTGTGGCTAGGGTCACCATGAGTTGGATCCGACTCAATGGCACTTGGCTTGGCTGGCTGGCTAATGAAAGAAACAATAAAAGATTCCATCCCAGGGTGAACATATAAATGTAATATGTGTTACAGTGCCACAAAAGGGATATAACAAGAGTAGAGCTACATACAAGTTACATTTCTATAACTCACTGGAATTAAGTTCTTGTAAACTTGCAGCTGATTCTGACAAGTTCTAATGTATATGACAAGCCCTAGAGCAATCACTGGTTACAAATGGTTACAGTGCTCACTTGCTAGCCAAATGGTTGGAGGGGCTTTTGTTCCCAGATGTGCCTTGGAAAAAAGCCTAGCAGTCTACTTCTGAAACATCAGACATTGAAAACCCAGGAACACAGTTTTGTTCTGACACACATGGGGTGACCATGAGTGGGAGTCAGCTCGATGGCACCTGGTTAGAATAACCCCAAGGAAATAACTCAAAACAACATAATGAAAATACCATGTAAGATTTTAAAATGCTGCATTAGAAAATAAGCAGTTAATGCAAAAGAGGACTGGAAAAGACGTGATATATAAAAACAAAAAGTAAAAGGCCTGATGTACATCCCCCAACTATCAATAATAATATTAAATATGGAAGAATTAAATAGACTAATCAAAAAACAAGATGATAAGACTGGATAAAAAGGAACATGACTCAGATGTATTCTGTCTACTGGAATATATTTCAGAGTCAAAGATATGTATACAGTGAAAGTAAAAAAAAAAGTGGAAAAAGATATATTATGCAAATGACAACCACAAAAAGATACACTAATATTCATCAAAATAGATGTTAAAACAAAAAATGTTACTAGCGATAGTATGATGTTTTGTGATAAGAGAGTCTATCAGGAAGATACTACAATTATGAACATATATGCACCTAGCAACAGAAGTACTACAGTATATACATGAAATAAAACATAGAAATAGTAGTTGGAGGACTTAATTGTCATGCCAGCATTAAAACATCTTGAAAGTCCTCACCCCTATCTTCACAATAAGCAAAAAGCTGAACAAATGGAAAGACAACAACTCATCTTACGTGTCTGAGAGAATTGAGGGTCAACTGCTGTTACTGAAACTAGAAAGAAGGGCACTTCAGGAGAATGACAGCTACTGAGAATAGAGGCTGGTACCAGAGACAAGACAGGTGGGCATTCTTGCACTGTAATTGAGAAATTGCTGGGGCCTCCTTAATGCCTAGCTTGAGAGTAAAACATTCCAGGAGACACAGTCTCAGAGGGACCCCACATGTTGTGAGTTTACCTCCAAGATCCTTCTCCCCATAAAGATCAGAGGAAAAATCCCCTTGCTTCTGGCATCGGGAGACTGGAATTTTTTTATGAAAGGAAAGAAAAATCACTGATCTAGAATTCTGCATCCAGTGAAATTATCTGTCAAAAATGAAGGAGAAATAAAAATCTCAGACCAACAGAAGCTGAGGGAATTTGTTGCCACTTGATCTGCCTTTTAAAAAAAATGAAGAAATTCTTCAGAGAGAAGGAAAATGGTATAGGTCAGAAACATATCTTTATGAAGAAAAGGTGTTAAAGAAAGAATAAAGGTAAAACATAATCTTTTATTTTTCTTACTGTTAATTGACCTAGTTCATAAATAATTGTTCATGGTAATGTATCAGCAATGTATTGGATGATTTATACCTATGGATAATTGAAAGAATGACAATATGTAATAAGGAAAATGAGGGAGAAATTGGAAATACTTTGTTATAAGCTACCTGTAATACCTATAAAGTGATACAGTGTCATTTGAAAGTAGACTTAGATTAATAGTAAATGTATACTGAAAACCCTAAGACAGCCACTTAAATAAATAAATTAAGTGTAATTAGTATGTCAAGAAGAAGAGAAAATGGAATTATATAAAATGCTCAATTAAAACAAGAGAAGACAGGAAAAAAGTGGAAGATAAACAGAAAAAACAATTGCAACCAATAGAAAACAATTTCAGATATAGTAGGTATTAATTTAGCTATCAATAATGACGTTAAATGTGAATGGTTTAAATAGTCCAATTAAAAGATAGACTGGAAGAGTGAAGTTAAAGTAAGACACAAAAGTAAAGGGTAGGAAAAACATACGCAATACTAACAAAGCAAAAGAAAGCTGGAGTAGCTATATTAATTTCTGGTGGAGAAACCTTCAAAACAAGAAGAATGTTTTGAAGTTTGTTTTGAAGAGATAAGGAGGAAAATTGCATAATATAAACTAAGAATGGAAGAGAATGTTCTGAATTGGACAATAAGGGTTCTGCAAAAAAACCCCGCAGCTAGTATTTAATGGTGAAAGACTGGATGCTCTCTCCCTGAGATCAGGAACAAGACAAAGATGTTTATGTCACCACTTCTAATCAGCCTTTTAAGTAGTAATTCTAGACAGAGGAGTTAGGCAGACAAAAGAAGCAAAAGGTATCTGATTTATGAAGGAAAAATAAAACTATATTTATTTGGAAATGACATGATCTTGTATACAGAAAGTCCTAAGGACTCCACTAAAAACTATTACATTAATAAACTAATAAACAAGGTCAGCAAAGTTGGGAGAAAATACCTGCAAAACATTTAAGAGTCTAGTATCCAAATTGATAAAGAATGCTACAGCTCAAAAATTTTTTTTAAAAAAAGTAAAATATGGGTAAAAAAAATCTGTATATTTCTCCATAGAAGATAAGCAAATAGCTAAAAGCACATGAGAAGTTGCTTGACATTATTAGTCATCAAAGAATTTCAAGTCAACACCAGGATAAAATGCTACTTCACACCAGCTAGGTTGGCTGTGATTAGAAAGTCAGGTAATAACAAAGGTTGGGAGTTGGGAAGGATTTGGAGATGTTGGAATCCTCACTCACCGCTGTTGGGAATGTAAAGTGGTGCAGCCACTTTGGAAAACAGGCTGCTGGTTCCTCAAATAAGCCTAGAGATACCACGTAATCTAGCAGTTCTTGTAGTTACATATGCAAGAGGAGTGAAAACAAGTAGGTCCAAACAAAAATTTGTGTGCCATTATTTGTAACAGTGTTATTCATAATCACCAAAGGATGCGCCAATGTAATGGCCATCATTTGATGAAGGTAAATAAAATTGACTGTCCATACAATGGAATATCATATGGCCATAAACAGGAATGAAGGGCTGATACACACTACAAGTGCAAGCATGAACCTCAAAACATATGCTAAGTGTTAGCAGCCAGTCATAGAAGACCATACATTACATGATTCTGTTTATGGTAGACAGCTGTAACAGGCAAGTTCATAGACAGAATGTGGGTTAGTAGATGGTTAGAACAGAGGGAGGTAGGAATGGAAGCGCAAGGCTTTTCAGAAAGTGAAGAAAATGTTCTGAAATTAGATGGTAATGGTGGTCACACAACTCTGAATGTACTAAAAACTGCTGAACTGTACACTTGAAAGTATTGATTTTTATGGTATGTGGATGTGATATGTGCATTAGCTCTCAAATGTTATCTTGAAAATACAGAATGTTAATACTCTGAAAGAAGTTTCTTCATATTCTGGCACTTGTCCTATAGAAGACTTTTTTTTTTTTTTTTTAACATAACTGAGTGAAAATGTACATTCACATGTAAATTTACATGCCCCCCTATATGCAGCTTCCACTGCTCTCCCTGTCCGGTGACTGCACACTATTCCTCTCTGCCCCATACATGTCTCATCCTCCCAACAGCCTCCTTTCTCCTCATCTCCACCCACTCTCCTTCCTCCAGCCAGAGGTCAGCAGGATGATATCCTATAGATGTATAGAACCATAAAGTGCTTCCAATATATGGTTACTCTGCATTGCCAAGTCCATTCCATTCCTGTCCAAAGAGTGGACCTTTGTTATAATTTATGGGAACGGGCAGCATCAGGGCCGGGGGCCATGCTCTCAGAGGAACCCTAAAACCGCTGGACCATCAATTGAGGTCTTTTAGTGGAGATCTCATGATGCACCTCTTTTTATTCTTGTGTTGCCAGTGAGGCTCCTCTCTGTGAGCTCCGTCATGGCTATCACTGGTGGTGGCCGGGCGCCATCCGGTTCTTCCGGTCCCAGGTCGATGTAGGCACCCACTCTTGTGGGTCTCTCTGTAGAAGACCATTTTTGTTTTTTAAATAAGACATCTTTTAAGAAGAACCAGCTGTACTATTTCTAGGAGCACATCTAATATGAAAAGCTTGTTCAATAAAACATACATGCTATATATTCTTCTTTTGGGGTGTGAGATCAAAGATTTTATTTACAAGTCAGCTTTGCAAAGTGACAGGGAGGTATTCTCATCCTCAAAAGCCTCCCTGAATTGGTCAGGCAAAGTCTGTGTGTTTGTTTGTTCATTAATTTATTTTCTCTCTCTCTCTTTTTTTGTTTTATTATGACTGAGTGAAAATGTACATTCCCGTATAAATTTACGTGCCCACTTATATGCAGCCCCATGCTGTGGCAAATGTTATCCACTACTTATATTAAGTTCATCATACATTTAGTGCTCCTGCTGTAATGGATTTTGGTTTCTGAAAATTTTCTTATTCTTAGAGAAAATGCTTTTTTTCAGCTGCTTATATACTTAATATGTCAAAAACAGCATAATAAAAAAAAATTAGTAGTATTTAGAACATGTTGAATTTTCTGCCTACTTCCTTGATACTTTTTGCAATGTTTTTATGTGCAAATGCCCAGTTTTAAAGGATTTTGTTTTTAAAAAAATTGTTAGCATCACAAAGGTTGGGAGTTTTAATATGTCTTTGGCTAATTGTGAGCAAAAATAAAATGTTGGTATTACGTAGTTTGCTACTTAGATACAAGTTCTGGCAATAAAGTTCGAGAGCTTAATTGTTCTAAGTGTTACATACCTCACTGCTTGAATGTCACTGTCGTCACCTTCCAAGTACTCCCCTTCGGAAGCTATACACCTACCCCAGCACCTAGTCCACCCTTCAAAGCAACATTGGAACTTTCTGTCAAGTTCGTGAACTTAATTGTGTAGTTGTCTGTGAGGAAGTTTTTAGCCAGTAAGCAAATAACTGTATTGGAGCACCCTCCATACTCACCTGATCTGGCCTCCAATGACTGTTTTCTTTACTCAAAGATAAAGGCAATTTTGAAAGGAAGACATTTTGATGACATTCAAGACATTGATAGTACGACAACAGCTCTGATGGCCATTCCAGAAAAAGTTCCAAAACTGCTTTGAAAGGTAGACTAGGCACTGGTGTCCACACATAGCTTCCCAAGGGGAGTATTTCAAAGGTGACCACAGTGATATTCAGCAGTGAGGTATACAGCACTTTTTCTAGGATGAATTCGCGAACTTCATTGGTAGTCATCGTATTTGGTTAGAAGGGTGGTCGAATATACTTTTGAAATTAAAAATACTTAAATCTGCTTGTCTTTAAAGGCTCTCCTTTTCTCATGTAATAGTGTTTGCTAGATTGGGTTGTTACAGTTTCTGAATATGGACTCCTTTCTAAGAGGAAGACATATATTCACATGTATTATTTCTGTTTTAAGGGTATCAAAATAGACTTTTAAGCTTTTTGTATTTTCTTAAAATGGAAAATAGGTATATGTTAAAACAAAAACACAACTACTTCATTTTGAAAACTAACAAAACAGCGTGTACATACTTTAAGAAAACAACATATTTTTTCTAAATCAAGAGTGTTGGTAAAAATGGGGATCCAGATGGTCAATTCAGACACAGTGTGTAATGCTATCATTTTCCCTTCTAGTTAAAAGGCTGGCCACAGAGAACCTGCAACACATGGTAAGAACCTGCCAAGTGGGGTCAGAAGGAGAACCTGCCGCCCAGCTGACTCCTGTGTTTAGGTAACTGGAAAATCTGCTCCCTGGCAGGGGGACTGCTGCCAGCCATTTGACAGCCAGCATGTTTTTTAAATAACTAATTATCCCAAACATAATGTGTTACTACTTGTTTACAGTATTTTGATTATTGCATTTTTGGCAGAGGTTTTGGTAAGACATTGTACTATTTTATTAAAAGACAAAAGTGCCAGGGAAAAAGATATGTGAGCTGACTAAAATTACTTTAGAATTTAGTAAGGAAGAATCTTGCATGTAGGTGAGAGGAAAAAGTGGGAAACTTGAGTCAAGGTGACAGGTGCACGGGCCTTCAGAACTTGGTAAACACGTTAGACAGGATCCAGAGTGGAAGTGCCTGTCAGTGAGTTTCTCATTTGCTTTAGATCCCCTAGACACAGAAGGCTCCATTAGGGTTTATTTGTGAAGCAGAGACTTTGTGAGAGGGGATCTGTTGTCCAGAAGAACTACAGTTCAACTCAAGGAACAGTTAATCTGTTTTGTTTTGTTTTTTTAATGTTTCTTTCTCACAATTTTTACCAGCTCAGCTTTATGATGCTTATTTCTGCCTTAGCACTACCAAGATAAATAATTATTTATATTTCTTTCTGTGTTGGACCTTTGACTCCTCCATTTCTATTTTGCCTCATAATTGGTGCTGGTCAAGTGTTCACAGTTATTTAAATTGTGATCACTTGATAATAGTAGATTTGTGAAAATATGACAGCTTAGAAGGGAAGAAAAGGATTTTATATAACAAAGATTAGGCATTGGCTGCCTACAGTTTATTAAGCTACGTTGAACTTGTTTTGTTCATTTGGATTGGAGGAGTGGAAATTGTAAAGGTAAAATATATGATTCCTCTTTATAAAGTTCTGCTAGGAGTCTAAGTCTCTAGTTAAGGCACATAAAAGTATGTTCTGAATAACTTGCTTTCGTATAAAAGTAATGTTTCATTTATCTAGATAGATGAAAGTCTGAGAAATAACTAGGAAACATAATTCTTGTTTCCCCTCTTAAATCTTTTCCAAACTTCCCTACCATCCAGATTTGGAGGTAAAAAGGATCCCCAAAAATGTCCCTGACTTTAAAATAACCTGGGATTCCAACTCATCCCCCATCACAACCAGTACCACGTTTTGGGTCATGGCCCACACAAAACTAAATCATTTCTGTTCTTTATTTTAAAGAGTGACAGGTAATCTTAACATGTCATCTGGATTCTTAGGGCAGTCTTACAGGAAATAATCTCTCTGATGTTCAAGTTACAGTGGATTGCCATATAGATATCAGCCTAAAGAATCGCCCCATGAGTAATCTTAATAACCTGTTTTACTTTCAGGCAGTTTATCCATGATTATGGTATGAGATACAGTTATCAGGTTTACAGCATTTTAGAAACAGTAGCAACACTGGACCAGCAGCTTGTCGGTGATTTGATTTCTACCCTCACTCAGTCTCTGAAGGATTCAGAGGTGAAGTACGGCCTTGGTAGAAATATTGCACAGAGGTATGTTTGCTAATTTGATTATGGTCTTCCATGCAGTGGTTGTAAAATACAGATTCATTTTATAGAAGTTGTGTTCTCATTTCTGAACATCTGCAGTGTGTTCATTTGAGTTGAGAAAGTTTCAGTTCTGTGATGGTTACCAGTTGTATACAGTATGATCAATGTGGTTTATCAGCAAACTTAGCAGAACTGACACCATTCACATATTGTTCCCTTCAAAGTGACCACCTTAGAAGGCAGTTTATTTCACTTGTGCTGCTTTACCTCAAAACACATTCAGTGTTCCTCATTTGGACATGGACTTCAGAATCTATAGTGTGTTATTTTCATATAAAACCCATAGTGACAAATTGTAACCCTCTGAGGCATGTTCAGTTTATTGATTCAACTGTAATATCTTTTGGTATCTGAATAAGATGAGCTATCCAATTAGAGTCTATGGATTTAGGTTAAAAATAGGTAATAAGGCTTTATTTTTCTTACGTGTTTTTAAACCAATTAAAGATTTTTTAAAATTATTTAGAATTGCAACTTTGTATGAATAAATCAATAGCTATAAAAATATTGTTTGGGCAGGGCCGATATTCACACTAGAATTCATATGTTCCAGAGCATGTTAAAAAGTCTGTTTTAATTGTAGCGTGTGTGTGTGTGTGTGTGTGTGTGTGGGTGGGTGGGTGGGTGGATGGGTGGGTGGGGGGGGGGCTGACATCTGACTCCTGAGTGGCCTTTGAGTATAACTGAAAAAGAGCTGGATGGATTCTCCGTCCTACTGTAGTATGTTGTTGAGACACGTGGTCTGTTGAGAGGGATGGTTTTAAAGATTCTGAGTAGTGCAGGTATTGAGACTAATGAAATTGCTGCTAGTCACAATAAATCTAAATGCTATCGCAAATACAGAGAAATGCTGGAGAACTTGATAGGAGAAACTGTTTTATATTCAAACTTCGTTATGTCTAAGAAATTAAGGAACAGAATGGAACATACACTAAAATTATCTTACAAGTCAGTTTTATTATTGTATTTTTGTTTTAACATCTTACATTTGTGTTGGAAGACTTCCCATTTCAATCCTAGCAGGATTAAAATGTCTACTTAGCGGTATTCATGAGCATACTTCATTGCCTATCAGCATTGTATTATTTCATGATTAATGAAATTTTACATGCCCTGTAGCCCATGTTTTATATATAAAAATCAGCTTTAAAATCTTTCAATGGATCGTAACATCTAGTTCTTTTCACAGTATACATATAAAATACTATTTTTTATAACTATTTTTTATAACATGGTCTCTAATCTGCTACTTAGATAGGTATACAGCTAAGTAGATAGACAATTTAAGTGAAAAATAGTAAAAAAGGTAATAAATATATTTGCTTTTTTTTCTTTAACAGGGAAGCCTATAGTAAACTTTTATCTCACCTTGGACAAGTGGGACAACGTGAGATGCAGACACTGGAAAATGATAATACCTAACAGATTTTATGACTCGGACTTTGTATTGATTATCACAGTCTGAAGCAACTTTGCACCACAATCCTGCTTTTGATTAACTGGATAATGTTCCTTTAAAAATGCGTTCTAAAATCTTTTCCTTACCTACTTGTAAAGTATATAAATAAGGGAATAAAAGGCTAATTAAGTATGTTACAGGATCTTTGGAACTGAAGAAATGTTTTCTAACTGGGAGTGTTTGCTTGGTTTGTACTGATCGCTCCCTTAACTTTTTACTTGGATGTGACTTCCTGCTTTGAGACTTGATTTGGTGCTTTTTTGGTTTATTTGTTTTTTAGTTTTTGAGGATTTTTTTTTTTAAGTTTGTTTTAACATTATACTTTTTCAAATTACCTGGCTCCCCTATATGCTGGTTTTAGAGGATAGACTGTATATTTTTCTTTTTTATTTTCTCATATTGTGTGGGAGGAAGGTTCATAAATACAGCCCTTTTAAAATACACTGTCAAGCAGTAAGTCCTAATGTAGCTAAAGGATTGTACATATAATACCTAAAATTTTTAAAAGCATACAGTGTTTATGTTTAGGTTCCAGCATTTGCCAGATTTTTTTCTCTACTCATCCTTCCAGAATTGTCCTTCAGAGACATTCTGAGGAGAAACAAAGTCCTTTAGGAAAACAGGAAAAATAATAAATTCAGGGATATGTAAGATTATAAATTGATAGCATTATAGGAGGTCAGCTGATCTGTCTTCTTGCTCTTCAGCCAAAGCTGCTTACCTCTTAGCCTCTTGGCATTTACAGGGGACCAGGTTAGTTTTCATTTAGGAGCTGCGATCGCTCAGCTCTTAACCCTATCCTGTCTAGATTGTTTGGAGCCCTGGTGGCAACAGTGGTTAAGAGCTCAGCTGCAAACCAAAAGGTTAGTAGTTGAAATCTACCAACTACTCCTTGGAAGCCCTATGGGGCAGTTAGTTCTACTCTGTCATATAGGGTCCCTATGAGTTGGAGTCAACAGCAGTGGGTTCTTACCTAGATCGTTTAATTACTGGTTAGACCCTGTCCTTGACTCCTTTTTTGTGATAAACATCATTTGGTAGAAAGAGCTTTAGTCTTAGCATTGGGAACCCACTTGGGCTTTAGCCCTGCTCTGCTTTGTGAGCTCAAACAACTTACTAAACCTTTCTGAGCCCCACTTCCTTCATGGGGAAAAAAAATTAACAATTTTTTTGTATTTACAATATTATCATTAAGAATCAAGGGGGTAAAACCAGAAAAACCAAACCCACTGCAGTCAATTCCAACTCATAGTGACCCTATAGGGCACAGTAGAACTGGCCCTTAGAGTTTCCAAGGAGTGTCTGATGGATTCAAACTGATGACCTTTTGTTAGCAGCCATAGCACTTAACCACTGGGCCACAAGGGTTTCCATCAAGGGGACAGTGTACGTGAAAATATTTCATCACCTGTGTTCTGTTTCGACATGTACAGATAGGATTCTTGATGTTCATGCACAGAAAAGGTAAAAATCACTTCTCAACTTGTCTTTCTCTGATGATATGACCTAGATGAATGATCCTACTTTTTTCTGTGTTTTCTTAAATACCATGTTTACCAAAACAAAAAACAAACCCAGTGCTGTCAAGTTGATTCTGACTCAGTGACCCTATAGGGCAGAGTAGAACTGCTCCATAGTTTCCGAGGAGCACCTGGCAGATTTGAACTGCCAGCCTTTTGGTTAGCAGATGTAGCACTTAACTACAATGCCACCAGGGTTTCCATACCATGTTTGCTAACCTGCATATAATTGATCATTTTCTTCAGACTCGAGTCTTTATTAAGGTTCTGTTATTTCTTCAAAAGAATATTTAAACCCTTTTTTGGCTGTAGAAGGGGTTTTTTTTAGTGAAATACATTGCAGTCAGCATTCTACAGTAACAGTGCTCAGAGGAGTGTTTGTTCTTTTCATATCATACAATTGTTCTATTTTTCCTTTAAATGTAGCATCATTAAGGCTACATGATAGACTTCATAGCAGTCAGTTTCTTTTTATTATGATAAAAACCCACTGCCTTCCATTCTGACTCATAGAGACCCTACAGGACAGAGAGTAGAACTGCCCCATAAAGTTTCCAAGGAGTGCCTAGTAGATTTGAACTGTCAGCCTTTTGATTAACAGCCATAGCAGTTAACTACTACACCACTAGGGTTTTCTTTATTGTGGTACTGACTTATTAAGTTAATAGTGTATTGCTCTGTGAATCTCAGCAATTGAAGTTCTCTTTTAAAATAAGATGATGTCTCTAAAGAGGTTATATACATATGTAGATATATTTATTTTACAAGGGAAATTGAAGAAGATGTCTGAAAATCTTGCTTCCTAGAGTATGAAACTTTTAAGGGGTAAGAAAAGCTTCTTAGCATGTATTAAGGTATATGTCTTTACAGGCTAAGAATAACTAAAATTTGTACTTAAAAAAATCAGTTACAAAAAACACCTTTAATGATACACGTATATATGTTGTGTATTTATGTGAAGTAAAATTTGAAAAACTTGTTTGCTTAACTGAAGAAAGTTTATGACTGTTCTTTTCTTACGAGTCTTCACTGACTGTTCACTTATTGCTAAAGCCCTGTCTCTCATTCCTAGACTTTGAGTACTTTACATTCACTTCCTTAAATTTTCCACATACTCATTTTCCCATAAATAAACTATAAGTTCTGAGGCTGCTTCTTTCACTTGTAAGTCTTAACATGCTCTCTTGGTCAAATCTGAGAGTACAGTCTCATGTTCTTCGGCCTCTCTGATGTTTACATTTTCCTTTATCTTCCCTTCATCAGCGACATTATTCCTTCTCATTCATACTGTACCTTGAGAGCACGTTAGCATTCTTCTTTGCTTCCCATAGTGTTACATCTGATTCTTAACCTGCTCTTCCTCATCATTTTTCCAGTTAATAATCTTGTAACACTAGCATATAATTTCTTCTCAAATACCTGTTTCTAGTGCTAATTTCTCACTAAACCTCTGGTAGAACCCTCCTGAACACTCATGTCAACATGGCAGACTGCCCTCATCACCTTCCGTTCTAAACTAGCTTCCACTCTTTTTCTTCATAGGGAATGGGAAGAAACTTAGTCTTGAAACTTCAGAAACTTCTTGGATTCTTCATTCTTTCCAACTACTAGGTTGGTTTTTTTGTTGTTGTTTTTTTGTTTTTTCTGGTTTTTCATCTTTTGCATCCAAATTTTTAACCATTCTTCTTGCCTCCAGTCCTGTTTACTGCACCTTACACACAGTTCAGAGAGTAGTGTTCCAAAATAAATACTAATTTCTTTTTGCTACTTTTCTGCTCAGAGACCTCTAAATTAAACTTCCCATTGTTTACAAGCTGACCTTCAGATCCATCAGAAGGAAAAGACTTTGCCATCTGAGTCTACCTTTTCTTTCCAAACTTACCTCCTTCCAAGCAGAAGACTCCCTTTTCTTTTTTTTTTCCCCCGAATGGCGTTAGTTCTGCACTCTGAGCCTCACTCAGTTTGCCAGCCCGATCTGTCACCCTTATTGTAAAAACCAGACCTTAAGGCACTTAAATAGGAATAAATTAAAATATGCATTTTAGATGCATGAGTATTCCACCCAAATAATTTCTATAAAGTATCAGGTAGAATGTACAACAGATGATTGAAGGACAACAGTGTGATAAAATGAGTTTATTAGACACTTAGATTTGGTTATGATTTAAATTTCAATTTAATTAACATTTAATTAGGAGGTCTCTGGTGGAGGAAGAAAACATGGAGTATTGTCTCTTCAAAAATTATTCATCATTGAGCTCATTTCCATTGGGATAATTTCATAGTTTAATACTTTTATAATAAGATCTTATCTAGTATGTTTTCTAAAGCATGTTTGAAGAAAATAATCTGTGGGTTCTTAGACCATTTGTGGATTGTCATTACTATCTTTTCCAATTGTTCCTTCTTCCATACTTCATCACAGGTTCCTAAAGCTACTTTGTCCTTACAGATTTACGTGGCCTTTTTTCACTGTATTTTTACAGAATCTTTGACAGCTTCAACTTTTACTTCCCCTTTGTTTATATATAAAAATTTGACAAGCTTCTGCTGTTGGGAAAACCTTTAAGAAACCCGCTTTCCCCAAATCCTACATGTTAACATAGCGCTTATGTTTCTAAAATACAAGGCACATCTAGAAACCTCACCAAATCTGTGTCATCTGTACTAAACACTGCGCCTTGATTGATGGACTATTTTACATAAATTTTGCATTTTCCAAAAGCGGATCCCTTTCCTCTTCCTGTTAGAATTAAAAATATTGTCAAGCAAGAATGTAGTATGCAAATGTAAGTAAGCATAATTTGGTTAAAATAATTGGTTCAAGAAGCTAACAAAATAGCATCTTCTTTCACTTATGTAACAATATGAGATTGGTATCTTGATTTTGTGATACCCGACTTGACGGCACTGGGTTTGAGTTTTTGTGTACAGTAAGGTAATGACTCAGTACCGAAGACTGAAATCAACCAATTTCTGCTCATTAAAGTTTGTGATGTACAGACAGTTATCTGTTTTACTGCATTTGTAAATTGTGCTTTTAAGAAAAATTCTGGGCATTGTTAATAAGTTAATTTGAACATATAATAAAGATATGAATATATGTATGTATATATGTACATATATAAAACCCACTGCTGTTGAGTCCGTTCCAACTGGTAGTGACCCTGTAGGGCAGAGCAGAACTGCCCCATAGAGCTTCCAAGGAGCACTTGGTGGATTTAAACTGGTAACCTTTTGGTTAGCAGCCATAGCTCTTAACCACTGTGCCACCAGTGTTTCCTCATACATGTATAAATACATATATCTATTTATACCCCCATGTGTTTATGTATAAAATTAGAAATATATATATTTAGCCTACACTGTGCCTGTGACCTGGAATATGATTCTTCAATCTCCTTTCTATGACAGATTGACTATTGGAAAGCCAAAATAAAAATGAACTATGATACCTGAAGAAACAACTTGTATTTTGTTCCTGTTGCTTTTATCTTCTGTGCTGAAACAATAGTTTTTTTTTTCAGTTATTGCTGAAAGGGATATGATCTACATGTGGTTAAACTGTGAAGAAAAAATGAAGAGGAAAAGGGTAAGTACCCTAATCATAACCCATTTGGCATTTTGTTTTTAAGGGCCTAAGGAATTTTACTGCCTTTTAATTAGAGGTCCTTTTTGAGATTCATGTCTGCTGGCTTCCCTCTCACAGGAAGAAAACTCTGTTAATATACACAGGGCACTGCTTTTTGATCTTGTGTTTTAGAGAGTAAAATCTTCAAGAGGTCTTCAGTGTTTTCATATGGAAATTCAAAGCAATCTAATAATTTAAATACAGACAGTTATGACATTTAATTCTCAAGAGTAAAAATAGAAGAGTATCCTGTACCATAGAAGAGCTCACTTAAAGAGGAAGTATACGTCTGAATGGTTTCAGTAGAATTTGGTTTACATGAAAAACATAGTTTTCTAGATTTTTATACTCTCTTGATAATTCGAGAGAAAGTATCTAATTAGCTGAGTTTTTGTTTTTAGGGAAGGGAGACTGTACTTTACATGCCCCTGTTTCAGTATTGCCATCAAGGACATCTCAGAAAACTGAAACTTAATACAAGATTCTCAATATTCGGTTCTGTAAACGCACAGTTAATAAAACATTATAAAGATCACCAAGAAGGATTTGAAAATATATGCTGATTTGTATTACATGAATAGTTTGAAATCAATACAGAAATAAAAGTAGTCTTCTACCATCGTTCCTTTATCTGTCAGACACAGCTCTTTTTAGGCCTTCTCGCTCACATCCACTGGATCTGATGTCTGGGAATACGAATATATGGCAATGGCTTTATAAAGTCAAGCAGCGAGAGGGGAAATCCATGTGCTAATCTAGAATGTTATGTCACTTTTGATTACTGACAATGGTTACATGAATAAAATGAGTTTCCTATAAAGGATGCAAGGATTCCTGGGTAATTAAACTATGGCAAGAAAAAAAAGTAGTATATTATTAATAAAGATGACATATCATGACAAAATTTAGGAAGAAAGAAAAACTCACATTGTACTTGTTAAATTTACGTTCACATGTGATCGCTGGGTTTTGTTTTGTTGTAGACAGAGTAAATTGGAAAACCCAGCTTGAAAAGAATTTGTGTAATAAAGTATGTATTGGTGGTGGAAAAGAATCCCACAAGCGCTGAAGATTGACATAACCTTTAACAATGCAGAAAGTCATTAAAACCTCCAATGCCAGGTGCAAATGTATGTCAGTACTTTATTGTACCAATATTAGTACAGACTAATTTTTTGAGCCGTAAAATGTCACTTTTTAGTCAACGTGTTTAAATTAAGACTTTTTAGAGTTGTTATTCAAGGCATAAAATCTGTACAAGTTTTAGGATGATTGGCTTTGGTAAACTCCCTTTTTCCAAATAAGGCTCTCTTTAATACATTTTTCAGAATCATTTATCCCATAGCATGTTTTCCAAGTTCTATCTAGTAATTTTTAAACTTCATAACTAACTTCCAAGCTCATATACAAGGTTCCAAAGACAGAAAAATACCTTGTAATGTGAGTTGAATTTTTTTCTTAGGTAAAGTACTTGAGAGCATTTGCCTATCTCCACAACATTCATTTGAATTTAGATGAGAATCAATAGTTATCTTCCTTAAACAGTGAGAAAGCTTGTAAAGTTAAGCTTCTGGCCCAAGTTTGCAGAATAACCAATGCAAAAGAAACATCTGGGTATTCCACTGCTGCTCTAGTGTACTTACATTATTTGTTATCACCTTGAATAAAATACGGCATTTAAAAATTATACCATAATGCTGAGTCTCTACTGAGTGAGTATGCATAATATTAAAGTTTAAAAAGTTATGAACCCAAGTGTAAGTAGTAAAGGATTAACTACTCGAAATTTTTGTTTTTTTTTAAGATCATTGATGCTGTTGTGTGAAATAAATTGCCTTACTAACAGTATCACTTTATCCTAGATAACACTGACTAGAAAAAATATACAAAGATACTCCAAAAAACTATGGAACAATAATGAACCATTAAACTGGCACTAAGCTACACCATAACAAAAGTCATACACACTGTATGTTGACATACACTGAAAAAGGTGACAAGAGTTTTCAACAACACAGTTTATAAAATTGTTCAATTTTTGCTAATGTTTATCAGAGTATAAGACCTACAAATTAAGACAAAGAAGCATTGAGCACTGGGTCTTTTCATGCCCAGCAATTGGAGTCAAGCCTTTGTTTTTGTTTTGTTCATGATGAATGTTAGCAGAGTACTGGCTTGTCAGATGGTACCAATCCTATGATGAGGCACTTGAAGAGTCTGAAGGTTAGGGCATGTGAAATACGGAGCTGGAAGGAAGCATGCTGCTATTCCATTGGAAGCAAAGGGAAGTGTAGGCCCATAGAATACTTCTTCTTTACCTTCCCTACTTACATCCAGTACCTACAAAAGAAGAGAAGCTGAATGTCAAAGATGATTGCTGAAAACACAGCTTATATAAACATAAAAGGAAGCCTCAACAAATTCCATTATGACCATACTTGGGCATTGTTATTTTTCCTCTCTAGGACAGTACCAGAAATATCTATTAATTTCCTAAATGCTAGACTATGTTTGCAAATGTATAAAGTATATGCACTTATATATATGTTAGATTGTTGTTAGGTGCCATCAAGGCAGTATCAACTCTGCAGCCATTTGAGGTCTAACAAGTTTGTGAACTTGCCACTGTGCACTTACATTGGCAGCACTGTACAAACAACTTGGTAAGGTTTCCTAACCTTGGTATATCAGTGTCTCACAGCTGTATTCACTTTGATGTGTGGCAGTGTCTTGCTGAATGGTGTTCATTACTGTTGCGTGTTTTTGTGTGCCATAGTGAGACTGTCAGAACTTGAATTAGAGCAACAAACCTTAAATTTCTTGTTAAACTTGGCATGAGTGGAAGTGAAATCAGAGAAATGTTAGTCCAAGTTGATGAGAATAATGCCATGAAGAAAATGGCAGTGTACAAATGGACTAAATGGTTTTTGAGGGGAGAGAAAGCTTCACTGGTGAAAGGTCCAGGTGGCCAGTAATGAGCAGAACTGACCAACACATTGAAAAACTTTGTTGAATTATGCATCAAAATCATGGCTGACTGTGAGAAGCATAGCAGACCAAGGAAACATTGATAAACAGGAAAATCTTAACTGAAAATCTTAGCTTTAGGAAGGTATATGCAAAAGTAGTCCCAAATGAGCTCACCTATGAACAAAAGCAGAGTCAAAGTTTGCCAAGATGTTTTAGAGAGGCAAGACAATGTTTTGAGCCATGTTGTCACTGGTGATGAAACATGGGGATACTAATACAATCCTGAAACAAAGTGTCAAAGTACACACTGGAAGTCAGCAGATACTCCATGACCAAAAAAAGTTCCATCAGTCCAAATCAAGAGTCAAGATGATGTTGCTCACCTTTTTTTGGTATCAGGGTTTGTTCGTTATGAATTTGTACCAGCTGAACAGCTAACCAAGTTCACTATTTGGAAAAGGCAGCATGAAGAGTCAGACAAAACAACCTGAACTTTTTGCCAACACCTCATGGCTCTTGTATCATGACAGTGTACCAGTTCACACAGCACTGTCTGTGAGGGATTTTTTTAGCCAGCAAACAAGTAACTACTGGATGGAACATCTACCTATGCACCTGATATGGCCCCCAGTGACCCTTTGCTTTACCTGAAAATAAAAGAAATACTGCAGGGAAGACATTTTGATGACATTCAGGACATCAAGTGTGAAATAAAAACAGCTCTGATGGCCATTACAGAAAAAGAGATCGAAAAGTGCTTTGAAGGGTCAACTAGGCACTGGCATCATTGCATAGCTTCCCAAGGGGAATATGTCAAAAGTGACCATACTGATACCCAGCTACATAAGCACTTTTTCTAGGATGAGTTCATGAACTGAGTTGTCAGACCTCATATGTACAACAGAACAAAACACTGCCACATCCTGTGCCACCCTCGCATTCAGTGCTGTGTCTGAGTCCACTGTAGCAGCCACCGTGTCAATCCATCTGGTTGAGGATCATCTTTTTTGCTGACCCCCTCCTTTACCAAGCATGATGTCCTTCTCCACGGACTGGGCCTTTCTGATAACATGTCCAGAGTATGTGAGACAAAGTCTCACCATCCTTGCTTCTAAGGAGCATTATGACTATTTCTTACAAGGCAGATTTGCTCGTTCTTCTGGCAGTTCATTGGATATGAAATAGTCAACATTTCTTGACAGTACTATAATTTAGATGCATTAATTCTACAGTCTTGTTCATTGTCCAGCGTTCACATGCATATGAAGCAACTGAAAATACCATTCTTGCTTCAGGTGCACATTAGTCCTCAATGTAACATCATGCACTTTAAAGTGGTCTTTTGTAGCAGATTTGCCCAATGCTAATACGTCGTTTGATTTCTTGACTGCTGCTTCCATGGGCAATGATTGTGGATCCAAGTGAGATGTACTCCTTGACAACTTTGGTATTTTCTCCATTTAGCATGATGATGCTTATTGATCCAGTTGTGAGGATTTTTATTTTTGATGAGATGTGATCCATTCTGAAGGCAGGCTGCATAGTCTTTGATCTTCAGCAGTAAGTGTTTCAAGTCCTCTTCACTTACAACAGGCAAGTGAAACATAATGCCATTGGTTAATAAGTCTTTCTCCAATCCTGACGCAGTGTTCTTCCTATAGTCTTTGAATCATCTGCTCAGCACACAGATTGAATAAGTACTGTGAAACGATACAACACTGACACACACCTTTCCTAATTTTAAATCAGGCATTTCCCCTCAGTCTGAGTTCTGCAGGAGCACAATTAAGTGTGGAATTCACAAATTCTTTGTATATATACATTTATAATCATTTAATATTCAGAATAGCACTGAGGAAGACAATATGATTTAATAAAACTGCCTGACATGGGTTAAATAACTTTCCCAAACTAGTAAGTAAACCAGAAAGACCAAACCCACTGCCTTTGAGTCAGTTCCAACTCATAGTGACCCTACAGACAGAGTAGAACTGCCCCATGGTGCTGCCAGGGAGAACCTGGTGGATTCAAAGTGCCAACCTTTCGGTTAGCAGCCATAGCATAAATCAGTAAGTAGGCAGGATCAAATCTCAACCCTGCACTTCAGAAAAGGATGGAGATAAGCTGGGGCCCTTTTGAGAAACCTTGCTAGGGAACAGGCAAGACAGAAAGGGGTAAGTCTTAGGTCCTTTTTATAGCAACACTATCTGTTTTTTGTGGGGGTAATACAGATGCTAATAGAATGTTGTTTGCTCCAGAGATTGTATAATTTCTTTATAGTTCTTTTTTTCCAACTTAGAGCTCCTAAAAGTCTAAACCTACATATCCAATTTTCTACTAGCTAGCACTACCTAAGTGTCATAGGCATCCCAAATTCAGCATGCCCAAAGTAGAGTAAAATTATCTTCAATTAAAAAAAAAAATCTAGGGGGGCGGAGTCAAGATGGCAGACGAAGCACATGTCTCCTTATATCCCTCCAGAAACCAAGACCTGAATTGATAATCAAACAGAGCCTTCTAGTCACCTAGTGAGCCCCAGGACATGGCACAGAGCTATTAATTTGGACTTCATAACACCAAACCAAAAACACCTGTCTTTCGTGGACACCTGCTCCTGGCTAGCCCTGGCTCTCATGGACTGAAGGTAACGCACCGTTGTTGCTTTTTTTTTCCCTGTCTTAGCCAGCAGGCAGAGCTGGGTCTTGCCTAGCAACTAGTCTCAGACACTGTGCTGGTGGGATAAGCAGGTGAAATTGCCATATTTTGAGAGCCAGGCTTAGGACTCTGTATACCTAGCCAATTTGGGCCTCTCTTTTTATCTCTGCCACAGCGTGGTTTGTACGGAACCATGGGGCCTATGTGCAGGACGCCATCTTGGACACAGAGATTTTAGTGGGACCCAATTCTTAGCCTGGGAGCCAATGCCTGCAAAGAGGACAGCGCTTCTCCAACAGAAAAGCAGTAGTTTACACAGTGTCACCAACGGTGGGGGCCCAGCAACAGAGGCTGGGGACTCACTATGTCTTGGCACCTTGGGACCCTGTATCCGCCAACCATATGGAGGGCAAGATCTTAGATACGGTGGCTGCAGCTGGACCTAATTCTTAGCTTGGGAGCCAGAGCGTGTCCACAGGAGAGCACTTTTCTACCAGAAAAGCAGTAGTTTACACAGTGCCACCTGAGGCTGGGCCCTGTCAGCAGAGCCCAAGAGGGCAGTAGCATTGCTGTATTTTGAACTAGTTTGTATCATCTGTGGTTGTATATAGAGGCGCTTACTTTACCAGTTGGGAAGAGGGACCTCTACACATGAAAACATGAAAGACTTGGGAAGTGGTCAGATACCTTTTGTTTTACATCTTAAGACAGCCTAGAGAAACATCTGCAATCCAGCCTCACAGTGTCTCTTCCACCCTCTACTTACTCACATGAAACCCAAAAAGCAACAGACACTTATGGCAAACAAGAAATCACCCAAGGCTCCCAAACAAAACAACCAAGGAGTTTTGTGGATGAAGAAACTTTTCTGAAATCATTGGAAGATGAATACAAAAGGATTATATACAGAGTCCTTCTAGACCTTATACAAAATGCAGCACGGCAAAATGAAAAATTAAGCGAACTATTTGATCTGATGGAACACCAGTACTCTGAAGTCCAACAGATCAAGAACAAAATTAAAGACATAGAAACTTCTATTCAAAGCCAAGAAAACAGAATGGAACAAATGGAAAAAAAAAATTTCTCACTTAAGTGGAAGACAGAGCTACTGACACCAGTGTCTATGAGCAGAAATCAGAAAAAAGAAACAAGAATGAAGAAGCATTAAGAAGCATGTGGGACTCTATTAAGAGGAACAACCTTCGATTAATTGGAGTCCCTGAACAGGATGAGACACCTGAGAACACAGAGTATCGTTGCTGAGGTGCTAACAGAAAACTTCTCACAAATCATGAAGGAAGAGAACATAGACATCTCAGATGCATATGGTACACCACCCAATATAGATCTCAAAAGAAAGACTCCAAGACATATTATAATCAAGCTTCACAAAATGAAACATAAGCAGCAACTCTTAAAGGCAGCAAGACTCAAAGCAAAGCTGATATTCAGAGGGAAACCCTGTAGGCTTTCGTCAGATTTCTCAGCAGAAACCATGCTGGCACAGAGACAGTGGCATGACATATTCAAAGCCTTGAAGGAGAAGAACTTCCAACCAAGAATTATACATCCTGCAAACCTACCTTTCAAATATGAAAATGAAATGAAGACATTCCCAGATAAACACAAACTCGGAGACTTTGTAAAAACCAAACCAAAAGTACAAGAAATACTCAAAGAAGTTCTTGGCTTTGGCTTAGAAGAACAAAACCACTAACTATATTTTAGAACGACACATCATCCAGAATTCTACTCAGGGAAGTCTCCAAACTCAATCACAGCTTTAATACTGAAAGAAACAATCCAGTGATTAGCGTGAAAACTATGGTGCCATCATATTAAAAAAGGGATTTACTACAGTTGTTACAGTCCTTCCAGATGGAGAGGAAGATGACAAGACTGGTAGTAATTAAAATTGGGTTTATATATAGTTCATTAAGGGGGATCTTACAGACAGCTTGTAAAGCACAACAAAGATGCAACATACCATATCAAGAAATGTAACACAGGAGTCTCAGCAACTACAAAACCAGCTCTGAGAAAGGTGAAAAATCAACTCACAAACAAGAATGTCCCAGAACAGACTAATAAGAACAACAGAGAAAACATCAACACAAAAATAAACATATCACAGTGGCAGCGGTGAACACATACCTGCCAATAATTACATTGAATGTGAATGGACTGAATGCTCCAGTAAAGAGACATCAAGTGACATCTTGGGTCAAAAGACATGACCCATCCATATGTTTTCTACAAGAAATTCACTTAAAACTTAGATAGGAACACACTGAAAATTAAAGGATGGAAGACTATGTATCCAGCTAACAATGAACAAAGAAGAGCAGAGGTGGCAATTGTAATCTCAGATAAAATAGACTTTGATGTAAAATCCACCATCGTGGACAAAGATGGACACTATTTATTGCTGAAAGGTTCAGTACAGAGGCAAGACTTAACTCTATTAAATATTTATGCACTTAATCTCAGAGCACCTAAATACATCAAAGAAACACTGACTACACGCAAAAAAGAGCTAGATGACTCCACAATAATAGTGGGAGACTTCAACACTCCACTCTCAATACTGGACAGATCATCTAGAAAAAAGCTCAGTAAAGAGACAGAAGACCTCCTTGCCACAACTAACCAACTAAACCTCACTGATATATATAGAACTTTCTACCCATCAGCAGACAACTACACCTTCTTCTCCAGTGCACATGGAACATTCTCCAGAATTGACCATGCATTAGGACTTAATGCAATTTTCAACAAAATCCATACCACTAAATTACTGCAAACCATCATCTCAGGTCATAAAGCCATAAAAATTCAAATCAATAGCAGGAAACACAGATAGTATGTGGAACTCTTGGAAACTGAACAACATTTGCTCAAAAAAACATGGGTTACAGAAGAAATCAAGGATGAAATAAAGAAATTCATGGATTCCAATGAGAATGAAAACATTTCCTACCAAAACCTATGGGATACAGCCAAAGCAGTGCTCAGAGGTCTGTTTATCTCCATAAATGCACACATCTAGAAGGAAGAAAGAAACCAAATCAAGGAACTAACCCTACAGCTTGAACAAGTAGAGAGAGAACAACAGAGGAACCCCCTCAGGCAACAGAAGAAAACAGAGCATAAAGATTGGAGAAGAACTAAATGAATTAGAGACTAGGAAAACAACAAAAAATTGAAAAGACCAAAAGCTGGTTTTTTGAAAAGATCAACCAAATTGACAAACCAATAGCTAAACTTACTAAAGAAAAACAGGAAAGGAAACAAATAACCCAAATTAGAAACGAGAGGGGAATGGTCACAACAAGTCCAACACAAAGCAAAAATATCATAACAGAATACTATGAAAGACTACTCCAACAAATTTGAAAACCTAGAGGAAATGTACAAATTCCTTGATTCCTATCACCTACCCAAATTATCACAACATGAAGCAGAACAACTTAATAAATCCATCACAAAGGAAGAGATTGAAAAAGTCATCAAAAAACTGCCAACCAAAAAAGCCCAGGCCCAGATGGCTTCACTGCAGAATTCTACCAAGCTTTTCGAGAAGAGTTATCTCCAATACTAGTGAGACTCTTTCATAGTACTCCCAAACTCATTCTGTGAAGCCAGCATAACCCTGTTACCAAAGCCAGGGAAATACCCAACAAAAAAGGAGAACTACAGTCCAATCAATATCACTCATGAATCTAGATGCAAAAATCTTCAACAAAATTCTTGCCAATAGAATACAACAACATATCAAAAAAATAATCCATCATGACCAAGTTGGATTCATACCAGGGATACAAGGCTGGTTGAACATCAGAAGAACAATGTGATTAACCACATAAATATCACAAAAGACAAAAATCACCTGATTTTGTCCATTGATGCAGAAAAGGCATTTGGTAAAGTCCAACCATTCATGCTAAAAACTCTCAGCAAAATAGGCATAGACGGAAAATTTCTCAACGCAATAAGGGCCATTTATACAACCAGCTGCCTCCATCATCCTGAATGGAGAGACACTGAAGGAGTTTCCCTTGAGAACAGGAACTAGACAGCAATGCCCACTCTCACCTCTCCTATTCAACATAGTACTAGAAGTTCTAGCCAGAGCAGTTAGACAAGACCAAGAAATAAAGGGCATCTGCATCGGCAAAGAAGAAGTGAAAATCTCCCTTTCTGCAGATGATATAATCGTTTATGCAGAGAATCCCAAAGAATCTATAAGTAAACTACTCAAACTGATAGAAGAGTTCAGCAGAGTCTTAGGATACAAGATAAACATAAGTAAATCAGTAGGATTCCTTTATACCAACAGTGAGACTGTTAATGAAGAAATCATCAAATCAATACCATTTACTATAGCCTCCAAGAAGATAAAGTACTTAGGAATTAATCTAACCAGAGAAATAACAGACCTTTACAAAGAGAACTACAAGCCCTTACTATAGGAAACTAAGAGAGACTTAGATAAGTGGAAAAACCTACCTGCTCATGGACAGGAAGACTTAACATTCTGAAAATGTCTGTTTTACCCAAAGCAATCTACTTATGTAATGCAATCCCAATACAAGTTCGTGTCATTTTTTAATGAGATGTAGAAACAAATCACCAATTTTGTTTGGAAAGGGAAGAAGCCCCAGATAAGTAAGTTACTACTAAAGAAGAAGTACACACTGGGAGGCCTCTCATTACCTGATCGTAGAACATACTACACTGCCACAGTGATCAAGACAGCCTGGTACTGGTACAAGAACAGACAGATCGATCAAGGGAACAGAATTGAGGCCCCAGAGATGACACCATCTGCCTATGAACAGTTGATGTTCGACAAAGGCCTTAAGACATTAAACTGGGGTAAAAACTGTATCTTGAACAAATGGTGCTGGCAAAATTGGATATCCATCTGCAGTAAATTGAAACAAGATCCATATCTTACACCTTATACAAAAACCAACTCCAACTGGATAAAAAGACCTAAGTATCAAGCCTAAAACAATGAAGCTCATTCAAGAAAAGGTAGGAACAACAATGGAAGTTTTAATACACAACATAGACAGACTTCAAAATCTGTCAAACAAATCACAATCAACAGAAAATAGATAAAAGGGAACTATCAAGAATCAAACGCTGGGTTGCAAAATGGTCCAGCCTCTTTGGAAGGCAATCTGGCGCTTCCTTAAAAAAATGGATATCAATATACCATTTGACCCAGTAATTCCACTACTTGGAATATATCCTACAGAATCAAGGCCTTTCACACCAACGGACACATGCACCAGAATGTTTACCGCAGCACAGTCCACGATAGCAAAAAGATGGAATCAACCCAGATGCCCAACAACAGAAGAATGGATAGGTAAACTATGGTACATATACTCAATGGAGCACTATGCAATGATAAAGAATAACGATGATTCCAGGAAACATCTCCTAACCTGGTTTCAACTGGAAGACATTATGGTGAGTGAAAGTAGTCAGCGACAAAGGGACAAATACTGTGTGAGACCTCTACAATAAGATTTCAAAAACAGACTTGTGTATAGAAGAAAAGACTCTTTGACAGCTGCAAAGGAGGGGAGGGAGGGAGGGGGAGGCGGGGAGGTTTTAGTTTAGATAGTTACTAGAAATCTAGTTGGGAGAAAGCGGTGATAGCACACATTAGAAACAAGAACAACATTAAGTGGGCTTCAGCATAACTTGAGTACTCCTTCCATCTTAATACTGCAAGGATAGAGTAGCTGGGGCGGGGGGTGGGGGACCATGCTCTTAGGTGAATTCCAGGACAATTGGCACAACTAGTGTTTTGCTAAGAGAGCTCTCTGCACTCCACATTGGTGAGTGGCATCTGGGGTCTTAAAAGCTGCCCAGCTGCCATCCAAGGACACAGCAAATGGTCCCAACTCAGCAGGAACGGATGCTCACCGTGGACCAAAATGACATGCGGTAAAGACAACCGAGAAGACAGAGAGACCCACAAGAGTGGGTGCCTACATCGACTTGGGACCGGAAGAACCGGATGGTGCTCGGCCACCACCAGTGATAGCCACGATGGAGCTCACAGAGAGGAGTCTCACTGGCAACACAAGAATAAAAAGGGGTGCATCATGAGATCTCCACTAAAAGAGCTCAGTTGATGGTCCAGCGGTTTTGGAGTTCCTCTCAGAGCATGGCCCCCTGCCCTGATGCTGCCCTTTCCCATAAATTATAACAAAGGTCCACTCTTTGGACAGGAATGGATTGGACTTGGCAATGTAGAGTGACCATATATTGGAAGCACTTTATGGTTCTATACATCTATAGGATATCATCTTGATGACCTCTGGCTGGAGGAAGGGGAGTGGACGGAGAGGAGGGGAAAGGAGGCTGTTGGGAGGATGAGACATGTATGGAGCAGAGAGGAATAGTGTGCAGTCACTGGACAGGGAGAGCAGTGGAAGCTGCATACAGGTGGGCATGTACATTTATACATGAATGTACATTTTCACTCAGTCATGTTAAATAAAAATGAAAAAAAAAAAAAAAACACTTTTGCTCATCCAAAGACTTTATTAATAGAATTAAAAGGCCACCTACAAAATGGGAAAAAATATTTGGAAACTCTGTGTCAGACCAATGCTTGATCTCCATAATCTATGAGGTACTACAAAATGTCAAGAACAAGAAGATGGGCAAAGTGATGGGCAAAGGAGACGGACAGACATTTCTCTATAGAGAAGATCCAGGCAGCCAAAAAATACATGCGGTCATGTTCACGATCTTTAGTTATTAAAGAAATTCAAATCAAAACTACAATGAGATACTATCTCACCCCAACAAGGTTGGCCATGATCCAAAAAACACAAAACAACAAATGATGGAGAGGCTGTGGAGAAAGTGGAACCCTCCTACACTGTTGGTGGGGTTGCAAAATGGTCCAGCCTCTTTGGAAAGCAATCTGGCGCTTCCTTAAAAAAATGGATATAGATACACAATTTGACCCAGTAATTCCACTACATGGAATATACCCTACAAAATGAAGGCCATTCACACCAATGGATACATGCACCAGAGTGTTTATCGCAGCACAGTCCACGATAGCAAAAAGATGGAATCAACCCAGATGCCCAACAACAGAGGAATGGCTAGGTAAACTATGGTACATATACTCAGTGGAGCACTATGCAATCATAAAGAATAGTGATGATTCCAGGAAACATCTCATAACCTGATTTCAACTGGAAGATGTTATGTTGAGTGACAGTAGTCAGAGGCAAAAGGACAAATACTGTATGAGACCCCTACGATAAGAACTCAAAAACAGAATTATGCGTAGAAGAAAAGACTCTGGTGGCTGCAAGGGAGGGGAGCGGGGAGGGTTTAGATTAGATAGTCGGTAGAAATTTGATTGGGTGAAATGAGTGATAGCGCACATTAGAAACAAGAACAATATTAAGTGGACTTCAACATAACTTGAGTACTCTTTCCATCTTAACCCAGTATTGCAAGGAAATCGAGGCCTATTGGCACAACTAGCATTTTGCCAAGAGTGCTCTATGCACCCCACATTGGTGAGTGGCGTCTGGTGTCCTAAAAGCTGCCAAGCTGCCATCCGAGGGCACAACAAATGGTCTCAACTCAGCAGGAGCAGATGCTCACCGAGGACCATGACAACCCAGAAGACACAGAGACCCACATGAGTGGATGCCTACATAGACTTAGGACCAGGAGAACCAGATGGTGCCTGTGCACCACCAGTGATAGCCACGATGGAACTCACAAAAGTTGAGTCTCACTGGCAACACACGAATAAAAAGGGGTGCACCCTGAGATCTCTGCTGAAAGACCACAATTGATGGTCCAGCGGCTTTGGGGTTCCCCTGGGAGCATGGCCTCTGGCCCTGATGCTGCCCTTCCCCATGGATCATAATGAAGGTCCACTCTTTGGACAGCAAGGAACTGGACTTGGTGACACAGAGTGACTATATATTGGGTGTACTTTATGGCTCTATGCATCTATAGGATATCATCCTGCTGACCTCTGACTAGAGGAAGGGGAGTGGGTAGAGAGGAGGGGAAAGGAGAATGTTGGGAGGATGAGACATGTATGGAACAGAGAGGAATAGTGTGCTGTCTTCAGACAGGGAGAGCAGTGGAAACTGCATATATAGGTGGGCATGCAAATTTTATATGGGAATGTACATTTTCACTCACTCATAAAAAAAAAAAAAAATCTACATTTTGTTTTCCGGGCCCACACCCAAGGTTTCTAATTAATTGTCTTTTTCACTTACTTTTGTTTAAGCTCCCTAAATGACTCTGATAGCTAGCCACCAGTTAAAAATTGCTGCTGTGGTCTCAGTGTCATGTTATTGGAGGTACAGAATTTATATATAATTATCAGCTTTTACCTTTGAAAAGATATGAAGAACATGAAGTTTTTATTAAGTAGTATTGTCTAGTTAAACAGTAATTCATGGCTTTCTAACCTCACCTCCGACAAACGAGAGGTGTGGTGGAAAAAACACAGCCTTAGAAATCAGACTAGCTAGGTCTGAATCCCCAGTCTGTGGTTTAATAGGTGTGTGCCTGGAAAGTTACTCACCCTCTGTCAGCCTACTTCCCCATTCATAAAATGAAGGAAACAGCATTGACCTGGCAGCTTTATTGTGAAAACTGCAGACACCTAGTTCAGTGTCTGGCACGTGATAGAATATTACAGCATACCTTAGTAGCAGGTTCAAAATTAGTTCAGTTGATTCTGAAAAAGTTTCCTGAGTTATTTAATGCCATCTTCAAGCTGGAGTTCCATCTCATATGACACAGCATTTCTGCTAGGTTTACTTGCTGTCGCTTCATTGAATCTGGCTTAATCTATACACTAGGAAAGTTTTTTTCTTGAGTAAAACTGTCCGTATCCTATTTCTCAAACCCATCCAACTCTTTCTAGCCCCAAATCATCTTAATCTCTTTGCATCTGCCCTTCCTACAACCCCATTTGAAACCTTTACTTCCTTGAATGTCTTGGTATTTCTTAGCTTCCCACTGACACTGTCCTATTGCTGTCAGCCTTTGGTCTACTCCTGTACTTGATCCTTTATGTAGGTGTACCTCAGTGCCCCAGTGTTCCAGCGACAAGGTTCTTTGTACTGTAGTATGTCTCCTACCTTCATCTATCGTGTACAGATAACGTAAATCTTTAACTGCAATAATGCATTATTTTAGATAAAAGGCTCTCAAGATCTGAGGATGAAGCTCATGAAGGAGAAATATCACCAAAGTCTAGAAGGAGAGATCAGGTTGTCTGCGTGTATGTCTTGTGTTTCCCCCAGATGGACATTTAGCTCCCTGCTTCATTTACTAAACAATATATCCTGTTACTATGGATTTAAGGAAAACTCAGCAACCTAGTAGTTAACAGATAGGGCTGCTAACCAAAAGGTTCGGCATTCTGAATCTACTAGGTACTCCTTGGAAACTAAATGAGGCAGTTCTACTCTGTTCTATAGGGTTGTTATCAGGTGGAATTAACTTTATGGGAATGGGCTTTTTTTTTTTTTTGAGGATTTCAAGCATTTCCGTTATATGCTAACTATGAATATTTTCTCTCAGTTTATATAGCTTTCTGCAGTACCACATTCACAGTTGATTTGACTGGGTAAGGCAAATCTCCCCATCCATTTTTTAAAAATTCTTGTTCTTACACACTGACTTTCCTAGAAAAACTAAGTGTCATTCCCTCACCTTGCTAGAAAATGGGAAATCCCAGTGGAATTTTGATTAGTATTCCGTTGACTATAGAGAACAAATTGGAGGACATTTAACATTTACCATGACTATGTAGGGTTAAATGTCTAATTTACAGAAAAGAAAGTCGAGATACAGAGAAATTAAATAACTTGTACAAAGTCTTATGGCTACCACATGGTGAAGCCAGTATGTGAGCTCAAGGATGAACCCAGGAGAAAGTAAGGCTTTCACACCATTTGTGTTATTTCTCCCCATTGAAGACATTTATAGAAGACAGGGTATCAGTTGATGTAATCATCCAGAGAGCTTTTGTCTGGTTCCCAGGGCCAACAGAGACTGCATATGTTAAGCAGATGTAATGTATTTAATCTGTGAACAGGAAAAAGGAACCTTTGGCAGTTTTTCTCCAAAACACTCCCCTGTTAACTGGCAGAAGAAAGGCATTTGGAAGAAGGGGGTGCCAGTTTGGCAGCATATCCTCCAGCCAGAAGGAAATAATAGGAAATGAAGAGCCATAGAGGTGATCTGGAAATACACAGTAATCACTTGCATGGTTACGCAGCTGCTCCCTTACGTGCTCCTCGTCATTCATGGAGTACCAGGTTAGTCAAAACTGCAAGACATTCACTTACAAACCCACTAAATAAATTACAGCACCTTCACTTCTGTCCACAATCTATCCAGTACTTTCCCCGAGTCTTTAAGACTAACAAGCCTGAATTTCAGTCTTTAAACAAGTATTAAGGGCGTCTCAGCACTCAGCTTTGCTCTTGTTTGGGTTGTCCCTGTGATGGATTGAGTACTAGATCAAATAGTAGCAGGAAAGAAAAGAGCATGATGTGTTTCATCTCCATGTGACTGAATCCTATACCTGAGAATTGGAAGGCCTTGGATTATGGTCTATTAAGACAGCTAATTGGCAGCATTTTCAAGAATAAGAAAAAAAAAAACAGCTGGTTTTAGTCATTTGGGGTGTTAATTAACCAAGCTCTCTACTATTTAAGTATGACCTGAGCCCCAGTGGTGCAGTAGCTAAGAACTCAGCTGCTAATCAAAAGGTCAGCAATTCACATTTACCAGCAGCTCGCTGGAAACTGTATGGAGTCCTATTCCATCCTGCAGGGGGCACTGTGGGCCGGAATTGAATTGATGGCAACAGCTTCACCAGTTTTAACTGGCTATGCCTTTAAAATCCAAAGACTGTAGAGATGTGTGACTAATAACACGAAAAATGTAAACTTTGATATATCTATATCATGCATGCCATTTTCTTCACCATTCTTCCCTGTATTTTTCAACCTACTGGACTTATGTTTACGAATTTTTGTCTGATCAACATTTTCTTTTTCCATTATCTATCTTGTTCTCTAATTGTATATTCTTCAAGGAAGCAGTAAAGAAGTGGCTTGCTTTTGAACATGTGGCTAAGTATTACTATCAGTGTACCAAGTTCCACAGTCACCAGTAAAATGCTGATAGTGAATGACAACAATTTTTACTAACTGAAATGGAAGATGTATGATACATGACGAGTCTTTACCTACTACCTACAGAAATTTTTCCAAACAGTATTTCAAGTGAAAAGTTATATACTTCTATAAGCCATTTTTATCAATTAACAGTAAAGGCTCTCAGAAGCCTGTATCAAACCTGTCTGTGCTTTGTAGGGCCAGTGTGCCCACCAAAGTATTAAATTTATATCCTTTTATCTTTTGAGGAGAGAGTTGCCTGTTTAGTAACTGAAGTCATTAATCAGTGTATATAATTAGAATTAAGCTAAAAACTTCTTTGAGGACCAAAGAAACAAGCATTAATGACTATGAAGTGATATATTAACTAGCTAATGTTAATATATATATAACTTCATAGTACTATATGTAGTTATTTAGTTTCCATAGTTACATATATATTACTACAGAAAACCTGGTGGTGTAATGGGTTAAGTGCTACGTCTGCTAACCAAAAGGCCAGCAGTTCAAATTCATCAGATGCTCCTTGGAAACTCTACGGGGCAGGCCTACTCTGACCTCTAGGGTCACTATGAGTTGGACCCAACTCAACGGCAGTGTGTTTGCTGTTTATGTATGTATTACTATATACAGCTATATACATATTACTACTTGGCTTGGCTTTATATATTGTTATATATACATTACTATATATAGGTATGTATGTATTACTATATATAGTTATAGACACACACACACACAAGATCTAACAGTAACGCCTGCAAACTTCATTGTTCTAAGTGCTACATACCTCATTGCTGAATATCACTACAGTCACCTTCCAAGTACTCCGCTTGGGAAGCAATGTACCAACACCAGCACCTATTCCACCCTTCAAAGCAATTTTGGAACTCTTTGTGGAATGGCCATTGAGCAGGTGGCATGGTGGTAAGTTCATGAACTTAATTATGCAGTTGTCTGTGAGGAAGTTTTTAGAGAGTAAACAAATAACTGTATTGGAATACCCTCCCTACTTACCTGATCTGGCCCCCAGTGACTTTTTTTTATTTACCCAAGGATAAAGGAAATACCGACACACATTTTGATAACATTGAGGACATCAGGGATAATATGACCCCTGATAGCCATTCCAGACAGCCAAAGCCAAGTGCCGTCAAGTCGGATCCAACTCATGGCAACCCTAGTGGCCAGACAAAGAGTTCCAAAATTGCTTTGAAGGGTGGACTAGGTGCTGGCATTGGTGCATAACTTCCAAAGGGGAGTATTTCAAAGGGGTGACTGTAGTGATATTCAGCAAGGAGGTATGTAGCACTTTTTTCTAGGAAGAGTTCACAAACTTGTCAGACCTCACATATATATATATATATATATATATATATATGTATGTATATATGTATTATAAGATATTAAAGACAGCAAGACTGCATCTTACATACTTTAGAATTGTAGTTAGGAAAGATCAGTCCCTGGAGAAGGACATCATGCTTGGTAGAGTGGAGGGTCAGTGGAAAAGAGGAAGACCCTCGATGAGATGGATTGACACAGTGGCCGCAACAATGGGCTTAAGCATAAAAACGATTGTGGACATGGTGCAAGACTGGGCAGTGTTTTCGTTCTGTTTTTCATAGGGTCACTATGAGTCGGAACGGACTCGACAGCACCTAAACAACAAAAACAAGCTAAGGTTCAAGACTGTTCCAAAACAGAAGGTATGTAAAAAGTTTTGAACTGGCAGGACTATGATTTAAATTTTGAATGTATAAGTTAGAGAATTTTCCTTTATATTCTCATGAGGTTGTGGCTTCTACTTCATATTCATTAAGCTAATTTGATATTGAAGTTAGTAGAAAGATACCCACTAACATTTTAAAGTTGTGCTTATTTCATGATAAACTTATTTCCCTTCTGCAAGTGATCAAATGAAGGGTCCCAAAGCTACTTAAAAACTAGTGTTCCAGCGCTGCAGAGCACTAGCTGTCACCTGGTTTACCAATTCTAAAAAGTAGAAAGAAAACTAAAAGACCATGAAGACTGCCAAACATATGCTTGGATGAGGACTAGATGAATTCCCTGGGAGAAAAGTTGGCTCATTTATTGGTACACACAAGATACAACTAATACAAGGTAGCCTTTAATTAACTGGCTACAAAATTCCTTGAAGACTTAGTGCTTTCTCAAAGAATGTACTTGAGGCTCTCACAGTTTTTTTACAATTTTATTGTTTCCTATTTCACTAACTTTCTCTCATTTTTATCATCTCTTCAGTGTCCTTTGAGTTTATTTTTTTGTTCATATTCTAATTTCTTAAGCTGTATCCCTTAAGCTTTGCTATGTATTATTTTCATTATCACTAAGTTTTGGGCATTTTTTAAACTTCCATTATGACTTCTTTAATTCAGAAGTTATTTAGCAGTATGTTTCATAATCTCTAAATACGTAGAGGTTTACTGAAATTTTTACTCAATTATACCTTATTGCATTGTAGTTAAGAGATCACAGAGTCTCTGGATGGTATACATGGTTAATATACTCAGCTACTAATCAAAAGGCTGGAGATTACAGACCACGCAGAGGCAGCCTGGTGAAAAGGCAGCCTAACTTCTGAAAAATCCGCCGTGGAAAACCTTGTGAAGCACAGTTCTACTCTGACGCATGTGTTTGCCATGAAACTTGATGGCAACTGGTACTGGTATTCGTAGAGATCAGAGCTTCTACCAGTTAAAATATTCTTATCTCTAATACATAATTTGTTTTTGTAAATATTCTAAATAAGAAATACAAATCTATTCTAACTGATGGATCCAGAATTCCATCCATTAGGACAAACTTGTTGCTATTGTTCCCCACACTTGCAGTTTTGGGTTTTTTTGTTTGTTTGTTTTTTCCACTTTGGTCTATCTCAAACTGTTAAAATATCCTCAACATACTTCTGGCAGGACTAGTCAAGAAAAAACAAAAATACTATGAATGTAAAGAGGGGCATAACTAAGGATAACAAAACAACCATATGCTAACAATTTTGAAAACTTAGACAATATAGCAAAGTTTTTAGGAAAAAAAAAATACCATGGGAGATGTGACTAAAGAAATAAAAAGCCTTAATAGTCCCACAGCCATTAAAGATGTGGCATCTACAATAGCCAAAGGCTAAGAACAACCTCGGTGGCCCATCAGCAGATGAATGGGTAAACAAACTGCAATACACACAAAGAACTATTGCTTGGTCACTGCTTTAGTTATCCAGAACTGCCATAACAGAAATACCAAAGTGGATGGCTTCAACATTTACATGTTCCTTCTTTCTCAGTCTAGGAGGCTACAGACCCAAATTCACGGTGCCAGCTCTAGTGGAAGGCTTCCTCTGTCAGTTCTGGAGGAAGGTCCCTGTCATCAATCTTCGCCTGGTCTGGGAGCTTTTCGGCATAGGAACCCTGGGTTCAAAAGACCTGCACTACTTGGTGCCTGCTTCTGTTTTTTTATATCTTGAAAAAACTTTACATAAAGCACTACCTAATCTTGTAGATTGAGAACTGCCTCATTAACGTAACTGCCTCTAATCCTGTATCACTAACATCATAGAGGTAGGATTTACAATACAGAGAAAAATCACATTAGATAACAACATAATGGACAATCACACACTACTGGGAATCATAGACTAGCCAAGTTGACATATACTTTTGGGAGAGACAGCTCAATCCATGACAGCCATAAGGATAAATGAAGTCTCATATGCTGCAATATGGATCAACCTTAAAAACATGCTGACCAAAATCTGTCACCAAAGGACAAATAATACCACTTATATGAACCCAACCCACTGCCATCAAGTCAATTCCAACTCATAGTGATCCTACAGGACAGAACAGAACTGCTCCGTAGAGTTTACAAGCAGCACCTGGCAGATTTGAACTGCCAAACTTTTTGTTAGCAGACATAGCACTTAACCACTACACCAACAGGGTTTCCACCAGTTAGATGAAATACCTAAAATATGCAACCATACAGAGATTAAAGTTTATTGGCGGTTACCAGGGGTCGATGTGGGGAGGAGGAAGGGAGAGTCATTCCTTCAAGGTCAGTGAATATCTGTTACAGGTGAGAGAAAAATGTCGAAACATAATGACGATGGTTAAAACTTCCCACCACGAGATTAGATAGTTACTTACAGAGATATTTTTCTGGAGGTCAGAGGAAAGTTCAGGGCTAATATATATCAATAATCATGTTATCAGAGGAAATGTAAAATAAAAAAGTAGCTATGGTAAAAACTAAAATAATATTCTGAATATGTACATTAGTAAGAGCTACTACGTTCTGAAAGGCCCCACCCTGATGTGCCAGGACTCTTCTGTGCACCAGAGCCTGCCCCCATCGGGCCAGTCATAAACCACCCTGCTCCAGCCCGGATGAGGAAGGAAGGACAACTCTGCAGGTGGGCTTTATGGAAATGAACGGCTTGTGGTACACAAAGTAAGAAGGCAACGTAGTGGAAAGGAGGCACTTGTAAAATCCTGGGAGCATAAGAAAATATTACCAAATGTCTGGATTTTTTGTGTTTATGAGAATTTTTTGGTATGTGAGAAAGAAACCAAGTATTTCTAGATTTTTTTGCTTTACAAGAAAGCTCAATTCCCAATAGGGCTCAACTGTTTCTGTCAGGCATGATTTTTACATTACAGGATGAATTAGAGGCTGAACTAGCCTCACAAAAAAGGGAACTGGAGCCTCTTTCCACATGTAAATATCTTGTCCTTCAGTAGCAGCATGGTAAAAAAATAACCTCCCTGAACCACTTGAACGAACTTCAAAAGGAACTACGACCACTCACCTGGATACAAGCCAGAGGCTCGTTTGTCCAAATCGAATAGCCTCCAACTAAATATATTCTTCCATTATGGACAGCAACTCCAGATTCGTTTTGGCCTAAAGTAAAGAGAATTGAATAAAAATTAAAATATAAATCCATCTTCCTGCATGTTTTAATTAACCCCTTTGCCACTGAGGGACTGAATTTCCTCCTGTGGTACACTCGTATATCCAAGCGGATTTGGGTAGCAACTAATCACTGCCTCCCGGTACTCAGAAGAATTAATGCAAGAATCTGCGTCAAGTCAGAACCAAGTCAAAACACTTATTCACCAAGTTAGTAAATACAGCAACAATAAGCCACACAGAATTAACAGTCTGCTATTATATGTTATTAATCTGTAGTGCTGGAAATGAGGTGTATTTTAGAAATGCAAAACACCTCTTGTATCTGCAAATGCTGTTAAGGCACTACGTATATTTGTAAAGTCCCAGCTGCAATCCCAAACAGTCAGTAAAACAGCCATGCCCATTGCCCACCCCAAATGAAGATAAATGGCAGAAAAGGCTGATAAAGTTACTACCCTTTCTTTCTTTACATACACAACACTTTTAAGATTATATTAAAATTTTTGAGTTGGGACGAGCCTGGATAATCCCTGGATACTGATAGACCAAAATGATGAAAAGCTCCCCTCCTCCCATTTCAAAAAGAAGACAGAATAACTACCACATGTTCTTCCCTGGAGGCCATCAGAGAGTGAGATAGTCTCTTTTTTATTGATGGGCTGACACAGGATTGACTGGGGTAATAAATAAGCCCAACGCTATAGCAGGCAGAATCACGGGATGTGGAGGGGATGGAAAAGGTGGTACTACAGCAACCTGCAGAGAGTTAAGTACTTGTAGGCAGGCTGCAAAAATCATTTTGCAAAATCGGAATCTCAGCATAAAGCATCCAAGCCTCTCATCCGTTACACTCCCACTACTGCCTGCCCCCAGCCAACTACTGTGAGTGACCAAGTGCCTGCTCCACATATTAAAAAGTCTTCAGAAACGATTTCCCTGTTAGTAGAACATCCTGGAAGGGATCTAATTGCTTACTCATAATGCAAGATGACAGAGGGAGAAAAAGTTTTCAGTTCCATAAAGAAACATCAGGGGTAAATAATTCCCTGCTTTTCTTTTATTCCCTTTGGGATGAGGATAAGGTTGAGCAATCTGGGTCCCACCCGTGGTACTGCCCTGTGGCAACAACTAAGTGGGTATGTGTGGCCAGAAGTGTGGTAAGCTGTGCATAGAGCCGTTCTAAGGGTTAGCTTTTAGGAGGACACAGTTGGAACGAATATTTGACAGTGTCAAATAAGACAGACTCTTTTCTGGAACTTCTGAACTCAGGAAATGAAACCGGACTAAAAATAGACACTCAGAAAAAAAGGGGAAAACCCTCAACAAGATGGATTGAAACATTGGCTGCAACAGCACGTTCAAGCCTAACTGATCGTGAGGATGGCACAGGACACAGCAGTGTTTCCCTCTGTCCTACATGGGGCCCTTACAAGTCAAAAATGACTCCATGACACCTATCATGAACAACAAAAGCAGTGAGAAGTCAAAGTGCACCCCTTCTGTAGAGGGTTAAGAACTCGTTCAGCCTCTGATCCCGCCTATTGGTATCAATCAAAGTTCCTATGTGAACACTGGTTAATGATAATGGACTTTCTTAGTCACATGACAACATGCATACAAGGCCTTCAGAAACACTAGCTACTGAACCACCTGAGTCAAGTTTTGCTAGCACCTCTTTGGTTAATAAAAGCAAGTTGTTTACCACCATCAAGTCCACTTTGACTCCTGGTGACCCCATAGGCATCAAAGTAGAACTGGGCTCCATATTATTACAACTGGGCTCCACATATTACAACTCTATTTTGCAACTTACTGAAAGGCATTTCTTCTTGTTTGGGTTACACTTTATAGAATAGTTTTCAGTTTGTAAGAGGAGGCTAATTTTTTGGAAGCAGATCACCAGGCTTTTCCTCTGAGGTTCCTCTGGTAAACTCAAACCTCCAAACTTGCAGTTAGCTACTGAGCATGTTAACAATTTGCACCACCCAGGAACTCCTTTACCACCACAGACCTAAAATTTAAAGATATGCTAATGACGACAGCATCTTAGAGAACAATTTTGGCAAGATTTTGAATCTCTGCTTTTAATTTACTTATTTAATCAAAGATACTTGCCGGTTAACAAGTTGAAATTACAGCGTGTCCACTGGTCAGTGTCTATGTTATAAGAATCTATATGCCGCACAAGGATACGGTCATTATTGTAGTCTAGGTCATTGCCTCCAAGAACATAAAGCTTCCTTTGGACAGCAGCCATGGAATGATAGACCCTTCTCTGCAGCATGGGGCTGCGGCTTATCCACTTATCCTGAAAAAGGAAATCAAGATCAATTTTATTAGTAGGAGACCTCCATGAAGACAATGTCAGTGGGTACCGCAGCAGTGCAGGAGAGTCTAATGTTTATCAGTTAAATATCCTACCTGAATGTCTGTTTTACACATTGAAAGATACTAACTTCCTATGTGAGAACAAGTGCAGAAGAACCACATATTACAACTCTATTTTGCAACTTACTGAAAGGCATTTCTTCTTGTGTGGGTTACACTTTATAGAATAGTTTTCAGTTTGTAAGAGGAGTATATGAGAATACAGAAGTCTGCGTTGTGGCTCCTTCATAATTCAGAGATCTTACTCAAGTAAATTATGTAAGAGTAAAAGGCCATGAACAGCCCTATTGTGTACAGAAGTGTAATAAGTAGAAAAACAGGCTTTGGAGTCTGTTATCTTGACCGATTTACTTAACGTCTCTATATCTATTTCTTCATCTTTAAAGTCCTTTCAAGACCCAATTATTTTCTGCTTTGATTTTGTTGTTGTTGTTACCACGTGTTTTCATTAATGGAAGCATGGTGAATCATTGAATGTTGTTGGATTTTTGATAGGTACTATAGAATTTTTTTTCACCCCCACCACCAAACATATCCTCTGAGTTCCAAAGGACAATTGTCCCATTAATTCTACAACCATTGTACCCTAAAATTCAGAGGGACATATGCTATCCCATAGATTAGTATTCAAAATTTGTTTCCTACCAAAAATATGCACACCTCATACAACATCTTATAGAAACAATAATTTGCAGCATGTACCCATTTTTTTCACTTTCAAACATTCGTAAAGGCATCTGCCTTGTGGCAGTATGCATTATCAGTGGGAAAAGAGCTTCTCAGTGATTCTGAGAGGCAGAAAAAGTGAGCAGGCAACTGTGTGACCAAAGTCATGAAAGGTGGTAGGTAGGTATTATCCTTACTATGACCAAGAAAGAATAGTCAGGACCTGAGCACGTCCTTGGACTCAAGGTGCCTGCACTGAGAACCTTGTAGACCCAGGGTAGACTGATGCCAAGACATGAAGATTCCAACAAAAGCTGAGCTCACAGATGTTGCAAGGAGATAAAGACCTTCCCCTAGAGTTGACACCTGAGTTCAGACTTCCAGCTTCCAAAACCATAAGAATAACTTTATTAAAGCCACCTGCTTGGTGGCATTTCTGTTATAGCAGCACTAGATAACTACCCTACAAAGGTGCTGTGAAGCTTAAATGAGGTAATACACATACATCATTTAAAATGATGCCTGGCACTTAATAAACCTCCAATCAACATTAACTTTTTAAAAGTTCTTGTGATGATAACCACTGACTACCAAGATGATCCTAAACTAGTTTTTTCCAAAATTAACCTTATTGAGTCAGTTGAAGAGCTAAGATTTGGTTCAGTAACAAACCTACTGAACTGTATTAGTATCACAACTTTCTTCAAATATTTATCATTACACCTTCTTACAAATTTGGAAAATTAATTTCTAGACACACATTTGTTTGGATAGAAAGTCAAGTTGCTGAAACTGTAGGGAATGATGAGATCTCTAATTTTGGTTCTAGACCACTCTTAATAAGAAATATAAGCTCAACCTACCTTAAAATAGACCTTCAATTTAAAATGGCATGTTAAATGTTAAATTAGATGAAAATGAAACATGCCTTTAATTTTAATCCCCAAAGTAAGTAATCAAGAGGTAAACAAACATTTCCATTCTACACAGACACTAAGCATACAGAAAGAACCCAAAACCCAGATCCATTCTGCCAAGAGAAATTTGGATTTCAACAAGTTACATTATGTTTTGAATAAACAGAATTTCACCAGTTCACAAAGCTTTAGGGGAAAAAAAAAAATCATGTGCTCTATAAACACTATTTCATTTATATAGGTGTTTCTACTAACTTTTTTCTAATTTCTCTTTAAAAGATACACTTTAAAAAAAAAAGTGGCTTGCAGAGTTTGAAAGGCTTGGATTTATCTGCTCCTGTTTTCAACATGTCACAATAAGAATTGCCTTGCAGTCAAATATCCAATGAAACAGCTTGGCCTTTCTTTCAGTTTGCTGAGAAATATCTTTAACACGTTACAAATAAGTGAATTTAACTTCAAACCATGATGATGCTTTCTTTAGGTATTTTCTATGAGGAAGCCCACTTCAGTATTAGGAATCAATGCTTGCATTAGCAGTCTGTTCCCTTGCTACAAGAGTATGGATGCCATCTGGTTTGCAGAGCCTGCCTGCATCCCCTGATTATATCTTTAGCTTCCTTCACTGCAGTGCCTGCCAGGTGAGCTGCCAACCCACTGCAAAGGCGCAGAAACAGAGGGGGCTTGTGGGGTCGTTCCTAATAAGCTAGCGTGTGAATACTAATCAGTGTTGGGGAAGCAGAGGTCACCCTAGCCTGCCTGCTGGCAGGTAGCAATGTGCTCTGTGGCAGATGGCAGGCATTATCGACTCTCCACAAAGGCCTAGAAAAGAAATAAGTAACAGGGCTGAATGATAGAGTTATTGAGATTCTGAGCAAGATGCAAGCAGATGTGATGTTTGCCAGTACCCACTGTACACAATATGCCGGCAGAATTTTTAAAAGGAGCATGTGTGTACAAACATGAAACAGAACTCATTTGAGAGAACATTAACACCTTCTTCCTCTTTAACCACATGTGCACCAAACTTGAGCAGCTGCCATTAATGATCCCTACTGGGACAGCTGACCCATGGATATGTCGTCCCTGAAATCTACAGCTTATAAATGACATCAGGAAACATGTTTACAATGGAGAAACACCTTCTATAAATTCAGAAACTAAAAAGATACCAAACAGATTAAGGTCATTCTTGGCACACATTTGATGGCCAATCCTGACTTAGACTGCCATTGCCAACCTGTTGTTTCATGGCCCATTGGGTCAAATGATAAACTCCAAAACTGAACAATTTGGGAATATTTACAAAATCATGACAAGTACTTACATTGCTAAAATCATAGAAATGGCAAAATTCAGCAGATACCTGCAAAGACCACTAGTGTTTTTGTGAAAAATCACTAAATGTCCGTGAGAAGTTGACCAAAAAAAAGAGGCAGTCATCTTCATAGTGGTTCCCATTCTGACCTCAGCTGTTAGGTGAAAATTCACACAAACTCTTCAGATACTTGTACTTCAGACTTGTCCTATGTGCTGCTCTACCTTTGGGAATAAGGAAACCATGTTCTCCTTGTAGAAGGACCCACCTTCTAAAAGGATATGGAACAGGACAAATTGTTTCTTCAAAGGCTTCTGAATTATGAGCCGCCTGTGAAGCAATGGGATTGCAGAATACTTTCAACTCATCAACAAATTCTCCCTTGTTTTCTACATGAGCCAAACTGTGAAAGAGTTAAATACTGCATACAGCATGAAACTAGAGAAGCTGAAAATTTCTGAATTTAAAAGAATAAACACAATTTATGTACATGCTTCTTTTTCTCTTTGTAGGCTTAGCATGCATGTGTCCTGTGCATAGACTTGGCATTCCAATGACTAATTATTGTGGAAATCTCTTAAAATTAATTTTAATTAATGAGCTTTTCTTAACTGTTTCTTACCTGGTTAGGTTCATACACCATTAGTCTGTTCTGATACTGTGCTGTGTTAGTTACTCCACCTGTAATGCATTAACACATGTGAAAGCTTTTCATGAATAAGAAACAAGATATTCCAACAGAAGAACGAGATACAATTAAAGGAAAATTAGCTACTGCTGTGGATCTGTTTGTATACCCTCCTGGTGAACACATGACATAATTAAGAAGCTTATTGTTACCACATTTTCATTTTCAAGAAACGTTTCAGAAGCAATCCAGTTAAGAGCAAGCAACAAGTATGCTGAAATTACTAATTATGGCAAAGTGATCTGTGTGGCCAAAGAGGCAAAAAATGCAGGGAAGAAGGGTGGTGAAGGGAGGAGTCGATATATGCTCGGGACACAGATGTAAGGAAAATTCTCATCCTTACCTAGAATGGCAATTTTATAGCTCTAGGATTCTGTACACCAAAACTGTGACATCTTGACATATTTTTGGAACATCCATATATAAGAAAAAGCATTACTTACCAAAAGGGAGCTAGAGCAGTGCTGCCCAATAAAATATAACAAGAGCCACAAGTACAAATCACATATGTGATATTAAATTTTCTAGTAGCCACATTAAAACAGTAAATCAAATTTAGTAATACCCACTACTGTTGAGCTGATTCCAACTCACAGCTACCTTACAGGACAGTGGAGAACTGCCCCACAGAGTTTCCATGGGGTGCCTGGTGGATTCCAGCTGCCAACCTTTTGGTTAGCAGCTGTAGCTCTTAAACATTACACCACCAGGGTTTCCAAATTTAGTAACCCCGGTAGTGTCATGGTTAAGTACCACAGCTGCCAAGCAAAATGTCGGCAGTTTGAATCCACCAGGGGCCCCATGGAAACTCTATAGGATAGTTCTACTCTGTCCTGTGGGGTTGCTATGAGTCGGAATCGACTTAACAGCAATGGGGTTGAATTTTTTTGTAAATGTTATTTAACTTTATATAGCCAAAATATTACCGTTTCAACGTGAAGTCAGTATTAAAAATTTTTATATATTGTACTCTTGTTTTCATAGTACTATCTTGAAATCCAGTGACTATTTGAAATGATGTATTTCAATCCAAATTAGCCACATTTCAAGGGCTCAGTAAACCATAGTATGGTTAAGATATTGGACAGTACGGATCTGGAGTTCTCCAGTGCAGCTGCCAACATACTAGAGCCAACATTTTTAAAGCCCTTTTGACAAGTACTCATATCTAAGAACCCTGAGACCTTCTGCTTAACCTTGACCACTAAAATTTCAGCACACTGCTAAGTAACTTTTATTTGTGCTCATGCTAGGTTTTACTGAGGACAGTAAAACCTAATATTATTAATTGTACTTTAATTTTTATCATCAGATGGGAAGAATCTCTAAAAAATAACAAATAAAACAGAAAATAATCCCAGTAGATAATAAGTGTTAGGCAATAAAATAACAGAAGTATGAGGAACAACAATAAAAAATCTTCCTTAAGAAATATTGCCTTGTATGCAATTCCAGACCCTGCTGTAAAACCAGTAACATTCTTACTTGAGTAAGTATCACAAACTAGCAGCTAATTTTGCAATAAAGATCTAAAATTGAGCCACATTGAAAAGGCTTCCTATGGGAATTCTTAGTGCTTAAAAATGAGTACTGCTACAGTGCAAATAGTCTGTACAGTTCACCACTATCAATTCCATGACCAGGAGTCAAGCCAAGCAGAATACAGGGGATTAGTACCTAATCCTCAACTGTGCTGAAATCATCAGTCAATACTAAGGGCTATGTAAAGAGAAGGTAACCTATCCAGGACAATCATTAATCTCTTACTCAATCCCAGTAAAGAGATTGTATCTTTCATGTAATTGGCCATGGCTATTATTAACTGGAAGGCTATTTTTATTTTCTCTGAAGCTTGCAGCCACTTTTAAGAGCAATGAAAGCTTTGTCAGTGGTGGACATCTAATAAACTTCCTGCCCTCAAAGAAAGTCTTCCCTGGATTTCCTACTGGATGTGTCTTTTCTAAAATGAAAGCAAAGAAGAAGAAAAAAAAATCAAGTTTAAGAAAGCTGAGGTTGAAATACCTACATAGAGTCAAGCTGTTTGTCAGAATAAATATAGAGGTGTGTTTGTTTTTCACTCCTAAACTTCCCTTTCTTATCTGATTAAAAATTGAATGTTCAATAATTCTTTTTCAGCATAACTACACAAGAATCATCAAATCTATTGAAGCCTCACAAGTCTTCAAGGTTAAAATGATTGCCAGTACTTCTGCTCTGGGTCGTAACCACCAGATTAATGACCAGCTTGCCTATAATCATTCCTCCAGCTGAGAGGGAACAGGGGGTAAAGCTTCCACCCATTATTTTAAAACTTCAAAGCCTTCCCTACTTATTTTAGAAATATGGGAGAGAATTAGTATCTTCTGCAGTAAACTATCTGTTTATGACTCTACTGGAAAATATTTACACTACTAGAGGTATCAGACTTCACCAGTTATAGATTAAATGTACAGCCAATGGATTAGAATATAGCTATTACTTCTCCTCTCCCAACCAGGGTGTGCAATTTATCTCTCTGCTCTTCAGAATTATTATTTACTGTCTTCCACGGGCGTATCTATAATACATTTTTTTTTCCTTATTCTGCACTCAGTAATTAGATTTCCTACCCATGCAAACAGATTTTCATTCATATAATAGTGTTCGGAAATGAGATACTGGGTTCCAAGTTGAGAGTAAAAATAAAAGTCCCCGTCACTTACTTGGTTGATTATCTCTAGGATGTTAAACCACAGGAGGTGCCTGGAAAACCTAGTGCTGTAACTTGCACCAAGTCAGGATTGTAAAAGAAAACCTTGAAAATTAATTCTGTTGCTTTCTCCTTAGAAATAATTTACAAATGAGCACATAAATAAAACCATTTCTTCCCATAACAAAAAGGAAAAATAAGCATCCAAGTTTGCAGCCCACATTTCGTTCGCAGCTTGGCTCAAAGCTTTATCATTGCATTCCCTTCACATAACACTATTCACTTGTAGATTAATCTGCCGAAATGAGATGCTAAGGATTTGCATACAGATTTGACTATACAAAAATAGATATGGAATTAATAACAGTCTCTATATGTTTTAATTTCTCCTAGACTGGAGTACCCTTGCCTGCAGCAGTATTCTTGGCTTTGGAAGTCATCAAGCTGATTTGTCTGCTCCGGGTTATGATGCCCCATGCTGCTATAGTGTCCCCGGCAATCAAAGCACTTGCAAAGATAGATTCCATGCCTTCCTCTCTATCGAGTGTATTTTATAGATTGGCAGTTTTGATCTCCCCCACCCCACCCCAGGGGGGACAATCTGCATCTTAACAGCTTTCTATAGATACATCTGTCATTAAATATGCCATCTCGGATCAGCATTCATTTTTAAAAGCAAGTTTTTCACAACTTTGAAGTGCCACAGTCAAAGTTAAGACTTTTCAGCCAAAATTGAAAATGAATAACCCTGTCTTCTACTTCTGAACTGTGACTTAAAGATATACTGCAGGTTCCCCCAAAGTCAAATAAGTCTTTAAAAACTGCCAGAAGGAATGAAAAGTTACCATCATGCTACCAGCAGTGAGAAAAGCTTTCTATCATCAAGACAAGAGTAAAGCATTTTTTCTTAAGCTTCTCTGTACAACTCACCACAAAATGTTGTGACAGATAGATGAGTGCCCACCGGAGAGACGATGACAGGTGACTGCCAAACAAGCAACCTTTGTCTGTCTCTGTTACCAAGAATTCATCCATACAGAGCTCGAAAGCAACAACTGGTCAACCCTGGCAGTGTCCATATACAATACAGGTGTTTAGAAAAACTGCTCTCATTAGACTTTGGTCAGAATGGATTGTTGGAAGACTCTGCTAACTGTGTTTCTTCAAGGACAGAAAACACCTCTTGATAACAGTGGTCCTATAACTAACCTCTTTGGGGCAGAAAAGCCTGTGGTACCGAATACAAGGCTAGTGCATGCTGGGACAGAACAGCATGCACAAAACTGATCATCACCATGATCGTGCTCTTAGGAGGGGGAGCTTCAGTTGGAATTCTGCCAGCAAATTCAGGACAGTGGAAGACCATCGCAGTGACTCTGCAAACCAAAAGGGAAGTTCAGTATATCACTGGGGTGGTTCGTTTATGGACATCTCTTACTATTTCCATGAAACGTAAAAAAAGACTCTGTACAGGATATTGAATTAATCAGTGAATAAAGTGTGTAACCTAAAATAGATATTTTGTATCTCTTTTTAAAGAGCTATTTAAACTACCAATTTTAGAAGTTACCAGGTGGCACAGTTAGTTCAGTGTTTGCTGGAAACCCTGTGGGGAAGTTCTACAGTGTTTTACAGATTCCTTTGAATTGGAATTGACTCAGGAGCAACAGGTTTTTTGTGTTTTAATGATTGCTGGGAGAAATACAACCAGAATGCCCTTATAATTGACAAAGATGAATTTTGGCTCACTTGCCTTTGACATGTCATCAGTAAAGACTGCGAGAAGAGGACGTTATGGTTGGTAAATTACACGGTCAGCTAAAACAAGGGAAACCCTCAATGAGAAGGACTGACACGACAGCCAAAACGATGGATTCAAATCTACCAACAACTGGGAAGGTGGCACAGACACCAGGCGTCTTTCCATCCTGTTACACATGAGGTCAGCATGAGTCAGAGCTGCCTGGAAGCCAATGAATGACAGACTGCTATTTTACAGTGTGTAACCCTTTCAGAGAACAGCAGTGTTCTAAGCATTCCAGAGTAGCTCCATATTATTAGAGTTTATCTGACCTTTTAATTTTATATTGCCAGCATTTACACTTTGGTAGTGTGGCTCACTTGCAAAGCCACATGAAAAATTTGGAGAACCACAGAACTGACACTATTTTTGTGCCCTGAGCCCTGAGAAAAATAGTTCAGCAATTAAAGACAATCAAATAATTGTTGATACTAAACAAATCTCCATGTACAATTGTTCTTCTGAGTCTAATTTATTTTCAGCTGTATGTCATTTGGAATTTATGTCTTGTTACAATTTAAGCATCTTTTTCAGACCTCTTTTAAGGTGATAACTAACTCATTTATGTGGTTTAGCGGAAAAGTATCATGATTATAAAAATCACACAAATATCAAATTCCAGCTCTGTCATATTCTGTCTGTGTAATTTAGGGAAATCACTTAACCATTTCAAGTCTTATTTCCTGGGGAATAATGTGAGGGTAAAGTCAGTTTAGGATTAAGGCTTTCTTCATTATTTTTGGAGAATATGGGTGAGTTGCTTGTTTTCTTCCCTTCACACCATATAATTCTTTCTAAAACAGTATAGAATGGCTCACATATGTTTGGCTTCCATCTCAGTCAGTGTCGGAGTGGTTTTGTTTTAAACTGCAGCCAGGGAGCAGTGACGGCTGGAATGGAAGTGAGAAAAAGAGAAACTACTGGAGACACCCTGGTTGCATACTGCTTAGGTGCTCCAGCTGCTAACTACATGGTCAGCAGTTCAGATTTGCCAGGTGCCTCTTTTAAACTCTATGGGGTAGTTCCACTCTGAACTAGCGGATTGCTACAAATCAGAATCAACTCTACAGCAGTCGGTTTGGTTTTGCTTTTGAGACACCTGGTTACTGGAATCTATGTGATCAACAAAGATTTTATTCCTAGGGGACATTTTAATTTACTATGAACTGTTAAGCTGACACGTCAAATTGTTAAGCTCCAAACCTCTAGGGTCACTGTAAGTCAGCAGTGGATCGTTTTTAAACCTCTACCAAGTAGGTGGCTTCCTCCTGTGGTAGCTGCCTCCAGCAGCACAACAGGCATTCTTCTCCCTCCAGTAATCCTTGAGCCCTACATGACCACCTAACAGGGATCCCAGCATGCTGAATTCCTTTCAATACATTCCTTTTGGGGACTGCCAAGCTAAAAAACTTTCCATGGTAAGTGAATTCAAGGATCTGCCTTCTCTGATTCTCTGCTGAGCACCACCAAAAACCGGGAGAGAAATGGATCATCGTTATTTTATGGTTTCCAATCACGGTATGGGTTCTCAACACTTTTCAACTTTCTTTACTTGTCAGTTGCTTCTCTATTGTTTCTTAGAAGCTTTTCCCAAAATGACTCTTCACGGGCCTTCTACCTAGTCCTCACCCTGCATAATCCCAACAGATGACCCTGTCCATTACTTCAATCCTTCAATTTGAACCTTCTGTTCCAGAAGCTTCACTCTTGCCTGCTAGTCTCATACTCACAGCCTGGGCTTTCTACCCCCCTCTCCTCATCTCTCTCACTGATGTACTGTGAGCACCTCCTTCCTTATGGTTGCTGTTAGAAATGGAAGACATGCAGCTCCTCAGACAAAGGCTGAACTGGTATATAACACATGAAATGATACTGATGGAGAATGTCCTTCTGGGCTTCAGCAGACACAGGAAATTAATGAGGCAGCTCCTGTCGGGAGGCAAGAGGACAGAGAGGGGACAGAAACTGTTTAAATAGTCACGGGAAACACAGGGTAGAGGGGAGAAGTGTGCTGTCACAGTGTGGGGACAGCAGCTGGGTCATGCAGCAAAGTCTAAGTTTCTGTATAAGAAACTGACTGTAAACTTTCACTTAAAACGCAATGAAAAAATAAAAAAAGAGAAGCTGTGGTTCTCCACTCTAAGTCTGAGAAGGTAATTTGAAGAAGGTGAAGACGTTTAGGTGAAGAACAGCGGGTGAGAGAGCAGAGCTCAGTGGTCAGGTGTAAGAGCACGGAGACAGCACAGCTGTGCCAGGTGCGCTGAGTGCGCACCCCTGTCAAGCCCTCCCATCAGCTCAGCTCCCACAGGACTCAGCTGCCCTGCACAAAATGGAACACCAGCTGCCTTCATCTTGGCAGGTCAGAGAGCAACAGAATCACTGAGATGATTGGACCACGAAGTCCAAGCGTAAGGATAAAAAAACAAAAACAAACCCATCGCCATCAAGTCGATTCGAACTCTCACGAATAGGAAGAGGTTAAAGGGTAAGAAGCAAGTAGACACTGGACTGCAGGACTAGTCAGGCTGAAGGCTTTGCCATCTTTTGTGAAAACTTTCATGCTTCCTGTACTAATTAACTATGCCTTGCCTTCTATTACTTCTGTACCTCAAAAAGACTTGTGTCATCACATGTCATATTTGTTTCCAAGTCTGTTCCTCTACTGAACTGCAAGTCCCCAGTGCACAGTCTGTGTCTTATTCTACCTTGTAGCTCCAACACTAGCTAGGCACTGCTACTGTTGAATGGCTTCTGACTCACGGTGACCCTCTAGGACAGAGCAGAACCACCCTAGGGAGTTTTCAAGGAGCAGCTGGTGGATTCAAACTGCTGACCTTTTGGTCAGCAGCCATAGTTCCTAACCACTCTGACATCAGGACTCCAAGTCCCTTTAGTAGGTCTGAATAAAGTTATTTAAAATAGGGTAACAAAAACTTCATATAAATGTAGTCAAGATGAATGTAAACATATCTTCCAGGGTGTTGAAAAAACTATAACAAAAGTTCATTCATTAATGAAATCTCAAAAACTCCTTGACTGTCAGCTCCTAGAAGACAGTATGTTTACTGCATTAATCTTATTTATCTATAACCAGCACCTGTAACTCGTAAAGACATAGCAGTCTTTACTAAGAAAGTACTAAATATTACTTTTGAGTAAATGCAATAACGTTCAGCTTTTATAGTTTTAAAGCACTAATCTGTAGTTAGTTACTTGTTATCTTGCTGCCATTTGATAAAAAGGAAAACTATTCTGCAAAAAGAGCTCAGGATTAGTTTTCACTCTCACACACGTTTTTAGTAGCTCACTAATGATTCCTTTACATAGCAGTCATTTAAAGTGTGTTGTGGAGGAGTGCAGGACACAAAGCTGCAGTATTAACTCTTATTTTACTTCTATGTTGCCCATTTAATATCAAAATCACATGGAGCATTTCGTGGACTGATTCACAATGTCAAATCCTACTACCAAACCAAATGTGTTGCTGTAAGTAGCTTCTGACCCATATCGACATTATGGGACAGGGAGAACTTCTCCAGTGGGCTTCCAAAACTGCAGTCTTATGGGAACAGACTGCCACGTCTTTCTCCAGAGAAGTGGCCAGCAGGTTTGAACTCTTGACCTACATTTAGCAGCTGAGCACTTAACCACTGGCCACTAGGGCTCCTTTCAAATGTTACTAGAGCCTATAAAATTTCATTGTCTCTAATAAATAAGAAGCAGCTCCTTGGGAGACAGATCTGGCGATCTGCTTCCATAAAGATTGCCAAGCCAAGCCAAGCGCCTTCAAGTGGGAATAAAGATTACAGCCTTAAAACCTCTATGAGGCAGCTGTGTTCTGTCCTATAGGATTGCTGTAAGTTACAACAGACTTGATGGCAATGGAATTAACATCTTAAATGAAATATTTAATGGCTATATCCACACACCCCGACTTTCTGAATTCCTCTGTTTCACTTTAAAAACTACAGACAAATTTCAAGGTGCCCTGACTCCAAAACAGAGAGTGAGTGCATGCTAGAAATGTTGTCTCTAAAGAAGCATTCATTTTATATTCTACAGAAGAGAAATAAGCCCTGAAATCCACACTCCAAATTCTGTACTACCTTTACTTCAGACAAGGCTTACAAAACACCACAAGGATGCCAATGACCTAATGCCCCATCAGTTAAAACGGAAATACTTGATTATTTAGTTAAAGAATAGCCTCAAACATTTCCATCTCCAGTAACTCAGGTTAACACTTCTAAAGCAGCAACAGTGTGAAATATAGCTGTCTTTTTTTTAGGAGGCCCATTAGCAAATCTAGTCACCCGTCCTTATCCACGATTCACAATTGATTTATTATGAGCTGGGTCTGAAGAAAGAGGCAGATGACTGAAGGTATTAGAAATGTCACTGGTGATTTTCTCTTCTTTCCAGTTAAAGGTATTGTACTGTACATAGGAAAGTGAGTTTCTCATTTCAAGTACACAGTGGGGAGAAACAAACCTGAGAGGATCATAACTGCTTTCATTAAGTGTGGTTAACACGGGCCACATACATTAGTGCAAATGAAGAACAAAGAAAATGTATTTCTTTACACAGCAGAAGAAATTCACAGTGATACAGCACTACAATCTGCAGCACACTGGTACATTTAATAAAACAGAAAAAGAAACATACACACTCACATTGAAAGCGAAGTATGCTTGATATCAGAAAGACAGATCCAGCCAGTCTATGATAAACTTCTATGCTTTCTTAGGACAGATCTCACTAAACAAAAAACAAACCCACTGCTGTCAAGTTAATTCCAACTCATGGTGACCCTAAAGGACAGCGCAGAACTGCCCCTTTGGGCTTCCAAGGAGTGCCTGGTGCATCTGAACTTCAGACCCAGCTACAGCTCTTAACCACTGTACCACCAGGGTTTCTGACCTCACTAAAGGTGTTAATTGGTCATGTAAGGGAAACTCCAGCATTTTTTAAAAGCTAGTTTCACAGCCTCTCCACCTCAAAACAAACAGTATTTGTTAAAACATTTATGAAAAATTCATACAAAATTTAGAAAATGTAAGATAACATAAGCACATAACAATATGGAACGAAAGGAGTCAATGGAAGGAAAGTAAATTGGAAGAGTATATAAACTGCATTGATCTCATAGATTTATCGTTTTTTTAATCCAAGACAAGTACAGATCTGTTCCTTCTATTAGCAAAGACTTGATCGGTAGCATAGTTGGAAGTTTCTTCAGCAAAGCTAGCTAGATATACTCCTGGTGGTTATTAGTTATTCTTGAAGGAGCCCTGGTGGTATAATGGTTTAGTGCTTGCCTGCTAGGCTTAACACTGGGGGCATGAATGCAACAGCAGCTCCACTGGAGAAAAGAGGTGGCTACCTGCTCCTTCAAGATTACAGGCTAGGAAACCTTACAGGATACTTCTACTCTGTCCTGTAGGGTCACTACTCTGAGTTAGAATTAATGTGACAGCACACAACAATACAACATACTTAAAGAGAATGGGTAGCCAGATAGATGAGGCTTTTATTTACATACATCCATGTATACTAATATTCACACTGATATCTAATGTTTATATGGTGTTTAGGACCAATAATCCCTGGGTCAACTTCATTTATCTCCTCTGGTCCTTAGTCGAAATTAAGTTAACTTGTTGATTTATGGAGCACTTAAATACTGACTTGAGCTAGGTTTCTTGAACAAAATAACAACCCACAAATGGCCAGGAATGGAGGCACTACTCAAAGAAGCCAAACCAACTGCTGTCCTGCTTACTTAGGACAGTGGATGAAAAAAAAAAAAAAAACCAGGTCGAATCCAAGTGAGTTTACTTTAAATACAAGGAAGAATTTTTTTTCAGAAAATGTGTTTAAAAACTAGAGAGAATCTGAGAAAACTTACAGGTGTACTTAAAAGTGATTGACTCTTCTAATCACAAACCTCTGAAAGTTACTCTTGGTTTTTTGGTTATTTGATTTTTCACTTTCTCTTTGTCCTTGATGACATAGAAATTAAACATGTTCCATTTGGATTACACAGTGAGTATCTTCTAAATTGAGCTAAGAAGCAACCTTCTTCCCTGATAGAGCAAACCTTTCTCTATTGAAAAAGGAGGTTCTTCGCAACAACAGAACTAGAAACATGGGTTGGTAATATGGTGTTGGTAGCCTATGCCTCACAAGTTTCTTCTATACAAGTCCAAAGGTATCCAGGAGGGCTTTATGGGTCTCAGTGTCCATATTCACTCAGTTTTCAATCTATCAGTGGAAAATCGTTACCACTTACCGAGTTGGTCACATGGTGATTAGCACACAGCAGAACTTAAAGAAAACAAGAGTCCTGTCCAGTTTGGGCACTGACCTGTGAAATAATCTATTTGGATGCATTATAGCGGAGTCTACTCACATGTGACTGTTATCTGAGCATGAGGTGAAGAGAACAAACTGTATCAATAAAAGGCTGTAGGTCTTTCAAAGAAAGTCTCTGATGAATTACCGGTCAAAGCCAAAATAATACTACCTATAAAGTTTTCTTAACAAAAAAAATCAAAACCAAATCTGTTCAAGCCTCTAATCTAATTACCAATGTTTAGGAAATGCTGTCAGATCCAACTCGACGGCACTTGGCTGGCTTGGCTGAGTACAAGGAAACATACCATGGAATGCAGGAAACTACAGACAACAAACAAACAAAAAACTGCAAGGAAAAAATAAGAGAAGTAGGAATCTACTGACTTAAAGGGATTTAAGAGATAGCAGACATTTGCAATTTGTGAACTTCACTTAGATTTCAATTTGAACAAACTGCTAAATACCATAAAACAGTTGAGTGTATCTAAACACTGACTTTATAGTTGAAGACAGTAGCAAAAGAAACTGATTGCTGTCAAGTTGATTCATATTCATAGTGACACTATAGGACATGATGGAACTGCCCCATAGGGTTTCCAAGAAGCAGCTGGTGGATTTCAACTACCAACCTTTTGCTTAGTAGCCACAGTCTGCCAGAGCTCTCAAACACTGTACCATCAGAGCTCCTTTGAAGACAGTAAGTAATTATTATTCATTTTTCTTCATGTTAAAGTGGTATTGTGGTTATGTCTTAAAAAATCCTTGTAAATCTAGTAGACTTAACCAACTGAATTATTTAGATGAAATGATAGGTCTCAGGTTTCCCTCAAGATAATCTAAGCTGGGGATGGGATATGCAAGCAAACGGATAACAAGGCTGGCCATGACTAGGCAGGTGTTGAAGCTGGGTTATGTGTGCATGGGATTCTCTCTTTTTTCATAATCAAAAGTTTCTTGTTTTATTTTTAAGAAACAAAGACAAGAGTAAATTACAATAGAGTAAAACCAAACTGCCTGTCAGTAATCATTAAAAATGGGAGAGGAAACAGAATGAAGGATTATGTTGGCATGGGTAACTGCAATTCACAGATAATACAGAAACTTCATTATCTACAATAACTTAAATTCCTCGCCACAATGCAAAGCAGGGCTGTACCCTGGCAGCAAGATGGATTAAATGGACTTCTACTCCCTTTGCTTTGTCTTTGATGAAATGGATCCTGGGTGGGCAGCTCAGGGTGAAAGTAAAAGCAAAGGACCTGGATAAACCACAAACCATGCACTACAACCTATGAGTAATCAAGGGCTGATAATCTAAACAATAGGAGGTTTGGTGGAAACCCAGATGTCATGGGCCATTAACTTTCATCTTGAATTTTTACTCTACTAATCACTCATAGAAAGTCATTGAAAGGTCAATTACTTCCAATTACATTGCTCTCTATAGAGTAGGTGCTCAATAAATGACTGTTAATTAGCTAAAATGACATCCCTGGCTCAATCATTCAATTAACACATGGCCACATTACCAAAGCTTGATGTTTAAATTAATATCACAGTGACAAGTGTTTTTTTTTTTTTTTGGATACATCCAGTGTATGAAGTATGTTCTACCTGATATCCAAAGAAGACCATCAGCCACATATCCAGCGTGACATGAAAGGGACCGGTCAAAGGACTGCACAAACATCCACTTGTTCTTCTTGGGGCAGTACCGCTCAACTGTAGGCAGAACCTGGCGCAGTTCATTCCTGCCCCCAACCGCATAGAGATACTCATCCATGGCACCCAGCACAAAATGCTCCCGGCAATTTTTCATGGGTGCTATCTCTGCCCAGGAATTACTGCGGGGATCATAGCGGCAGGCAGTCCTCACGGCACATGTCCGGCCACTAGCGTGCTCCACTTCCCCTCCTGCAACAAACAAAAAGTCTCCCATGACTGCTACACAGTGGTGGCTCCGCCCCACAGGCATGGGAGCCAGCTCGCTCCAGTTGGCAACAGCAGCTATGAGAGCATTCTCCTGATCCACAGGATTGAAGTACCGGAGTTCCTTGACTTTACAAATCTCACGTTTTTTCCCACCAATGATATACAGGGTGTCTGACTGAAACCGTGGTTTGGTCCTACCAGTCTGCCAGACAGGCTGGGCATAGATGCTCTGATGGTATTCCAGGGCCTCATTGACAAGGGCTGTTGCAGTCTCACTGGCTTGGACCAGGGGGTGGGACAGGGCAACTGTATGGAGAGTATCCACATCCATCAGGCCAAAACGGATGTACTGCAGGAGCTCATCCATGTACTGGTAGTGACAGTTGTGTTCCAACCACCTCACAGCTAGCTGAAACAGAGGGAGGTGATAGGAGAGAAGAAGACGAAAGTAAGAAAGAAAGAGCCAAATTTATAGGGAAGTCACCATGTGTTCTTTCAGATACTTGACAGTATAATTTTTTCCCCTTACAAACAGTGTAACATAAGAATATTTTGATACCAGCTAAGGATTATTTTTTTCCTGCATCAGCAGAGATCCAAAAGAACTCAAGATATTGCTGCAGGGATTGGGAACAATGTTAAGCAACACTGACAGGGGACTTACGGTATCATTTGGGGTGAATAACAATTGCTTTCCAAAGATTGGTAATACTGGCCTGTAATAGCCTGTTCTCTTACACTTCCTGCATTAGGGGCTTGGAACACAGCATCAACGTGAAATGTCAACAGTGTCATCACAGCTCAAGCACTACATGTCAACCCAGAATCAAGGGCAGTATCAACACAAGTAACATCTGAAAATATGATCATCTGAGACCACAGGGCACCCTTGAAAGAAAATCAATATGACACTAGTAGAATGATTTAGAAATAAAAAAAAAAAAAAAAAAAAAGGACTTTCTTTCTACCCCTTTGCTAGCTACAGCAGTCAGGAAACAAGAGAAGAAAAAGTAAGATTACCGCCTTTCAGTTTTATTTTTTTCCCTCAATTAGTTTCCATGTCAACATTTGTTACTTGCATATGGAAGATACTGGCCATTTGTGGGGGCAATTTGCACAGAAAACAGGATGGAGAAAAGATTATCCTTGTATTCTGGATACAACAACAGAATGTATCCTAAATGTTTTGTTTAAAAGGGAAGGAGTACAGTAAGACAAATTGAATTTCTCAAAATTAAACGGGACACACAGGACAAAAATAACAGAATCAAATAATAATGCAAAAACAAATACCAAAAACAGTAACAAAAATCCATATTACGGAACACCTGAAAGAATTTAATTAATTTGACTTAATCTTTAAGTTCTGCAAACCTTCCTACATATCAGTGTAAAGAAGTACATCTAATATACCTGGTAAAGTTTATTTGATATGAATTATTCTTACAAATACCTGATTAAACTAGACCTCCTAGACAAAAGTGGATCCAAATGTATTAGCATAAAGAAGTAAAACAATGAACCAGAATAATGAATAATTTTGCTGTTTTCACATGCTTTCTGACCCACAGTATTGGGGCTTTGGTCTTCATTCAGCTAACGCGACCAATGGATTAAAAAAGAAAAACCAAGTCTTCCAGGGGAAGGAGAAGGGAGAGTCCTGCTGAGTGTTTCTCCTTGGCAGACAAGAGCTGAGTCTTCACCCTGGCAAAAAGAACCACTGAACTCTCTCAGGCACTAGATGATTTTTCTCTTTACAAATGGTTTCAAATTGCAAGGTGCAGACAAAAAAAGGGGGGCCGAGTCAAATTGCAAGGTGTATGTCACTCTTTTTAGCTTCCTGAGTAAAGTGACTGCAGGAAGTCAATTCACTTTCAATTATAGTGAAGTGTATCTGTTAATGAACTGCACAGCGAAGAGAAATGGAAAGGAAAGTCTCTGGATGCCAAGTAGCCTACGAATGCCACGAAGCACAGAAGAGTAACACTCTCTGGTTATTTAGAAGCTGGTGGTACCAACCTGTATATGACCAGATCACTTGTCAATTACCAGATCTCTCTCTGCCAGAAGTGGAGAAAGTTCCTACAGGCAACATCCTACTTTGTCTTTTTTCCTAATTTTGTAAGTTTCAAGGTACAGGGTTCCAATTATCTCCCTAAGGAGATCAATTTGACAATTTAATGTACGATCTTCCATTCTTTGCTCATAGTACTTTGAAAAGTTCTCAAGGGCAAGTCATCCAGTCAAGGCCACTTCACATGCACCAGGTTAAATTTTCTGAACCATAAACTTTGATATTGCTCCTAATTAATTCCAGCTGATATTGCTGTGCTCTGTAATAGATTTCTAAGCATCTTTACCACTGTTGCATTTCTGCATCTTTCATACAGACACTACAGAAAATAGCATGAGAGAAACATTAGATAAATATCCATGTCTCCATGGCCTCTTTTAAATATAGCATAGCACAGCTCATTTAATTATTTTTCTCTCTTCTTATAAATCAGTTCTTCCTATGCCATAATCAATCTTCCAGCCCATCTCTGAACATTCTCCAGTTTGTCTTTATTTTCTAGCAAACAGTATCAGTACATGAAAAGCACAAAACCCCAACCAGCCGTTGCTTTTAAGGAAACCTCCCTGGAATGGTGACCACAGAGCTCCATCACTGATTCACGTCTGGCTTGCTGTCATGACTCGCTTTCGGCCGCATGGACCCCGTTCAGTTTCCTCCAATACCAGGTGTCTCCAATCAGTTTGGGCACATACATTATTTTTCAACTTTAAGTAATGATTTTTATTGTTTTTCTCTCAGTATTTCTAAATCCTTGCAAATTTAATATAATTTTCACACCTTTAACATCTATTAATATGAGTCGGATCCGACTCGAAGGCACTTGGCTTTTTAATATTTTCAGACTACAAAAGTCATTTGCACTTCTTGGGTTTCTCTCTTCTGCAAAGCAAAGGTGAATGTAATTTACAGCTAACTATCCTGTTACCAATTTCAAACCAATGACACCTAGATCTGGAGTTAGTGATATATTTAAGTTCAGTGCTTCTCAAACCTAATGTGCACATGAATCACCTCGGTTTTTGATAAAAATGCAAATTCAGACTCCATAGGTAGGGGGTGGAGAGACTGGAAGTCCGCACTTCCAACAAGCTTCCCTGTGATCACATGCTGCTGGCTCATGGACCACACTCCCAGTGATAAGATTTTAGGCAGATTTCCACTCATTAAAAACTGTGTTTTCAATGGAGAGTCCCTGACATAGCATGAGAAAAAGGGGTGTGCAGATTTAGCACTCTATTAAAAGACCAGAATTCATGATCTGATAACCTGGAGGGTCCCCTAAGAAACTGGCCCTTTGACTTGCTGCTAGCCCAGACCAGAGCTAAAACCAGGACTGAAGCTAACACTTCAGTCAAAGAATGGACTGAACCATGGGACACATAGCAATGCAGGTGGCGTGCGTACTTTATGGTTTAATATATATATGAGGCCATCCTACTGGTTTCTTTTTCGAGGGGAGAGGAGTGGGTGGCGAGGGGGGGACAAGTGGTGGTTGAGTGGATACTGGAAGTAAAGCGTAGAAAGAAAGTGTGTGCTGTCACAGGGTGAGGGGAGCAGACAGACTTGCAGAGGCGGGCGCTCAGGGTTTTATACGGAAAATTGACTTGGATTGTAAACTTTTACTTAATTGCAATAAAAGAAAAAATTTAAGTAACCATGAAGAAAGAACAAACTGGTTTTTGTACCATACTGACTCCATTTAAGTACTTTAGGAAGCTACATTAACTGTTCAGATCACTAAGGCTAAATTACTTCCTTCTTAAAATAAGCTGTTTCAATTTTAAGAAGGTATAAATCTAATGAAATCTAAATAGGTGTCTTTAATTAGCATACAGGACACTTAATCTAGCTTAGTATTATAGATTAGATGTCATGTTTGGAGACCTTGATTCTATAAAATTAAAAAATCAATGGCTGATCAAACTGATTTACTTTACAATGTAAAGTAAGTCATATAAATACTACATAGATTTGCTTTTCCACTAAATAAATAAATAAGTGTAAAAGTACCACCATACTGTTTTTACTTTTGTGAAAACAAAAATGACAAGAGAAAAACTGCCAAACCTATGTGTAACTCTTATTTATCCAAGTAATAAAAGAAACAGCAAAAAAAAATTCAAAACAGTGGGGCACTTCAAAATCACATCCACAGTGTAATCTCACCATAGCCCTAGTCATGGCTGCACTGAATTATGGGTAGGAGTGTGGAGGGCATCCATGGATCCATTTAAGTGGTGTAGAGACCCCAGTAGCAGGAAGCTGATTCATCAACGGGCCATCATGGAGCCTGGAGACTACAGTTAACTTTGGGTACCATGTTGGTGCTTGGGCTTGAAAGGGGTTATTGAGGGAACTAGTTGCTTTCTAAATAATGACCCTAGACTGAGAAAGCATAAGGCAAAGGAGGATGGTATGCCATGCTAACTTACTTATGCTGAAACGCTGACATCCTCACACCTACGCTTTAGCATTTAATAAAGGAAGAATGAAGAAAATACAGCCAAATTCTATCTCCCATCCTTTTGGTGACAGAGTAAGCAAGAGTGGAAAAGAAATTACATATGTAGTTTGGGAGGGCCCCAAAAAGAATACTTATGAAACACAGACTGCAGGCAAGATGTTTCCTAAACCATCTGAAAACCAGAAAACTCTCATCTCCAAAGACCACAGGAGACTTCCCAAGGACCCTGCCTGGTCCAAACTGGTTCATTTTATCCAGATGGAGAATCTCCATTCTTAAAAGAGGCATTTGCTATAGCTTAATCCAACTTCAAAAACTTATCCTCAGATTCTTGATAAAGGGCAGTGCCTAGCACACATTTGGCTGTACGTATTTGTTACATAAATGGAAAATTCTTCACAACTGTGGTTAGATCTTTTCTCAAGTTTCACTTAGACAACCAAATGGTACCAATTCCTTTTCACCTTTACATACTTATCTACACGAGGCTTCAGCTTCCTATTTGACAGTCTCACCTCCATGGTTGTACTACACTGCCTCGACAAATTCTCAAAACTCCACACTGCAGCATGAAGTGTATGTGTCAGCCCTCGTCTTGTTCAGCACTGGCCACCTATATGTGAGATTTTTGAGAATGTAATGAACAGGACAGTCTCTGAAGCCCTCATGTAAATAATAAAATCTTTGGGCAGGAAGAAACTTTAGAGTTATTTGTTTTAACTTTTCAGTTTTATAGTGGAAACCACATCCAGGCAGGTTAACTGTCTCACCCCAATTCATGCAACTAATTAGTGGAAAACCTGGAACTAGAATCCCAGTTTTTAAACAATACAATGTGATTTTCTATTCTCTAACATTATCATTTTTCCATCTACAATTATTTTAAAGTAGAATCTCTATAAATGAAGTCAAGCCCCAACATAACTTCCATATTCTCTAAATTAGAAAAACAATCTGGTTTTAAAGACTATATATAATGAGTCTCATTTATTGATTACTCTAGACATAAATAGCCTATTAAAGAGTTTACATGTAAAGAATAAGGACCTAGGGAAAGGACATCCTTTGAATCTTACATTATTATTTCACTATTTATTGGACTAGATACTTAAATTCTAGGTCATTCCTTGTTAACTAAACCTGGCTCAGAAATATACGGAGAAGAGAAACTATTTTCTTGAGATTTCTCCATATATGGTCAGTCTATGAAGTAGAATATGTAATACATAACCTTAGATATAAAAGTATATAATCCTAAATACTGCAATGTTTTCTAGTTTAATTAAAATATAGAAATTATTTATATATATATTTAAGAAATACATCAACTATATGAACAAATGTTACACCGTTAACTTTGTCAACTCTTCAAGTTCTGATCCAAATTCTTGTACTGTTTATGGTATAACACATTCAGACAGACAGAAGCTGCTGCTCTGAAATCTAAAATCCCTGGCCCTTTTAAGGAAGTGAGTGTTTTGATATCAAATTCTGCTTGTCTATGTCCACATATGTGCATACAACACAATGTCACCCTACAGCAATGCCTACACAATAAGAAATATTACAGTCACAAATTTCCTGGTAATACATGAGTTAGGACTTCATCCTAAGTCGACGAACACACACTAGTGCACTCTTTCACACAGTGCCTTTATAGCTTGCAAATATACATCAAAGTGTCCTTTAAAAAGCAAATTCTTATCAGATCAGTGATCAAACTTTTTAAGCAACACTAGCAGACTCGATGGCACTTGGTTGGCAACAGAAGGTAAAAGCCCTATGACATTGTCTAAAGTAATAATTATTTCTTTGTCTTGGTTCACAAATACTCTTTGTCACTACAAAGTATTATCTTAACCACAGACCTCATCAGCTACGGCTGAGTAAGTAGTGATCAGTAGTTCTGCCCACTGCCTTATTCTGCCCCCTTCCCAGCAGCAGCTGTTATTATCCTTCTATTTAACACTTAGTTTCAAGGTAGAAAACTGCACCCTCCCTTTGGCAGGGGCCCACACTGTGAAGGTACAGGCATCCACACCCTTGCAGTCTTGTCATCCACTGAGATAAGCCAAGGCAGTGGTTCCCCTCAGTGCCCAAAGGCAGCGTATCCCCTACACTTCTGCAACAAATACAGAAAGAGACGAAGCAAGGGCACAGGAGCACAGCATCAATGCCTGATAGTGCTGAACCTTCACTCAACAGCTGGGCACGGCAAGGAGTGTCTGAATGGCGAGAAGTGGACAGCCACAGAAGTGCACTTTAATAGAATGAATGACAGAGCACAACCAGACTTCCTAAATTAAGCATGGCGCATGCTGTCTTCTAATCCATGAGCTGAAAGTGAAGTTACAGTGATTATTATATATTAAAGTGCATTATTTATGTATTATTTTATATTGCTTTGAATTCTGGTAAACTTAAAAGTTGTACAAGATATTTTTAAGTTATTTACAGTTTTTTTAGATTATAAATGCGGAATATTCCCTAAATGCAAGTGAACATGTGTTGAGACTTGCCAAGTTATACTACCTTTTTAAGGTACATCATATGAGGTCAGAATAGCGACGTATTAAACCCATGACTACCATAGGCATGAAGTCTTATATTAATAAATAAATGTACCAAATTTTGTAGTCACATTCTTCTCTTTGAAAGCAAATGAAAAATTTCAGTTCAAAGGCAACACCCTCATAAAATTCAAAAGCAGCAGAAACTAGGGATGCAGAACCAGAGCATTTCCTTTACCAGAACAATGAAAATGTTACCATGGAGGAATATTAAAAATTATAACAGTGCTCACTCAAGTGCTATAATTAAAATTGTGTTAACATTTTGCTTGTAAAACAGATTTTTCAAGGGAGGTTGCACATTAACTGTTATGGCTGACTGCGGACCTGGGTAAGACAAGCATAGGCTATTGTCTTTTTCTTCTAAGAAATACACTTCAATAGCACCAAATCTAATGAGGCTCTAGGTTCATATACTGTCAGGAAAAGAAAAACACCAGACAGATATTTACAAGAATATTCATCTTAGCACATCTGGTAATTACACATATTCTTCCATTGCTCACTTAAAACTTTATAACATTGGAACAGAACAACCATATAACTTAGCAATTTTACTCTTAGTTGTATATCCAGAAGACTTAAAGGCAGAGACTCAAACATAGTTATTCACTGATGTTCACTGCAGCACTGTTCACAACAGCCTAAAGGTGGAAACAACCTAAATGCCATCAACATGCATAAAAAAAAATGTGGTATGTACATACAGTGGAATAATACTGAGCCAGCAGAAGAAAGGAAACCCTGACACATGCTGTGATACAGATGGAGCTTGGAAATACTGTTCTGAGTAAAATAAGTCAATCACAAATATTATATGACCTTGCTTATATTAAAAAGACCAGAAAAAGCAAATGTATACAGACCAAAGTTTACTAGTAGTTACCAGGTGACAGAGGAAGAGAGAAAGCCCTAGTTAACAGAAACAGAAAAGTCACATGGATTAAGGGTAGAGCTGCACAGCTCATTATTACAATTGCTGTCACTAAGCTGCATAACTGAAAAAGTAGAATTGGCAAAAGTTGCATGACACATACATTTACAACAACGACAAATGAAAAAGAAAGCAGCAGCTGCTGACATGGCTTACCAATAAATAATAACCTTGGGATTTGGTTACTTGTTTCGGAGGTTTAGGATTATGGTTTCACGGGACATCACAGTTAACTGGCCTAACAACACATTTAGTACTTCTGCTCTACCTCCTAGTTTATTCTACGGTGTCTGGGGTCCTAAAAGCTTGCAAGTGGTCATCCAAAGCACAACAATTAGTCTCCATTCACCTGGAGCAACAGAGCAAGAAGGACAGTTAGAAATAAGATCTACAGGATGTATGGCTTACTGCTTCCATCAACAACTCCCTCCTTTGCTGTAAGACCAGAAGAACTGGATGGTGCCCAGCTACCATTACTGAACCCTTTGATCAAAGACTCAATAGAACAATCGTAACCGAAACAGAAAAATGCAGACCAAAATTTCAAATTCTTATGGAACCCAGGCTTTCTGGAGTCACGGAGGCAGGATGAACCCCTGAAACTACTACCTTGAGACGATCTTTAAAACTGACTAAAAATATCCCCAGAAGCTGTCTTAAAACCAAACAGTAGTTTAGCTTAACTAGTAAAAAAATGTCTACATTGACGGTTAAGATTCTTTTAATAACTATCTTTATGGGATCAAAGTGACAACAGCAACTGAAAAGATTAGATACTTCCTGAGGAAGTGAGTTTATGCTAATGAAGGAAGAACTCAGCAAAGAAGTGTGAGAATGATTGCACAACTCAATGTAATCAAGGTCACTGAACTGTATGTGGATAAATGGTTGAATTGGTGTATGTTTTGTTGTATATATTCTCAAAAACAACAAAATAAAACTTTTAAAAATTAACATTCAGAGACAGACAAATGCTCTTGTTTTCATCATTAGCATAAAATTTGCGTTCTGCCAAACATCTATACAAATATTTTTTAAAATGCATATTATAGAGCTTCAAAAGCAAGTCCTTGGGACAGAGGGTCTCTTTCCCACCAACAGGGAGAAATACATAGGATGGGAAGAATCTCAATGGATACTACTCTCAAGAGCTGCCACACTTGGGTTTCAGATAGGAGGACAAGTAAAAAGAGACTTCAGTTCCCTTTGGGCTAGTCTTCTAAACAGAGAGGAGTTTTAAAAAGATGAGTCACATCTCAAAGCTAAAAGGAAAAGATAGAAAAAAGATAGGCCAGGTTAGTATCCACTGATGTCCTTCCAACTGGCAAGGACTGGGCAGAACCCTGAGCTAATTTTTGAAGTCAGCAAAAAGAAAGCAGCATGAGTATGTGGCTGACAGTGGGCCAGTCCTCTGACTTCTAATCTGTAAAATGGGTGAGTTGATGAGGTAGCTGCTACAGGCCTTTTTGTATCTGTGATATATGTCAACTATGGGCCCACCAAAAACTGTTTTTTGAGAATAGAATCTTCCAAAATTTCTACTGGTGAGGAAGGCAACCAAAATTAACCACTGTACCTAGCCTTTTTTTTTTAACTCTGTACTCACAAGAAACATGTGAGTGAGTGTCTGTGTGCGCGCGTGCACCATGTGTGTGCACCCAGTAAGGGCACCTATGCACACAAGGCTGCAGGAAGAGAACTTAGTTATATCACAGCACTTCCCTCCCTACAAGTAATTTTGCTCAGATCATATTGTCCCATTTAGTAGATAATCTCTCTCATAAAAATAAAATAATCTCAGCCAAAGATCACAGACTTTAAATTTGTAAGGTGACTGCCTCCAGGTACTACCTGTTTAAAACCCCCACATGAGCAGGTGACGGAGCGGTTAACAGCTCCACTGTGACCAAAAGCTCAGCAGCTCAAAACCGCCAGCTGTTCCTTGGAAACCCTATGTGGCAATTCTATTCCCTCTGATAGCCTCTCTATGAGTTGGAACTGACTCGACGGCACCTAACAACAACACGAGACTGTATCCATAAATACAATCTAGTGAACTACTCGTAAGTTTTACCTCTGAATTGCTTTTAAATATTCCAGTATCCCATATCCAGTATATACAAAGTATATACAAAGCTATTTAGATAGGAAGAACTGCCTACAGGACAATACAATTTATTGTTGTTCAGTGTCATTGAGTCGGTTCCAACTCATAGCAACCGTAGAGCATAGAGTTTCCAAGGACTGCCTGGTGGATTTGAACTGCCAGCCTTTCAGTTAGGAGAGGTAGCGCTTAACCACTATGCCGGCATAGAGTCACTATGAGTCAGAATTGACTTGACAGCAATGGCTTTGACTTTCGGCTTTTTGGTATTTATATACACATACATCTTTATTGCCCCAATCACTTCCATACTCTAATAACACAGAACTCAAGGCTTATATTGACCTCAAGTATCTTGTATTCATGTAAGCCACATGCATGCAATCTGGAATTACGGGGAAAAAGTCCTGCAAATCTGGAGAGAGATTTTTGTAAAGAGATTTTTTAAAACACACACAAGAACCATCTTTCTTATGTTGCCATTTCCCTCATGGGTCTTTTAAATATTGTTGGTACATTTACACATTTTATGGTTTCTTAAAAAACTGTTTAATTTGTAAACATGGCCTGGAGCATCCTGAGAGCATCAAGCTTTGAATTATTTCTTTATGAATCAATTCAGCAATAATGAGCCAACAGCAGGTTCTCTAGCATACACATTCTCCACCTGAAACTAAACCTTAAATATTATGACCAAATGATCTCCCATGCCCCAGCCACTACCCTAGGTCACTGACAGCACCCCAAACCCATTACCATGGAGTCAATTCTGACTCACAGTGACCCTGCAGGGCAGAGCAGAACTGCCCCACAGTTCAGCAAGGCTGTCAATAGTCACGGAAGCAGATGGCCACATCTTTGTCCTGTGAAGTTGGCTCATGGGTTCAAACAGTCAACCTTTCAGTTAGTAGCTGAGTGCTTTAACCACTGTGCCATCAGGGCTCCTTGCCACTGACAGAGATTCAGATCCTAACAAGGGGCACTATGGTGAACTGAGAAGTCCACCAGAATACCTATGCTCCGTTTAAAGGTTTAATGTCAGCAGTCTTCAAATAAAAAGAACCTTCAAAAGTCACTGTAGGTGTTAAGGGCTGCAGAGAACAGTGACTGGGTGCTGAAGAAGGGTGGAGACTGCAGATGGTCAGACTCTATCATCCAGGGAGCAGTGCTTGAACAGAAGCCCTTCTAGCTAGCGGCAGGGGTAGGGAGAGGGGTTTCAGAGCTTATGTTGTCAGTGAGATGCAGGGGACACACACAAAAGTAGTGTCACCCATTGTCCACCTTCAATGTGTGACGTTCAGTCCTGTCAGTGATACTTCAACAGCATTTCACACTGCATTCTCTAACTTCATTTCCTAACAGTATAGTGAATCGTCTGTTCTCACCTTGTGACACTTTTGAGTACAGTACACAAAGTAACAACTTCCTCAAAAATTGTCAACAAGTGACAATTTTTTACTTAAATAGAAACATCAAAGGAGGTTTAGGCTAATGTTCAGGCAGGAGTTTGGACATTAAAAGATCATTAACAACCAGTAAATGATATATGAGTCTTAAAACAAAAAACAAGCCTGTGTGACTGTGACAGACAGAAGGAGACAGGGCTTAGTTTGGTGGCCTGCAAAGTCCAATATGTAGAGAGTCAGGTTTTCTATGGGAGAACCAGTGGCTTGCCAGTCTCAGAAGACTTGTGAGGGACAAGGGAGCTTCAAAAGATGAAGCAGTGGGTAGAAGGTAGTAGCTGTTCCAAAGGCTACTCTGTAAGAGGCAGGAGAGAATTTCATTTCAGTCCCAGTAGCTGTTGCACACAGGAGACCATCTATAAGTGTTTGCCAAATGAGAGGAAAGTTGAGGATGGGAGTGCAATCTGGGGAAGCCACAGCTCTGAGACATCCTACAGAAGATCAGGAGGAACAACACGTCTGAAGAGCAGATGGCTACCGATGAAGTGTGAGATGCGCTCCAGAGTTTCTGAGGGCACGTCACCGCTGAGGGGCAGTTTCAGTGGGCACAGAGTATGGTGGGTAGATGTTTTGTGGAGGGGTTGTAAGGAGATGGTCAAAGTCCATTATTTCAGAGAGTAATTTCCCACAGCTAGAGAGGAAGAGAGCTCAGGATGGAACCAAAATTGATTTGAAATAATGAATTGTATATTCTTTAAGAGGAAACGGCCTTTGGTCAAGTCTTCTGAATTTGCAAACATCATGAATCTATAAAATAAAGTCTCTTGTTTTTACTATTACTATTAAAAATAAATATTTTAATTCATATTATTAAAATTAAACTTCATGCTACTTTTTGAAATACCAAGGAAATATTGATTTGATAGACACATTTCTAATCACCTTTCTACTTCTTATTACTTAAACAAAAACAAGACAAACCTAGTCAATAATTTTACACAGAGTATCTCTAAGGATCATTTTATCTGTGTTGTCCTTAAAGCTAAAAAAAATAACAGTAATCATTTGAGGTCTGTTGTGATGAATCTAGCTAAGACATATACATCCACAATCCTATTCTCATTTCCTTGTAAATAAATATTTTAAACAGCACTGTTGCTTGACTTAAGAGCTGCATTACAACGCTAACTGGATTTAATGGCTTAATTCATTTTTGGAGCCTCTTCTGGTGAGACTGGGTGATTGCCTAATGACTCTCTTTGTTAGTCAAACAGTGGATGGAGAAAACCCAGTAAGAATAGCTTTTAAAAAAAAAAAAAAGGAAGAAGAAATAAAAACGTGAAAATAGAACACCTGGGGTAACATTACAAACACTAGGATGGGTCTACCATAGGTAGATTTAATTGTTTTACAACTGGTATAGATAAACGTCCAAGGCTTAGGTGGAAATATCCTTTTCATTGTGGCAAAAAAAAAGTAGGAAGACAACTCTTGAAGAGCAGAGCAATGACTCCAGCTCTCAAGTGCCTAACACACAAGCCCACAACACACAGTGCAGAAACAGAAATAAAAGTTTTCTTCCTAGCCTCTATTTCTTTTGACAAAGCATGCATAGAAAGGGACTGACATGAACTACACATTGAAAACACCAGCAAAATTTGGCATTGGCATCTTTTTTTTTTTTTTTCACCCTATGCCTCGAATAGCTACAAGATTAGGCAATGGATTTATACAAACTGAAATTTGAAACTTTTTAATAACCTTCGTTGGCCTCTAGGGTCGCCACGAGTCGGACGCGACTCGACGGCAGTGTGTTTGGGTTTGTTTCGTACAGCTACAAATGTCTGTCTCCTAAGCTCATCTCTTGACTTGCTTCCCAGGAGGAAGGGGAAGGTGCTGAGCTTGGAAAGAGGATTCAGCAAAGGGTAGTGAGAGGGGCTAGTCAGAGAAATACAGAAGAACAGAACTTCCAGCTTTGTGGTCGCACCCAGGTTGGTGGCTACAGGGAGAGCAGTGCAGACAACTGTGTGAGCCACTACAGCAGCAGCAAACGGGCCACAGCATCCCTGTCGTTTCTGCTTCCCCACTGCACAATCAGAACGGGAACGTTTGCTCTATGGGAAGGCAGTGATAAGGATGGATTTTTAAAGTTTCCATTTTTAAGTGAAAATGAAAGAAAAATGCTCTTCTAGATGTGTTGTGCCTTTGAGCTCCATTTGAAAAAGAAAAGGGAGGGAAGAAAAAGGCAGAGAAAGCTGCTGTGAAGGTCACCGAGTGAAAGAACTTCCTCGGGGCACAGAATAAATTAAATCCCAAGGAAAAAATAAAATGTGATTTCCAGAGTGTGAGGCACAAACTCCAAATGACAATGATTGACAGCCAAACTATATCCGTGCAATATCCAAGACTGCACGTTCTCATTTACCTCAGTGTAGCCAGCAAGCGCCCATTAAACATCCGTCTGATGCCCAAATTAACCTTCTTGGCAAACTGAAAGAGGCACAAACTATCATAATCAACCTTTCATTATCACAGCAGCCTCTAGTTAAAGGGTCAGAATAATTGTGCCATCAGAGCCTTGATTGTTTTCAATCAACAGACGGCTGGAGTGACAGCTCGGTGATGGAGGAGTCTGATGAAACGGCACCCGGCCTAATCAGAGCAGATGAAAGGAAGGCATGATTGGTGCAAATGAACAGTCGTGCCTCTTCTCTTCATTTACAATCTGAAATTACTCTTAAATTTGTGGGGGTTTTGCCTCCCTTATGAGCACCAGTGCAAGAATGTTTGACTTATTATGAGTTCTGACAGTGCAGAGTTATAAAACACAGGTAGGGTTATCAGCTGAGGCTTTAAGTGGGTATTCAGCATAATTTTAACAAATTCACTCTTGAAAAGCACAAAATGACTAAAAAGGCTTCCAATGACCTAACCTCTCAGTGCTGTTTGATTAGCAGGCCCATTTATTCCGGCTCACATTCTAAACCATGGCAGCAGGTAAAAACCCAGCGCAGAAATACCTGGTAAATGTTTTCTCTCAGCCGCACTGCTCTGTTGACTTCAATGGTACTAGCTCCTTTGCCCCAAATCCTTATTGTCCTCTAAGAATGTCACATCAAGAGCTTGTAGAGCGCATCTGTCAGTGGGGATGGTCAGATACAGGGTGTTCTCAGTTAAGAACTTGAAGCTTCACTGCGAACCACAAGAGCTAAGACTCTAGTCTATGCTGACATCAGAAATGAGACCTGGGGAAAAGGCACACAAAATTCTGACAGGCCGGGTTAAATCTGGCATAAAAGGGATGTGGAGAGAATGGGAATAATATAATGCTGCAGTTATCCAACAGCTCTTGTTAACAAATTAAAGACATTAACATTCTCAAAACAATGCGTGATCAATGGAATATGCAATTTGGAGTGGCACCACACTTCTAACATCTATTTTCTTCTTTAATTTTGAAACCATCAGCCAATCATGAGCCTGTGCAGGGTATTACGATTCAGAGCAGCACTGCCAAACAGAGAAGAGCCTTTTAGCAGCAAAGTTTAGCGTGCACGTGTGGCTGCTGGTTTGGGATTTATAGTTTTTAAGCCCTTTACTCAAAATGTTTGTATAAAATACGTGATTTTATTTGCTAGATTCTATACTGGAATGATAGCATAGGCATATAATTAAAAAGAAGAGATGTTAAAAACAGCCTTGAATTTCCCCTGCAATGTTTGGAAAAATGTATTCCCTGATAGCCAGCCCTGATTTTATGGGTCAGTTGCTCACCATGAATGTAGCGGAATGTACAAAACGCACATGGTTCTACATACATGCAAGATAAAACTTCAAGCACAATGTTGCTACATCTGTTATGACTTTCTATAACATCTCAAAGTTATTGTTTGGTTTACTTTTTAGGAGACAATTTTCACAGGGAGTTATAAATGGTTCAAATCCAAATATTTTCCAAATCCACTCGATCTCCTGCCACTGTCTTGAGTTCCCCTTTTCTCCAGGGGGTGGCATTACTTCTTGTGTGCCCACGGGCACCTCCCAACGAGCTTTATCAATGACACACACTTGTCATCTCCTAAAGATAGAGGTCTTCTCCCAAAGTCTTGTTGGCTTTTGAAGACAGGCCTTCTTTCTGCCCAGAAGGTAGACTGTATTTGGGTCAAAGAGACTGGCTTCAGGACAGACTTCACAAGGGGTTGAAAACAGGATTTCTAAGCTGGTTCACAGACCTTAAAGATGCGGGGAAAAATCAGGCCAATTTGGGTTTGTGCCTGTTCTAACTCTTGAAATCCAAGAGACAAGGAATTAATAATTCTAAAGCACTACACGGCCTCTATCTATTGTCTACATATTACATGAGTTGAGAAGAAAAAAAGATTTCCAGATGACCAGCTAAACCAGATAACCCAACCCCTTTGTTAACTTGGGCGGCACAGTGGCCATGTGCTATTATCGCCTGACAACCAAAAGGCTGGCAGTTGAGACCCACCAGGCACTCCCCAAAAACCTCATAGAGCAGTTCTCTTCTGTCCTGTAGGGTCACTATGAGTTAGAATTGACTTGATGGCAGCGTCTTTTTGTTTGTTTGTCTTTCATTTTGTTAACTTTATTATATGCTATTTATTGGATTTATATAAAGCCTTCACTCCAAAGGAATCTACTGACAATCCTCAACAGGCCTAGTCATTCTCACAGTCAAAGGGAAGGGTGTCCGAAGCACACTTGCCTCCTGGCATCTTCCTTGCTGGAGGGAAAGGTTTCGTTTCACGTTCAGCTCTGAGTAATTTCCCATTGTGATTGGCTGACTTATAGTCAATTTAGTATAATTAATGCCAAATTACACTGTAATTCACATAGAATTACAAATTAAAAGCTATATTAAGAGCAAATGAATTAATCAAAATTAATGATATTATGCTCACTTGTTTTAAAGCGTTAATGAGATAGGTCCTCCGAAAACGTTTAAACTTTAGCATACCATCTATCACTCCTGTAATTACCTGAATTCCCTGTGTGGCCCAAGGAGGTAGTGTGTGGGCACTCCTCAACGAGAACACACACACACACAAAGAAATTTACACTCAGCTTCCCATTGGCAGAGCTCTTAAGGCTTATGTTTGGGAAGCATAAGTAGTATCTACTACCACTGACCAAAACTGACATGTTTATACTTCCTATAAAGAAAGGGGAACAGTGTAAAAGAATCTTTGATATTGATCTTTAAGGGGACTTTTTCCCCCTAAACAAATCTATCTTCCTGGTTCATTTTTTTCTACCACAACATCAAAATCTCTTTGCATTCCTTCCATGCACCACCCCTAGTAGTAACAAAGGAGGTAGTCTGACGAAGGGGCAAAGCCTCACCAAAGAACATGCACTACTCTATATGATGGGCACAAAAGAAGTCTAAGAATTATCTTTAACTAGCAGTACCACCCCTGAGGATTACCTGAGAATAGCCAGCATCCTTTCTCCTTCAGGTTTGGAGAGGTATTCTTTATTTTATTTATTCTTTCTTTATTCTAAATTCTACTCCCTTCATCCTAGAGGATGACTATGAGTTGGAATCACCTGCACCCACACACAGTAACACAACAAAGTCCTGGGGGCATGATAGGGAGAAGCAGGGTATAAGGATGTCAGCATTCGGCAATGAATGTCAAGGCTACTCCAGACATCTCTTTTGAATGCAAATAATTCCCAAGTCTCTGGGCCACTGCACAGCTAAATTTAGATACTCTTCCTTAGAAGGCACAGAACAGGAAGAACTCTTGATGGTGTGACATGACCAACTGGCCTGAAGAAGATTCTCACAGTAATAATCTGGTCATGCGGGATACAGAAACACAGGTTTAATTCTACCGAAAAGCGACTAACAGTGAGCAAGGCCAATAAACTAGCATTTTTCTCCCTTTCTCTTAAACCCCAGTTCGAGGTCATCACTCAGATTTTCACTTGCACAGCATAATTTTCTAAACACCCTCAGTACACTGGGCATAAAGTGAAGAAGTAATGACTGAGCCTGTCCATGGCACTCAGCCATCCAGTCTGTAATCCCAGATAAAAACAACAGCCTGGTGACTGCCCCACCCCCAGCCGTGTAGCTGCAGCAGAAATAATGATGCTGCCGGTTCTCTTTCTCCCTGATTTAAATTTCCTGGTCCTGATTTAAAAGTGTTTCTCCTTATCAGCCACCTCTTAGTGCTTTATATTTCACCTCCTACCTTGAGCCTCTGTTGTACGCAGGGTCGTTATGAATTGGAACCGACCCGATGGCACCTAACAACCACCTTGATGGAATGAAAGGCCATTTGCCAATTCTGCTAGAATTCTCGCTCCCTTCTCCCTCATCAGTCCACCTAGCACCCTGGTCTTCCACACTCTGATAAAGACACACACCTCCAGTGACACTCGCCCGTACTATTATTGGAATCATTTCTGCGACTTCACACAAAACTGCACAGCAGGTGAAAATGAAAATTGGTCATTTATTAGGTATCTACGCTGCTGGCTGACTCATTATACAGTAATGCATAAAAGCCTCTTTGACTTAGGAGAAGATGTGTAAAGTGTGTTAAGGTCCTGTTTTCTTAGAGAGTGGTTATATTTTAGGAGAAACAGCGAGACCTACACCAAAACCTGTGCTAGTAGGTCACTGACTTGGGTGAGCCTCAGTATCCGCACTAGTTAAAATGTGGACAACACTCGCCTTCTCAACCTTAACAAGGCTAACGAGGGGCTCAAATGAAATAATGGATATGAATGGTTTAAAAAGATAAAGCTTCCCAGGAATATAAAGAATTACTGTTGTTGTTATTACTATTGATGGACTTCTGAGCCTGGCCTCCAGGTTTCTACCTTAGAGGTGGCTTATAGTTGGGTTTTGTTTTTAAATCCCTGATAACCCAGGTAGCTACAATATTACCGCAGGCTACCTCTGCATAAGTAATATTCTCCAGCCATTGCTTTCCTTCTCACAGCAGTAACAGCAAAAATATCAGCCAAGAAACAACATGAATCACAATGAAAATTAGAAACAGAGAACATAAATATGTCATATCTCATAAATCACCTTGTTGTTCTGTTGTGCTCATTCTTTAAAATTCTTTCTATTAACTTGTGGGAACAGAAGCACATGAATACAACAAGTTGGGTCTCCTGTAATGTCTGATAATCACTGCCCCGCACGGCTACACGACAACACACAGTACTAGTGCTGAGGATGAGCTGGAGCAAAGTCCCTCTGAAATGAATGCATCCTGCCGCTTGCAGAGGCACACAGCCCAGACAAACAACAGCAAAGCCACTGGTGAAGCTACTCAGGGATGAAGCCGCACAGAGGAATCAGCGTGTGTAGATCGGGAAGAACAGCTAAATGTGTACTCGCGTGGCTTCAAGCTGCAAGGCCTGAAAGAGCAGCCTTGCTCGGTGCCCAGCTGTGGGGAGCCAGGGCTCACAGACTACAACATCCTCCAGGCACAGCACTGTTTAGGATGCAATGGAGCTGCTATTTATTCTCCTCACCAGCATCTAACACGAAGGAAATGAAGATGTTCTCATCAAATTTGGGAGAAAAGCCTGTATGCAGTTGGGAGGAACTGCAAGAAGTTTCAGGCAGAAAATCAAAAGGTGGTATAGAACTGATTAACTTAAAGAAAAATTATGAGTACACTGGTGGTTCAGGGGTGGAATTCTCGCCTTCCATGATTCCAGGCAAATGTTCCTCCTGTGTGGCCACCAGCCATCAGTCAGAGGTGGTTTGCATGCTGTGATGCTAAACAGGTTTCAGCAGAGCTTCCAAACTTAAGACAGACTAGGAAGAAAGGCCTGGTGATCAACCCCTCAAAATCCCACGGATCACAGTGCTCTGATCCCATTGTGTACAGGGTTGACGTGAGTTGGGGGCAGACTCAACAGCGGCTAACAATAAATAAACAAACAAAAATAAAAAACAAGACGTTATAAAGATGTCTAGAAAGTGTCTATCTGAAAACAAAACACATTAATGACACGTGCACATACGAATTGAGAAAGGCAGGACTATGATGAAAGATTACAAATCTTGTTTGGGAATAAGAATTCTCAGGCCAATTTTATTCCACTTCCAGCTCCCAATGTCCTGGTGTTAAAAAGGACAGCATTACTGATGGCAATTTTTTATTAAGTAATCATCCACAATCTTATTTCTTTAAGGCCTGGATTATACTCTTTTAGGCTCTGACACCCACACGAGTTGACAAAGGTTTGCAGAGCTGGTTAGAGGTTACTTGCCATGAACAAGAGTTAACACAGAACAAAGCACTGAAGAAGAGGCAAAGGCTGTGCTGGGTGGTGTTGAAACAGTCCAATAAGCACGCCTCATCCGACCCTGTGCCCATGTCATCTCAGCATGTCCAGAGTTTTCAAACAAATCCTTAACTATCTGGCACAGGGTTAGTCCCCAAGGAGTAGCAAGCAGAAAGCTCCACATCAAACTCTAGAACCCCCTGATCTATAAATTAGGGAAATACAAACTGTACGATCCATTACAGCAGAGCTGTTTATGTCCTTTTCACTACTGATTGCCAGCTTTCATCACATACAGGTAATAACAGTACTTGTTACAGATTAGATTGTGTTCTCCCAAAACTATATGTTGTAAAATCCTAAGCCCTATACCTGTGGTTATAACTCCTTTGGGGAAAGGGTTTTCTTTGTTACGTTAATGCGACACTATTAATAAAGGTGCGCCTCACTTGAGATACGAAAGAGGAAATCAGGCAAGCAGAGACAGGGGAAGATAGATACCACACCACATGAGATCTCCAAAGACCCAAGAAACAGAAGCTGAAAAGAGGCAAGGACCTTTCCCCCAGAATGATCAGAGGGAGAAACGCCTTTCCTTACAGCCAGTGCTCTTAATTTGGACTTCCACTCTTCTAAACTGCGAGAAAATAAATTTCTATTTGCTAAAGCCACTCATTTGTGGTATTTCTATTACAGCTGCACTAGATAATAATGAGAATATGGTTGGGCAGAGTTGTCACTCAATAACCATCTGGAATGAATAAATGAATGAACGAGGCACATACGTGGAGCACAGAGTTAGAAACAGCTCCATGACACAGACTGGGAGGCAGGTAGGGCAATTAGCATCCCTTCCTTCTGTATGTACTGTGCCAGGGAACTGGAATGGTCCAGTTTCTACTACGTCATGCAAGTAATTTGGTGTATTCCTGTGCCAATCACTCTCAAGTGTTTTTGAGCCTCCATTATAAATTCAGAAGTTGGAGTCCAAAGGGAAAAGAGTCTAAGAATTGGAAACACTGAATTTGATTTCTACCTTGTTACCTTAGTTTCTCCACTTGTACTGTAAGGAGAGCAAATGTATGGTAAACACATCAGCATTCTGGGAGCTGAAGAGATACTCACGTACAAAGTATTATGAGAGTATCACTGACATGTACTACTGTTGGAAGTTCTTGCTTCTTTCCGGCCAGAGGTGTGTATGGGTGAGTTTCTCAAGTAAGAGACAAAAGATGAAAAATCAGCATATGCCTGGTATCCTCTACTTCTTAGCTATAAGGAAGTAGTAGCTTTGTATTTGAGCTCACCTTCTGGGACTTTTTGAAGGAAAAAGATGGAGTCAAACTATAATGAGGATGGCTTTGTGTTGTAGACAAAAGTGCAGGTGAAATCATCAAAAAAAAAAAAAAACCCCACTAAATTTGAAATCTTGGACTACTCTAAACAATATTCAACTTATGTCTCTAGAGATGTAAACTAAATGTATTATTAACAGTCTGACTTACAGAAGCAAATTCCTAGTAAAAATCTGGCAAGGATAAGTGCAGTTTTTAAAAGGCCAAACTCATTTTATGTTAACAGTTTTCCTAGAATAAACCCAGTCTTACACAGGAAGAGCATGACTCCTTATTAACTATTCAATACATGTTAATACGAAAGCTCTACATTATTGTTCCTATTCATCATTTATAGGCAGCAGGAGGACAACCTGGCAGTGCACAATACAAACACGAAAGGCACAGTCTGCCTCCGGGACCAAACAGCTGAAGAGGAAGGTAAACAGGATTTTCCCCAACTCCAAAGCAGAGGACACAGTCCCTCTCCGCTAAACTGCAAGGGAACATAAGCAAGACAAGGAAAGAGATGCTCCCTCGTCAGGTCTGTCCTGGTCTGACATCAATCACAGGACCACTGAAATGTTTGGTCTTATTATCCACGTCAGTCCAAGCAGAGTTAGGTTCAAAGTACAAGAGGTACCTTCAATCCCAACGTTAATAAAGGAAGAAAAGCACTGACTCATGTGCTGTCTTTTTAAAGTAATAAGAAAATACGATGCTCTGAGATAGGCCCCCTCTAATAAAAGTAGGAAACTAACCACTAAGTTAATAACTCAGGCACTCCTCGGAAACCCTACAGAGCAGCTCTACTCTGTCCTATAGGGTCACTGTGAGTCAGAATTGACTCAACGGCAGTGGGTGCAGGTATAAAGCTTTTTACCCTAGATGTAGCTTCCAACACTGTGCCTACAGCAGATAACTGCTGCTCAAAAAATATTTATTTTTATTTACACAAACTATCTCTACTGATGTGTAGATATTCTTCTTGGTTTTACTACTTTAGTGATGAACTACTCCCAGTGCTGGATTAACGGCTTCAAACACAGAGTCCTCACGCCTGGAGCATGGACTGGAGGACAGCGGTGGGGCCGGCGCACCTGCACTCTGCCTCACGCCCGCATGCCTCCTTCCGGGCAGTCACTGTTCAGTCACGACTGATGGACAGAGAGATGCACCTTCTCCACTCCTAGCAAACACAGGGTAATTTACATTAAATTCAGGGTTTTATCATTAACTGTACTCCCAAGGAAAGAATCTCTCTCATTCTGGTGACAGAGAATTTGAAGCAGAAGAGGCAGAGACTATACTTCCCCAGGGTGAGAAAAAAAAAAAAAAAAAAAACTGTGATTATTAAGTGTTCCCTGTGAAAAAGAAAACAGACCCAATGCATGGTAGTGGTAGAAAATTCTTTCATTATTTCCCTTTACATTTTATGGCAGAAACCCACCACCAGATTCAGAAACTATATGTTGAATCTAATAGGAGAAATTTATGAGGACTCTACTGAAACAAAAGTCGTAAGTTAGAGCTATAACCCAAAGCAAAATAAAACTGGTGGAGATTTGCCAGGTCACGAATTCAAGCGACCTCAGTTCCACATTCCCTCTTCCCGCTCATTTTCAGTCTCCCCCTCTCTGTACCCTATAACCTCTTTGTGGATTTTCACCTGGAAGCTTAGAAATTGCTGGTCTTCAAACATAATACCCGATTTTTGAGCTGAATTGAACTGAATTAAAGGAAAAAAATATTTCTTGAGAGAACTTCTATGTCCTCGTGCTTTTAAGATGTGTATGTGTTGCAAATCCCTGTGTTACCCCTGAGTACACGGTGACGTGAACCAACAGGCCAAGCAGTTCCTGGCTATGGAAGAGAAAGGAAAAGTCATCTAGGAGAAAGCAAAAAGCCCTCCACAAGAAGGTAACTTTAACTTTTAAAATAAAGTTTAAAAACTTCACGAGGAAAAAATGAACAGTTGGAAGGTGTGATCTTTGGGGGATTTCACAGATTCACAAATCCGCAGGGTGACTACTGCAACCAGCACCATATTCGGTCAAAGAAGGGGACAGAAGGAAAAAGTTAAAAAAAAAAAAAAAGTGTTCAGTAAAGTTAATTTGAAATTTCATAGAACACATCTTCAGACCTAGACCATGTGAAGTCTGGTGAATAATGAGTATTAGACCTTTCACAAAGGGAAAAAAGAAGGAATGTCCCAGGTTTCATTATCAGTAGGTCGTGGAACAGCCACATGTGTAATGGTGTGTGTGTATCTGTGTGTGTTTACTGGGCTCACATTTACGTGACTGGTTGCACATGTTAATCAAAAAGCACCCCCCTCCTTCAGCTTTTCTATTACCTGTCCTACTCAGTGCCAATTTCCTTTTTCTTCTGCAGCACCCCTTGCTTCCCTGTTCTTCTTGAAGACACGGGATGGGGATTTGTCAAAGTCAGTGAGCACTTTGTTACAGTGAGAGTGCTTCGTAATGAACAATTCAGCAATTGAACGAGATTCTGTAGCTCTGTCTCCAGCCTGTCCATCAACTTTCACTTCTGTAAAGCACCCTGACACTAATCTTCTGGCAGACCCAATTTTCACCCGGGACTGAGTATTAGATTCTTCCATGGTATACTGTATACTATAACCTTAGCAAAAAGTATCAACTTAACTACACTGGAGGCAACAGAGCTGGGCTGATTTGATTTTTCTCTATTGGGTTAAACATGAGGGAATTACTTATTTGCTAAGATAAAACAAAAACAATTTCTTATTGCCCACTGAATGCCTAAATGGATAGACAATATTCTGTGAGGCTTTTAATTTCTTTTTGACAACCAGGTATAAATATATATGTATATATATATTGCCTACAGCAGAAGTCACCTTTTAAAATTCTACATTACAATATTGGAAACCTCTAGAGAGGCAGTTACGATAACTCTTAAGTGGATGGCATGGAATTTTTCTTACACTTAGAAATCTGTGCATTACCACATAGATCTCAGGCTTGACTTCGGCTATGTCACAAAGAGAGTCAGAAGCCACAAGGATGGTTGACTTCGAGTCTCAATTCAGTTAGAAGTAATTAAATGCAGGATTCACTCCAAGTCTTCTCCCTTTGGGAAGCAAAGGAAAATGTGGCTACTTCTCCCTTTGAATTGACCAAAGTCAGTTCTGATGATTGGTGTTTACAGGGGAGAGTAGTGGACAACTGAAATGCCAACCTCTCATGTTTCCTGAGCTTTGCCTGAACAAACATTATAAAGAGAACACCTAAGAAGCAGCAAAAATTTGACTTTGTTTTTGCCCCCTCCACCTTCCCTTTTATTTGTCAAGGCAATGGAATGGTGAAGAGATCAGGACACGAGCCACCAGACCTGCATTTGAAGCCTGTCTCTTCTGTTGTGCTGAGCTACTGAGCCAGGCTTGGAAGGCTCACTTTGATCAGCTGGAAGATGGGGTGACAACAGCCACCTCTCAGGCCTGTTGTTTGTAAAGAGCCTGGGCCCCAGAAGGCCCTCAGGACACTGCAGCTCTCACTACCTTCACGGGCACAAGCAGGGGGAACGGAGAGGGGAGGGGCTGATTCAAGTAGGACAGAAAAGGGCACAACAGCGAGTGGCATCAGGACAATAATCATGAGTCAGTGGAGTCAGTTACAAGATAATTGTCACTCAAAACCCAAACCCACTGCCCTTGAGTCAATTCTGACTCACAGCAACCTTAGAGGACAGAGCAGAACTGCTCCATAGAGTTTCCAAGGAGTGCCTGGCGGATTCAAACTGGCAACCTCTTGGTTAGAAGATGGAGCACTTAATCCCCTCACCACGAGGGTTTCCCTATCAGCCTCAAGCGACCCCATTAGGGTTGGGATTAAAATACTCTTCCAGTACCATTTGATAAGACACTGGGAATTCACTGCCTCACAGGCTAATAGAAGACTTGATATTTCCCCTTGTATTTAGTATACAGTATATTTTTCAAATGATCAGAAAGTCTCTGAAGGTATGGAGCCCTAGAAACAACCACACAGCCAGCAAGTGCTTCAGAGAATCAAACAGTGTAAGGAGGAATGGATGGCTCTGTTTCCCAAGGACACCTTGTGGATTGTTCAAGGAAAGCCATTGGGGATGAGCTTGCAGAAAAGGATTTAAATTAAATGATCAACTTCAAAATACAAAACATTCTCTTGTCCCTTGGCCAAAGGATACGCAAAAAGAATTCTCTGTCAGGTGAATAGGCAGGGCTTGCAAAGCGAATGCAAAATGAGTGAGGAGGAAGATGTTTTTCCCACTGCTGGGCAAGAAGGGCTTCATTCCATTAGAGGTTCAAGCTGCTCTCGACTCCATAAGGAAATGTTCCGAATTGTTCATAGCAAAAGCCAGAATCTATTCTGATTCCACTGGTCTTAAGTATGCATCAGTATCACTTTACAAACCATTCTTCTTATATTCATTTTAAAATATATATATATATATATATATATATATATATATATATATATGTATGTATCAGGGAAAAATTCTTTACCTCTTATGTAACCATGCTCGGGTTTCAGAAGGCCACAGAGCTTGGGAGATGTAAGGGTCTGCAGAATCTCACTTGTGATTCCGTGGGTTAAGCTGGGTCTGTGGAGGCCTCTAAGCCCCAGAAACTTAGGTTTCTAATCCCTTGTTTATCAAGCGAGCATAATTTCTAAACCTTGAACCAGGACAAGGACCAAAGCAGGCATAACAGTTCCCATCACTCCTCAATCCTTTAACTTTTAATCAGTTCATGCCCATAACAAGGTCAAAAGAGGACCCACGCAGAGTGCCCTTACCTGCCAGATCTGCTCTTCACTCAGGGAAGTGAGGCGGTCACTCTTGAGGACCTCCTGCAGCAGACAATGAGGAAGCGTTAGAACATCTTCAGGGCGACTCTTCAGGAGTTCGGAGAGATGCTTCACTAAGAAATCGATCACGGCTTTCTCCAACAAAGTGAGGTTAAAGAGGTCAGCAAGTCTGTACAGATCCAAGTAATTAAAGCTGTTTAATTCCTGGGTGCCAAAAAACAGAAACGAAAAAAGATCTCTCAGAAATCAATTCAAGAAAGAGGAGACAAGAAATTCCCAGATTCACTTAAGTTTGCATAACTGAAAAAAAAACTTGCCATCAAGTTGATTCTCACTCATAGCAACCCTACAGAACAGAGTAGAACTGACCCACACGATTTCCAAGGAGCAGCTGGTGGGTTTGAACTTCTGACCTCTTGGTTAGCAGCTATAGCTCTTAACCACTGCACCATGAGAAATGAAATGTGCCCTACTGTTAAAATAATTCCTTAGTTACAAATTTCTGGACAGTGTTCTGAATTTCCTCATTTTCCTTTATTATGCTCATCTTAAAACAAGTTAAAAAGAAAAAAGAAAGAAAACCACTGCCACTGAGGCAATTCCAACTCATGGAAACCTTATGGGACAGAGTAGAACTGCCCCACAGAGCTTCCAAGGAGCACCTGGTGGATTCAACTGTCAACCTTTTGGTTAGCAGACATAGCACCCAACCGCTAAACCACCAGGGTTTCCAAAACCAACATAGCTAAAGCCAGCCTTGCACATACTTAAAGACATCTTACTAAATCCCAGCAGGGGGTTTCTGCTTTCATTGCCTGAAGTGTTATTTTGTGACTTTTTAAAATATTTAGGAAATATTTTACCAAACGAAGACACTGCTTTTTCTTTTCTTACTATACTTTGCAGTTCATGGGTGGTAAGCTTTTTCCTACTGTATAAAATGTGCACGAAAATAACCTGAGAATTTTTCCAAAACTTCAAATTAAGCACTTTTTTTCCCCAATAAAAATAATCCATCCTGACTTAATGAAATTAACACAGAATTCTAAATACAAGGTCTTGGGAAATGAGGAAATCTCTCTGAAATAATCTGCAAATCTACCTACAAGGAACAATTTATAATTGTTCTTTCTGCTGCTGTTACCTTCAAAGATTCAAACAACTTTTTCCGTTTTTCAAAGATGGTTATGGTAGTGATGTTTTGTTCTGGGGAATTCTAGCTGTCTGTCCAAGCACCAGGAAACCATGGTGTCATAGTGGTTAAGTGCTACACCTGCTAACCAAAACATCAGCAGTTTGAGTCCACCAGGTGCTTCTTGGAAACCCTATGGAGCAGTTCTACCTTGTCCTATAGGGTTGCTATGAGTCGGGATTGACTTGACGGCAGTGGGTTTGGTTTTCCTGGCGCAAACCCCCGGGAGCCGTCATGGTACAATGATTGCCAAGCTCAGCTGCTGGTTAAAAGGCTGGTGGCTCAAAACCACCAGCAGCTCTCAGGGAGAAAGAGGTACCATCTGCTTCTGTGGAAACGATGGCCTATGAAACCTATGTGGTAATTCTACTCTGTCCGATAGGATTGCTGTGAGTTGGCGTTGGCTTAACTCCACTGAGCAATGGGTAATGTACAAGCCCCAAATTCTGTAAGCCTCTACCAGACTGCCCAAGAGAGTCATCGCTCTCCTGGAGCCTTTGTTACTGTGACCCTCTGACGATCTGAGTGGGCAACTGGGTCTCTCAACAGAAAACTACCTACTTCAAGTGGAATGGAAGTAGGCTATGTCCTTGTTTCCCCTCATTTTTAACTTACTAATATTTGAGGAAAGTTTTTCAGTAAGTTAGGATATGCAGGATGTCACAAGATAACTACTAATCTGTTCAAGTGATTTTCAATACACATTTCCCCTTTTCTACTGAGAGTATTAAGAATTCTAAATGTATTCTATTTTAATGCATTTGCCTCAGTAATATTTGGGAGTTCAAATGAATGTGTCCTAAATCTGTGCAACTTGGTCATTGCTAGACACGTGACCACTTGAATTGTGACTAGCCTCAACTGAGATGTGCAGGTAATATAAAATATACTCCAAGTTCAAACAGTAAGAACAAAAAGAAGTGAAACAGCTCTCTGATAATTTTTATATTGAGAATATGATGAACAATACAATTCTGGATATACTGGGTTAAAGAAATTATAATGAACTGCATTTGCTTTTTTTTTTTTTAATGTGGCTACTGCCAAAGCAGCCAAGTGCCATCGAGTCAGATCTGACTCATGGCGACCTAGGGGCCAGGGTAGAACTGACCCCCAGTGGCTACTAGAAAATTTTAAATTACATATGTCGTTTCCATCATAATTCTACCGGATAGTGCTGTTCTAAATAATTTTTTAAAAAACAAAGCTGTAAGAAGGACTCTCAGAGTAACAGCTGCATCATCTTCATGGCTACCTGATTACATTTTCTACTTTAGATCCTATTGCTTTTGGTGGAGAGATGACACTTTAATTATATTCCTAACAGGAGTCAAGCTAGATGACTTCAGGAATCAGCCATGAGATTCTGGCTCTTAATAGCTCTATTTGCCAACATGATTGAAGAGGAATACACACTTATCTCTACAATGAGGTTTACAGCAGATGACCACTAAAATCCATTATCACTCAACTATCAAAGGGCCCACTCACAGGCAGTCAATCAAAATAGCCTGGCCTTCCAATTCAGCACATTTTATCAAAGCAATCCTGAAGATTTTGACTCTGGCAGCCAATTATTTCACAAAAATACTGAAACCTGTTCTCCAACTCTGACTTTACAGAACTGGTAAGGTTTACTCCGGGAGGAAAAGAACATATCCCCCTTAAGGTGGGGCTTTCCTAAACAGCTTCTCACAACCTTCTCTGAACGGATAAGTTGTTTCTGGCAGGTGCATCTCTGCAGTGATTTTGGCTGCTCCAGGATCCTAGATACCATGCTAACATCCTACTAAATTACTCTGCAGAGTCCTGGAGGCCTGACAGTGGTGTCAATGACCTTCAAGTACTGTAGGCTCATGCCCCTAAAGGTTAGCTTATGGTCCTAGTACAGGGTCCTAGCTGGGCACCTCAGAGAATGAGCATGCCCAGCAGCTCTAACAACCAAGCTCTGCAAAGTAAAAGATGGACTGGCAGTGAGCACAGAAGGAATTTTTCCTACTTGTTCTCTCACCAAAAAGTGTCCATAATTATGAGTTTAGGACTGGACTCTGCAGTGGCAATCAAAAATTCCTTATTAAGTATCTTTAGATCTTTATATGGAGATACAATAGATTTTGAAAAAAATAACAAAAAACTCAATGTCTTCCCATTAGAAGCCTACAACTTAGTATCAGTCGAATTCAGAACTACACAGAACCAGAGAATTAATTTATTTTAACGGGGCATTTAAAAAACTGTGCTCCTTTTATGCTGCATGTCAGTTTCTATTAGAGGAAATTAGATACTTAATGCTTTCTTTCATAGTTCTCTAATATTTCTGTTTCCTAAGGGTATCATTTTATATAACCTCCAAGCCTAATCTAACAAAGCATTTCAAGTCTGGTGGTGGAGAGCTGAGAAGGCTGAATGACGAAGTGTCAATGGCTGGGTGAACAGCAAATGGGAACTAAACTGACACTTACAGGGGAAATGTCAGAAGCCCACTTTCCATCTCTCTTCTGCTTGAAGACATAACTTTTTCAACTCCAAATGCTTTGTAGATATGTCAGAGGTTCACATCCCCCCTGCCATGCCTAATTTAGCATCTGAGTAGTTAAACTGTAGAAAGTGAGAGTTGAGGGAGGGAAAACAAAAACTGCTTTTACCTAAAGGAGCTAGAGGCTGCACAGTGGTTAAAGCAATTGCTGAACCAAAGGTTGGTGGTTAGAAACCACCATGGGCTGCACAGGAAAACGGAGGAACAGTTTGCCTCCACAGAGATTTACAGCCACGGAAAGCCTACAGGGTCCTCTGTAAGTTGAGATTGACTCAGTGGAAACGGGCTGTTTGGGGCCTTCACCAAGGTCGGCACACCGCATACACACTCCTTGCACTGGGAAGAACAGCAATCTGTAAGCCTTAGGCCAAGCCATCACTTCTGAGTCTCCAGGCTAAGATCACGTGTAAGGATATTTTCACCAATATAATACTGCTTTTAAGGACTGTCATTCATGTGATGAGGGGAGTGAGGTAGCAATGGTGAAAGTGCAGTGAAATGCCACCTCTAATGCTGTGGATTGAAAAAAAAAAAACTTTGTTTTGGAACTAGCGCCATCATGTTTTCGGTTGTAAGAGTCATTAAGTGCTCATTTCATAAAATTGAGGAAATACAAAGCATGAAAGAAGTTTAAAATTACTTGTAATTCTACTATGCTGAGATGCTGCTGTTTTTAAAAAAATACTGTGTTTTAGGTAAAAATTGACAATGTAAATTAGTTTTGAGATAATCATTATTAATGTTTTTGAATGTATCCTTCTATGTTTGTTGAAATAAGTCGTATGTCAGAGAATGAGAAAAATAATTGCATCAGAAGCAGAAAAAACAATGGCAGCCACAGGCATTCATAGCCAATTCTTCTTTTGGTGGAAAAGAGCAGGGATGGGGAGTCCAGCAGAGTTGGTTCAAACCCAACTCCAATACATACCATTGGCTGTAAGCCTGGGGCATCACAGAACTTTCGTTGTTCCCCATTTACAGAATGGAGAGGTCAGCCAACTCATGGGGTTGTCATGGAGATAACGTATGTACATATGAAGCACTTACCATAAAAGCCTGTTATATGGAAAGTATGGAGTAGATTGGGTGGGCAAGAAACAACACAGTGTACTAAGCATTGTTATCTGACATCCATAAAACATGATTCATCACTGACACAAGGTGGTCAAAATGAAGAATGTGATCTATTAAGAGACCCAAGTCATAAATAGTCTAATCTTTAAGTCCAGGAATGGGAGGGCCAGCAAAGTCAAAACTACAAAACTGACTTGTACCTTCACTATGTGTTAGTTTCCCACAGTTATCTGACTAGCTCAAACCTCTCTTCTCAGTTCCAGATTCGTATCCCCAAAAGCTAATAAGAAAACATCGTCTCTTGGGTGTTCCACAGCCAAGATGAGTTCCACAGTTCAACATATCCAAATTGAATTTATTTTATGAAAAAAAAAATTGTATCTCCTTTTCTATGCTTCTCTGAAAGAATGGCCATATTCAGCTACTCACACCAGGAACCCAGAGAGCTCTCTCATATGAGTCAGTCACCAAGCCCTGTCCTGATTACACTTCCTCCTTAACATCTCTTGTTCTATCCTGTATCATTTCTGGTCCAGATGTCCTCCAACAGTGTCCTAAATTAGTCTTTCTGCCTCCAGTAAAGGAGTCCCGGTGGCACTGTGGTTAAAGGAATGCTTACTAACCTGAAAGGTAGATGGTTGGAATCCCCTAGCCACTCCTTAGAAGAAAGATACGGCAGTATGCTTCTGTAAAGACGTAGAACCTTGAAAACTCTGTGAGGCAGTTCTACTCTGTCCTATACAGTCACCGTAAGTTGGAAATGACTTCACAGCAATGAACCTTTCACAGCTTCAGTGTTAAACTTTGAATTTTTTCTCTTTACAAGAATCTGACCATACTAAGAATCTGCTTGAAGCCCATTAATAAGTTTCTGTTTGCCCAAAGGAAGTCCAAACTCAGTTATATTGGGTGACCCTCCATGAACAGACCCTGCCGAGCCTCTCATCCAGCAATGCAGCAGTCCTGTCCATCTCGGCTTGCCTTTGGCCATGACAACTGCCTTTACATTTACATCACATGTCAGGGCCACACCAGTGCCTGGAAAATATAAAAGCAGGCAAACTTCAGTCTTCATGGAGTACGTAGAGTCTACTCAGAGAGACAGTCATTAACCAAAATTCTCACAAATAAATGTACAATCACAATTGCAGTAAAGGTTACAAATCGTGGAATATAGGGTTATGAATGCTCATCATAGGTGATTTAACACAGTGAAAATTTAGTCAAGGCTTTCCAGAGAACGGAGCTGGTAGCTGAAGGACGAGCAAATGTTTACCGGGCAAAACGCTGAGGTGGAGACGAGAGTGGGGTCACAGCGAGGATGGGGGAGTCAGAGGAGGCAGCACGTGCAGACTCTAGGTATGAGCCGACTCTACATACAGCTCAGTATTGGTGATAACAAAAGAGTAGCTGCTGAGGCAGGGTGCTTATGTATAGCCAAAAACCTCATGGGCTTTGGTTTCTTGGTTTGGAGGTTTCATGGGACATCCCAATTAACTGGCCTAACAATGTGTTTGATCATTCTTTTTTACCTCCTACTTCACTGGGGACCTCTTTAAAGTACTGAAAAGCATAGATGTCCTTTTGAAGATTAATATGCACCTAATGGTATTTTGGCTTGGCCAATGGTATTTTCAGATACCCTGGTGGTAGAGTTGTTAAGTGCTACAGCCAGCAGTTTGAATCCGCCAGGTACTCCTTGGAAACTCTAGGAGGCAGTGCTATTCTGTTCACTATGAGTCAAAATCGACTCAATAGCAATGGCTAATGGTATCTTCAATGGCATCACATGCATCCAAAAGCTGGACAATAAATAAGACCAAAAGAACTGACACTAATGTCATGGACTGCAAAAAGAAGAAATCAGACTTGGAAGAGGTACTCCCAGAATGCTCTTTAGAAGCAAGGATGGTGTGACTATGTCTCACACACTTGGGACATGTTGTCAGGTAGGGTGAGTCCCTGGAGAAGGACATCATACTTGGTAAAGTACAGAATCAGTAAAAAAGAGGAACATCCTCAATGAAGTGGACTGACAGTTGCTGCAACTCAACAGCATCTAGTAACACCAGTTCACTGGGTAGTACCTAGAGTCTTAAACACTGCAAGTAGTCATTAAAGCATGACAATTGGTCTCATTTGGTTGTCATAACAGAGTTGTAACCAAGAGAGTTAGAATTAGAAAGATGATACAGAATGTGTGGCCAACTGCCTTCATGAACAACCGCCTCTTTTGCCAAGAGACCAGAAGAACTGGATGGTGCCCAGCTACCATTACCAAACATCTTGATCAAAAAATCTATAGAAGGATCCAGGTTAAAAGGGGAAAAATGCAGAACAGAATTTTTGTATTCTCATGGAATCCAGACTTTCTGGATCCATGGGGGACAGGATAAACCCCTGAAACTATTACCTTCAGATAATGTTTAAAATTTAAACCAAAAACATCCCCCAAATATTTTAGCTTAACTAGTAAAAAATGTCTGTTTTGAACATGATGATGCTATTTTAAGATCTATGCGGCGTCAAAGCAACAAGAGAAAGTGGAAAGATGCGATACTTCACAGGGCAGTGAGTTCATGTTAACGGGGAATAAGAACTCAGTAAAGACAGTGAGAATGTCATGTAACTGGAAGAATGCCATCAATGTCACTGAACTATACATGTGGAAATGTTTAAGTTCATGTGTTTTGCTGTGTGTATTCTCAACAAAAATAAAGTTTAAAAAAACCTCTGTGTATGGAATTACATTTCCATCATTGTCTATACTGGTTCTACTAAACCACAGCACATACATTCCCTTCCTCTCCATGTGACCCCTACTCCATTTTTCTTGTGTTTAGCAATCATATAAATCTTCAGCTACCTCATGTATTTATTTGCTTATTTATAATGTATTTGCCTCTCCCCACTAACCACCCAAAATGTAAGTTCTGGGGAGGAAAGACTTGCCTGTTTTCTTCCCTGCTGCACCCTCAGTGCCTAGAACAAGGCCAGGTTTGCTGAATGAGTGAATGAATGTATGGAAGAGCCATCCAACCCATTTCACCTTTCCAACTTCCATTCGAATTAACCACTTCTCCCTTTATGCCTCCACCCTGCTCTCAGCAGATGTCTATGACAGCCTTTGCCACCTCAAGTATCTTACAACTAGTGCCCTATTGCTCTCTACTAAACTCTAAGATCTTTGGTGACAGGGACCACGTTTTCCTTTTCCCTGTGTCACTGGTATCTAACAGAGAGTGGATGCTTAATATCTGCGTGTTTAATGAAAGACTAAAGACTATCCAAGTACTCTTTCCGTTTACTTCTAATTAAGCAAAACAGAATATATCCACTCATTCTGGCCCCAAATCAAGCCATCTGTCTACCTCATTGACCTCCCTTGGTTCTCTCTCTCTGGCCTTTCTACATGTACACAAAGTCAAAGCCAGTGGTCATTCAGTCTTCCCAATGGGAAAATTAGTAGTAGTGGGTAGAATTTAAAGTGTTCATGGACAAGTGTTTTATAGTGAGAAATAATAGTTTTATAGTGAGAAAAAAAAATTTTAAGTCCACCCAAAAGTTCTTTTTCAGTCCAAGAGATCATTCCCTTTCTTATTCACTGTTTTTATCATTGTGTGCCATCTAGTCCATTCTGACTCATAATGATCCTACAGGACAGAGTAGAACTGCCCCACAGGGTTTCTATGAAGCAGCCGGGGGATTTGAACAGCCAACCTTTTGATCAGCAACCTGAACTTGTAACCACTTTGCTAAAATAAAAATATTATTATATCTTTTCAAGTGGTACTTTGTCCTGCCAAGCCGTACTTTGTCCTACACTTGACTTGTATTCTGTGACTTAAAAATCTAAGTATTCAGCCAAAGGCAGTGTGAGTGAAAATTCGAGCTCAGCAACAAGAAACTCTCTTGCGTAATTGTTTTATTTTCTAAAAAGTTTTCCTTTCTGTCACACTGCTTTTCACCTGAAATTTAGTTTCTATTCAGAGTTATGGTGGATGCATTGTTGTCTCTGGGGAATATTTTTAAATAGTATTTATTTTCCTTTAGTTTAAGGCTATTTGGCTTCTCTTTCCCCTTCTGTTTGTTTCTTCTAGTGAGAATGAAAGTTAAATAACAGAGAAAGACCCATGAAATGTGTCCCCTATACTGCATAAACTTTGAAATAAACACCATTTTTCCAAGTTCAAGAATCCCTAAATCCTTTATTTTCTCCAAACTCAGTTTTTCTGTGCGGCTTACCCGTCTAAATAGGTCATAAAATGACCATATCCAACACGAACTAAGTTGGTAGTTTGAACCCACTCAGTTGCACCATAGAAGAAAAGGCCTGGCAACCCACTTCCATCAAGATTACAACCCGGAAAACCCTATGGAGCAGTTTTGCTGTAACACATGGGTTTACCATCAGTCAAGCTGAGCTTTGGGGTGTTTTACTAAGTGCTTACCATGGGTGGCACAATCGGGTAACCCCCAGCTACCAGCTGAAAGGTTGGCAGATAAGATCCACACAGAGGCACATGGAAAGAAAGGTCTGGTAACCTGCTTCCCAAAGATCATGGCCCCGCAAAACCTAGTCTGAAACACGGGGGTCACTACAAATCAGAATTTGATCCAATGGCAACTGTTAATAAAGGATCAAAGTTCAGCTAAGATTTACTTTATTTAATAATTTGGGCAGATTTACACTTATCCCTGAAATAGTGTCATCCTGACTCACTTGCATTCTAATATGGTTTCTTGAATAGAAGGAAAACATCTAGCCTTACAGCTAAAGTGAAATCAAACCCGTCACCATCGAGTCCATTCTGATGCATAGCGACCCTGTAGGACAGAACAGAACGGCCTCATAAGGTTTCCAAGGAGCGGCTAGTGGATTTGAACTGCCAGCCTTTCAGCAGTTCTGCACCAGCAGGCTTCTGGTCTTATAACTAGTAGCTATATATTCACTGCACAAATCCACAGCCTAGTTTCTATAAGCCATATCCAAGAGACATGTCTTGGTGTTTATTAGCAGTGACCTAAGTAAAGAACCAAGGGTCTGCAGTTCCAATAGGTTGCCTCCCTGTGTTTGAGTCCCACCTACAAACACTCTGGCATCTATTCTGACTCTAGCACTTGCCCATCCAGACTGCACTTGAACTGTGACCCGTATGCAGCAATTATACGGAACACAGAGAATATCTGCCTTCTTGTCATTGCATCTACTGTAGACTGTCTCCCCAAATCTGCTATACAAACTTTCTGACTTAAACATAGGAACCTCTTTTTAAACTGATAGGATGCAGAAGTCCAATGGAGATACTTTAATACTAAGGAAACCCATGTCAAACAAGGCCTTGACAGAAGTTCTCTCTGTTACTGCCTCATCTCATTCCAGGAACTTCACTGAGTTGTGAAACAAAAATTGGCATCAACAGCATATAATACCAGTATGGAAAACTATGACTAGCTTTCACTGTGACTTGTTATTGAAGATAATAAACTTCTTTCAAAGTTAAGAGTAATGCCATTTTGATTTCCTGAGCTTCTCCCTTCTCTAAGGCGAAAATTTACCAAACTGAACAGGATTTCCGATTTTTCTGGGTACTATCACTCAACAGTTGTGACTATTTTAACAACATTGCGCTTCATTGTTATAATTGTGATCATTCATTTATGATCATTGATACCCTTCACTTAGACCTCCTCAAAATGTCACCTCAACTACTACACACCAATGTTTTACCTATAGAAAAAAGCTGATCAGGAGACATGGTGGTGTGTCCATGCTCACCACGTAAGAGCATACATGAAATCTGAAGTTCTATGTAGAATGCTGACAACACCTCATATTTTGAGGACCCCCCTAAACAAAATATGACCCTTGCTCTTTTCTTTGAAAGCCAAGAGATCTTTTTTTTTTTAACTATGCCCCCAAATCTAACTCAAATAGCTTGATAAAGCCATGGCTACATATCATCTCCCCAGCAGACTGAATGCAGACTCAGATTTTCCTCTCCAGCATTGGCATCCATGTCTTTACACAGTGGCTAATTAGTAAGTTTTGACTGATAGACAGTGAGAAGAGAAAATATTAGACTTTTAGAATTACACTTTTACTGCTTTTATTCCTTAGTTTCTAGTAAAACATAATTTTTTTTTCCTCTACAAACGTTTAAATAAGGAACATGTCTAGAATACTAGCCATACTGGAAGTAAATATAACAGCCCAGAAAGAGAAGAAAAAAGATCTATAGCCTGACCTTGTCATAACTCTATGCTACTCTTAGACTACCACTCAATATCAAGCACGCTGACATCTCAGTCTTTATGACTCATATGAATTGTAAGTTCAACTGATTGTGCATATTAATTTGGGCTTATAATTTTAACATTTTTCCTTGTCTCCTTTACTAGGTCCTAAGTTATGGGGACAAGGTACTTGCTGCATCTTTACTTTGCAATTGCGGGTAAAGCACATGATTTGACACTGACCAATCTGGATGACCTCACCCACTGGTGAATTATTCAGAATCTACTTTTTTGTTTCATCTAAAAAATGGGGAAAGTGCTATCTACATCCTAGACCTGTGAGTAGGACTTCCATTGCTATGTAAAGTACATCCACATAGTTGGTGCTCACAACCCCATCACTGTTATTATTATCATCACTGTTTATTAATATACATCCTCTATCCCCGCTTTTTAACATGATTACCAGTACTTAACCTATAGCTCTGAAGATTCCATATACTGATTGGGTGAAGGGAAGAAAACACTGAATGTCTAATACAGATTTTGTTTTTCTACAAGAAACTTTTTTTTTATGACATGTAAAATCATTCATTTCTTTTGTGCTTAAAAAATGATTCACCAGAGATGATCAAGGAGGACAGATTGAGACATTACACTGCATCATAACCAAGTATGTATTACTATCTACACCACACTCTGACTCCCATGCTTTCTCTATTACACAAAGCAGAAAAGGCACATGGAGAAGTCTAAGAACGTGGGAGCGGCATTTCTTTATGACCTTATTTGGAAGATAAACTCCTTGGGGAAATACAATTTATTCAGATTATCAAGACCCTGCTGTGCAAATCTACAGTCTGGAAGCACACTATGGAGATCAAAAAATATTTACTTTATTCTGTTGGGTATAAAAGCTTTTAATGAATGCATAATTAAGACCAAAAAAAAAACCAAAAAAAACTGTATACAGATTTAGAAATTCCACTGCTGAGCCAAGCCATTAATATCCAAGGTACCATATCCAGTTGTGATTCCACCTGTTTCCTATCTGGATTACAACCTAGTTATTAATCACGGCATTATGTGACTACACAACCTGGTGCTTCAGAAAAGGATTGCACCACAGGACCAGGGGATGCAACATAAAGGATACTGGGGAGGATGCATGGGGAAAGGGCTGAGCCTTTGGAACAGGCTGAAACAAACCAACCAATAAACAAAAACCTAAACCTTTTAACAGGCTTGAAATGAACCAGGTAGAAAAAAAGTATTACTGTACACCATTATGCAAAGAGACCTGTGAGTTTTCTCCACAATATCTTATATTACAGTGGTTAAGATAAAATCTAATTGTTAGAGAGGACAAAAGTAAGTAGTTTACTGACAATGCAGGCCAGATTATTTGTTGTGACAGAACTGTGTAAAACCAGATATTTTTAGACATGAAAATATAGAGACAGCTATAAATAAGTATGTATACACATATAACTGGACAACTGTTTGTAAGCACACATTCATATTCATATGTTGATAGAAATATGCATATGGCACAGTCAGATTCAGCTAAAACAAAGTATTAGCAGCAATTTAAAAAAAATACTTTAAAGAAACACATTCTTGGAGTCTTTGAAGGTCTATTTAAATACGTTTGTGCTGAATAACAGAGGAATTCTACAATTAGGTTACTAGTACATTTTCATAATCAATTGTATGCATAATATCTGAAGCTCATGAATAATTTTAAATCATTCCTTAGAAAAGTTCCCAGCAAGCTTGGAAATCCAGTAGAAGGGAAATACATGGACCTAGTCATCACCAACAATTAATAATTCCATCTCCAGTCTCCATATTCTGCAAAATACTGTTAAAAAAGTTTCCTTAAACTGTCAAGGGACACCAGGAGACCACTGCTGAATTAGGGACTACATAGAGGAAATCAAGGCATACATTATTTTTTATTTGAAAATAGGTGAGCTGGGTAGGATTTTAAAACCACTATATCAATAACTATACTCTTTTTTGAGATTATGGGAGACAAAAGCAAGTTAACTGTTCACAAAAAGAATGGTAGAGCATACAGGTGACCACTACATATTTCATTACTTAGCTCCAGTACACATAACCCTTGTGGTACAATAGTTAACCACTGGTTGCTAACTACAAAGCCAGTGACCTGAACTCACCAGTGCCTCTATGGCAGAAAAGACCTGGAGATCTGCTTCCCTAAATATGACAGCCAAGAAAACCCCATGGAGCAGTTCTACTCTGCCATATGGGGGAACTAAGAGTTGAGGTCAGTTCAATGGCACCCAGTAACAACAACACATAACCCCACAAAGTCAGAGAGTGCTGAAAATAAGGCCAATTTTGTGGTCTTTAAATAATGGGTCAGACATATAGACCAATGGAGCATAGTTGAGACCCCAGAGACGCCACCACCCTCCTATGAACAGCTGATATTTGACAAAGGCCCTAAGACTCTAAACTGGGGTAAGAACAGTCTCTTTAACAGATGGTGTTGGCAAAATTTGTTATCCATTTGCAAAAAATTGAATCAAGACCCATACTTCACATGTTACACAAAAACCAACTCCAACTGGTAAAAGACCTAAATATCAAACCTAAAATGATAAAGATTATGCAAGAAAAAACAGGATCAACAATGGAAGGGTTAATATACAATTTAGACAGACTTCAAAATCTAACAAACAAAGCTCAATCGAGAAAAAATAGATAAATGGGAACTACTAAGAATTAAACACTTTTGCTCACCCAAAGACTTTATCAAAAGAATTAAAAGAGCACCCACAGAACGGGGAAAAACATTTGGCAACTGTATATCTGATCAACGTCTGATCTCAATAATCTACAAAGTACCACAAAATACCAACAAGAAAATGGTAAATAATCCAATTAAGTGATGAGCAAAGGAGATGGGCAGACACTTCACTAAAGAAATCATCCAGCCATCCAAAAGACACATGAAGAAATGTTCACGATCATTAGCTATCCAAATCAAAACTACAATGAGACATCATCTCACTCCAACAAAATTTGTCATGATCCAAAAAACACAAAGTAACAAATGCTGGAGAGGCTGTGGAGAAATTGGAACTCTTCTACACTGCTGGTGGGATTGCAAAGTGGTACAACGTCTTTAGAAAGCTCTGCTGCTTCCTTAAAAAGCTGGAAATAGATATACCATTTGATCCAGTAATCCCACTGCTTGGAACGCATCCTACAGAATTAAGGTCAGTCACATGAACAGATACATGCAGAAGGATGTTTGTTGCACCACAGTCCACAATTGCAAAAAGATGTAACCAACCCAAATGCCCAACAACTGACGAATAGATCAGCAAACTATATTACATATACTCAGTGGAACACTATGCAATGATAAAGAACAATGACGATTTCAGGAAGCATCTCATAACCTGGTTTCAACTGGAAGACATTATGTTCAGTGAAATCAGTCAGCAACACAAGGTCAAATATTGTATGAGACCCTTACTATAAAGACTTAAAATCAGACTCACATACAGAAAAAAAGACTCTTTGACAGCTACAAGGGAGGGAATGAGAGAGGGAGAGGGATGTGTATAAATTAGATACCTGATAGAAATGTGGTTGGGTGAAAGCAGTGACAGCACACACCAGAAAGATGATCATCTTAACTGGACTTCAACATAAACTGAAAACTCTTCTATTCCTAGCCTAATATTGCAAGGGTAGCAGGGGTGGGGGTCCAGGGACCATGCTCTCAGGGGACATCGAGGCCAACTGGCACAACTATCCTATTGCTAAGAAAGTCTTCTGCACTCCATACTGGGGAGTGGTGTCTGGGGACTTAACAGCTAGCAAGCTGCCATCTGAGGTACATCAAGTGATCCCATCTCAACTGAATCAGATGATCACCAAGGTCAACAAAGACATAAGAGAAAAAGAGCCTAGAGGACAGAAGGACCCAAGTATATGCATCAATGTATCAACATGTGATCTGCAGAAACAGATGGTGCCTGGTCACCACCAATGACAGCCATGATGGGGCACACGATGTCAGGTCCCAGTGGCAACACAAACAAAAAAGAGGGGTGCACCTTAAGAACTCCACTAAAAGACCACAATTGACGGTCTGATGCCCCGGGACTTCCCCTGGGAGCATGGTCCCCTGGACTTGCTGCTGCCCCAGATCATTATTCATTGCTGAGGTCAACTCTTTGGACAGGAATGGACTGAACCTGGGGACATGGGGTGACCATATGGTACATCCACTTTATGGCTCTATGTATCTATAGGATGCTGCCCTACTGGACTCTTACCAGAATGCAGAGGAGGTTGTGGAGTGGAGGGGACAGGAGATTCTTAGCAGGATATGACATGTATAGAATGGAAAGGAAGAGTGTGCTATCGCCAGGCAAGGAGATAAGAGGGAACTGCAGATATGCGGGCATGCAAATTTAACTTGGATTGTATACTGCTTTCACTGAATCACAATAAACAGTAATAATAATAATAATGGGTCAGTTATCACCATTGACTGTTCTAACCACTATTATCAGTAAGAGTGGGGAACTGAGGTTTTTTGCTTCAGATGTGTGTTGTTTTTGATGATCTGAAAAATACATAATATCAAATCTTTTATAGGTATAAATGAGGACCAGTTTCAATTAATGTAACTGTGAAGACCCTTTCAAAATGAAAATATCAGTGATTTAACAAGCAAGTACCCGAAGAGAAGAACGGGTGTGGCAAAAGCCTCTAGAGCTATGGTTTTCACACAGTGATCTCCAGATTAGTAGTATCAGCACCAACTGGGAACTCTTTAGAATGAAGATTCCTGAGCCTCATCCTACCAGAAAACCAAAACCACTATCATCACATAGATTCCAACTCATAGCAACCCTGTGGGAAAGTATAGAACTGTCCCATGTAGCTTCCAAGGAGTGCCTGATGGATTTGAACTGTTGGCCCTTTGCTTAGCAGCTGTAGCTCTTAACCACTACAACACCACCCAAACCTAATGAATTAGAAATTAGGAGAATGGAATCCGACACTGTTATCATCAGCCCACCAGGGCCTGCCATGCATGCTTATGCTTAAGAACCACTGATGTGGGGTAGCTAGTGGCATAGTGATTAAGAGCTATGGTGGCTAACCAAAAGATCAACAGTTCAAATCCATCAAGCCATTTCTTGGAATCTCTATGGGGCAGGTCTACTCTGTCCTATAAAGGAGTCACCATGAGTCAGAATCAACTGGATGGAAATGGGTTTAGGTTTTCTCGGATGTGGAGTATGCCTTTACGTGAGGAAAGGAATAACTCTAATCCTGCCATAAAATTAATTGTGTGGCTCCCGCTTCTTACACTTAAAGGGGCTGTGACCATGAGACCTGAAGTTAGAGACACAGACAAACAGTCATTTCCCAGGGCATATAGCACATACCCCTCAGACAGGCTTGCTCCACAGGACAGTGGATAGAGAGGGAGAAATGAGGTGAAGCTGAAGCCTGGGAGTCAAAGTTAGAGACAGGAAAGACAGCAGAGGGCAGGGACATGGACAGCACTCTTTAGGAAAGAATAACTGACTATTTCTTAAACAAGTCTACTATTTTGCTGAAGTTAGAGAGCTTGGGACACCAAGAAACTTCATTATAAAAAAATATCCTCTCTCTGGGAACTTCCACAGTGCATGCCAAAGGAACCAAACAACATGTGTTTTTAAGTACCCGCTATGCACTTAAGCTGGAGAGGAAACATTTTCCAGTTGTTTCTGGAATCTGTACATGAGGGTGAGGGTGAGGTATTTTATTTACATGAACAGTAGGAGAAACAATGAAATAAAACATCTTGTCTATAAAGCATCAGTAACATTTAGTATGTTGCTTTATCAAAGCATTGATTTTACTACTTATTAAAGTAAAAATTCAGTATGAGGTTTGCCCATTTCAGAAGCAGGAAGAAAGTGAAAGTCCATTTAATTATATGTAACAAATATATAAAAATAGTTATATAAAAAATGAACATATGTTTATATATAAAAAAACCAATATATGTTAAAAAAAACTATGTTAGTCTCATATATATATTTATTTATTTAAATATATATAGTCCTACATTATCAAAAAGAAGTAGCCGAGAGGGGGAAAAAAGACATTTCTTAAAATGGTGATTATCTGCAAAATTTTTAGTGACAGACTTGTCTGGTAAGTGGATTGCAAGCTGCTAGCAAAGACACCGACAATCTGGGAATGAGGAAAGAAAGGGATAAGGGAAGATAGCTGTGGAATTAACACAGGAACTCACAAGTGAAGCACTCCATTACACCGGCTCTAGTTTCTAGGCACCTACCACGTGGAGGACACTGTGTTGGGTGTTTTGCATATATTATGTCATTTAACCATTCAACATCTCTAAGAGACAGATTGTTTATAAGATACCATGTCTGTGTTTTACAGATGACCACGGCAGGGCAAAGAGGTGCAGTAACTTGCCCAAGGTCACTCAGCTCTGGTATATGACTTGTATCTGTCAGGCTCCAAAGCCAAACTCAACCACTGGATAACATCAGGTGAAAGCTGATGCAAATCACTGCTTATAAATTTCTGCACTTCTAGGGATATACGAGTTTAAAAAAAAAAAATGGCTACTGCTTTCGATGGCAGAATCTTTCATTTAGATCATGTTGCTATGAGTCACCGAGAAGCTGGTGGCCGTGGCCTTGACTGCAGCTCCTACATGGATGTCTGGGGCACCCGTCTGAGGCTGTGTTTACATGCTGTAAATCATGCTGCTCAGTCAGCGCACCCTCAGGTACACCCTCTGCTCCAAAGGCAGAGTCACTGCAATCTTTCTATATGGTTGTGAAGACACAACTGCTCTGGATGCCCTGGTGCTTAATGACATGCTCCCCCACCTGGTCAACTCCTGTGGGGACCCACACTCCCAGACACATGCTTACGGCTGACAAAATGAGGCAGTCACAGAACATGCCCACCAACAAGTAGCATATCTGACTGGGGCTGACCCTCATGAGATCATTTGCACTAGGGAGCTAGTGAATCCTACAGCATAGCCATCAGTGGGGTACCTAAGTTCTATAAGTCATGGAAAACCACTTAAACTTAGACTCCTGCCATTCACTGGAAGCTGAGGGCATTCAGGTCTCCTATCTTCCAGGGCACAAGAGTAGCATCATTGACCTAAAGGAACTAGAGGCTACCACCCAACTAGATACCAGCCAGGTTTAAGTCATGACTGAACAATGAGATTGGAGTGAAATGGTGCACTGAGGAAATAAAGCTGATTTGCAATTCCAGAAAAGTGTATTTCTACACTGATGCAGCCCAGGCCATTGGGTAAATCCCACTGATATCAATGACATGAAAATTAATCTCACAAGCACGAGTGTTTACTAAATCTATGGCCGACAAGGTGGTAGGGCCATCTATATTTGCTTCTGGCCCCATGTGTTGTGAGGAGGCTCTGCAGAGTGGAAGGGAACAGCAGCAGGGTACACTGTCTGGGACGGTGCCCACACTTGGTGGCAGGGCTGGGGGATGCACAGGAAGTGGCAAAACGAGATAGAGTATGATCATGAGTAGGTCTCAAGGTTAACAGAGCAAACGACACAGAAGATACGAAGAGCCATCCAGATGTGATGATGCATGGGACATCATTATCCAGGACATTATCCAGGACCCTGGACATCATTATCCAGGATATGTCAACCTCTTCTTTGCATATGTGGAAGGAGAGAGTCTGCTGGTGACACTCAAGGATGTCACCTTATCCTCAAAGGGCACTTGCACTTCTACATCCCTGAAGCCTTCTTATGTTCTTAGGGCAGATGGCACGGATGAGGTTCTAGTTCATTCTTCCATCAGGCTTGGTAATGGCTGTTTTACCACAGAGGAAAAGTGGACTGCACAGTGGAAAAGTGCATCCAGCATATGAAATGTCTTTGAGAACTAACCCCTCTCTGGGGGACGGCAGGGGATGGCATTGACTTCGAGAGCATCGAGTGCACTAGAAAAGAAGGCACTTTGTGTGCAAATGGCCTCTTTTCCCTCACCGACTGATGTATACCGGGCAACTTGTTATGCCCAAAGTGTGTCCCAGGTTCAAACCAGGAATGTTACAGCCCAGGTGACTTCAGCCTCAGCCCATCTTCAAGAGAAAAAACACACACAAAAAAATATCTTTCCCCAGCCTCAACTCCTTTGGTGGGAAATATCCCTCCATTGCTCTCCAGAAGTCTTCCTGGGGTCTTCAAGTGGGGGTGGGCATTCTCACTATGAAGCAGTATGGACATCTCGTAAGACATTACTGCAGGACAAGCCTGAGTCTTCTGTGAGGAGAAAGCCAGAGGGACAGGAAATGTGCTTCTTAAGACCCCAGGGCTCTATGTGGATTTTTGAGTTGTCCCTTTCTGCTACTCAGCTGTATTGGCTCCTTCAGGAATGAACACAATTAAGTGAGAGTTAATCTTTTTTGTGTGTTTCTAAAGGCTACCTCTTCATATCAATTGTAGACCAAGCAATGTGTTACTAATAAGGCTCATCTGTGTATTCTCATCCTTCTCTCTTCTCTTTTTTCCTAACAGAGCTAGAAACATCTATATGACTCTACCCATTACTAAAATCAATTGTTTCTCTCCTTAAAATTTGTTAATTTACAGGCTAGAGATATAAATTCACCTTCTATTTGTTCTTTGACTTTTACAGAAGGCTCAGAGCAAATTGAAAGGTACACTTGGGGGAAAAATCTTAAAAAAAAAAAATCAATGCTAGTCTCATTTCTACCAACAAATGAGTGATGGAGAGTCTATTATTTCCCCTCTCTAATCCTTCTTCTGACCATAATCCCAAACCTATCACCAAAGAGGAAATAACATGTTCTGCTGCTGTTAGATGCCATTGAGTTGGTTCCGACTCACAGCAAACCTATGTACAAGGTACAATGAAACAATGCCCAGTCCCTCACATCCTCAAACTCTTTGCTATGCTTGAGTCCATCATTGCAGCCACTATGTCATCCATCCTGCTATTCCATTAGAAGGGATTAAAGTATTTCCATTATATATTGCGTCATCTGCCCAAGGTAGAAATAGAAAATGACGAGTTGACATTAAATCTGGTTCTTGACAGGAATTTTCCAAGAACCAGAATGTGAATGGTTTTCCAGGCAAAAAGAAAAGCATGCTAAAATGGGAAAGCATTCATTTTACAAGAGTCCACAGATTTTTACTGAACATATCCAATGTGATAAACATTGTATATTAGGCTGTATGTATAAGACAAAGAAAACGAAAAAGGAAAAAAGAGGGGAGGGGAGGGGAAGGGAGAGGAGGGGAGGAGAAGGACAAATTAGAACTGCTCCATAAGGTTTCCAGTGAGCAGCTGGTAGATCGGCACTGCTAGCCTTTTGGTTAGCAGCCAAGCTCTGAACTGCTACACCACCAGGACTTCAGGCTGTAAGTACAGGGAAACAAAACGGAATGAGAGGCAAGTCAATCAGGACTAACGCCACGGGTGTGACCAGTGCTGCAGAAGACGGCCCATATAATTAAAGAGGAGAAGAGAAATCTCATTTCTGACTAGAGGGGATTGATTAGTCAACACTGGCGAGGGGGTGAACACAGGAGTCAAGAACTTGAAGAGTAAGCAAGAACTGATAAGGTGGCAAAGCAAGGGCAGGATAATCCACAGGGATTTCACTCCATCCACAGGTTTGACCCAAACAGAAATTTTCACGGATTAAAAGAACCCTTTTTTAAAATCAGTCAAACAGAATTTTAAAGGAGGTACTAGAGTGGAGCAAGAACGAAAACAGATTCATTGAGCAGCAGGAAATTTCTTTAGTCCAGGAAATAAGTAATAATGGTCTGGATTAAGAGAGTGCTAACAGAAATAGTGATAAGGATATACATTTTCACTCAGTTATGTTAAATAAAAATAAAAAAAAAAAGAAATAGGGAGAAGGATAATAGATTCTAAAATAATAAATGATAGCTAAAAGTTAAGGGAGTGGAGTTGAAAGGTCCAGGTGATGGAGTATATGTGGGTTACAAGGAGAGATGGAAGATTCTAGGATGACTCCTGGATGTCTAGTTTGGGTTCAAACTCAGAAAGGACACGTGACCATTAGGTGTCTATGGGATATCCAAAAAGAGACAGTGACTAGGCAGTAGGCCTGAAGATGACAAAACCAACGCTCCGTGGGTAACAGGAAGGACAGGGCACGTTTCAGGAGACTGAAAAGAGAAAGGGTAAGGTTGGAGAACAAGGCTGGAATCATGAGATGGAGAGTCAGCTTGGATTTTTGGGAAAGCAAGTGTTCTGTGGGTCAGAGAAATAACTTAGATTGTACAGTAACTATTGATCAGCATGGGAAAAGATTAGCATGTAGTATATAAGCAGAGCTAGTGAAAGAATGTCTAGGAGAAATGATCTGGATCTGAATAATGTTCAATGACAATGAAGATAAAGAGAAAAATATGTTATTTGAGAGATGTTAAAGAGGCCAAACATAAAATTTAACGGGACTCATGAGGTCGTAATGGCACATTCTAAGATGACACTAAGCTTCTGGCTTAGGAGACTGACAGGACGATGGCACCTTAACAGTGAAGGGGAGGAAGAGCAAGTACGTGAAACTGGGCCAAAATGAATTTGAGATGTATAAGAAATACCAAGTGGAAAAGGCTGAGTATTCAGGACGGGCAAGCAGGGGAGGAGATGAGGGTAAAATCATTCTCCCCATACAGAGAACAGGTGAAGCCAGGTAGGGACTGTGAGCAAAGAGTTACACAGAGGTTCAGGGGTAGATAAAGGAAGAGAGCCTATCAAGGAACTGAGCCTATCAAGGAGGAGAACCAGAAAGACGCCCGAAGAGAGAGAGGAAAGAATGAATCCAACAGTGTGATCACACTAAGAAACGATAAAATGTTCATTGCATCGGACAATGAGAAGACAGTGATGACCTTCACTGGAACAGTTCTGGGAGTGATGAAGACAAGAGGACTGAGTGCGGTTCATTGAAGACTAAGTAAAAGATAAGGAAAAGCAGACACTGACCACGGTTTTGGGAAGGGAAGGAAACAAGGATGGGCTAATGAGAAGTAGTTTATCACATCTTAATTAATCTCATTTATAAACTGAAACTAAGGTGCCAGTAGAGAGGAAAAGAATGAAACTACAGGAGACACAGGAGGTAACTGACTAAGAAGCCAAAAGGCCTTAGGGGTGAGGGTAGGTATTTAACTACAGGTGGACACATTTACAGATGGAGGGTGTGGAGACGATAAATACTTCAAATGAAACACCGATTTTCTTCTAAACTCTTGAATTTCCAAGTAGGAATACATAATATTAATATTACATAATATACAGTAGCGTATGAAAAAATTAATTAAAATGACTACTAAAAGATTGTATTATATATTTCAGAGCCCAATTATTACTGATATTTGACAAATATGATCATCTGATTTGCCCATGCCAGACTGCAAATACTGTTGATTTGAATAAATAGTAAACAAGAAACCAAAACCAAACCCCGTGTTGTCAAGTCAATTGTGTCTCATAGCAAACCTGCAGGACTGCACATAAACACTCCACAGAGTTTCCAAGGAGCATCTGGTGGATACAAACTGCCAGTCTTTTGGTTAGCAGAGGTAGCACTTAACCATTACACCACCTGGATTTCTGAATAAATAATAGTCAGTTATAATTCCATTGGTCTGATACATTTCTAATAATGTGCAACTAATAAAAAAAAATCCAAAAAATTAAACCATTTATATTTTCCACACTTTGTACTTTGGATTTCCCTGAACACAAAATTATTACCTCTAGTAAATCCTAGAATGGCACACAGTTAGTTGTTTGATTATTGACATATTAAACATATACATCAGTACAATAATTTGTCTTCTCTACTGAGCAAAAAAAAAAAAGCGAGTGTTGGAGAAAACGAACATGGGTTATACAACTTCTCAATCTTCAGAATAAATTATTCTATTTTGAAACCCACTATTTATTATTTAAGCCAAAAGCCAAGCCTGCTAATTTAGTAATTAAACTTATAAAAATACATTATCATTATATTTATATTATAAAACATATGTAAGCTATAACTTTTGTAGTACTACTTTAAAAATGATAACTTATTATACTACTGTAAAGTATATATGATCTTTAATGCCAAACACAATACCCATGGAAAGTGTTTTTACCCTAAAAAAAATTTCAATGTGAAAAAGTAATGGCAGACTGACTTGTTGGTATATTTTTCTTATAACATAAAATCCCAAGATCTAAAAAGCAATGATAACTAGTGGGCTCCCCAGCTGTTCCCTCAGTTAATAAACACGGAGCGAGCTCCTTGCAATGTGAAGTGACGGGAGGCATAAGGAGGTGCGATGGGCCTGGCTTCTACCCGCAGGAGACTTGCTGCGTACCTGGGGTTTCCAAGACTTTCTCAGGTAAATTAAACCATGCAGAAAAAAATTCAAAAGCAACACTCAGTTACTTCCAGCTTGCGTAAAGCTATTTCAAGGGTCAAGGGCACCTCAAATTTGAGAGTGGAAAAAACATCAAACTGCTAGTTAAGCAAATTCTGTTTTTTCCCCTAATTTTAAAAGACTAAAATTATCCAGAATTCCTTCTAACACCCTCTTGAGACAGTAACATTCTTGAAACCTTTGTACTTCCACTGAAGAGAGAGAAAGACTAATTCTCACTGTACCGCATTCAGTGTAAAACTAAATGAAGACCAGGGATGACTAACGACCATCAATCACAGGCGGAGACTTCGCGCAGGAAACCCCGTCCACCCTCCCGCTCCTGGAACATTCTCAGCTTCCGCATGACTAACAGGACGGATTTGGGCTTTGCTTTACTAGACGGTCCACCTGTGCTCACGGTAAAGAGAACAGCGCCTTCAGTCTGGGGACATGCTCTAGAACGCTTGTAACAGCGGATCACGAAACGAGGAACGATAACTTCAAAAAAATCAAACGAACCCCTCTCTCGGTCTTCCTTGCGGTGATAAAACACTCCACCTCTACACAGCACTTGTGTGCCTTTCCTCTCCTATCGCAGCAGCACGTCTCCTCTTTCAGGTCACGTCTTGCACATAAAAGTGCTAAACTAATGCTGCTTAATGACAAATTAATGTCCATGAATAAAAAATACACCTCTAATAGCATAGAGTAATTTGCCATTACAATATCATCATTGGACATGCCCCTGGTTTAATACGATGTATTTAATTCATAACCTAATGAGTGATATATAAAAAGAGGGAGATGAACCCTGCAATTACATTTATGTGAGTCTGTCACCTTATTTGTAAAACCTTAGAGTCATTTACATTCAAATTAGAACAAATGAGTGATTTCACAAAGTATGATGATAAATGACCATAGCAGCCTAAGACAAAACTGTATTTCCTGTGAGCACATTAACAATTTCCTATTATTTGTTAAAAATTACAATGCATATTGCCCAGTGTGGTGTGAATAATGACTTTTTTACTGATTAGGTCAGAAGACTAATATGTAGGAAAATAAATAATTTTTCTTTTCATTTTTTTCTGATTTTTGCTTTAAATTAACTACTGAATTTTGGTGGATTCACACTGCCACCTGCTGCCTAGGAATAGATACTTGAAGTCTATTCCTATCAAAGACAGTTGATTCATTCGCCACTTCGGTTGTCATGGAAAATTTGGTGTTGTGTAGTGGTTTAGTTATGTCTGCTAACCAAAAGGTCAGCAGTCTGAATCCACCAGGTGCTCCCTGAACACACTATAGGGTACTTCTACTCGTGCAGCTATGAGTTGGAAATGACTTTCTGGCAATGGGTTTGGTTTTTGGTGGTTCTGTTCAAAAGTCTCCGTAATGTTGTTTTGTTTTCTTATCAGCATATTTGTGTTCATATCATAAGAAAGATTGTGATATTTGGAGAACAAAAAGAAGAATTATTAGTCAAACAATAAAATGTGTTATTTGGGAGAGGTAGTTCAAAATATTACAAAGATTTTTGTTTTTGTTTTTGTTTTTAATGCTAACTATAAAAAAGCCAACATCAGTAATACATGTACTTCCTAATGCAACCCTTTCCAGGGGATGCCATATGCAGTCCAGCAGCAGTGTTCAGGAGGGTGCAGAGATGTTCAGCCCAGAGGTGAAATTGGTGGAGCTCCCACCAAGGGTCCCTCCTTAGACACACTTTATAACAAGCACTAAAAGACAACAGAAAGTACTACAGTGGGGCAGACAGTACAAAGAGTTAACACATTTCATGACTTACTGAAAAGCTGATAGATCAAGTCCACCCAGAGTGCCCCAGAAGAGAGGCAATGTATTTCAGACAAGTTCGTCATAGAAAATTCTGTGGTGCACAGATCTACTCTGACACACGTGGGGTTGCCATGAGTCAGAAGTGACTTGACAGCAACTGACACTGGTAGCCTTTCTAACCTCTGGCAGAGAAACCAAAGCAATACTGAGGTCTGAGGACAACTACACAATGCCAGACACCCTAGTGAGGAGAAGGGTTTCAGAAACTCCCAGATGAAAATATACAAACGAGGTTGGAGAACACATTCGTGTTGACTGACAGGACACAGTATCTAGGTTACTTTTAAGCACTGGAGATTTCTTAGTTCAACAAAAAATTATCTTTACTTACTCATCCAAAATGCCCAATATGGAATTAAAAATTAGCTAAGCAGTAACACTAAAACTAGTAAATAAAATACTGTCAACACACAAAAGCTACCTGATACAGTGTGACAATCTTACAATCCTAAGAGAAAGGCAGGGAATATATCTTTAAAAAACTGAAGCAATGAAGATACCACCCCCACATGGTTTTAGTTCTGTAGTCTAAGTTTTCTTCCACAAGTTGAACACCTTGTAACAGTCACAAATAAAAAGGAAAAGGAAAGTCGGTTATATGACAGAACAAAATGACAGGTGACAAGAAAAGTGAAAGTTCCAGCCAGTGCTCAACCAGCCTTCCTAACAGCAACTGTACACAAATGAAAACCTGTACTCAAGTGACAGTTTTGCCTCTACAGAATCACAAACCGGAAGAGGTACACGGTGAAGAATACAAGTTCACCTGGTATCTCAACAATGTCATCTGGTGGCTTCAAGGAAAACACTAATAAACTTCTGATCTTCATCTGGAATTCTCAGTGGTAGAAAATTATAGGTATCGGACCACACACACATATACACAACATTTACAGTATGCATGCTGATAATTAGCACTCAAAGCAAACTTTTGTCGACACGTATTACTGTTTATTGTCTGCTCTGGAAAAAGTGAACCGAGCGATGAAGCTTAAAGCTCACACTGTAATATTTGATTTAGAAATGTCAAATAAAAATAGTTTCACAAATCAAAAATATACCTCTGAAGTTCTGTAACCTTTCTGTGTTATTCCAATTGGCTACCTGCAGAAAAGATTTAAAAAAACAGCTTTCCTACACCACACAACAATATGGAAGGGGGCTAAGAAAGAAAAACAAGACAAAAAAAATCGCTAAACATTTACTCATAAATGAAATGTGCTGAGATAATACAAATTTCATCTACGGTCCTTGAATTGCTACTCAGGTGAACACGGCTAACACTCCAGCCACTGTCTTCCTGGATAGCACTGGGTCCCCATTGCCCAGAGTTGCTGGGAAGATTAAAGAAGATGATACGATAGAAACAGCTTTGTAAACTACACGATGCTATTCAGCGGCAGTGGATAACAGAAGTCAGGGGTTCACAATGCCAGCCTTTTGGTTAGCAGCCCCTGATCCTGCACCACCAGGCCTCCGTATTTAGAAGGAGAGGGGATGGTCAGGAAAAGAAAGATAGAAATTGAGCTGGAAAACAAATAAGATCTTTCTACTCAGTAATATAATGCCACATGCACAAGAACACAGAACTGGGTGAATTTTTTATTGTTTTCCAATTCATATTTACTCTTATTATAATGCTACAATAAACACAAGCAAAAGTTACACTAGTTGAGGAAGTGGAAGGATTCTAAATACGAAATTAGTGTTAAACTACCTTATAAAAGAACTAAGACATCCCACATCTGCCCCTCTAACCCAACAGTTCTCACCCAAGGGGAGAAAAAAAAAAGATCTTTGGAATGAGAAGGGCTGTCACTCAGCCGCCACGCCACCTTGAGCGAGGCAGGCGCACTTGGAGCTCCTGAGTTTCCATCCACTTAGACGCGCCTCGCGTCGTGAGGCCTGAACACGAACCAGTCGTGAACGCTCATTGGTGCTCCATGTCCGGGAGTTCCCTGCCTCCTCGGCAGCCTTTCCTGACCATCCCAGCAAATCAGAGGATTCACTGCCTGGGATATCTCCATGGTGATTAATTAATTATGACTTTTTCTTATATTAGCTACTTTCCCTCCATTAGCAACCTTGAATGACTAAGCAACTTTTCAAGTATTTGTACTTATTTCCCCAATCAGAAAAACTGCTCCAGACCAGAACCCTCCTCAGTGCCATCACCCCAGGACCTGCTCCAGTGTACTGGGGACCTGGTATTGTGGGAGGGTGGGCAGATTTGGCCACTTCTGGAACAGGACCCAAGACCTGCAGCTGTGCTCTTGTCTGTCAGCTTGTGTCCTGGATGAATGCTACCCACAGACCACAGCTTCTTCAAGTGGACAAGGCTGGCATTTTACCTGTCACTGGGCTCTGGCTGGTGGGGGCATAGCTTACAACCGCAGAGGAAAAGACTATAGTGGGGACACTGTTAGCAAGGTGCACAGTCACATACCTGGATGAGATAGTGGGAACATAAACTGAGAAGCTCCAACAGCTGTAGGTGACTGCCAGCAGCTAACACATCCTGGATCACGCCTGGCTCCAACAAAATCTGTTTTGTTTTTTAATAAGAAAACATTTACATCAAAAGATTAATAATATCATACTTGTGAACATACAAATATACTATAAAAAAACCAAACCCACTGCCATCAAGTTGAGTCCGACTCACAGTGACCCTACCAGACAGAGTAGAACTGCCCCATAGAGTTTCCAAGGAACGCCTGGCAGATTTGAACTGCTGTCCTTTCGGTTAGCAGACATAGCACTTAACCCACTATGCCACCAGGGTTTCCTAAATACACTATACCATATTTAAATTTCTACTTAGCACACTATATGTGAATACAAGTCGTCCTTAAAATAGAAGTCAGGTCTCCTCTTTTTCTTCAGGTTAATGAGCTGAACTGCTCAGACTAACCGCTGAACTCTCTGCTCACTGTATTGGCTGAGTCTCATTTCCTGTGTGAAAACGTCTGCTCTGAACCACTTATTTATTGTAGGTGAAACGAACATTTTCGAAGAACAATACATATACTTACTGTCTTACAATTCAGTGTAGGTGTTTTCACAACCTTATCTAATAACATGCAATATAATCTTGTAAAACACCATAAACTGTTCGAAAGTTAATCCCAGAACTCTGCTCTTCTGTAGATAATAGTATAGCTAACAAATATTTTAGAGAAAGGGGGTTTCTGTTTCTTTTTGCAATGTGAGACCAGTGAAATTTTTATCACAAACTTGTGTTTTTCTCTTTCTCACTCTCAGATTCTCTAACACTTTCTATTTAAAATAAAGGCTACACAAATACAATTTCCAGAATGCAAAGACATCACAGAGAAGCAAAACCTTTCAATTATCCTGGTGATACTGACTCTTCTTTTTTTTTTGGCTAAGTCCAACTGCCCACCTACTTTTGCCAGCTTCTGAGCTAGTGAACATGGCTGGAGAAAAACACAGCACTATGCAGACACAATTCCTTTAAGGAAGTCTTGGTGGTACCCCATCCATCCTGCCCTGCTTCCCAAGCTCAATGATCCCCAAGGTGTGGCCTCTGGACCAACAGCATTAGTATAACCCGGGAACTGGGCAAACTGCAAGTCCTTGGGACTCTTACCAGACCTGCTAACTCAGAAAGGCCGAGCATCTGTTGCCAACAGACCCTTCCACTTGGTTCTGAAGGACAGGGTCTATGGCCCTGGCTGTAGTACCTCTCACATCCTTCATTCTCTCTCCTCAATCCCCACCTCCTCCTGTCTCTTCTCACTCACCTCATGATCTTCCCCAGGCTCCCACCACCAGTCCACCCACCTCCCTCTACCCGAATCCAGACATTTCGCTTTCCCCAGCCCTGGACCCCCAACCCCTCCTTCTTGCAGTCGGCCCGTCTCATTCCAGCATCATCAACTTTTCTGTTTCTACCAGCTTTCAGCATACAAGCAATATTTAAGAAATAAAAACCCTATGACTGACCCCATAGCTCCCTCCACATTGCCTTTCATAGCAAAAGTCCTCAGCAAAATTGTCCATATGCACTGCCTCCACTACCTGTCCTTGGTGGGCTTTGTTTGGAGGTTTGAGGAGAAGGGAGAATGGAGCATGTGAGACGTGGCAGAGACAGTGACTACGGGGACTGACACAATAGTTGCAACAACAGGCTCAAACGTACCAACAGCTTTCCCCAGCCCTACAGAATGATGCAGAACTATACAACCTTTTGTTCTTTTAAGCAGGAGTTGACTAACAGTACCATATTTGTCTATACATCCGTATTTTTGTAATTCAGAATTAATCACATTAGTTATATTGATTAATTAATTTAATATATGAAGAAAGAACTAAAAAAAACAAACACCAAATCCACTGCTGTTGAGTCAATTCTGACCCATGGCAACCCTAGAGGACAGAGTAGAACTGCCCCATAGTTTCCAAGGAGCATCTGGTGATTTGTACCACTTACCTGTTGGTTAGCAGACATAGTACTCAACTAGTGTACCACCAGGGTTTCCAGGAAGAGGAAAAAGGACTACAAATTATATTTCTGAACTAGCAAAGTAAGGTAAAAAGACTTCAGCAAATGTGTCAAAAACACTAGTGTTCACTCTTATTTAAAAATTCTCTACAGTTCCTTTTCCATCCAGTCAAAAGGAGAAACCTGAATCTTTCCAACTCCTCCAGGAGGGCGGCTCTCACTGACATTAAGAAAATAAGGCAGCTGTCTTCACAGCAGCAAGGATGTAGTATTTTCTTGCAGGGGAAGCATGGCCTAAGGCAGAGAGTGGGGAATAATGCATTAGAACGGTTAGTCTTAGCCTTTAAATCCTGACAGCTGTGCTCATTTCGCACAACTGGCATTCATGATACCCTCTGAGGCTCACTAACACCAAACACAAAGACAGATATCACAGAGACAAGATGAATACTGTGTCGCTTGTGTGACATGTCCAGCAGGTGTGCTTGGAGAAACATTCACAGGAGAAACCCATACTGGGATTGTCTTTGTCCTTGCTTTATTCTCACAGTTTTGTTCTGTTTTTTAATCTTCTCATTATGACCTAAGATTTTCTGAAGGATACTTAAGCACAGAAAATACCTACATGCTTTGAATGGGAGCAGTTTGGAAGAAACCCAACCAGGATGGCTGATTCTTGTTCACGGAAACAGGACTAGGGTCCACAAGTTCCACTTGCACTTGGGTCTCTTAAATTCAGCCCTGTGGATCTTTGGTAGCTGGCTTTTCTCATGTACTTTCCAATGAATTTATGCTTGGGCAGGAACACAGACATGTTCGGCTTCTTCGTAATTTACAAGATGGTGAATTTATCCATCGCCTGGGGGCAGTGGCGATTCAGTGGTAGAATTCTCTCCTTCCAGGCAGGAGACCCAGGTTCAACTGTCAGCAGACAGACCGCAGCCATCTCCCATCTGTCGGTGGACCCCGGTGTGTTGCTATGATGCTGAGCAAGACTAAGATGGAAAAGGAAGAAAGGCCTAGTGGTCTGCTCTGCAGACCAGTCAGTGAGAAGCCCAGGCATTCCAGAGATTTCATCAGCAGCATTTCATTCCGGCATGTGTCGGCTGGCCATGGGTCGGATGCTGGCTCAAAGGCAGCCAACAATAGTAACAAGTGTCACCTGCCTACAAAAACTGACCAAAAGTATAGTCTTCTGTAGAAGGAAGGATCTCAAACACCAACCTTTAGGGAGGACAATGAAGACAACTAAATGTAAGTGCTGAAAGTGTTTGTCGGTCACATGCAACTTTTGGGACACTCAAACCCATGTCATTTGGCACTCAAAGCAAGACACACAGGAAGATGGGTCCCTTGAGGACCACCCAGAAGAACGAAGAGTACCTCCTAAGACCAAGACTCAGAGTGCAGTGGGAGCTAATGCTGGTGGCTTGAGATGTCTAAGCACTCACCAAACTGAACAAGTTTGTCCACAAACTGGACATGTCAAGAGCTTTTACTGAAACCAAATGGAGCAAGAAAATGCAGGATGCATAAAGTTTGGTGGCCCCAAATCTGCTAGGGAAAAGTGAAAACCCTTAAAAAAGACAAACCGGATTGGTGCAGAGTATCAGCCTTTCGGGCAGGGTCAGCAGTGAATTCTTCTCTTCGTTTTGCATGACCTTGTCCTGCAGCAAGCTGCGAGGGAGTGTCTGGGCCTGCCCCAGGTGATGAGGATGTTACTAGGAATGAGAACTGGGGTCAGTGCGGCACTGAATAGTGTGACTAGAATAACAGGAATAAATCCATAACTGTGGTAAACACTGGATGATCTCTAAAGATGGCCACTGAAACTTGTTAGCTCAGAAGTCAGTCATGAAATGGTTCAGTTGCTTTGCTGGTAGCTATCACCTCTTAAATGGTCAAATATATTCTCTGTTCATCAGTCCAAGTAGGCAGTTAGTAAACAATTTAATAAGCATGGTCTCTATGGAAGCCCTTCCCAAGTAGAATACAACTGGGGCTTCTGGTTACAGCCACCATCTATCCAAGCAGGACTTGCAGCCCTCTTGAAGGACGTGGAGTGAGGCATCGGAGGTGAGATTCTGCACAGAGTGCAATAGTCACCTTGGCCAGCACCCACAGCACAGCTGGGCAGGCTCCGGGCACGGGGACTGGGGACAGCACACCCCAAGACAAGGCTTCTCTGCCCTCCCTCTTCAGCTTACCCTCACACATCACCGTGTGTCCACTCTTTCAGTTTTGTTTTGTTGTTGCAGTTCTCTTTATTTTTCCCTCTTACTTTCACTTTGCTCCCTGGATTAGCTGCTGATACAGACTGTCTTCTTGGGTTGCCATGAGCAGAACTGACACAACAACAACAACAACAAAGGACCATCTTAAACAGTCAATGACAAGTCTGAGTGTGACTTCTTTTCTGCCTGTATACCAGTCAGTTGGCATCTTCAGAAAACTTCGTATTCTTCAGCTCTTCAATGCTATCTTCCTAGTTTCTTACTTTAGGAGACTTTTAAACTGTGTACTCCTAGGTTTGTAGGTAAGGCAGGCTGAAGGATCTGAAGATGGTAAGAGTGCACAACACACACACACGCACATGAGCTCGCACTGACAGAAGCACATGTGCAGCTGCAGGTTGGAAGTAGTCCAGTAATTTTGCAGAAACCCTGATGGCACAGTGATTACATGCTACTTCTGCTAACCAAGCAGTTGGCAGTTCAAATCCGCCAGGTGCTCCTTGGAAACCCTATGGATCAGTTCTTCTCTGACCTCTAGGGTTACTATAAGTCGGAGTCAACTCGACACCTAGTGGCTAGTGGCTAGTGGTGTCATCTTTGCAGCCTCCAGTAACGCAGGCACTGAAGTGCTAGACTCAAGGTGGCAGTCTGAATGCACTCAAAGACCTCGGGAGAGAGGGCTGGCAACCAGCTTTCAAAATGGCACAGCCTTGAGAACCCTAAGAAGCAGTTGTACACTATTCAGGAGTCAGAATCAACCTAACAGCAGCTAACAACAACACCAGTATCATTCACAAGAACGTTTTAAAATTCACACATTCTCTCTCTTTACGCTTTGTATCTTTGGGATGGTGTTTTCCTGTACAGTAGAGCAGAATGGCAAGTGATCATGATTCACAACTTATAAACTCACATGAATTGAATACAAGAGCAGAAATAAATTTTGAATGACCACAGTTTCAAGAACCATCAGATCTTTCTTAAGAGACTGACAGAGAGAACAGGAGACATAAAATCTAACAATTCAAAACAACTTGCATTTAGTTTTTGCTTCAAAAATTATCATGCTAGGGCTTTTTCTGTCCACAAGGTGGCACCCATGTTCAAGGCAAAAAGATTTTCTCAGGTACTCATGTACCTCTGTGACAACTGTAAGTCTATTTTTTAAGAAGAAAACAAAAATTCAAGATAACAGAACATATGACTTACATTTTCCAAATCTCTCTATAATGTAGAGAAAGCCAGCCAGCAAAATGTATATAAATATTCCTGAAGCACTCCATTTAAGCAATACTGATAAAAATTTAGTAGTTTGCCACATAATCACTCGCAAATTCAAGAATGTGATTGAAATTTTTTAGTCTTATGTTCAGAAACCTTCATGATGCGGCCTCATCCTACTTTGCAAAGCTTATTTTCAGCCACTCAGCCTTCTGATCCCTTCACTGAAGCTGGGAGCTCGCTCTTCTCCGCACTCCGGCTTCATTTCTTTTTTCTCTACCTTAAATGCCCACGCTCCTCACTTTCACCATTGCCATATGTCAAAATTCTCACCATTCTTCAAAATTCAACTCAAAGGCTACTTCCTGTGCAAATATTTTCCCCCAACTGAAATTCATCTGCCAGCCCCCCAGACTGCCACAGGCGTCTCCTGAACTAAGCCAGAGGGCTCTGAAGCCACATTGCCTAAGTTCAAATCCTGCCTCCTATACTTGCCGGCTGAATGAGCTTAGGAAAACTATGCTACGCTGTATGCTTCAGCGTCCTCATTTGTGCAATGAAAATATATCCCACATAACACTAAGGAACAAATGCAAAGGCTCCATGCTACCCAAGTAGTTCAAACAGGGATGCGTTTATTTTCCTCATAAAAGGTAGCTCTGACCACTGGGACTGCCAGGAAACCAAGGTCCCTGTATTTCCTCCTTGGTTAACTTAGCCCACGGTTTCATGGTCACTAAATGGTGGCCATATCTTCAAGCATTGCCAATGAATTCAAAAAAAGAGAGATAGCAAAGAACAAAAAGCATATGCCAGCCAGTCAAGTATCATTATTTATCAGGGAAAAAAAAATTCCTACAAATCCTGCCATATAACCTTTCACTTACATCTCACTGGTCAGTCTATGTCACGAGGCTACTCACAGCTATCAAAAAAAAACTTGAGAAACTGAGTTTTTAGGGCTATGTAGACTACTGTCCCAAATCAAAATGGATATTGGGTAGGCAATCAAAGAGATCACACACTTCACTTAGCATGTGTTTACAGTAAGTCCTCAAAAAACATTGGCTATTATCTCTTCCTTTTTCATACACCTAGGTGTTTGGGGCTTTGGATGAGTTACATGTGTGTATCTTATGTCTTAACTATGAGATCTGAATGGCAGGGTTTATCCCATTCCATGTTCATTGCTGCCAAGCATTCTGGAAGAGCACATCTAATGTAGTAGTTCTAGAATTACTTAAAGAAATTCATGGGAGTGAAAGGTGTAGTTCCTGGGGAAAATGTCAGAGGATGTCAAAAGCCTCCTTGGAAGCTTTTGCTAATCCTCATTTAAAAAAAAAAAAAACTAGACTCATTGCCATTGAGTCAATTCTGTGACCCTAGAGGACAGAATCAAACTCCCCCTTGAGGTTTCCAAGGAGTCCCTGAGGAGTCAAACCACTGACCTTTGGTTAGCCGCCATAGCTCTTAACCACTATGACACCAGGGTTTCCTATCCTCATTAAAACAGCCCAACCCACTGCCATTGAGTTGATTCTGACCCATAGCCATCCTATAGGACAGAGCAGAAATGATCCACATGGAGTTTCCAAGGAGCACCCAGCAGATTTGAACTCTCAACATTTTGGTTAGCAACGATAGCACTTAACCACTAAACCTCATTAGGGGTTATCTAATTGAAGGAGTTGGAACAAAGCACACAACAGATAACTCAAATGACAACTGTGACAGTACATCAAAGGAAAGGTAATCTTAGGATTGGATGTTGTATACAGTAAATTTGTGAGTCAATGCATTAAATCTTTAAGGTACAGATTTGTCAAGTGGCTCTCTTTCACACATGGTCCACTCATACACATTTCTAAATGATCCTAATAGAAAACATTTTAAAAACTATTTTCAGTGTAGGAAAAAAGCAATGACCTTTTCCAACTATTAGAATATACAGAAAGAGAAAATAAGATTTAATTTCTAAGTATCTTAAAAGAAAGTTAAAAGTCTCAATGGTAGAATGATCATAAAACAGGAAGGCAAGAGAATCAACTATGAGATTCTCATACTGGCCTTCTCCACAAGTTTACCCACCCTCATTTGGTTCACTGGAGACTGATAAAGTCACAACAGCACAGCCTCCTCCAAGATGACAAGAAAACATCTTAACACAGGTAAGGACACAAATACTGCATTACCAGGACCACAGGCTGCTCAGCAGCTATTTCATTTATCACTTTAGTACCTGTTCAGAGAAAGATTTTATGATCTATAGATTCTGCTGCTGAAATTAATTCTTTCTTTCCCACTTTAGGACATACAGTAGAGTGATCGGTATTTATTTAGTCCAGTTGGTCTTTTAACTTGTGTGAGCAACCCTATTTTCCTTTTCCTTTTCCTCTTTTCTGCGGTAGTATGCTTCTGGCATTTCAAAGTTCTGGGATTTACTAGTTCTGTGAGCTAGTCATTCCCAACATAGTTTCTTCATTATGCTTAAATTAATAAAATGCATTATTTAACAAAATGTAAGGATAAATTATGTAATCTTCTATTACCTAAGGAAAAAGTGAGGCTTAATGATTTGAAAATGTAGAACAAATTTTTGATAGGTTCTAACTAAGGGAAAGAATCAGTCCCAGCAATTAAAATATAATGAAACATGAATATTACAGAGTATAAGAAAAGCCAAATGAATTATTAAGACATACTTGTATAAAGAGTACTCTTTCAAGTGTGATGAAGATGGAGGGTTGTTGTTTTTTTTTTTTTTTTTTTTTTTTACCATGCTGCTTTATGTTCTTTCAACACTAGTGTGATCACCAAAGAGAAAAGGTGACTTTAAAAGACTACCATCTAAAGATAGCGGGTCTCTGAGAGAATAAGCAGAGCTGGAGAGTTGCATATGTAAAAACTGCAGCCTAGGAAGCCCTGTGGGGCAGTTCTACTCTGTCCTAGAAGGTCACCATGAGTAGGAACAGGCTCAGTAGCATACAACAAAAACACTGCATCACGCTCGCCAGGTGGTGCAAATGCTCTGCTCTCAACTGCTAACCCAGAGGCTGGTAGCTGAACCTACCCAGCATTACTGAGGAAGACAGGCCCGGCCATCTGCTGCTGGTAAGGTGACTCTGGTGTTCTGAGGGGCCTGAGTTGGCTGTGCCTTCAGGGCTTCTCCTGCAGAGATCACAGCCAAGAAAACTCTGGGCAACAGTTCTACTCTGTAAGCCGTGGAATCACCAGGAGGTGGAATCACCTTGGTGGTAACCAACAATGTGACAACAACAACACTGTTGTGTCACTGCTAGGTGCACAAGTACAGGAAAGAAAGGAAGCATTATTATGGTGCAGTGTAATTAAAGCAAAACCAGCAGTGGGCACAGGGTGGTACAAGAACACCTGGCTGGCAATGTCTAATTTCACAGAAAGAAGCAGCAAAATGATTCATCAGTTGAAAAATTATGTCACTAATACCCAATTCCACGTTCACCTGAACGATTTCTAGCATTTGCACGATAAGGCTTTGTCTGTTTTTATTTGTGTTTTTATTACTGTGCTGTCTGCTCTGGGGCCTTTGGCAAGTCAATGTCACGTTTGCATCCAGTGTTATAAAAATGGGAGACTAGTGCTACCTATTTTCACTGGGTGTGTACAAGGGTGAAAGGAGATAACGCATGTAAAACCCTTAGAACATTGTCTGACAAGTTTTATAGGATTAAAAAAATATAGCTATTATTTTGCTGTTGCTAATTCCATGAAAAAACAAATCTACTTCACAGATAATCACCCCCACTTCTAGCACCTGCTTGCTGTTTATCATGTACAAAGTACCACACTGGGCATTTCCACATGCAATTCTTGTCTTACATCACTCTACCTCGCAACGTTATCACCATATGACATATGAGGTAACTGGGGTCATAGATATACATCTAATGCAGTCTTTTTTTTTTTTTCTGAGTTCCTACAGTATGCCAGCGACCTTTTAAGGCACTCTGGATATGCCATGAGCAGGACAAACAAGTTGACATTTGCCATGGTACTTACAGTTCCAACTATGACCAACTGGATAGACTATAGTACCATCAACATACAAGAGGAAGACAAGGAAACAAGTTTATAGAGAGGATCAAGAGCTCCATTTTTGGACAGAATTGCTGAATTTGTCATGCCTGTTATGCATATAGAAGCCCTGTGGCATAGTGATTAAGAGCCAAGACTGTTAGCCAAAAGGTCAGCAGTGTAAATCCACCAGATGCCCCTTGGAAACTATATGGGGCAGTTCTACATTGTCCTGTCACGTCACTATGAGTTGAAATTGACTTGATGGCAATGGGTTAAATTTTCTTTTTTTTTTTAAATTAGTCATACAAACAGAAAGATCAAGTAGACAAATAATTTATATGAGTCTAGCTGAAAAATTATAGTCCACCCTCTGTCTACCACCTGCCTTTGTATGTGGCAACATGTTAAAATTACATGGAATTCAAATATCATTGTCCTCAATTTAAGTATTTTTTGAATACAGCCAAATTCATTCATTGATGTATTGTCTCTGGCTGCTTTCTCACTACATCACAGAGGTAAGCAGTTGTGACAGACTTAATGGTGCCTGCAAAGCCAAAAATATCTAAGTCTAACTCCTACAGAAGACACTTGCTGACACCTCGTTTAGAATGCAGATGAGTCAACAGCATAGAGATCATAACAAATATCAAAGTTCTGATAAATGCAATTGTGTGTTAATCTGGTATTTCCAAACATGGTTCAATCCACTCTGAGAAGGCATTCACTGTGCATTTTTTCCATCAGTGTGGGCTTAACACAGATTAGGGCTCATTAAGTATTTGTTAAATTAATAAATCAGCACTTGAGAATAAAATAAAATATAAATAAATGGTTTTCATGTGGCATTCATGAATTAACTTAGCACATTCAATGTACTTTAAATATATTTCATTTGAATGTTCTCATCATTTTATATCAATGGAATATGTACTTATAATACAAATCTTTCCATATGCTCTGCTTTCCCAATTATATTTTTAACTGTATAAAAACACCAAAGATCACTTACGTTTGCTACTCGTTTGTTTCCTTTTAAAATTCTTACATATAGAATTGTAATACTCCCATATACTATGTACTGCTTCATAAAAATTCTAAATGCTTCCAGCAGAGGGCTCAAGAAACTTTAAATAAAAAAGGAAAAAAAGCTCATTGTCCAATAATGATAATAATAAAAACAAGCCCATCGAGTCAATTCCAACTCATAGCAACCCTATAGGACACAGTACTGCTCCACAGAGTTTCCAAGGAGTGTCTGGTGGATTCAAACTGCCAGTGCTCTGGTTAGCAAACATAGCACTTAACCACTACGCCGCCAGGGTTTCCAACAATTTCAGAAGGAAATTCCCATAAAGAGGTATGGTCCTGTTCTCAATCAGGTAATGATTTATAAATTTACTTAAAAATAATCCACATAAAAGGGGAAGCTGAGTATACAAAAACATGATGCTCTTCATATGCTATGTATTTATGAGTAAACATATTTCTGTCTTATCTAATTCTAGAACACAAACTGAAGTAAATTATAGTAATATAAATTTATATAAGCATACAGGTAAAGGACAGAATAAAACAGAAAAGCAAATGAATATAAGTAATTGTGTAAGTGAAAAAAAGTTGGATGAATTTTTTTCACTTTTTTCTTATTTGTATAAGTATGGGTGATAGTTTCTCAATTCAAAGTTAAAAAATGTAAATTTTTACAGAATTTACATGCCTCTTATTTTTTGGGCTGAAATTAAAGATGGAAAGATTCAGGAAGCAAAGGGAATGATTTACTGGCAGAACAACATAGGAATTTGAAGGCACTTCATTTTACCAGGCAGTACCAAGGGGAGTATTACTGTTTTTTGGTGCCTACAATTAACATTGAAGTCCCTCTAGAATTACAGAAGTTTCAGAGGTTTCTACTGTTTTTATCTGCTTTATTTATTTACTTATACTGCACCTCATTTCAAAAAGGACCTGAGGCATAAATACGAACATTTAAAAATTAGGACTACAACTAACTTAAGGTAAGAGAAAATAAGAACCAAGAAGTAAAGGATCAGGACTGCGTGTGTGTGCATGTGTGTGTGTATACTCATAGTCATTAAAAGTGCCCCAAAATGTGGCCCTACACTTCTGGGGGAGCACTGCTGGCACAGCAGTTAAGAGCTATGGCTGCTAAACAAAAAGTCAGCCATGGAAATCCACCAGCCGTTCCCTGGAAACCCTCCGGTGTGATTCTACTCTGTCCTATAGGGTCACTGCGAGCCAGAAACAACTCGACAGCGATGGGCTGGGTTTTTGGCTAAGCTTCCTAGCATCAAGATTTTATACACGCACATGCACACACACACACATACACACATACACATATATGTGTATATGTGTGTACATATATACATATGTATACTCATATAAATATGTATGTATATATACACACACACATAATCTTGATATATCAAGGTTATATATGTACATATATACACACGTGTATATGCACATACATATGTATATATACATGCACATGTATACATGCATATATATATATATATACACACATGTATGTGTATATACATAATCTTGATGCTAGGAAGTTTAGCCCAAAATCCAAACCCATACACGTACATATGTATATATACACATAGATAACTTAATACAAGATAAAAATGTGTAAATATTAAAGGGAATTCAAGCTCCTCTAGGCCCTGAGATCTAATAGGAATTTTCCCATGAATATTAAGAGGGTTGTTAAATTATCTGCCTGGTGACATTTTCCATAACATCAAAGCAATACACTTCATTGAACATTGCATAAAAAAATAAAAGCTACGATGAGATTATTAAAAACCTAGATATTTAGTTTTCTGATTTTCTGGCTCTGTCTAGTTACAAAACTCAGACTCTCCCAACCAGTGGTTTTCACTGGAGTCAGTAGTACCTTCTAAAAGGCAATCTGGAAATTCTCATGGACATTTTGGTTGTGTGTTGCGATGGGACAGACACCACGGCCACTGATCTGACACTGGCTAAGGATGCTAGATATCACGCAGTGTAAAGGATAATCACCAACCACAAAGGACTGTCTTGTGTCCTGCACATTTGAATGTCCTGCTAGACATGCATGCAGGTGAAAAACCTGGTTATAAAAAACTAAGCCAGAACTTACCGTTTTACATGTAAATATATATGAAACCTGTCAGAGCTAGAACTCAATGGGATTCCCTTGTTAATCTGGATCTCAAAAATTTGCTGCCTTTGACAGGGTACAGAAACCCCGGTTACATAGTGGTTAAGTGCTATGCCTGCTAACCAAAAGGTCAACAGTTCAAATCTACCAGGCGCTCCTTGGAAACTACATGGGGCAGTTCTACTCTGTCCTATAGGGTCACTATAAATTGGCAAGAACTCAATGGCACTGGGTTTGGTTTGGTTACATACAGCCTTACTACTTTTCTCTCTCTCATTTTAGTGGAAAATGTGAGTTTTCCTTCTCTGACAGCTTTTTGTATTATATACATTCTGGCTTTAGCAGGTTTTACTCAATGTGTGTGTGTGTGCGTGCGTGCGTGCGTGCGTGCGTGTGTGTGTGTATGTGTGTGGTTGCTGTTATTTTGTTTTTGTGATTCAAGGTCAAGTTATAATCAATTTTCCAAGACAGCTACCACCAAACAACCAAGAGAACACCCTTGCTTTTGTTGCTTTGTTCGGAATTTTACTAAGAGTTGTTCACCACTTTGGAAAACCATGTCACCCTCACCATGCCCTTGTGCTACTTGAGTCACCAGCACAACTGTCTGTATCAGTCTGTACCTGAATGCAACTCAGTCATGGCGATTGTACCTATAGGTGTACAGGTATGACATTTTCATTATGCCTTCTAGAAGAGCAAAAAACTCACTATCATTGAGTTGATCCCAACTCATGGTGATCCTACAGGGCAGAGGAGAACTGCCCCACAGGGTTTCCAAGGAGCAGCCAGTAGACTTGAACTTCTGAACTTCTTGGTGTGCAATTATTCACTTTTGCTAAAAAGAGGAAAAATTCACGCAATCTAAAAATCTATCAGTAAGCTAACACCCTCCTACAAAAACTAAGCAGCTAACCAGACTCTACACTAAATAAATTGTTAACTTTGTTCTACTCAGAAGTGACTGGAGGGAGCAGCTGAAGGAAGGGGCAAAATTTTCTTAGCAATGACTCCTATTACAACCAACACTCAGAAATATTAACAATCAAGAGAGAACTGCTTAATAACATTTCCACAGCTCACTTGCTATGGCAAAGAAAAATTCACAGATGTACACCATGAATTAAAGCTTCTGGCACTGCAACTGCTGCTGGGACATTCCAGAGAAACAAGTGCAGAGAAATGCAAATTCTACTGGTAACCAAATGGGTTGACTTACTGCTTCAAGTTACCAGCTGAGAGCCATTTCACCCGGACAAAGTCAGCCAGAGCAGAAGTGACTGTGTATTATCCCACTTACGACAATAAAACCATAACCAAGACCACAAGGAAACACTTCTCTTCCTATTCTCTATATGGGCAATGGGTTAGGGGTAAGAGGTAGAGAGAGTAAAAGAAGAGGGGAGGGCAAAGAAGGGCATCCAGCTCATTTGAATAAAATTTCATATATTGAAGATGAGGCTAAAACACACAGGAACCACACTCTTCCTTGTCATCCAGAGACACTCATAATGTCACCAGTCTGCATGCTCTGTATCTGGGAACTCACCATGGCCCACGCTGGGTTTCTCAGCACAGAATCTGTGCCAAGCAAGACTTAGAAATGCTGCAAACACATTTTTTAAAACACAGTTTGTTTCCATTAAGTGACTGAGTCTAATAATGGCCCAAAGATAAATATCTGCACCTAAATGATTATTTCTTAAGTAGGACGTAGGCTGATAGAACAGTCTGACTTCATTTTCAATGCCTGATCGCTAACAGCTCTGAAGGGCCACTGCTCCCTCTTCTCATCTTATCCCACAACTGGGAAAATCTAATTGCTCCCTCCTTTGGTGCTAGTAAAGGAAACCCTGGTAGCGGAGTGGTTAAGTGCCACAGCTGTTAACAAAAGGTTGGCAGTTCAAATCCACCAGGTGCTTCCTGGAAACTCCATGGGCAGTTCTACTCTGTCCTACAGGGTCACAGTGAGTTGGAATCAACTCGGTGGCAATAGGCTTTTTGGTGCTGGCAGGATATTCAAATTGTGCAAGCCTCTACCTGAAAGCAAGAACCAGCCCCACTCCCATCTACAAGAAAAGGCAAATTCAGTCACCTGTCCTTGTATTCTGAAGTTATTTTTGGTCCTGTCTGACAGCTGTCTGTCCTGTTGTTCCCAGAAAACTCACTATGCAAGAAGTAAGTCTTTTTTACTCTCTTGGTGTGTGTGTATTGTCATCAGTCTCAACATCTGAACCAGACTAAGGGTAAGGGGTGGGTGGCATAGCTGTTTCTTTGTGGTGATTCTGCAAAAACTCCACTGCTGTTGAGTGGATTCTGACTCAGTGATCCTGCAGGACAAAGCAGAACTGCCCCACACGTTCCCAGGGAGCATCTGGTGGATTGGAACTGCCAGCCTTTTTATTAGCAGACAAGCTCTTAACCACTGTGCCGCCGGGGCTCCGATGACTACAAAACAACCAGGGGGAAAAAAAAAACACCTAAGACTTAAAATTCATTAGAGAAAAGACAGAATACATTTTTTAAATCAAAATAATAGTTTTTATTACCAGATGAGAACACTGAGCTCAGAACTCCAGTGACAATGACACGTTCTCATGCAGTAGTATTTTCAGTGCTCATCTGCTGAACATAAGACTGTCTGATTCCTGCAGCACAGGCTGCACTCTGAGTAAATTCTGATGAGATGGCATGCACAGACTTAATAATGGAAAACAGGCTGGTAAAAAGCTAGAGACCTTCATTTAGAACTGTCCCTGCTTTCTGGGTAGGAGGTACTCCCACGTGACTTCGCTTTGTCTGCATCAGTGGTTCAGCATCAGGAAGAGACAAGCCTTGCACCCAGTGAAGTTACTGGCTCCTCAGGTGAGAAAGGTAAGCTTCCAGGAGTTAGTGAGAACACGCACTTCTAAACTCTGCTTTACTGTTTTCACGATACATAGAAAGCTCCCTAAAACTAACCTCCTTACCACTTTGAACCACAAAACCACGTAATGGATTATTATTTTACTGGACATTTTGGGAAATCATAAGGATTCCATTTGGCACCTGGCCTGAAATAACCATAGGTAAGACTCTTTTCTTCTAAGTGTGTTGACGCTTTCTACAAAGACACGAATGTCACACATGTAACATGCCACCAAAAATGGGAACTGGACAATTTTGCTGGTCTGTTGGTTTTAATAATCTACTGATAAAAGTGAAAAATCTCACCAAAGGAAAGTTACATAGACTTTCAAAAGATTCAAGAAACAAAAAAATCATTATTGAAATTCAAAAGTTCCTCCCTTCATTTCACTCCTAAACTTGCTGTCCAGTTATCGGCTCTGGTACACCTCTGACAAGGACTAAAGAAGAAAATGATCATTTTTCTGCACTATTCAAAACAATTTTCCAGAGAATGTGGATCTCAGACTGGGCCCTCTGGGGCCTGGGATGCTATGGAGGCATTTGGGGGCCCTTACCTCACTGGGACTCTGGAGGGGCTTCCTGGTGAAGACAGGACACTGCAGCTAAAAACATCCAATCGCCAAGTAGTCTGAACATCATTCCCCAAGAGGCATTTAAGAAAGATTTCTCCCCAGTTTGTTCCAGGTGCAACCAGGTTATGTTTATAAGTAAATTTGATGGGGACATTTTCAATATAAAGCGACACTTCACATTTCCATCCCTGAAAGGACAGTCCCTGGGAAAGCAGTTCCAATTAAGACTCCTGTCACTCTGCTGCCAGGCCTGATGCTCAGGTCTCCAGAGAAAAGTGTTGGCTACGGAGAATAAATAAGTTTCAATAATCATCAAAATGGAATGCTACAGTGTCAGCCTTCTCTGGGCTACAGAGAAGAAAGTCATGTCAACTCATCAGGGAAACAAATGACAGCCTGGAAGAAAAACTGTTACATAAGAGCATGGACATTAAGGGACAGTTTCTTCTAGTTTTCTATTCCCTAGCCACATATTTTTAAATTACTACAATTATATATACATACAGGTATACACACCAACATACATACATACATACGAGTCTTTGCGGCACAAGCATTCAGCTGCTAACCAGTAAGATCCACATTCGGAACCCACCAGCAATTTGCAAGAGAAGGATGTGGTGATCTGTTCGCTTAAAGACTACAGCCTAGGAAATTCTATGGAGCAGTCCGCCCTGTCCTACAGGGTCACTATGAGCCAGAACAGACTCGACGGCACATGACAACAGTAACACATATGTATATAAGTATGCACGCATGTATACATGTATATTTGTATGAATATGTATGGTGTGTGTGTGTGTGTGTGTGTGTGTGTGTGTGTGTGTGTGTACACAAAACATAAAACACCAAATCTGCTGCCACTGAGTCTACTATGACTCATAGCGAACCTACAGGAAAGAGTAGAGGTGCCTCACAGGGTTTCCAAGGAGCAGCTGGTGGATTCAAAGTGTCAATCTTTAGGTTAACAGCTGAATTCTTTCCCACTGCGCCACCAGGTATATACACACATACACACATTTGCTCAACAGAGTATCATACTTTTCTAGTTTACAAATAGGCTTCAGTGGTTATAAGTCTTTCCTTATAAAGGTTGTACTAAAGCATTCTCAGGATTGGAGAAAGGTAGTTAGGATGGGTGTCCCCCAAAAGAAGAAATGAGTTCTCTGATGCTGGGTGCTGAGGGCTACAGTAGTTGGATAATGTGTAGAAAAGCAAGGGAAGGAACACCTCTTCA